>CM052814.1:614056-631948 GCA_028533885.1 Nasua narica | reverse complement strand
CACGGGTGCTGGAGGGGGCCCGCGGGGGCGGGGACACGCACGGGTGCTGGAGGGGGCCCGCGGGGGCGGGGACACGCACGGGTGCTGGAGGGGGGCCCACGGGGACGGGGACACGCACGGGTGCTGGAGGGCCCGCGGTGGCGGGGACGGGGACACGCACGGGTGCCGGAGGGGGGCCCGCGGGGACGGGGACACGCACGGGTGCCGGAGGGGGCCCGCGGGGACGGGGACACACATGGGTGACGGAGGGGGCCCGTGGGTGCGGGGACGGGGACACGGGTACTGGAGGGGGGCCCGCGGGGACGGGGTGCTTACAGCCCTGCGTGCTGAGTGACTGTAAGCCGAGGCTGTGTAGACAACTCTAAAATCAAGCTTTTTTGAAGCATAATTCCCTGCAGTTTTGATGCTTTTGGTTCCCGTGACTTGAATTTAGCTGCTAGGTGTTTCATTATTTTTTATTTTTATTTTTTTGGTGGACAGCAAAGCAGAGTTTATTGAGCGATGTAATACAAAGCTCCCGAATGGGGAGGGCACCCGAGAGGGTTGCCCTTAGCAGCTGGGTGTTGTAGACAAGCTTTTTAAGTTACATTTGGAAAAACGTACTAATGGTTTTTTTTTTTCTCTTTCTAAATACTTTTTGACTGAAAATATGATGAAGGCTAGGATTTTTATTCATATAATAGGTCCCTCTACTACATTGCCATTTTAATTAACATTTTTGGGATTTAATAGTTTCCTCTACCACTATAAAACGGAGACTAAAAGTTCTCTGTAAATGTCGTTGTTTCTCAAATTTGGGGCTTGATAATATTCATAACACAAATTCTGCTAGAGATCTGTTGAGAGGGAGGCACGGACGTTTAGAAAGGTCCCTGTTGATGTCAGTAGCTTGTAAAAGAAATAGGTTGGTTCGAGGACATTTCTGAAAAGCGTCTGTACTTTTTGTCGGGAAGTTTGTTGTAAAGCCCGGTTGCCTGGGAGCGCTCTATTCTTACTCTTCTTTCAGCCGTTGGGGCTTTTCTGGTTCTCATTCTAGTGGAGGAGATTGAGCAAATGAATAGTTTGTTCCAGCAAAAGCAGAGGGAGCTCGTTCTGGCCGTGTCCAAAGTGGAGGAGCTGACCAGACAGCTGGAGATGCTCAGGAGCGGCAGGATGGACGGGCGTCACGACAGCCGGTCTGCCGCGGCCGAGCTCGACCGGCTCTATAAGGAGCTGCAGGTGCGGCTCGCTCCAGGGGCGCAGTCGCCACGGAAGTGGCTGCAAGTGCGGGATTTTGGTTTCTTCTCCTCACACCGGGGGCGGGTTGGGGGGAACACCCAAACCCCAGAGAGCCCAGAATAAACTTCACGGCACCCGACGCAGGAAGTTGGAGGCATTCCTTACGACCACAGAGGGTGGGCTGACAGTTTTAGACCATCAGATGGAAGTGGGGAGAGGTGGGGGGGGCTTACGCTTTTAGAAATCATGTAATAGTCAAGCGTGTGATTATCTGAGAAATTTTTCTTCCTGCTCCTTGGCTCTCCCCCCTCCCCATTTTACTTTTACTCAGTTACGGAACAAACTGAATCAGGAGCAGAATGCCAAGCTGCAGCAGCAGCGCGAGTGTCTGAACAAGCGCAATTCAGAGGTGGCCGTCATGGACAAGCGTGTTAACGAGCTGCGGGACCGGCTGTGGAAGAAGAAGGCGGCGCTGCAGCAGAGGGAGAGCCTCCCAGTAAGTGGCCGCGGCCGCCCCGCGGGTCACGTGGGCCGCTGCCTCTGGAGGGGGGGCCTTCTGCCCGGGCCGGAGCGAGGGCCTGGGCTCCTGCCGCCGCTCCTGCCGCGGGGCTGGGCTGGGGCGGCTCCGGGGCGCTGCGGGGGCGAGAGCCCGGGAGCGCTGGTTCTACAGACCAGCGAGAGTCACGGCCTCTCTGAGTTGGATGCGGAGGGACTCGTCATGCTCCCGTGCCTCTCCCTAAGGTCTCATCGGATGGAAACCTGCCCCCACAAGGGCTGCCGGCGCCCAGTCGCGTGGCCGCGGTGGGGCCCTACATCCAGTCGTCCACGATGCCCCGCGTCCCCTCGAGGCCCGAACTTCTGGTGAAGCCAGCTCTGCCGGACGGCTCCTTGGCCACGCAGGCTCCGGAAGGGCCGCTCAAAGTACACACGCTGCCCAACATGCGCTCTGGGCCCGCCTCCCAGGCTCAAGGTAAAACGGGTCACTTCCAGCCCCTCCTAGAGCGGATTTTCCCCGTCCTCACTGTCATTTACTCCCGGGGTGGGGTTTTAAAAAGATGTCTTCCTAGCCCTTATTCACGTTTAAGTCCTGAGAATTCCTGAGTGGTTTTTGCCAGCACTGTGGTACGTTTCGTTTCTTTTTTCTTCTTTTCTTTTCTTTTTTTCTTTTTTCCTTTTTTTAAGACTTTATTTATTAGAGAGTGAGAGCTAGAGAGAGAGAGAGCACACACAGAGGGAGAGGGAGAGAGATTGACGTGGGACTTGATCCCAGGTCCCCAGGACCGTGACCCGAGCCGAAGGCAGATGCTTCACTGACTGAGCCACCCAGGCGTCCCCATGATACATTTTTTAACCCTAAATAATGCAATTCTGTTTGGGAAATGAGATGAGATATAGTATTTATGCAATGAAGATTGTTTTGAATTCCTTCTTGTTAACGAGGACATTATAATCTGATGTTAATAACTCAACCCCTTTTCCTTTTGTGTAAAAACACCCTGTACGTGGTAGTGGTCTCATCATTGTGGAAGGCCAGTGGCGAGTACGTTCTGCCGATCGGTGGTGCTCACTGTGTGTATGTGCTCACGCAGGAGCCTTTGCTTGCTCGCACTTTGTAGGATAAAGGCAACCTTCTGGAAGCTCCCAGTGACGGTAACAGAGGGACCTTGTGTTACTGGTCTTTGCGTCTGTGTAGTCCTCGGTGCACGGGGAGGTACGAGCCGGAGTAGTGTGACAAGGGTCGTGGATGAAGGGAGGCTTGTAGGAAAGCGGGATGAAAACATCCTCATTCAGACCCCTGCGAGAAGGAATAGTGGCCAGTATTGTCTCTTTTCCCCAGCCAGCATCACGTGCAGAAGATGGCCAACGTTACGGTTGTGATCATGTTGCTGTAATTACCAGCGTGAAGCCATAGAGCCTCCGGTCTGGGTTTCCCTGCAGAAAGAACTGCCTCTGTTTTGCTTCTGTTAGGGCAGAGCTGTGGCTTTGATGCTTCCGCATCTGTGTAGAGAAGACCTGCGCCGAGCACGCTGATCTGTGGAAGACACATCAATGTCCACAGTTTTGCCTTTTTGTTGGGTGTGCATCACTGGGGTGTAACGTACGCCTCGGAGCCCTTGGTCTGGGAAGTTGGAAGTTGTCTTCTGAGTAGGACAGTGACAGTTTTGTACTGGTTCAGGCAGATTTTCTGTTGACTGCAATTAATCTTAAATTTGTTTCAGTAAGTTTAATAGAAATCTAAAATCTCATATTTTCTAAATACATTTAAGGGATGCCGTGAGTCTGAAATTTCAAGCTGTTTTCAGAGACTAAATTTTGCAGCAGAAGGAACCGTTAGAAATCTCTTCAGAATGCTGGTTTACTGTGGTTGCTTTTCTGCATTGTAGGCTCCAAAATCCATCTGCTCGGCCCCGACTGGAGCCCCCCAGGTGCAGACGTTTCCACGAGCCAAGCCTCCATGCCTGCTAGCTCGGGGGGTGCCCCGGACCCAGGTGAGGTTCTGGCATCTGAGAGGTGCTCTGTGATATTCTTCTCTCTTTTTGTTTTTTACAGACTTAATTACTTGAGAGAGACAGTGAGAGTATGAGCGGGGGGCGGGGGCAGAGGGAGAGAGAGGATCTCAGGCAGAGTCCGTGCTGAGTCCAAGGTGGGGCTCCACCGCACGTCCGTGAGATCATGACCTGAGCCAAAACCAGGGGTCGGACGCTCCACCGTCTGGGGCGTCCCCACGGTCTTCCTTCGTTTGTTTTCTGGTGTGTCAAACCTGGGGACGGTGTTCACTTGTGGAACACCTTCGTTTAGCTGCAGAGTTCAGGTGCTGGCATGCTAGCATCCGGGCTGTTCTCCAGTTAACTCAGTTACAAATAGGGAAGCACGTAGTCGGGGGCGTTTCCTGAGATTGAGCAGAGAGAAACTTATATGTGAAAAAGAGGTCTTACTACAAACGGCTGGAATCTCCATGTGATTTTTTTTCCGTCCTCAACAGACGACGGAGAGGTTCCCCTGAGGGAGAAGGAGAAGAAAGTGCGCCCCTTTTCCATGTTCGACACGGTGGACCAGTGTGCCGCCCCACCCCCCTTTGGGGCTCTGAGGAAGAACCAGAGCAGCGAGGACATCCTGCGGGATGCTCAGGTGCGAAGAATGGCTCAGGTTAACATTCAGGGGGAGTTTTGCATGTGCTCGTTAGAAGAGGGGGGCATCGTGTTGAGGGAGAGCAGGAAAAACCAAAATATTCCTGGAAGATGAGAAGACAGAATTCCGTCATTTTGAATTCTGCACCTATAGCGTGTTTGTGGTTGTTGGAGAAAGGCTGCCATCCTTGCTGCTGGCTCCCATCTCGTGTGATTCCCTGAAAACTAGGAGTGTGCTAAAGCACGTCGTACTCGTGCTACTCAGTGACCTTATGGCTTCAGAATCTGGAGCTGAGGTTGTGTCAGGAACTATTTGGCGGTGAATCTTCCGTGACCGTTAGGATCCTAGCCTTTGACAGTGGGTGATGGCAGCATGCTCCCAGTTAGGTGTTTTGATGACAGTGGTGTGATGGCCCCGTGAGCGAGGAGGTTTTGGGGTTATTGGGGCCGTCTGCAAATATGTGGAGTGGCCATGGAGGTCCCCAAGTGGGGGGTGGTGACGAGGGAGAGGCATGCGGGGCAGGAACCGTAGCGCAGTTCTCTGATTCCCTATTAAACGTAGTTCCGTGCAGAGACCTACACGTTTTTAATGACTTGAAAACGTAGCGCTAGTATTTGCGAAATTCAGTTATCTAGCACATGTGTACCCATTTGGACAGTGTTTTAACTGCTTCGTATGTGTGTGTGTTTTAGGCCGCAAATAAAAATGTGGCTAAAGTGCCGCCTCCTGTTCCATCAAAACCAAAACAGATCAGTTTGCCTTATTTGGGGCAAACCACTCAGTTGGCGTCGGACCTGAAGCCGGACGGAAATCCTCTGCAGTCCGCAGCTGTGGCATCCGTGGGAAACAAACCGAAAGCGGGGCAGCCACAGAGGGTCATGGTGTCCCCCGGCGCTCCCTCGGCTGGCCAGGCCCAGGCCCTGTCTGCGGCTGGGAAGCAGGAGAGCCCGCCCGCCGCGGCCGTCCGGCCCTTCACCCCGCAGCCTTCCAAGGACACCCCTCCCCCGCCCTTGCGGAAGCCCCAGACCGTGGCGGCCAGCTCCATATACTCCATGTACACGCAGCGTCAGGCTCCCGGGAAGAACTTCCAGCAGGCAGTGCAGAGCGCGCTGACCAAGACCCACTGCAGAGGGCCGCCCTTCCCCACTGGTAAGCTCTGGGTCCCCTTCCCGCTGGCGCACGAGGCAGCCCAGTCCCGCACCGGAGCCGTCATCTCTCCGCCAGCGGCAGAGTTGACGGCCGCTCATGTCCTGAGGGCTCTGCGGGGTGACGGCCTCTCTCCCGGCCTGGGCGCCCAGCCGGGTTTCTGCTCCGCGTCATGGAGGGATGAGTGCACCTTAGCTGAAGAAGCCCGCGGTGCGGACATGGCCCTCTGTCCCCGCTCGCTGGGCGCACCTCGTGAGTGGGGCCCGCACGGCGTCCTCCCCGCGGGACTCCCCGGGTGCTCCGCGGGACAGCTGCCCCGAGTCGCGCTGCGCACTGTGTCTCACGTTGTTCTGCCGAGGACACAGCTGCTGGTGAGACGCGGCAGCGGGGAGACTGACGGTCTGCTGAACCGGCGCTTCTTGCTAAGGGTCGTTTATTTATAAAAATAGAATCGAGTTCACCCTGTTTTATGGAATTATGTTGGCTTTCTGGTCATGAAATCAGCACGTGATTGTGTCCTGAAACGTCCCTCAAGGAACCAGACAACAAGGAATTTATACACGTGCTGCGGCCGACCCGGCTTCAGTGAGAACTGCTGGCACAGTGCTTTGGGAATTGGATAGTTTGACAGAATCAGAATGATGGGGGAACAGATTTGGTGAATACAAGTCGTTCTTCATGTCAGCCCAAATACGCTCCCCCCCTTGATGTACTTTCGAGGCGTGTGGAAGAGAGGCCGGTGTGTGTTTAGTTTTAACCCGGATGCAGGAAAGGATTGCCCGTTTCCCTTGCTTTTTTTTTTTTTAAAGATTTTATTTATTTATTTATTAGGAAAGAGAGAGAGTGAGAGAGAGAAGGTCAGAGTGAGAAGCGGACTCCCCATAGAGCTGGGAGCCCGATGTGGGACTCGATCCCGGGACTCCGGGATCATGACCTGAGCCGAAGGCAGTCGCTCAACCAACTGCGCCACCCAGGGGCCCATTCCCTTGCTTTTTTATGTTGTTTTCATATTTTGACATTTTAAGTTTGTTACAACTGGTGGTTTCTCAATACGTATAACTGCAGCATTTTTTGGGGGGTACGTAAAATAACGGCACGTGTTCCCATCCGTGCGGGTTTTCATTCTGTGAGAAGTTTGCTGTGCGGGTGTGGGAGCCTTGCTTGGTCCTTTGTCGTTTTTAGAAGTTACTTGTGTCGAAGGGTGCGGTGCACTCAGGGCGGGAGGGAAGGAGGCTGTCCTTCTCGTGCCCTGTGTCTGTGACCTGCCGCTGTGATTTAATCCTCATCAGGGCTTTGTTTCCGTTTCCCGTCAGTGTATGGCAAGCCCGTGGTGGCCGCTGCCGCCCAGAACCAGCAGCCGCACCCAGAGAACGTGTACTCCAGCGGCCAGAGCCGGCCCAGCAGTCCCGAGCCCGACGCGGAGCCCATGGCCTCGGGCCAGGAGAGCCACGAGAACGAACGCATTCCTCGGCCACTCAGCCCGACCAAACTGCTGCCCTTCTTGTCCAACCCCTACCGGAACCAGAGCGACGCCGACCTGGAAGCCCTGCGTAAGAAACTGTCCAACGCGCCGCGGCCGCTCAAGAAGCGGAGCTCGATCACGGAGCCAGAGGGTCCGAGTGGGCCGAACATCCAGAAGCTTCTGTACCAGAGGACCACCCTTGCTGCCATGGAGACCATCTCCGTCCCCTCGCCTCCGTCCAAGCCGACGCCCGTGGCGGCCGACTCCGAAGGCCCGGGAGAAACCCAGAACCCGTACTTACCTGTGGAGCATGAGAAGGAGGCCGTCTGTGTGGTTCCCGAACCAGTGTCCCCAGAGGACGTGGGGAGCGCCACTTCCGAGAACACTGACGTGCCAGCTCTTTCCCCGGGCCTTGATTACGTGCCTGAAGGAGCCCCGGACAGCAGCCCCGGTTTCCAGAACAGTGCGGGAGAGCCAAACGCAGAGACCCCCCATCTGCTGGAAGTGTACCTGGAGGAGTACCCCCCATACCCGCCCCCGCCGTACCCATCGGGGGAGCCGGAAGGGCCGGGAGAAGACTCGGGCAGCATGCGGCCCCCCGAAATCACGGGCCAGGTGTCTCTGCCTCCTGTAAGTAACGCGCTGTCTCCCGGTCCTTTCAGGGGCCTCCCTCCACCCCCTACCCCCCGTCACAGACTTCAGGCGCTCGACTCATAAGACCCAGGGAAACACGCGACTGCTCAGGGCCGTTTGCAAAGGATGGTCTGTGCGTGAATTGCCGTGGTCGCCAACGTTTGCCTTTTATTTTACAGCCCCCTTAGCACTCAGGAGAGCTCAGAGGTATGAGAAAGATTCGGTATATTCAGGGTGAGGAACGTCTCTGTGTTTCAGGAAGCACCGTTCTCTTCGTAAAGAGGCAGAGTTGGGTTCTTTACGATACAGACCCCACGCTGCTGCTGCGGTTCCTGCTGGGGAGGCCGGTGAGGCTGGGAGGGGGAGACCGGCCTCGGAATCGCCCTCCCTCGACCAGCCCTGTGAAATCGGGCAGACGGTGCCTCTTTCCTCTCCGGTGACGTCACTCTTTCACACTCTTCTTCCCCCACAGTGACATGTGTCTTTAAGGAACTGTTTCGGGAGATCCTCGAACTTCCAAAGTTGATAAACTTGGGAGGGTGCGGGACATATGGGGGCAGGACAAGCCTGTCCCTCTCCTCCCGGGTAGGGGACCCCCGGGGTGCCCCTGAGCCCTGGCTTCCCTTCCTCCCAGGCTGTGTGTGTGCCGAAGTGGGCACATGGCGCGCGATGGTCACGCTTTTGTTTGCAAGTCTGTCGTGTCCCTTTTGAAGTCGGTGAGAGAGGATCCGCATCCCAGGGTGTCGTTATATATAGTTGACCTTTTCAGGTGTGGTCGGCATCACGCTTTTTCCGCAGGATGTCAAACCGTGAATCTTAAACACTGAGGCAAAATTCCATATTGTAGGGATTTTTTTTTAAGTGCTTTATATGTTTGATCCGTTATTGCATCTTTGAGATGTAACAGAGTTCAGAGATGATGATCATTCCGATTTGCTGTAGCCACTGGTTACCGTGGACGTTTGCTTCCAAGTTTTACACGGGACACGTTGGACTCTAGGGGACAGGGTGTCAGTAGAGGGTAGGCCTGGGAACGGCACTGTGCCCGCCCGTCATGGCGCGAGGCGCTCTGCAGCTCGCCTTAACTTGGGGGAAGGAGAGGCGACTTCACGCCTGTTTTTGCTGTGTCCCCTCCCCCTTTGGTCGTCAGGTCAAAATAATTCACGCGCCCAGGGACAGAGGAGACTGGAGGGTCACGGTGTCACCATCTTTCCTGTCGTCCCGGGGGAGCCATTTCCGTCGTGTCTGGCTTCGCGGGAGACCGGAGCGCGCGTGTCGGGCTTGTTCGTGAGTGTGCGCGGGGCCCTGGCCGTCCCGCTCGCGGCTGCGCCTCGCAGCCACGTGACGTCTGTGCTGCTTGTTTCCCCGAAACAGCAGCAGTTGAGTCTTTGCACGTTTGCGAAGTGGAGCCACGGCCACTGGATGTTTTCTAAACCTCGGTGGTTTTCCGCATCCGAGATAGAGTGAGGACCGGGCCGCGGGGCGCGCGAGCCTCAGGAGACGTTGCCACTTTGTTGGGCGTGTGTAGGAAACTTCTCGAATGGCCTGTTAGGTCAGTCTTATACTTCTGCCGTATCGTGTGAAGCCTGGCTTGTTCGTAGTCGAAGGGCTTGGCGACTTGGCTCGTGTGTCTTGGAGTGGAGTCCAATTCGGACTGTAGAATGGGGACAGCGTTCTAAGACTGGAAGGGTCTCTTGTCAGTACACGCAGGACAGGCTGGTAAGACTTATTATTTCCTTAACTGTATGCTTTCCCCCGGGGAAGCAGTTCGTTATAAGACGGTTGAAGGGAAGGGATTGGAAGCCAGATGACTGGGATTTAAACCCCCGCTCTGGTGTTCCTGGCCGTGTGCCTTCACTTCCTTGCCTGCGAGTCGGGGCCCCAGGGTTTTTGTGGGGAGTCTGCCAGTAGCCGTCCTTTACACGTCAGCCGTGACCCCGAGTGCGCTGTTGCCTGGTTAACCGTGTGCGGCCGGCCGGCCTAACCAGAGGGCCCTCGAAGGGCAGTCGGGGCTGGTTTTACCCCCACGGAAAGCCAGCCTGCACGCGGCCCCCCTCAGACCTCGCCGGCTTTGTTACGCGGGTGTTATTCGGTACGCCGTGTGTTGTGGTTTAGAGACATTTCTAGATAACATTCCACGTCCACAAAGTGTGCTGATAGAGGTTTTTAAATGTCCGTTACTTCCCCAGCAGAGACGCCCCTCGTCCCCTTCCCTAGGTCTGCTCGCCGAGACCGGGGCCCTGACTTCGTGCCTCTCTCCCGCAGGGGAAAAGGACGAACTTGCGCAAAACCGGTTCAGAAAGGATCGCCCACGGAATGAGGGTGAAGTTCAACCCCCTCGCTTTACTTCTAGATTCGTCTTTGGAGGGAGAATTTGACCTTGTACAGAGAATTATTTATGAGGTATGATTGGATCCGTAGATTTCTTAAATACGTGCTTAGGAAGCTGCTCTAGAGGGGGGAGAGGGCGAGGCGTGGAGAGACGCGGGGTGAGGGATGCGGGGCTGTGCTACGGTGGGACCGTGGGGTTCAGGGTGACGCAGAGCGCGGTCCCCAGGGATCCTCCGGAGTACTTTTCTGTCCGGGGAGAAGCTCCCCCTCCGTTTACCACTGCTCCTGGGTGGACGCGGACTTTTGGAGTGTTAGGTTGCACACGTGGCCTCTATTTTCAGAAGCCTGCTATTTAAGATATTTTTAGTTGACCTTTCTTCTTTTCCGTGGCAAACGCACCTTCTCCTCAGACACTAATTTGTGGTGGGGGCAGAGGGTAAATAAGCAAAACTGACTGAGGATATGGTTCCCGGCAGCTCTTCGTTTTTTAGACCTTTTTCCAGTGAGCGCCTGCTCAGTGTGGCCCCTCTGGCGGGCTTACTTCTAGACCTGACGGCGGTGTGTCGTCTTGGCCCCTGGAGGCCTTGGTTGTGACAGAGACGGAAGCCTGTTTCTGTCCCTTGGCCCGGAAGAGCCAGGTGACAGCGACCCGAGCGGTGACTAGAGGTCGGGGTGACGGCCCCCTTCGTCTCCACGTCACAGGTCGACGACCCGAGCCTGCCCAATGACGAGGGCATCACGGCTCTGCACAACGCTGTGTGTGCGGGCCACACGGAAATCGTGAAGTTCCTGGTGCAGTTCGGCGTGAACGTCAATGCCGCAGACAGCGACGGATGGTAAGTGCCCGGCGAGCGCTGCCCCGGTCGCAGGGTGACCCCGGCGCTGCTGGGCGCTGGGAGCATCCGCGTGTGTCCCGTGGGGCAGCCCTCTCGCTCCCAGGTCTTGTGTCCGCGGATGTCCACCGCGCGACTGCAGGGGAAGCAGAGTTCGCAGCCTCTCCCAAGTGCATGACCGCTGAGGCACGTTCCCTGGAGTGCTCTGGGGGACGGTTATGTGCGAGAGACCCAGGGGCCTTGTTGGAGATGACGCGTGTCCTTCATAGGACCGAGGGCTGTTATCACACAGTGAAATAAGGGCCCTGATGAGGGGCTGTCACTCCCCATGACAGTAATAGAACGCAGAGTAAGTTCTGTAATTTCTCTTGTTTTTAAAGAAAGTATAAATTATAATATGCTCTTTATTTGGAAGAACACAAAAAACTTTTTTCTATATATAGTTATGTAAAGGTAAACACCAGCTGCTTTAAAATTTATTCCCTTACATAAATGTGTACTTTGTAGCCTTCTTTTTTGGTGTAACTTTATAACTGAAGCAAAACAAATTCCTTTTTTTTTCCAAGTAAGCTCTGCACCCAGTGTGGGGCTCGAACTCATGACCCCGGGATCAAGAGTTGCACGCTCCCCCGACTGAGCCGGTCGGGCGCCCCTGAAACAGATTCTTACTAGGTCGTGTCTTTGTTTCCCTATTATTAGCAGGTTAGGTCACATACAATTTTTCACTATTAAAAGAGCCGTGCAGTTCAAGAGTCTGCGGGAACATCCACCAGACTGTGACCGATCGTGCTCTGGGATGCGGGGCGGGGAATCCGCGTTCTCGGAGGCCGGACACCCGAGAGGAATGGAACGCAGAGGGCCCGACGGGCAGGGCGGATGCGTGCAGTCTGGGTCGTCGGGGCCCGGGTCGCTCGCTGCCGTCTGCCCGTGAGCGGGGCGGTGGCGCGGGCTCCTCCTCCCCCTTCCCTAGTCGGGGGCCGCCAGGAGCACGCGGGGCACGCGGGGGAGGCTGGAGGGCTCTCCCTAAGGACGGCAGTAAGTTCCCGCCAGCCGGCAGCCCGCCAGAAGGACGTGTGTGTATTTCACAGCTGTTTTTCTCGTCCGCGTTGAATCGACAAAGCTTTACTCAAAGTTCAGTTTGGACTTTCCGAGCTGGTGGGTGAAGGCGGTTCTCCAGGAGCAGCCCGATTCTCTTGTCAGTGGGACGGGAGGATGGACAGGCGCCTGTTTCGGGTGAGAAGGCCTCTGACGTGAAGACTGCTGCGCCCTCCACGCTGCCCGGGACGCAGGGCAGGTGTCCCCCGACGGTTTTAGACCGTCCCTCGCATCTCTCGGCCTGGCGCTCCTTGCCGCAGTCCCTCGCCCTCCGCGCTGCCCCGCGCAGCAGCGCCCAGGGTGGCCCGTCCTCGGCCATTCCTCCCCGTCCTCCTCCCGTGGGCTCAAGTGTCCCTGTTTAACTGATTTTTAGAAAACCGTGTAGGAGGTTTTCGGAAGCAGGGCCCAGACAGGAGGCTCCGGAGCGCCGCCGGTGTCGCGTGCCCCGGGAGACCCTGCAGCCGCTGTGTGTCGCCCACAGGACCCCGCTGCACTGCGCGGCCTCCTGCAACAACGTGCAGGTGTGTAAGTTCCTGGTGGAGTCCGGGGCCGCCGTGTTCGCCACGACCTACAGCGACCTGCAGACCGCGGCAGACAAGTGCGAGGAGATGGAGGAGGGCTACACCCAGTGCTCGCAGTTCCTCTACGGTCTGTAACGCGGTCAGCGCGGCCCTCGTCTGCCCTCTGTCCCCGCTGCGCTTGCTAAGCATTCGTGTCGTCAGGGAGAGCGCGTTCGTGTCGCGCCTCGTCCTGGGCGCTGGGAACACGGTGGCCTTGCTGCCCGCGACGAACACAGCTTTTGTGCGCGTGCCTCTGAGCGGCCCACGCGCCACGCGGCCCCCGACCCCGTGCGGGCCCGACACTGAGCCCCCCGCGAGTGGAGCCCCTCCCCCGGCAGCCCTGGGGGACGGCAGGGGCCGTCCGTGAGCCTGCGGAGCTCGGGGCTGGGCGCGAAGTAGAAGAAGGGCGACACCTGTTTCAGAGCCGGCTTCTAGCTCTCGCGTTGTCTTGGTCTTGCGTTCCTGATTCCGAGCGAGAACGTCCGCTCTGACCCTCGAGACCAGGACGGGCGTCTCTCCCTTTGTGTTCACGACTCTCAGGAGCTGAGGCTCACTCTTCTCAGCTGGGCTGGAGCCGGTGTGGGGGTCCGTGCCGCGCACGCTCCGGGGAGCTGCTCCGCCTGTCGTGGGAAGGGCCACGGGGCCGGCGAGCCTGTCCCTCCGCGGGGCTGCGTCCCCGGCTCACGGGCTGCTCTCCGGCTGGGGGAGGGGAGGCGGGGGGCCTCGCGGCTCTTCCTGGCCACTGTGGGCACCGAGGGTGACCTTGTGTGACCTTGTGTTCCTGTTCCTGTCTCTGGCTCGAGAATGGTTTCGGTACTCGCGTACGGTCTGTTGTGGCAAGTGCGGGGGCCGTCTCGAGCTTTACTCACTGGCGGAATCTGATCTTTAAAGACACGTCGGCACTTCTGATCGGGGGCTGTACTTTGTGGAACGTACCTCGGGCGCCGGGAAAGCGTGTTTCTGCCACGGACGTTGGAGTGACCCCACCTGGCTTCTCCCTGGTGGGGTCTGGGCGCCCCGCTCCTCGTCGCCCCTCACCCCTGTGGCCGCTGCGACCTCGAGCGTGACTGTTTTGTGGCTCATGTTTCTCAGGCCTTGCTTTTTAAAAATTCCTCCGTCCCCCGTGAGTGAATCCTGGAAGTCCTGTGGCTGGGTTTGCCCTTTCCGGGAGCTGAGTCACGCTGCGATTCTCCGGCTTGCCCTCCTGTTCGCGGTCGTCCCTAGGGTCCTGTGGCCCTGGTCCCTGCTGTCTCTCTGCTTACGGCGGCGTCCCCACCTCTGTCCTCCGCTCGGCCTCGGAGCGTCGGGGCACATTCGCTCGCAGTCGCAGCGGTCCACGCCGAGGTGCGGCTGCGCGTTCTCGATGATTTCTTGGATATGAGACTGAGAGGGTTATTTTTTTATTGGAATATGATTTTCTAATTCTGACCAAGTATCCTTTAAGTAGTAGTTTACAGTCTCTCGGGTTTGCCCAGAATAACCTCTCCGACACTTGGGAGAGCTGTCGTTGGAGCAAACCACAGGGCCCAGGATTTCTCTCCCGCCCCATCCCTGCTCCCACTCCGGCCCGGCGGAGGCCGGGTTCGCTCAGGGCATCACCCTGGTGAGTCTCACGGTCCCGTCTCCTGGAAACTGGAACATCAGGAGCGTCAGCGTCCCCGTTAGTAGAATCCTGACCCTTAGTTGGCAGAGCCTCTGCTGCAGAGCAGCTCTGTGTCCCATGTCCGTTGTGCCCAGAGCCACAGCAAGGCACACCCACTGCCCCGTCGTCCTAACTGATAGACGAGACGAATAGTAAGTTCATGCTTATGTTCAGTGTCCGTGGAAGCTGAGAAACCTGACTCCGGGGGAGCAAGCAGACACTTCCCTGCCTTCTCTGACCCTGTAAAGGTGCAAACGGTAACCAGCTCTGGAGTGCTCGGGGCTCCCCACCTGACTTGTCTTGCTCGCCTACAGTACCCCGTGCCCGCCCCGCCCCCACCCTGTGCTGCCCCGCAAGGGGAGAGCGGGGGGAGCGCAACAAAGTAGGGCTGGACGTGCGAGTCTGTTACTACAGTGGAAGTGGACGTTTGTTTCCAAATCTTCTAGAGTTCGGATCCTCCTGACTTTAGACTCGACTCTGTAGACTTTTCGCGTCTGGAGTGTTTCTGTGCTCTAACGTGTCTTGCAGTCCCCTCCCTGTCCCTGTCCCCACTCGGCAGTGGCAGGGACTGCTCCGCAGACACTGGGGACGCGAGATGTCGCCGGGCTGCCCCAGGTGCTAGGTCAACACCAGGTGGCTTCCCCAGGCCCCCGTCCCCGCCTTCGGTGGCGGCTCTCACAGCCTGGACTCCAGCGGTTCCTTATGTCTCTGGGCTTGCGTGAGTTTTTGTTCTGTGAGTGAGACTAGTTCCCGAGCTCCCTGAGGATCGCGGGGGCTAACGTGTCTGGGGGGACCCCCCAGAGGGGGCTTTGTTCACGGGGGGTTCAGGCGGTATTCCCAGCATTCCAGTGCCTGCCCCGCTCTCCTCCCTTGGCCTCAGGCAGCCGAGGGTTTGAAGGGCGGACAGCCCGAGTCACACGTCCTGTGCGGTTTCTGCCTGTCGTTTCAGGAGTTCAGGAGAAAATGGGCATCATGAACAAAGGAGTCCTTTATGCGCTCTGGGATTATGAGCCTCAGAACGGCGACGAGCTGCCGCTGCGAGACGGGGACTGCATGACCGTCATCCGCCGGGAGGACGAAGAGGAGACGGAGTGGTGGTGGGCACGTCTGCACGACAAGGAGGGCTACGTCCCGCGCAACCTGCTGGGGGTGAGCTCGCCGCGCCGACGGGCTTCTGGGGGGGCGGGGGGGGGCGGGTGTGCAAGACCCGGGTGTGCAGTGGGGGGCCGTGCTGTGTCGGGGCTCCGTGCAGCTGACCACCCTTTGCTCGTGCCTCGTGGAATTTTAGAGTTCGGACGGTGTGAGATTTACGCGTTGGGGGGCCCCCGTCCACGTGTGGTAGCCCCCGAGGTCGGGGGTCGCCTGCTCCCAGCAGCGTGAGGCACGTGCTAACATTGGCTACAATGCTGCATCGGCCCTCGCCAGCGTCCCCAGAGCCGACGGACAGCGCCTTCTCTCCTGTTCGGTGTTTCACTTTGTAAAAGTCCTCGGGAAGCCTCAGTCGTCCCCGGGTGCAGGCCCTCAGAAGGCTCTGACACCCGCAGACCCGACCCGAGAGTTTTGTGTCAACCGGACATTGAAGTATTCTTAGTCTTCTGGAAATCTCTCTGGGGTCGAAGTGGCCTCTACGTAACTCTTTCTGGCTTCCTTGGAGGCTGAAAAAATGCAAATCACATAAATGTTGAGTTTTCAATGGGAGGCTCAGATGGGAGTCTGGAAGTTTGTATTGACTGCTTCTCTCTTTTGTATAGAGTCGATCCACCGGTTAGTTTTTCAGATTTGGCCGGAAGTCCGACTCGGCTTTCGCACAGGGAACCTCGTTCCTTTTGCCTGGGCGGGAGGAGGGGAGGGCCTCTGTAGTTTGAGTTGCTCTTGGCCTGCAGACTGTAGCCCCTTGACCTTCGCACACTCCTCTCCAGCTCTGGCTGTGGAAAACAAGGCCACAGAAATCCACCAACAAAAAACGCCACTTACCCTCCCTTAAATCGGTAGCCTTTCGGTCTGGGGCATTTCACGGCGGAGTCTCAGGCCCCATGGGAGTGTTGGCCGGCTGTTGTGAGTAAAGTTGACAGACCCCGAGCTGTCCTGTCCCCTCGCATGCGGCACGCCGCAGACCACCTCCCGCCGTCGCGGGCCGAGCCGGGGGCCAGGGCTTAGCGCCTTCGTGCCTTCCTATGTCCGTTTGCCGCGGTGTTGTCCCTGGCGGGGAACCCCCGTGACCTTCGCACAGGGGCTGCTGAATGGGAATCTTTGCGTCCTTGGGCAGCGCTGGGCGCCCCTTGTGGCAGGAAGAGCCCTTTCCTCAGTTTCTCTCCTGTGACGCCAGCTCCCCCATCCCATTACACTCCCGTCTCAACCGCGTGTAAAGCATGTTTCCGTTCTCTTGCAGCTGTACCCAAGAATTAAACCAAGACAAAGGAGCTTGGCCTGAAACTTCCCAGAAATTTAGTTTTTGAAGAATTAATCTTTGTTACCACTAAGAAGAAGTAATGTGATTGTTTTTGGCAAAAATTTCACAAGACTGACTTTAATGACAACGTAACTTGAAAGCAACGTAGGACGTGCTCCGGAAGAAGACGGAGGCCCGGAGAATTTGTTGTCCGCAGGGGATGTTCAGCGTGATGGACTGAGCTCAGAAGCAAGCTGACCCCACTGGGGAATGGTGTTCATGGAGCGCTCGGGAAGATGAGCCACGACCGTCCTGGTTTTCTTGAGAAATAGGGCCCTTGGTTGGGCTCCTGGGAAGTCGGCTTCCGGTACCTCCCGGTTGGTGCCTGTCCGCACCTCCCCTGCCCCTGCCAGAAAGGACCAGTGCCGTCGAGGCAGCACCTCTGCCTGTCTCCCTGCAGTCCCCCAGGGCACTCGGTTGCCCTGAGTGGATGTTGTTGGTGGAGAACTAACCATTGGCCGGTTGTCGGCAATCCCTTTGTGATAGGAGTTCTTCAGAACTATACCTGTGTTTGAGATACTGGAAACAAGCTGACCACAGCTAATCAGCTTTAGAAACTTGTTTTTAGGATGAATTTGAATCTATATTTATTGTCTTTTGTATCTTGGAAATTGGAGACTTGGCTGTATAGACTTACCCATGATATTTGTCAAGATCATAGCTGACTTTAAAAACAATTATAATAAAATTAAACTTTTTGACTCTAGAGCACTTTGTTGGCCTTAGTTTTTCATGTCATTAAAAGCCTTGTTTAAAGTTCACAAGCCATTGGGCGGCTTGTATTTCTCTACCAGCCATGTGATTACATGGAGGAAGGTTTTTTTTTGCTTACAGAGAACTTGGTTTTGCAGTTGGTGAGTTCTGCGGTGGCTTTTGATAGAGAACCATGGGGACGGAGGGTCTCACCATCTCCCAGCCGCTTTGAGATGGTCATGTCCTCGTCTGCACCGGCTACAGTCATTCATGAAATGAAAACGTACATAGACAGGGTCTCTGTGTTGGTTTTTAACGTGGTTCCAAGTTTGTGAATGGCTTTGGAACCCATTCTGCTTAGCAGAACTATTTTTAGTTGATAGAAACCCCAAATGAGAGAACAAGGGCTCACTTCTTGTTGTTATGTTTTTATGAGCACCTAATTCCAGCAAGAAAGGTGAGTGACAACATCCCACGCTCGTCAGAGTACCGGAGAAATAACCTGGACACCCAGTCAGAAGACGTTTGTGGCGGACAGAATTCGGAGGATGCCCCCATCTTTCTTTGGGGTGACGGTGCTTGGAGGTGGGGCCTCCGGGAGCCGAGGAGGCACGCATGGCGTCACCAGGTAGGCCCCCCAGCAATGAGGGGCATTTGTACCCTGGGGGGAGGAAGAGTCTGCAGCCCTCCCCTCCGCCATA
>CM052814.1:570937-613556 GCA_028533885.1 Nasua narica | reverse complement strand
CGTAAGGTAGGGAGCCATCGGCCCACTTCGCGGGGGAGGACAGAACCCGAGGGGTCATGCGCCTGGCGCCCAGCAGCAGCCCTCCGGTGGTGGGAACTGGGGTGCGACCTCTGACCTCCACTCATGTTCTGTGTTTCATCGGGGCACGCAGAGCCTCCTCTGCCCAGAGTGGCGGGGGCGGGCACGGGGGCTGTGGTGCCGGGTGTGGAAGGGCCCGGGGAGCTGGGGGGTACTTACGCCTGGCCAACACCCTCCTCAGGATGGTCTGCAGCTCGAAGGCGGAAATCTCCGCGTCCTGGGGACACGAGGCAGAGCTCGGTTATGCGGGGCCGCAGGACCGGGGAGGCCCGCCTGGAGGAGCGCTCCGTAGGTCTGGGCCGGCGCCGCACGATCTCTAACGCCCCCAGACCGCCGGGTACACCTG
This sequence comes from Nasua narica, assembly GCA_028533885.1. Classification (NCBI taxonomy): domain Eukaryota; kingdom Metazoa; phylum Chordata; class Mammalia; order Carnivora; family Procyonidae; genus Nasua; species Nasua narica. The sequence continues at coordinate 613,132 of CM052814.1, read as the reverse complement.
CGCCAGGCCGGCTTCCGGCGTTCCACGGGGGAGGCGACCTGTTCTGGAATGCTGGGAGCAGTTTGCAGCTCCCAGAGTCGACACAGAGATTCAAAACCCTTGTGTCCACCCCCCCCCCCCGCCCCGCAGCCCCCCATATCTTCGTGAAAATCAAGGATAAGGCCTGAGCCCCACATCCCAGCTGGAGTGGGAGAGACAAAAGCTGGAACCCCGCGGGGGAGGACCACGGGGCCAGAGGCAGCCCCGCTGCGTGGCCAGACGTGGGCGGGAGTCGAGTTCCAGCCCCGACTCCTGCTTCTGCGGTTTCCTCTGCGCCTCTGAACTGGCCTCTGGTGGAGGATGGCCGTCCCTCCCTTTGCAGCGACCAGAGCGCATGACAGAGCCCGCAGGGACACCCACCTCGCCGGCCAGCTGGGCAAACAGCCTCCTGAAGCCGTCGTCGATGTCGTCCTCGCTGGCATCTATCTGGAAGGGGAGGCCCGGCGTGGGAGCGGGTCAGAGCCAGGAGGGGGCCCCGCCCGCTGCCTCCCCTCCCACGGCGGAGGGCCACCGAGCGCGCTGGAGACGAAGGATGCCCAGGGATGAAGGAACGGCCTTTCCCAGGGAAGACACGAGAGGGATGGGAACTGGGAGGGATCAGTGAGTTCCCCACAGTGCCTTGTCTGACCTGCGACCAGGACGGCCCCCTCTGATCTGCAGTGGGGATTCAGAAGCAGAGAATGTTCTAGAAGGCCTGCGACAGTGGCCCTCTGGGACTGTTCGGTCTCTCCCCAGGGACCCAGGACCAGTGTGGCGCGAGGGTTATGAGGCCCGGGGACTCCACTTCTCGTGGGTGGGTCTCGGAGGCCCCGAGCCCCCCTGAGTCACAGTATTTCAACAGCACCTCTTGGAGCCCTCGGGGCTGCAGGAACCTTGTCGCCCAGAGTTTTCATTTTGCGATTAAGGAAACGGGGGCCAGGAAGGGGAGTCAGGGGAACCCCGAGTCCCGCGCGGTGGTGAGCGCAGGTGCGGGAGGCAGAGCCTAGTCTGGAACCCTGGGCGTGAAGTCCTCCTAAACCCTGGCGATCCTGTGTTGTGGCTCAGGGCCCTGGGTCGTCTGCGGCAGAGCAGGGGTGGGGGTCCCGGGGGCTGCACGTACCTCGTCAAGGTTGGCCTCGATCTCGTCATCGACGACCCTGGAGACAGAGGGAAACTGTGTCACCCAGGCCGGGGTGTGGTTTTGGCGGAAGCTGGGGTCACGCTGGGTTATCCGCGCCCAGTGCTGCCGGCAGGGCTGGGTCCCTCTCCGCAACAAAGGGACTTAAGCATCAGAGGGTCCTTCTTGGGCCCTGGGATCCCCTGCCAGGCCACTGGGAGTCCAGGCTGCCCCTGCGCCTTGCAGAAGCCAGCGGGCCGTGGCTGGCCTGAGCCGGCCGGTTGTGCACACGGTCCTCGGTTTTGGACGGGAGCAGGTGGCCGTTGCCGTGTCCCCCGCGTCCCGTCCGCTCAAAGCCCCAGTAGTCTCGCAGCACAGCCCGTTGGCTAAGCTGCTCGGAGGACGCCGCGCTCCGGGGGTCAGGGACAGGCCGCGGGGCCAGGGAGCGCGGGACGGGCCGCCACCTACTGGTAGTCGGCTTTCTTCTCGGAGAAGACGCGGACGCAGAAGTCGCCGTCCTTGTTGGGCTCGAAGGTGGAGGGCACCAGGACGTACTCCCCCGGCGGCAGCTTGAAGCGGTTGAGCACCTCGCGCAGGTTGATGAAGGTGTCTGACCGCTCCCTCGCTCGGTGCGTCAGGAAGAAGTTCCTGCTGAGGTGGATGTTGGTCTGTCCATACATCTGGTGGACAAATGGAAACGCGGAGTCGGGGGCCTGGCGTCTGGGTGGCTCCACGTCCAGAGAACGGGCGGCCTGGGGGGACCCGGAGCCACGTGCAGCAGGGGCCCCACGCGCGCCCAGCTCGGCAGGGACGTGCGCAGGTCCTCGGCCTTCCTTACGGTGACTCAGGGACGAGCGTGGTGCGCCGCACAGATAGACGTGGGGACAGGCCCCCCCCCGGGGACGGCAGCCCAGCGACCACGGCGCGGTCAGACCCTGCGAGTGGTGCCTGGGAAGGGGCCCCGGACGGCACTGCCCGGCCACACGGAGTGTCCCTCCCCTGGAACAGCGGCAGCCCTGACGGACCCGCTACCGCCAGCTGTGGGCCTACTGTGCGTGCTCACGCCCTTCACCTCAGCCCTACGGTTCCGCGAAGTGGATGGTTGGCCAGTTTTACTGAAGAAGATACCGAGGTCCAGAGAGGACCCATAGCTTATCTGAGGTCACACGGCCTGCCTGGGGCCAGGCCTGCCTCCGCGCTCCCACGCCATCTCACGGTCTGTGGGGTGCCTTGTTCCCCTCAGGCTTGTTTTAGGAGAATTGGGGGACTCTGTGACGAGTCTCCTGCGGTCCCAGGAGCACATATCATCGGCCCAGAGCCAAAGCGTGCACAGGCCCCACGGGGCTGCCCGGGAGGCCTGGCCCTGAGCTCCCGCCAGCAGGGCCTGGGACCCGCGCCACCTCACCAGGGCCCGGAGCGCACGGGGCCTCGTCCTTCACAGCTGCCAGCCCCTGCCCGGGCCTCGCAGGACCCTCGAACTGGGGTGACCCCGCTGACCCCGCGCCAATGTCTCTGCCTGACGTACCTCCTCTGGGACCTGCAGGGAGAGAGGGGAACGTGTGTCACTCGGCCTGCGGCTGGGCTTTTCCTGAACGTGGTTCGAAGGCAAGGACGCGCGGGAGAGAGGGCGTGAGCCGGTGCTCCCTGCCCAGAGCGGCCCCCAGGCCCCACGCCGGGCTGGGCCCCACCAGCTGCCGCCGGAGCCGTCCCTGCCCCCGCGGTGATCCCAGAAGGGCTCCAGAAAGTTCTGTTCCGAGGAGAGCGGGGCCCGGCCTGGGGGGGGCGGCGCTCAGGAGAGGCAGGAGGCCCCTAACAAGAGTGGTCTATCTGGGAAGCTGGCTGCGGGGGCCTCGAGCCTTCTCCCGAGACCGAGACCAGCCGGGTCGGCTGTCTGGGGTCCCGCCCCGGGCCCCAGGGCGGAGATGCGGGAAGGAGGGGAGGAGGCAGCCCCACCGCCGTGCCGCCCCCACCTCGTAGATGCCGAAGCCGATGGTGTGCATGTCCTCGCCCATCTTTCTCTGGCGTCTGCGGTGTTTCTGGATGAGGCCCACCAGGAAGGTGCAGCCGCGCTCCCCGTCCTCCTGGTCCTCGTCCTCCTCCTCCAGCTTGATCAGGTACTGAGGGTTCATCCAGAAGGTGTCTGCGGCCAGAAGGGACCGGGCTCCGTCACTCAGGACGCGGGAGCCCGGCCCCGGGGGGGGGGGGGGGTGCAGGGGGGATGGTGGGGAGGGAAGGGGGGACGGGCGTGGGGACCTTTCCTTGCAGCTCCTTCCCGCCCGCTGGCAGGCTAGTCTCAGGGACTGGTGGTCGTCACTCTGAGAGGCCGTCAGAGCCGAGCGGACCCCTCGTGGCCCCTCTCCCTCCCCAGGCTCGATTGGGAGGTCAGAGGTGGCCCGGCTAGCCCCGGTGAGGAGGCGGGGGCACGCACCCCTGCACCCCCTCAGTGAGCCCCGACGCCAGGAACATCCTGTGCACAACTTCAGCCTCTTTTTCTGTGTTCCTTGTCCCCCCAGGCCTGTTCCGTTGTCCCCATAGTGTCTCAGCCCTCCTCACTTCCAAAACCTATTTATGGGAGGAACCTGAGATTCGTTCACATTTAGGGATAATCGTGCTGCCCGCCTTCCCGCTAATGCGATAAAGCTCTCTGCTGGGGAAAGAAAGGCACCGTCCAGGCGGAGTTGGCCGACCCCAGCCCTGTGCGCCCCGGCGGCCTCTTGTCATCAATAAAGTTTTATTAGAACACTTCATTTAACGGCCTTCGGACGCAGCCGTAGAGCCGGGAGTGTGACAGACCCTGATGGCTCGCGAAGCCCCACGTATTTGCCGACCCCTGACCTAGCGTCTGGGGCACAGCGCCTTCCCAGCACCTCGGGAACCGCCCCCGGGGGGGCCGCACACTTGAGGTGAAGGATGAGAGGCTCCAGGCTGCAGGGACCCCCGTCGGTTCTCCCGACGACCTGCTCCGCGACCTAGGATGCCGCTGGGGGCCGGGCTGCCCGGGGGCAGAGGGCTGCGGGCATGAGCCGGGGCTGGGCACGGCGCGGCCTTACTGGGGTAGTTCCGGCAGCCTCCCGCCGTGGAGCCCCGTCTCCAGTTCCCGTCCATCTTGGTGAGTTTCCACTTCTTGTAGGACTCGCTGGTGAGGGTGTCAGGGGTCAGGTTGCAGATCTCCAGGCGGGAGTAGTGTCTCAGGAAGTCGCTGAAAGACATCCTGGCGGAGGCGGGGGACACGGGCGTCCAGGTTACAAGATGACCGCGGACATACCTCGAGCACGAGCCAGGCCGTGTGGACCCGGGGGGGGGGGCGGTCACGCCCCGGTGCCCCCGACACGATCATCTGGCCGAGCTCCCAGAGCCCCCCGGCCGGGCCCCTCGCCCTGCAGCCCTGGGGGCCTCACCAGAACTCCCCGTCCTCGTGCCGCTGGGTTAGCCGCTCCCTCACGTCCGGGTCCACGGTGTTCCAGTTGGGGCAGCTGGAGAAGCAGGGGACAGGACGGGCGTTAGAAGCCAGCGCCGTCGAGGACTTGTCCCCAGGACCCAGAGTACAGGCCCAGGGACACGCTCCGGCGCCTCTGAGGGCCCAGACGGCGGCCTTGGGGAGGGCGGTGAGGGCAGACAGGACGCGGCCCATCGCAGGGAGAAGGGGAGGGTGCGGGGGCCCACACCTGGCAGCCCTCAGAAGGGGAACCCGAAGTCCCGCGAGTGGCTGAGTGGGAGGCACCTGCCGCCCCCTCCCCCGGGAAGGCCTGCTGCACCGGGGAAGGCGTGCACTGCGAGGTGATGGAAGGCGCCCGGGGCGTGCAGGAAGGCACGCAGACTGGCTAGAGGGGCACCTGCCCGAGCGGGCCCCGGGGGCGGGGACCTGCGGCTTCGGGAGCCTCAGCCCTCCCCCGCCCTCCGCTGCCGGCCCCCCTGCACCTCCCCGGGGGGGGGGGGCGCCCCGCTCACTTGTCGTTCCATTTCCCAGTCCACTCCACCTCTCCCCAGGGGTTGCGGATACGAATCAGCTTCTGCAGGCTTCCCCTACTTTCGACCTGAAGACAGGGGTGCGGGGAGCAGAGGGGGGGATGCTGAGTTCAAGCCAGGCCTGCAGGCGCTCTGGCCCAAGGTGCCCTCTCCACAAGCCAGGAGGGGTCGGGTCCATGTCATGGGGCCGGGGGGTGGGGGTCACGAGAGGGAGAAGGGCTGGACCCCAGGCCCCCCCACTGCTGCCGGGCGGGGACCGCTCCCGGGGTCCGGCCCCTGGGGGACGCTGTGAGCCGGGGCCCGCGAGCCTCCCAACGAAACGCGCTGCTGTCACCCCTGTCGCAGGAAGAGGTCCGAGCGGACGGGGACACCCGGCCTGGGTCTCCGTGAGTCCCGCAGGCGCTGCTGCAAAGGACGGGCAGGGGGAGGGGGAACCGTGGACCCTGCATTCGATGCGGTCACGGAATTCATGTTTGTTTCCCTCAGCAGGAAAGCCGCAGCGGCGCCCCGCGAGACGCCGTCTCCTTCCTGGGAGACGCCTTCAGGAGCCCGGTGTGGCATCTGCGACCGGCTTCCAGATGGCTCAGAGAACAGCAGGGGACACACGACAGACGTGCAAAATCCTAACTGTTAAGTTAGGGAACTGCGTTCGGGAGTTTCCTGTTAAGCTACTCTTTCCGCTCTTCCACGGACTTGAGCTTTTTCCAAAGGGAAAGATGCGTGTGCGTCGGGGGCGGGCGGAGACTAAACCCAAACTTCAAGGTCGGACACCACACGGAGCCACGGGCGGGTCAGAGGACGTGGGGTCCCCTGCGGGACGCTCAGTGACTGCAGCCGCCGCGGCTCGTGTGCACCTGCCGGGGGGCCACTGGGCTCGCCACGCCGGCCCTACGGGGACACGGCCGCCGTCTCTCTGACCTGAGGACGCTCTGGGGCAGAGAGCTGGAGAAATGCGCCCGGGCCGCCCGGGCGGCGAGAGGCGGTCAGACCCGAACAGATTCGGCACCAACACCGTCGCGAGATCAAACACACAAGCGCTTTGGACAGAGACTCCGCACTCTGCACTAGGTACTGCGCACTAGGCAGCTGCCGTCGCTGTTTCTGGTCTCCAGCGGGTCCGGGGGAGGGGGGCGATCGTGAGGGACCGCGGGGAGAGCCCGTAGAGCCGGCCCACGGCCCGCAGAGGGCACACGCCGGCCGGCCGGCAGCGGCTCCCTAGGCCTCAGGAGCTGGAGGCCTGGCGGCAGGGCCGTGGGAATGCAGGCCCCCCTGAGCGGGCCCCCTCCCCCCACAAACCCCTGCGCGCCTTACCTCCTCGGCCCCGGTGACCGAGTACGCGTGCCCCTTCACCAGCTTCTGGAACGTGATGGCCTCTGAGTCCGCCATGCTGGTGATCTGGAAACACGGGAGGGGTCAGGCCGCTGGGTGCAGCCTCGCCCTGGCTCCTGCTCCCCCGGGGCCACGGACGCCCTGACGCCGGGGACGGCCGGGGGAGAGCACCAGTGGACAAGGATTCATGACCCTCCGGGGGACCCTGGCGTGGGGCCGGTGGCCCCGGGCTTGGGACAGACCTGGGACGGCATCGGGTGGCCCGGAGCCTGTGGTCTGGCCCAGCCCCGCTGCGGGGCTCCCCAGGGACACTCGTGTGTGTGTGGCCGTCTGCGGGAGTCGCTCCTGTTCTATCAGAACTTGCCCGGGGGCCCTTGTGCCCCCGACCGCGGGGAGAAAGGCTGGGACGTCTGTCTCGGTCGGTGGGAAGAAGGGCGGAGGGCAGAGAGACGCCCGAGGGCCAACGCACAATCCCGGTGCAGTTTCAGCACCCCCAAAACGCAGTCTTGATTTTCCACCCCCGGAAACGGGGTCGTCTGCAGGATGAGACCCTCCCCCATGGAACGCTTGACAAAGCCGATTCTATCTTCAACTTTACTAGGTTGAATATGGTTTTTCAGCCCATCAGACAGAGACCCTGGCCCCAAGAGCTAGGGCTTCTCTCTCCGTGCCCTCGGGGAACTGGGCTGGGGAGTGCGCTCAGCCTCTGCCTGGAGGACGCCCAGGAACAGGATGGGGGGCTCACCTCCCTGCGAGGCCACCGTGAGGGAACGGCCCCTCCCTGGCCTCCCCAGGCCCGTGGACCCTGCAGCAGGGACGGGGTAGGCTGCCGGGCCCCGGGCCACGAGGGCCCTCTCCCTGGGGCCAGGTGTCTGCACGGGGTCCTTCCCTGGGGACCAGCAGAAGGCAGGGGACGCGCGGAACCCGCGGTCCAGGCCGGCGGTGCCCGGAGGCACCCTTGCCCCGCCAGCTGTCCCCCACGTGGCCCGTCGCTGGCCACCCCTGGGTTCCGGGTGACGCCATGCATGGTGGCCGGGCACAGGGACGGGGTCCCGCACTCACATCGATAGAGCAGCCCAGGAGGGAGCCCTTCTGCAGAGCCTTCTGGATGATCTTGAACAGGTTGGGAGGGGCCTTCCTGAGCTCGTACCACTCGGCGATGCCCCCCGTGAAGTCCTCGAAGCCCTCGGTGGTGGCGCCCCCCGACAGTGCCTCATAACAGCCGTTGATCCTGCGGAGGGGGGGACGACAGATGTCACCACTGCTTCTCAAAGTGCCCCCGCCCCGGCCCCTGTGCCTCCAGGGACCCTCCGCTCAGATTCCCCGGGGCTTGGGCTCCGGCGACGCTCCTGCCGCCCGAGGGGAAGGCCCCGGGCGGCCATCTGGTCTGACCCCCGTACTGACTGTCCCTGCGTCCCCAGAAGGGCGGGCTCGTCAGCTGCTTGGCGTCGACAGCCTAGAAAATGCCAACTCGCTCACGGAAGCGGGCGTACGTGCCGTACGTCCCGGTCCCGGGGCTTGTCGCCGTGCGATGGGCGAGGCCCCGAGATGTGGCTCCCGGGCCCCAGACTGACTCCCGGCCATGGGGAGCCCGGCCCCCCTCCCAGGCAGTGGCTGCGAGGGATGGCGGCCATCTCTGGACGCTGCAGGGCCTGGGAGGCGGGGGCGGGCAGGGGGCCGCCTGCAGAGGGCCCTGCCGCGGGGCCCAGGGAGCACTGGCAGCAGGGTGTGGGGGGCAAACCACCGCTGATCGCACAGTTCCCGAGCTTTTCATCCCTCTGCAGGGCACAGCAAAGCCCACTGGCAAAAACTCTGCTGTCTTTAACCGAAAGAGTCGTCCCCAACCTGCCGGGGAGGTGGAGGTCGTTCTCAAGGTCAGCAGTCCGGGCCACACCTGCTCCTGTGCTTTGCGGCTCCCGTGGCCCCCGTGGCGGGCAGGTCACCCATCAGGCATGTGCTCCTTGCACTGAGACCCACTTCTGGCCAGAGCCGTCCTTGAACCCCCCCCTCCCTCCTCTGCCCGGACCCAGGCTGCCCGGGGGAAAGGGCACTCACTTGGCGTAGGCCTTCTCCAGCAGCGCGCTCCAGAACTCGCTGCCCTCTGCCGAGTGCACGAAGAGCAGCTCCCCGTCCTTGGTGGGCAGCCTGTCGTCCACGACCACCTCCACCCACTCGCCGTACTGCCAGAACTGGGGGGCGGGGGACACGGGGCTGGGGCAGGAGCCGGCGGCCGCCCGGGCACCCCCGGCCCCTGTCCTCCCTCCAAGCCCGCACGCACGTCTCGAGCGCTGGGCCCCGAGCCTCACGCGCTCACAAGGATCCTACTGCTCACTGGCCACCGTGAAAAGAGGCGGCGAGTGGTAGCTTGCCGTTTTGTTTCAGACGTCCCAAAATAGGCTTTTCTAAACTTGGGAATGAGTTTCGAGCGCCTGCTCTGCCTCTCTCCTTGCCTGTCCCGAGAGGCTCCCCACGGCTATCCTGGTGGGGCCCCTGTCGGGGGCACCCCGGGGAGCCTGCTGCAGCGCACCACGGCCCCAAGGGTCTGCAAAGCCCGGGTCGGATACACTCGGCCAAGCCAGGGCACCTGTTGCTAACTCCGCGACCTGTCCTTACCACCCCCCCAAGAACTCTCCTAGCCCCCAGTCCTGTGCTTACCCCCCCGCCAGGTCCTGTCCATAGCCCCCAGGTCTTGTCTGTAGCCCCCCAGGACGTGTCCCTGGCCCCCCAGGCCCCGCTGGGGAGAAGCCTGCGCCAACGTGAAGTCACCTGGAAGTGGAAGATGCCGGCGTAGTTCTCCTGGAAGCTCTGGTTCAGGGGCACGACGCGAGCCAGGACCTCTTCGTTCAAGGTGAGGGAGGCGATGGCCGCCAGCAGCCAGCAGTCACCTGCGAACACAGCACATAGCTCCAAGCGGGGGTCTCACCCTGCCCATCCCGGGAGCTCGGAGCGGAGGATGAGCCCCGTGTGACGGGCGGGTTGCAGGGCTGGGTGACATCCTCAGTGTGGAGGGGACCCGGACGGAGGCGGGAGGACTCACTTGCGGGAAGCCTCGAGCCACCCATCCTGTCCCCCTGGCCGGGCCACCCGCCTGGCCGCGGAGGGTGCGGCAGGAGCCCCGGAGTGACGCGGCGCCCACGCTTCTGGGGGTACGGGGCGTACGGGTGAGCTCAGGTGAGCTGGGGGAGGGGGACACACAGTGGTCGGCAGGGAGGAGGGCGCAGAGGCCGCCGGCAGGTCCCACGCAGGCTGTGCTGCACGTTCCGCACTCGTCGGAGAGGGCGCGTGGCCGGGCTGCCCTCCGGGGGTGAGGGCACACGGACGGTCACTTCTGGGGGGGTGGGAGGGCACCGTGCAGGGGCACGGGAACCGGGACGGTCGGACGGGCCTCTCCCCGAGCCGCCGTGCCCCCCGCGGCTCAGGGACCGCGGAGCTGTGGCGGGAGCCCGTGTGTGGAGTGTGTAAAGCACTCACACGCCTGCGGGAGGTGCTCTGCCCGCAAGCGCCACGACGGCCTTCGTGCTCAGCAGCGAGCCGTGGGCAGCAGCGGCGCATCGCGGGGCTCACGTTCACCCCCAAAGGCCGAGGCCCGCCGGAGGCCCCGGGGGAGGCGGAGGACCTCGAGTTCGTTGGGAGCGAGCACGCGCTCTCCCACCACTTCCCGCGGCAGGAACAGGACACGGGCTCGGACGAGCTGTGCGTCGCTGGTTTCACGTGTACTAAGGACGGGGCTCTCGAAGACGCTACCGAAGGTCACCGGTTCTCCCGGATTCCGGGGGACCACATGGCGTCCTGACAGGTGGCGTGCGCGCGGCTCTCGGAGGCCTGTGCCTGGCGGCTCTACAGGGCCCGATCTGGAGCCCCCCGCGCCTTCACCGGGGTGGGGGCAGCGGTGTTGGTGCGGACCCCGCCCCAGTTCCAGAGGCGGGCCTGCGGTCACCCAGGCATCACATTCCCCGGCCTGCTGTGGTCGGCCCGGACAAGGTTCTGGGGCCCAGCCACAGCCCGTGAGGTGCCACGAGAGATTTACAGGGGCTTTGGCGAGAGTGGAAAGGTGCCCTGCCGCTGGGGAGGGGCGGCCTGCCTGGGAACGGGGCCACCTCGGACGAAGAGGGGCTGGGAGATGGAAGGGGTTTAGAAACCAGGTCCTGCAGGCATCGCTGGAGACCCTGAATCAAGCCGTACCTGCAGCCTGATCTGCCTTGGACTTTTCCACCATGTGACGCAATGACCTCGGTCTCCCTGAGTCCCAGGGCAGCGCGGGCAGCAGCCCTCACTTGCAGAGACCCTCGGACGTGCCGGCCAGTCTTCTGGCCGAGCATCAGGTCATCACCTCGTCCCCTCCCCCCAGCGCTCCGTGAGGACCACAAACATCTCTGCATCGGAGCAGGGCACGGCTCAGGAGGTTAAACACGCCGCTAACGATGAAACAGCTCCAAGCGAGACTTCAGTGGTTCTGGTCAGTCGGATCTCGGAGACCACCTTTTGGGTAAAGCAGGCCTTGACACAAAGGAAAGCGGAGACGGCTGGCGTGTGGAGAGAACGGAGCTTGCAGGGAAATCTGGCGGTGGGGGCTCTCACGGGGCAGGAGCGGAGGAGCCCACACGGGGGGATGAAGTCTAGCCAGAGGGGCTTCCCCGCGTGGAGCCCACATGCCGCCTGGTCGGTAAAGCGATCTTCTAGACGTTTCTGAGCATCGTGCTCTCCCGCGTGGACCGTATCACACAGTCCCCGCCTGGAGTGCGAACCCGTGGTGTGTCCGCTGTTCCTGGGCCCGCGAGACCCCCTCTCCCGCCCTCTCCTGCTCCCCTGACCTCCGGTCCTCTCGTGGCTTCGGTCCTTCTCCGGAAGCCCGGAGGTGCCTGATTCTTACTCTTCTTGAGTGGACTTGAGGTTTTCTGGGCACTTTGGGCCCATCGACACACGGAGGACGACAGGCTGGTGGACGCAGCGGATGGAGCGCAGGACGCCGGAGGCAGAGTCCTGAGGCCGGAAGCCCACACCTGCCGTGCAGCCCCCGGGAAGAGCAGCTGCACGGGGTCCCCCCGGGTCCTAGGAGCCGGTGCTTTGACGTGATGCACGCTGTTCCCGGGATGCGCCAGGTGCAGGAGGGACGGGCTTCCTGCCACCCATCGAGGTCAGCGCTGCCCCACACCCGGCTCACGTGACCGCCCCCCACCAGGCCCGGGGGCTCTCGCCACAGCTCGGTGATCAGGGGCCACGTTCCACGCCTCTCGGTTTTCTTCCTTCGGGTGCCCCCGCACCCCCTGCCCCGTGCAGAGCTGTCCCAACCTAACGGGTTTCCTCCGAGAGGGCGCGTCATCCTAGAATGCCTTCCAGACAACGGCACGGTGGCTTTAGGCGGTCGAGGCAATGCTCAAGGTCACGTGTCCCGCGAGGGGCGACGCAGGGGCCTGGGTACCGCTCACTTCGCGGCCGCGTGCCAACAGCGCATTGCCAGGTTCTCTGCAAACCTCATGACACGATCGCCCTTGCTGTCGTCGCCTTTCTTGGGGGCAAGAAACGGAAGCTCGGGGGCACGCAGAGCGGAGGGGACCCGCTCTTGCAATCAAATCCTCTAAATCGAATCCTGGGCTCTGTTTAAAAACTGAACCTTGCTAGAGATTTCTTCTGGCCCGGGAGCGTCCGATTCCTTCGACAAAGGAGGGACCCCACTAGGAGCATCCAAGTGCAACCCAAGTTTAAAGCTGAGGGGGAGCGCGCCCGCAGCCCCCTGCAGTCCTACCGGGGCCCCTGGAAGAGCGTGCGGGGGTCTGATAAGCTCAGTGTTGGGAATCCTGTTTGACACTCAGACTCCCGTCTGCCTCCCGAGGGCTGTCTCTTCCTTGCCTCCCGGCTCACGGGAGCTTCCTCGTATCAGGGGCTTGAATGGTGACCTCTCGGCGACTCACGACGCGCCAGGCCCCCCATGTCGTCCTCCCGTTTCGGCATAGAACAGCCAGCGGCTGTCGGCCGCGGTCGCAGCGGAGGACAGGAGGCCTGCGGAGGCCGGCGGCCTGATTCACAGGATGCTGTCGTGGGGACTTCTGTCCTTAGGAGGGGACCTGATTGTCACCAGCACCCTGCTTGCTGGCTGGATGCCACGTCTGCAAGCCCCCGCCCCCAGCCTCTGGAAACCTGTCCCACAACCTCCCGCTACAGTCTCGGATCCCCCGTCTCCCCATCAAGGTCAGCCTCTCCCTTCCCCCAAATGACTCACGACGGCCCTTCTCTGGGCGGTTCTGTGGGGACACGGGTGGAGCAGTCCCTGGAGCCTCCCCCCAGCAGAGCCTGTTTGCATCAGGATCTGGGTACAACCGGACGGGAACGCACCCGCCCGCCGCTCTACTGGTCTGGCCCCGGGAAAGCCCGCGAGGGTGTCTTCCAGTGACAAGGACCGTCTGGGAGAGCGGCCACGCAGACGGGCTTGGAAAGCTGCAGCTGTGTAGTTCTACCGGTCTTTAAATTACCCGTCCCCGAGACAGGGCTGCGGGTGGGTGGCCACCCGGACCACGTGGGACTGTCCCGCTCAGGGACACCTCATCTGCACTTAGCCCATCTGTGTCAGGGCAGAGACGACGGCCGTGGGGACCTGCGTGCCTCCCCGCGTCCGGTGCACAGTCCTCCTCCCACCCCCTGCCCCGGAGCTGGCCTCCCTGGACGAAACTGGGCTCCCAGCGCTCTGGCTGCTGGCGGGTTCGGCCAGCAGGGGCCCTGGGGAGCACAGGAGGGGAGAAGGAGGGTGTGCGGAGAGTATTTCTTCCCAGGCTTGGCTTCAGCTGTGCTCCTTGACCCCGGGCACTGCTCCCTTGGGTGGCATCTGGGCATGACCCCCTTACGTCCAGTTCCTGAGTCCTGGCACCAGCTCTGCCTCCTAAATCAGGCCTCTCCTACCAGGGATCTGGTGATACTTCCTCGCCGGGTCACAGAGGGCTTCCGACCCCCGGGGTGTATGGCCAACAGTGTTCAGGGCTTGGCTGACTGCGGTCTCTCCCTCACCGGCTGTTCCCCCTTAGCTAACTCCAAGGGCAACATCCTGTGTGGACAAGGTCGGAGACTCATTTACCTCATCTAAAACGGGGCTCAGATTCTTGGCTAGGAAATGTCATTGTAAAAATGCCACTTCCCCTTAAGTCAGTCTGTAAACTTAATGCACTTCCAATAAAAATAGTAAGAAGAGGTTTTAAATTTGGAACTTGGCTGATGTACATTTTTTAAGGAAAAATGAAATGCCAAGCATAGACATAAAAAAGTCTAGAAGGGAAGGGAGTTGACCTCTATCAGGTATTAAAACAGGCATAAAGCCACAATAATTAAAACAGTACGGAGTTTGTATATGAGAATACAGATACACGGAGTAGAAAAGAAAGTTCAGGAATCATTCCAAATGTAGGAATTGAGTGAAGATACACTATTCACATGTGGGATTGGAACAGTGGAATGGACGCCTAGAAAAAAAAATCAAGTTCTAGCTCATCTTGTCAAAGGAATGAATTCTAAATGGAATAATGTTCATAATAAAGAATTTAACATTATATATCATATATTATTCACATAATATATGCAATATATTATTTACACGATCCTACATAAATATGGTAAATCTAGCCATTTGTTTTATTTTTATTTTGATTGCCTATGTATTTATGCCATATATCTTAATGGTATCTTAGTATGTTAACATTATGATAACATTATAACTATAATGTTTTCTTTTTTTTTTTTTAAAGATTTTATTTATTTATTTATTTGACAGAGAAAGAGATCACAAGTAGGCAGAGAGGCAGGCAGAGGGAGAAGGGGAAGCAGGCTCCCCGCTGAGCAGAGAGCCCGATGCGATGCGGGGCTCGATCCCAGGACCCTGAGATCATGACCTGAGCCGAAGGCAGAGGCTTTAACCACTGAGCCACCCAGGCGCCCCATAAATATAATGTTTTTATAGGCCCACAGACATTCTGAAAAAGACAATGGGAGAATTCCAATTTAATCTGAGTGGAGACAGGCTACTGAATTGTAACCTAGAAGCCATAAGCCTTTTAAATGATAAACGTGGGGCGCCTGGGGGGCTCAGAGGGTTAAAGCCTCGGCCTTCGGCTCAGGTCATGATCTCAGGGTCCTGGGATTGAGCCCCGCATCGGGCTCTCTGCTCAGTGGGGAGCCTGCTTCCCCCCCTTTCTCTGCCTGCCTCTCTGCCTACTTGTGACCTCTCTCTGTCAAATAAATAAACAAATAAAATCTTAAAAAAAAAAGGAAACACGGGGGGAGCATTGTAGTGGCCCTTTTTGGACTCCCATCTTCATCCACTGAAGCTCTGGTGGATAATTTTTTATGTGGTTTATGCAGTTCTCCTTCGACTGTGGTTTTATTACCACCAACCCTAGATTACTGCCCTCCCCGGGTTATTTGGTTATGTCCGTACTTATAGGAAGAAAAACAGCTTAATATCAGTCATTCTAAAGAACATCCTTATTGTACATAAGGTGCCCCATCAGAATCGATCTGCCGTCAATAAGAATGGCTTGTCGGCTCCCTCACTCCTCTGCCCCCCCGGCCTGTGTTCTGTAGAAACGAGTTCTTTGAGAAGTCAACAGCTACCCCTTGAGAAATGGTTTCTCTGGTCAAGGGCGTTTCCATGGGGAAATGCAAAGCTAAGCAGGTCAAGAGTGGAGGTTTCTCTACAAGGATCTGCGATCGCTTTGCGAGGAGAGGGGCACAATGTGCGTATTTTCCGCTTACTGGACTCTGGAACCTTCCAGAACCTTCTGTGCTTAGGGAAGGTGCACCAGGGGCTGGCCCGCCCGGGCAGGGGCTCCTAGTGCTGGGCTGCTCAGAAACAGATCTCCCCTGGAGAGTGGATGAGGCCCTTCCCTGGCCATCTGGCCTTGGCCCTGAATGCAGGGACCTCCCGACAGCATCCGTGCCTCTTTCTGTCCCGAGATGTCAATACCGTCTTCTTTCTGGATTGTCTCCTCTTTAGAACCCACAGTTTTTCTTTACAAGATATGGCTTTATTGGACACACTGGGGGAGGGGCCGGGCCCCCACCAAGGGGAGGCACAGTAAATTCTAGCCCATTCTATCTGCTTTGCCTGAAGCTGACTCCCCTAGGACTCCCATGTCCAGCACCCCAGACGCAGGCGGGGACAAGGGTCGGAGCTGGGTCACTACAGGTCCTTGAGCACCCGGGCTGCTGGCCACACCTGTCATTATGGGAGCAGGCCAGTCTTGGGTTCCCGAACCACCCACTGAATGTCTGACTATAGGCTCCACACTGGCTGGTCCTACATCCGGGCCTCCCCCGCCCCCCCCCCCCCCGGACTTCTGCCCCTCCCAGGCCATTCTGGAAGATACTCAACTGGTGCAGGCCTGAGAGGCTGGGGGCGGGGGGGGGCCAGTGATTTTTCTGCCCTGCTTCCTATCCTAAAAGCCCACCTGGATACCCCAATAGCCACACGCTCAGTCAAGCAGGAGCTGCCTCGGGGAGCTGGGATCCCCCTTTTTCCGAAACTCCACTGCATCTCGACTTAATTCTCAGAGCTGAACACAGTCGTCACCGCACTCTGAGACCAGACCTGGAGTGGGGGCCCCGGAGAGCTTCTGGGGACCTGAACCTGGGGTGTGGGGCGGCTAGGAGGCCGGCATTCTAGAAACCGCCCAGAGGTGGGGGTCCAGGGCCCAGCCAGACTGGCCCTATCCTTCACTTAGGTCGGCATGGAGATCCCGCTCCTCCCCAGTGGGGACCTCGGGATCCCTGCAAGGGATGTGCCCCCTCGAGGCTGCGTGTGTGCCTGTCCCCTCCAAGATCTGCCCTCCCGGGGCCCACAGCCTGCTCGGAGGCCCTGCCCTCTCCCTCCTGTGCGCCTGGACACACCTGCGGAGACCTGTCCTCTCTGATTCCTGGCAAGTTCTGGGCTTTCGGCTGTCCACTCTGTCCCCTTGGCTAGGTTCAGGCTTCCAGCCCGGCCCCCCTTCCTGCACAGCCGCTGCCTCCCTGGGGCCACACTGTCACAGGCGCCCTCTCTGCAGGCACAGAACTGCGAGCAGGTGCACAGCCCAGGGAGCGCTGGCCCCGCGGCTGAGCGCCGTAGGTGCCCAGCAAGTACCCAGAGTGGCGGGTGCCGAAGGGTCCCAAGTGAGGCTGGGGTGGATGGGCTCGCTCACCAAGGCAGGCTACCGGGGGTGGGGCTGGCCCTTCCCCAGCTGCTGAGCCGGCCTTTGGCGAGCCCCGGACCACAGCGGGGAGGCCTCCTGCCCAATCCTGGGGGGCCCGACCAGAGGCCGGTGGGAAGGAGACCTGGGTTTGGATCCCGATCCTGCTGCTGATGTGTGAGTGTGTACACGTTTCTGAACAGCTCTGACCTCACGCCTTCTCAGCTGCAAAGGGCGGAATCAGAGGCTGCTAGGAGCCAATGCAAAAGGGAAACGAGGGGTCCCTGGATGGGCTTCAGAGATGTGGAACCCCACGCACTCTGTGCAAACTCTGCATGAAGGTGAACATACGCGTTTTTCTAGGGAAGGAGTCGGGACAAAGCTGGGACCCAGGACAGGTGAGGTCTCGGGCCGCGGTGTGGGGTCCCAGAAAGGACGCGAGCTGACAACGGGGGCACATGAGGATGGGGCACCGAGGGCCCTTTAAGAAACACAAGCGAAAATGAGCTTTTGGGACTTCATCAAGATCAAAAGCTTCTGCACAGCAAAGGACACAGTCAATGAAACAAACAGGCAACCCACAGAATGGGGGAAGATATTCGCAAATGACACTACAGACAAAGGTCTGACATCTAAGATCTATAGAGAACCCCTCAAACTCAACACTCAAAAAAAAGATAATCACGTCAAAAAATGGGCAGATGCCATGAACAGACATTTCTCCAAAGAAGACATACAAATGGCTAACAGACACATGAAAAAATGTTCATCATCTTTAGCCATCAGAGAGATTCAAATCCAAACCACACTGAGATACCACCTTACACCAGTTAGAATGGTCAAAATCAACAAGACAGTAAACAACAGATGCTGGAGAGGATGTGGAGAAAGGGGAACCCTCCTCCACTGGTGGGGGGTTGCAAGTTGGTGGGGATGCAAGTTGGTGCAGCCACTTTGGAAAACAGTATGGAGATTCCTCAGGAAATTAAATATACAGCTACCCTATGACCCTGCAATTGCACTACTCGGTGTTTACCCCAAAGAAGCTGATGTAGTACAAAGAAGGGCCACATGTACCCCAATGTTCATAGCCGCAATGGCCACAATCGCCAAACTGTGGAAAGAACCAAAATGCCCTTCAACAGATGAATGGATAAGGAAGATGTGGTACATCTATACAATGGAATATTATGCCTCCATCAGAAAGGATGAATATCCAACTTTTGTATCAACACGGATGGGACTAGAAGAGATTACGTGGAGTGAAATAAATTAAGCAGAGAAGAGTCAGTTATTATATGGTCTCACGTGTGGAGCATAAGAAAAAACATGGAGGATATTGGGAGAAGGAAAGGAAGGGTGAATGGGGGGAAATTGGAGGGGCGATGAACCATGAGAGACTATGGACTCTGAGCAACAAACTGAGGGTTTCGGAGGGGTGGGGGTGGGGGGGTTGGTGGGTATTGAGAAGGGCACGTATTGCATGGAGCACTGGGTGTAATACATGAACAATGAGTCTTGGAACACTGAAAAAATTAAGTTAAATTAAAAAAAAGAGGGCCCTTTATGGGCACAAGCGTCCCGTGTCCCCCCTGCAGGGGGATGACTGCCTTCCTCCCTGTGTGTTTCGCTGTGGGTTTCTGCATGGGATTTTTACCTGTGAGTCTTGTGTCTGAGGCAGAGAGAGTTCATGTATTAATTTATTCATTTAACGACTACTGAGTCACATTGTTTCTGCCTGCCCCCACCTCCCCGGGCACCTGCTGGGATCACTGGGCCCCTTGTGCTCACAGGCCCCAGGGACTCCCCTCCGAGTCCAGACCTGCCCCCTCGCCCCCCCCGACTTGCTTGGGAAAAGGGGGATTTGGTTGCACTGTGGGGTCATCCGGCACAGATGCCGTGCCCTGGGGACGACCCTGACAAAGGTTTGAGTGTCTCTAGCCAGGCTCGCCCCCCCCCCCCCCGCCCCAGGCTCCGGCCCGAACACACGGGGCACACACAGCCTTCCCCACACCGCGCTCCCTGGCGGCCTGGTGAATGGCTCCTTGAAGGCCCAGAGCCCTCTTCTGAAAAGGCGAATTCAGAAGGAGCCAGGTCAGTAAATTTCCAGGGCTGAGCTCCTGGCCTCTGTGCGGGCCCTGAAGGTCAGCTCTATGCAGGGGGCGGGGTCACCCGGGGCCACTGCGGGGCGCCGCCAGGGCTGGTCTCCTAATGTCTGCGGCCGCGGGGGGTTCAAGCAGGCGGGGAGCACAGTGTGCTTGCTCCTGCGATCAGGGCTTCCCTCTACCAACAGGAAAGTGAGGCGGAGAATCCAGGAGACGCTGGGCTTCCGTCCCCACCAAGGAGAGCGTGGCTGTCCGTGGCGGGTCCCAGAACGCAAGATCCGTCAGGACAGGGCCCGTGTCACCGCGGAGCACGTGTCCCTGACTCGCCGCACACACAGCGTGCACACACTTCAAATATACACGCAGACGACACGCTGCCCAAGGCTGGCCCTGCCGCCTCCTGGAAGCCCTCCGAGCTTCGTCCCCCCCCCCCCCCCCACTGTTACCTCTCTCTCTCTCTCTCTCTCTCTCTCGGGGCCTTTGGCCTGAACGCCCCTGTACCCCGTGAGAGCCTCTGAGCACCTCCTCCTTGCAGGGACCCTGGCGGACAGGGACAAGATCTCTTCTTCCTCCCCTCTGCTCTCTCCTGCCTTGTTTGCTCCTTCTCCCCTCCATGCCTGGAGTGCGGGCTCCAGACGAGAGTGGCTCTTGGCCTCTTGGGCGACTGGATGACAGTGTGGGGACAGGCAGGGGGCCAGGATCACAGGTGGAGGTGAGCCCTAGGCTTCAAGTCTGAACAGGGTGGGGGGGCTGCAGGAGGGGTGGGATAGGAGGGTAGGGGCGAGGGGAGATGGGCTCGAACTGGGCCTGAGCAGCAGGTGGAGGGGAGGAGCCCTTGCAGGGCTGGGAGGGGCGGGTGGGGACCCCCGAGCAGTGCAGGGGTGGCTCAGTCCCCGTGGGACAGGGCTCCGAGTGAGGGGAAGGTGAGGCGGAAGAGGAGACTGGACTAGACTCCAGCAGTTCAGGGAAGGTGCCGTCTCAGGCTCTGTTCTCCCGCACCAGACCCTCCAGGCCCCATAAAACGCTTACACTTTCCAGAAGGGGCCACTTCCCACGGGAGAGCGCCAACTCTGCCTGGGCAACTCGCCCTCCACCTCACTCCTCTGTCAGCATCGGGGACCGAGTCCCAGCCTTTGGGGGGCGGGCCCCTCGTAACCCCTTGCCCTCCCCCTGCACGTCCCCAGACTGCACCGGTGAGCCCGGCCAGCTCAGTGCCCCGCTAGCCTGCATACTGGGGGGGGGGGGGTCCCAGAGGACCCAGCCACCCAACCATCACGGGCTAGTGTCCCAGCAGCCTTGGGTCCCCACTGGTGGAGGACAAGGCCATTACTCCAAGAGGAGGAACACGGCATCTTCCAGAAACAGTATTTCTGGGGTCACATGCTCTTCGAGAACCTGGGCCGGGCCTCTGAACATCTCGGTGGAGAGGGTTCGGCAGAAGGGGGCCCCTGAAGCTAGGTCATGAAAGATGAGGCAGCTTCCTGGGGGCTCTCTCAGGAAGGGCGCCCAGAAGGTCAGCTCCCTTGAGGTGTCTGTGAGAGGTACGGGGACCCCGGAGCCCCCACTAACCCCACCTCCAGCCCAGGAGCCAAGCATGTGGGCGAGGGGCCTTCCGGTGACCCCAGCCCAGTGGCTGAAAGTGCAGGCGGGGCCCCCAGTCACCAGGCTGACCCCGGTCATCCTCCAAACCCGTGAATGTGAACAGAAAATCCTGTTGTTTCGAGTCACCCTTGCTGGGGGTGGGTCACAACGCTAGAGGCGGGGTAGACAGACAGGGACCTTCCTGGAATCTGCTCTCCTGAGATCTGGCCGGGAAGAAGGGCCTGCTGACGGTGCCGGCCTGACCCACTGGCGGGGGGGGGGGGGGGGGGCACAAGAGGGCGGCCAGCACGGAGATGGCCGTGTGGGGACCATGCACGAGGCACCCAGTCCCGTTGCCGTCCCTGGGGCACCTCAGGGGACACACAGTCCATACACCTGCCCCAGGAGGGGAACACCCTCCAAGAAGCAGGGCGGCCCCTCTTTGGCTGCAGCAACACCTCGGGAGGGGGAGGGCTGGAGCCCCTCCCGCAGGGTCAACCGGCCCCATCATTTACCACCGTGGCTCCCTCCTCCAGGCTCCCTCCGTCCTCCCCAGTGTCCCCACTGTCCTCCCCAGTGTCCCCACTGCACACCCCGATGGGAGGTCCCTGGTTTTCCACCAGGGGCGCTTTGCCACCAACTCCCCCGTCCCCGGGAATCCTGCCAGGGGCGCTTTGCCACCAACTCCCCCACCCCAAGGGATCCTGGCAGCGTCTGGGGACATTTCTGATCCCCAGAAGTGGGGGTGGGGGCTGGGGCACGCAGTGGCCAGGGGCCAGGAAAGCGCAGCCCGCCCTACGGCACGGAGGATGGGAGGCCCTGCCCTGTGTTCAGCCCCGCCAGCCCTGGTCTCGTGCCTTCGTGAAGCTACATAAATTCCAAACAGACCAGATGTTAAGGCTGCTTTTGGCCACATCTGACCCCAGCTGCGGAAGGGAGGGGACAGAAGCCCCGAGGGGCCAACGTGGGGCCACCCCTGGCAGCTGCGGGGGAGGGGCTTCCCTAGAGGATGTGCAACACCTGCCAGGGGCCCAGGCCTGTGAGATGGTGGCTGGGGAGTCCTCGCAGGCATCCCTCCCGTGACCCTTTCATGCCCCACAGTGGCCCAGAGGAGGGTACCCCCAAACCAGAATGCCCCCACACTCAATCCCCGCTCCTTTACATGGGCAGCTGTGGGGGGCAGGCCCCACCCCTCCCTGGCTAACACAAGCCTCCTTCCTGGAGCCAGCAGCGGCAAATAATCCAGACCACCCAATCCTGCCCCTCCCGTCTCCCGCCAGGGCGGGGCCCTACAAGGAAGGAGCTGAGGACGTGAGCTCTGTGGTTCCCGCCCTGACTCTGGACTTGCCTGGACCACTGGGTGCTGGGAAGGGAGGCCCTGAGCCTGATCCAGCTGGGACCCAGACCAGCAGGAAGCCACCTGATGCTGGTTTCACTACCTCCTGAGTCCCTAAGGGCATCCGCAGTGCTGAACTGTGAACAGAAGTCTCCTGGTTGGGGGGGGGCAGCCGGGTGCAGGAGAGAGCCCAGCACAAAGCATACGAACAAGAGTGAGTTCTTCACTCCGATCCAGACCCCCAGACAGACAGAGAAACCGAGTCTGCAGCTCCCTGGCCCACGGGAAAGGGAGGACCCAAGCCTCACGTTCACTCCCACGGCGCAGGCGGGGCGGGGGGTCCCGCTGCGGGCGCACTGCAGGCAGAGCGTGGGGCGCAGGGGACGGCACGGTGCCCTCTGAGCTCCTCTCGGAACACGACTTTCCGCCGCTCTCCACCACCTCGGGGGCCGCCGAGGGCAAGGCCCAGAGCCGGGCCGGCAGGGCAGGTACGAACTCCGGCACCGCGCACGCGCGCGCCACTGGCCTCCCCAGGCCCCCCGGACCCCCTCGCAGGACCGCAGCCGCCCACTTGCAGCTATTAAGCCCCTCCCACGCGCCCCGACGGAGCTGCGCAGGTGCGTCCCGGTGATCGCCGAAAGCGAAGAGCCACGCACGACAGAGCCACGGCCACGCTCCGCCTGATGGACCCCCACGTCCTCACTCTGGACCCTGCCGTTTACACGTGTTCACGGACGCATGTGCCCAGCCTGGCTCTGGGAGCAGCCACGCAGGCCTGTGGGGACCGTCCCACCCTGGAGAGTGAGGGGCGGGGGCTGGGCTGCGGTGCGTCCGGGTCTGCGGCGCCGCCCCACTCGGTGCCATAATGCGCACGTGGCTCGCGCTGGCACAGATCACTTGCGTCCTGGTTAACCACACGGCTGCTGGCCAGGCCGCTGCTCACGGTGTGGACCATCCTCCTCCCGGGGCTCCAGCACCCGCACGGCTGCAGGTCAGCGCCTCGCCAGCCCCACCCCCCCCCCCCCCCCGCCGTGGCTGACGCTGCTGGGGGGTGACCTGAGCAGGGCTCCCCAGACCTTAGAGCAGGGACAGGAGCTGAGCCCCTTGGGGGGGTGCAGAAGGACGGTGGGGGGGCGTCTGCCAGCTGAGGGTACCATATTTTGGAGTCACAAAATGTCAGAAGTAGTGGGACCTTAGGAAACTCTGATCCGACTCTCATCTCGGAGGCAGACAACGGAGGCCTGAGGGATGAGGCCCTCTCTTGGCTCAGGGAGAACCCGAGAAGTCACAGTGGGATCAGAGGCCACCCGGGAGCAGGGGGAGCCCTGGAAACTCCTCCTGGACACCCTGGAGCTTCAGATGCAAATGCACGCCAATGGGGGGATTCTTTTGGGGGAGAATTCCCGCTGCCTCCGCTCTCTGGGGTCAGGAGGTCAGGAACCCTGATGTGTGCCGGCCAAGTCCAGGGGCAGTCGGGGCAGGAACAGGGGCCTGGGGGAACGCAGTAGGGTTAGTGCTGCAGCCGTCCCAGCCTCCGTGACTGTCTTAGGGACCGCAGGAAGGGAGCTGGGAGCACGGCTGCAGCCTTCGGAGAGCAAAGCTGTGGAGGAGTATTTATAACTGGAAAGGAGGCCGGGAGGAAATGAGTCACAGCCATCACCCATCTGCTCCAAGACCCGGAGAGGCCCCGGCGGGGCCCTGAGGACGGGGCTGGCCACGAGGTGACGGCTGCAAACAGAAGAGAACGTATTTACTTTCTCCACCAAACGAGTGGACACTTAATTTTTAGCCAACTACACGCACATTCCAAAACAGAGGGGCATCGTCTGAGAACCGTAAGATGCGGGGAGCGTGGGAAACTGCCACAGCCCACAGGGGCCCACGCAGCCCACCAGAGGGTGCCGAGTGGGTGCTGGGTCACGAGCCGTAACCAGCGCCCGAGCTCGGCAACCCCAGGGACCTGGGTGGCTGTCTCTGCACTGTCCTCTCCATTCTTCCATAAATCGAAGACCCTACCACAAAACAAAGTCTATTAACATTTGCAAAAGGGCACCTACTGTAAAAATGACGTCTTAAGAAAATTATACTGTAAATCATCTCAAAATTACTCACAGGGGCGCCTGGGTGGCTCAGTCGGCTAAGTGTCCCTGACTCTTGGTTTCGACTTGGGTCGTGATCTCAGGGTCGTGAGATCGAGCCCCATGGGGGGCTCCACACTCAGTGCGGAGTCCGCTGGGGGTTCTCTCTCTCCCTCTGCCCCTCCCCCCTGCTCGTGCGTGTGCGCGCGCGCTCTCTCTCAAATCTTTAAAAAATAAATAAAAATTATAAAAATTATTTACAACACTTATTAGTAGTTCAATTTTGGGGAACTCAACTTACATGCGGATTTTCAACCATGCGGGGCATCAGCGCCCCTAACCCCCATGTGGCTCTAGGGTCAACTATAGTGTTATGATTCCCATTTATGGAAGGGGAAACTGAGTCTCGGACAGCTTGGGTAACCTGCCCAAGGTCCCCCAGGCTAGTAAGCGGTGGAGGGAGCCTGTAGCCATCACCCCCCAGCAGGTGCTCTGGGAACCCCAGTGCCTTTTGGGCGTGGAGCCAGGGTGACCCACCTGGGGGCCTGGAGGACACGCCCCAGGAGGCAGTGAACCGGGGTGGCGTCTTTCGAGAGCTCTGACAGCTGCTGGGGGCCTGGGGCTGGGGGGAGGGCTGGGGAAGAGCGCACAGAGCGGTGGGGGGCTGTGGGGGCGCTGGAGAAAGCTCAGCAGAGGCACGGCGAACACCTGAGCTAGGAGGAGTTCAGCTCCTGGATTTCCCGGGCCCCTGGGGCGGGTCCCACCCCGGAAGGGCAGGTTACCACCAGCGAGACCGGAGCCTACTTAGCTGCTAACTCTAGGGGCACATCTGCAAACCCCGCGTGAACGACCTCGCTGGGGCTTTGGGCTGCGCCCCGGGGAGAGGGGGGTGCTCTGTGGACGGCCCACTGCCGGGCAGCCCCGCGGGGGCGGCAGGCACCCAGAAACGTAGAAGTCCAGAAACGGCACCGCCGGGGGTCCCTGGTGAGCTAAGCGCGTGTCCGGGCAGAAAGCGAATTCTGCTCTGAGAACGTCACCTCCCGGTCCCCGCGACACAGAAAGACCTACAATCGGATCCGTTTCTCCCCTAGGCGCGTTTCAGCCGCGCGGCCTTGCCTGTGTCCCCAGCCGCACCCCCGGGCTGTCTTCTGGTCTGCGTGCGCGTGGGGGGTTCACGGCGGAGCGGGGGTTCCGCCTGCGGCAGGGCACACATACGTGCGCATGCGCGGGGGCTGGGCTGTCACCGCTGCGGCCGGTCCGGCCTCGCTCCACGCTGGAGCACGGACAGGAGGGAGGGACCGCTCTAGAACAACCAAATGCCTCGTCTGAGCGAGGACGGGGCCCCAGTCCGGGCCACTCTGCTCTCGTGGCCAGGTGCCACGGCCACAGCCCCCCTGCTCCCGATTCTGAGCAGCGTCTGAGCCTGCTGGGACTTGGCACAGTCACCACCCTGCACCCAGAGGCCAGAGTCAGGGCGAGAGTTCAGACAGCCGCGTTTCCCAGGCGTCCATGGAACCAGGAGACTCCGAAAGGAAAGGCCAAAGAGAGCAAACGGCCTTAGGCGTTAGACACCAACGGCTGAGGCAGTCTACAAGGGCTGCTCACCCCCAACCTGGTTTCTGTCTGACCCAGTGCGATCTCAGGAATTTTACCCCTGGAATGGAAGGCCCACCCGTCTCCTCTCCTAAAGGCCTGGTGCTACGTAGAGAATTTTTAAACCCTGCACTTGCTACTTGCGGTTTGGCCCTCGAGATGTCATAACACTCGGAGGTAGATGTTTGGGCCACGTGCGGGGGCCAGCCTGGGTAGGACGGATCCCCCACCCCCCGGGGCTGGCCCCGGCCTCCCTCAGCTCCCAAGGACCCCTGGGCAGCTAGTCTATGGTCTGTGGGGGAGAGGGAAGGAGACGGGGCGTGGGGGGTGTTCTCTGCAGGTAAGAATGTAGGAGGGAATCTCAGGCATCCGCACACAGAGGCTGGGCTCAGGCCAGCGGTCCTGTCCCCGAGAGGCATTTCCTGTGGGGCTCCCGGAGTCACACAGCTGCCCTGACGTCCCTCAGCGACCGAGACTCTCCAGCCCCCTTCTAGGAGCGTGGCCCAGGGGGCCGAGGACACAGGCCCCAGAGCCCCGCTGTGCACGCCTGTGTGCCAGACTCCCACTTCCGCTGTCACTCCCGGGACCTCAGTGTCCTCATCGATAGGGACGATCGCAGCGCCGCCGGGATTCTGCCATCCCAGCTTAGCGTCCTGTGCAGAGTGTTCACTCCATAAACACGAGCGGGTACGACTCTGAGCATCGGAGCCTGTGCCAGGTGGGCCAGGAAAGGAGGTCCAATTGGCGACTGATCAGTTTTGACGCAGGCGCTGCGTCCAGGAGGACACGGGCGTGGGGAGGGGCGGCTTGGCCTCGGGCCCTCTCAGTTCAGCTCGCCCCCGCCCCGCGCATTTAAATGAACATTACCACCCCGTTTGCAACGAGAAGTGCTGCTTCCTACTCTGGAGATCCGTGGTGAGCCTGTCTTGCAAACCCCGAGATGGCCCTGGTGCTCTGACTTCCGCTCAGCGGTGAGCGCGGGCTTTCCTCTTCGCTCACACTGAGTCACCATCTCCGGTTCCCCTAAGCCCCCGGAGAATGGAGGCGTCAGGTGTGTGACTGGCCTGGGGAGTCCGTCCACCTGGCCCTCAGCCCACAGCCCGAGTGCATCACAGGCCGCAGGTGAGGGGTGTCCGAACGCACGGTGGTGAAATCCAGAAGTCCCTACACCCTCCAGTGGGAGCGTCTGGGTAGCCTCAATAACCAGCCCAGAGCAGGGGACTCAGGAGGCCACATGTGTACCTCGGGATGGGCCCCTCGGGGGTGCAGAAATTCCAGGAAGCTTCTGGAAACGGGAACCACCAGGCTGCCCGGGAAGGGAGGGAAGGCACAGCCTTGCAGACGAGGCCCCACAGCCCGCTTCAGACGCCGTCACTCACCCAGGGCTCCTTGGCAGATGTCCGTGCGGGTGGCCCCTCCAATAATGAACTGTGGGTCATCGCAGATCTCCTGGGAACGAGACCCACAGAGTGCTGTCAGGCCACCGGGCTCCCGCCTTCGGGGTTAGGACACCCCCGTTCCCGGTGGGTGCCCCAGACGCCTTCTCCCCCTCCCCGCCCAGGGAAAGTTCTGCAGTTAGACAGAATGCCACGGGCTCCTTCTCATACCCCTGCCCCGCGGAACCCCAGCACCCCGCACTGCCCACAGCCCACTTCATCTAGCTCCTTCCCCTCCCCCAGCTGTGGGGTCCCTTGACACTCTGGGGCTGCCTCGCCAGCCCCGCCAGCCCCTCTACTCTGTTCCTGCACGTCAGCTGTTTTGTCTTCACGGGATATCCTTTCCCACCCTGTTCTCTCCTGTTTCACCTCCTACTGTATTTCGAGCCTCACTGCCACCTCCTCCACGAAGCCCTCCTTCACAGTCCAGCCCTCGCTCATCTCTGGGACTCTGAGCCCCCGTGCACTTGTACTCTGTGGTCTGGTATTTAGCTGCGCACCGTCCAGTGGTGCCGGTGGGTGCGTGCAGGGGATGGGAGCTAGACTCCTGAATTCGCTCCCGGGGCTGGGATACCGGCAGCCCGTGTCTCAGGGAAGCTGCTACAGAGCGAGGCGTGCTTGGCGCTTCAGGTCATGGGGCCTCTCAGGGACTCAGATGGGTAAGCAGGAAACAAGCCGTAAGAGAGAACAATGTAAAACAATGTGTCCTAAGTTGCAGACAGTGCTGGGATCTACGCTCCCTGGCGGATGCGGAGAGAGAGCTGGTCCTCTTCCAGCTCCTGCTGGGGGAGGGATGGGGAGGGGGGGAAATGCCTCTAACTGATTAGTAACACAGCTCTTGCCGGTGTTACAACCTCACTGATCAGTAACACAACTCCCATGGAGGCCAGTTTTGAACAATTCTGGCCCCTCCCACCACCCTGTCCGTTTCCTGATTCTGAAGCCTCCACCCCAAAGCCGCAGAGGAAGCCAGGCAAAAATCTGGGCTTTGGTCGGCTTTGGGGACCTCCCCTCCCAGAGCAGGCCCTCCGCACCCCACCCAGAGGCGTGTCCCTCTCCATCCAACAGAAGCCTTTCCTGGGTGGGGCCTGGGTCCGGCCTCGTTCCCTGTCCCAGCGCCTCAATCTACAGTAGAACGCATTGCAGAATGCGCGTTCCTTTCTCACCTTGCCCCGTCCCCTCCCTGCTCAGGTCGGCCTGCTTGGGGGACGAGGGGGCAGTGAGAGTGTTTCTCCTGAACCCGACCGCCAGCCCAGCACTTATGCAGCTCATCCGAGGACACACTGAGCCCGGTGCCGAGTGCCAAGGACACCGCCATCCCTCCTGAGCGCCAGACTCTCCCCCCAGCAGGATTTTTCCACTGTTTCAGAAACTTTCCCACCCCTCGGGCAGCCTTTCCAAAGAAGGCGCTTGGAGATGCCTCGGGAAAGTGTGCATGGAGGCCCTGGATTAAACACGGATGCGGCAGTCCCGGGGAACAGGGCCGAGGGCTGGGGCTCTGGGTCCAGACTGGGGTGTCTGAACCCTGGCTCTGCCACTTTAATGGGTCCCGAGACCCCGGCGAGGTCTTCCACCTCCTTCGGCCTTGGTTTCCTCATCTGTAGAATGGGGACGGTTCGACGAGGGTACCTCCCGCAGGGTTTTCTGGGGGTCAAGGGAGGCCAAGTGTCCTTGGTGAGCCCCCCACGGAAGTCAGCTATTGTCACTATCAGTGAAGAATAAGGGGGTGGCAGTCCCCGATCCTGGGGGCAGGAGATGCGGGCTGGAGGGTGAATAAGTGAGTCACTACAGAAGTGTGCGCTCTCGCGGTGCAGGGGGGCTCCGGGGCCCACCCCTGCTCCCACCTGACTGCCCCTCCCAGGGCTGCACGGTCAGCGGGAGGTCAGGAAATCCCTCCCTGGGGAGGGCTCCCTGCTCTCCCTTCCTTGGGACCCTGTGTCACCAGCTCCTCCTGTCTGCCCTTCTCTCACCCCTTCCTGCCTTGGTGACTCAACACATGAGACATCCCACAGCCTCCGAAACCCCACGGCCCGCCCTACCCACCACTCCCTGCCGCTTTTCAGACGCCCTTCTGAAAGGAGCCCAACGATGACGACGCTCTTCCCTTTGGGTCCCTGACCGTGGCGCCTCCAGCACCCGGGCGTCCGGCTCCGCACCACCTTCCCGCCGCGGCTGCTCTGCCAAAGTCGCCAAGGACTCACTGGTGTCCAAATCCAGGGCACAGTCTGTTTCCCCTGCCGGACCCCAACCACAGCAGCGTTCGAGAAGGCAGGACGGAGGCAGAGGGCAGCTGTGAGCTGTGGGCTCTGCGCACCCACAGGCTGGACGGAGTCCCGGCCCCACCCCGGACACCTGCATGAGCAAGTATTCAACTTCCGCAAGCCTCCAGTTCTCCAACCGCTGAGTGGGAACATAACGGCCTCCCTGCCTCCCCCGCCCCCGACTTGTGCAGCTCCCAGGCTGTCTCGTCCGAGCAGGGGTCCTGAGCTGGCCCCAGACCTCTCTCCC
This sequence comes from Nasua narica, assembly GCA_028533885.1. NCBI lineage: Eukaryota > Metazoa > Chordata > Mammalia > Carnivora > Procyonidae > Nasua > Nasua narica. The sequence continues at coordinate 583,920 of CM052814.1, read as the reverse complement.
ATGTGGAAGCACTATGGGCATGTCTCCCTGCCGGGCACCCCGCCTCCCCCCCACCAGGCCCTAAAGTTGAAGGAGGCAGAAACTAGTCCTACTGTGCCTGGCACGTAGTAGGTGTTCCGCAAATGCTTACTTAGTGAACGAAAGAACAAGTGAAGGCGTGTGCAGATCCACCCTGTAAACTATGAGTGAGGCGCTGTGCTAGTGTCAGGGGAATATTTTCTCTCGTTTGTCATTTTCACAACTGTGACTTCACCGGAGGCTCTTACAATCCTGCCTTCATTCCTCCCCTGGCTCCCCGAGGAATCGCTATCCTGTTCGCAGCCGTAGCCCGAGCACTGAAGACAGTGCTTGGCGTGGGAACAGGTGCTCAGCACCGCTGGAGGAGGCGGCACTGATCTCTGGGGACACACTGGTGACCGGCACACGCGGGGTCCCTGCAGCTCAGTGCGAAGGACAGGTAATATGTATAATATATATCTATAAATCGCAAAAACACTGGAGGAAAGTTAGCGAGGCTCCATGAGGAACAATAAAAGAGAAAGAATAATAAATGAAGAGGAAAATACTTAGGCAACACCTCTCCTTCTAGAGGCAGAAATGCAAGCAGAGAGGCTAAAAGGTGCAAGCAGGGTCACCCAGCAGGTTAGTGGGGAATGAACTCGAATGCTGGGGACCCCGCCTAGGGCATTTCTACTGTGCTTGCTGCCTACAGGCTGGCTGCCTACAGGTAACAGGAGACCTGGGGGGTCCAGAGGAGTGGAGGCAGGGCTGCGACCTTACTCTCGGGTCGGGAATCTAGAGCCTGGGTTCCCAGGAAGCCTTGCTCAGGTCTGGTGGGGGAAGGCCAGGCAGTAAAGAGTGGCAGGTGGAGCTAGCAGGGGTCCCCGGCAGGGGGGATGCACAACCGGAGGAGGGGGCAAGCTGTCCCAGGGCAAGGGGTGGGGACAGGACAAGGGACCTTAGAGGCCCCCCCCCCCCCAGAAGCTCCCCAGGGAACTCTCTGGGCCAGTGCAATGAGGAAGAGCACTGGCTCCCCGCCGCATCGCCCCCTCCTTCTTCGTTAATCATCACGGTAAATGTTATGCGTCTCGCCAGCTCCCATTTGGAAAAACAAACACGAAACTCTGATGGGATAAATCTACCCACGACTGCGTGAGGCAGTCCTTACTCACGAAAGGACCAGGCTCCCTCCTCCCTGACGCAGACACAAGCTGAGTTAGAGCCCGACTTTCCCTGGTCAGAGATACCGCCGCCCACCCTGCTTTCCCCGCAGACCCTCCGCCCACCCCCTCCCCGCCGGAGTCCAAGCAAAGTTTCCCCCAGGCCCCCTATGTCACCCCGAGGCGGCTCCCCTGGCCGGCCTGCGAACGGCACCGGTGGGCAGGGCGCGCCCGACCCGGCCCGGGAAGTGCCGGGGTGGGGACAAGCCAGGCCCGCGCAGCGGACGCGCCCGCACCGAGTAACGGGGACGGGGGCGCGCGGGGCGCTCCCGGTGCCGCGCGCAGACCCTCCGCGACCCCGTGGCGCCGGGAGGGCCGCGGGCCTGGGCCCCGCACCCTGCGCCCCTCACCCGCCCCGGGCCCGCGCCCCGCGCCCCCGCCGTCCCCCGCCGCGCGCCCTACCGTGGGCCGCTTCCACTCGATGCCCTGCGTCTTGCTGGAGTAGGGCCCCAGCTCCTTGAAGCCCAGGGAGGAAGGGATGGCCGGGAAGGAGGGGTCCTGGAAGAGCGTCCCGGCCTCCAGGCACTCGTCCCGCAGCGCCTCGTAGTCCTGGTTGAGGTACTTGATGGACTTCTCGTGCGAGCCCAGCCCCTCGGCCGTCTCTCGGTCCTTCGCCAGCTTCGCGGCGATGCCGGCCATGGCGCGGGGTCTCGGCAGGGGCGCGGCGAGCGGGGACGGGTGTCGGCAGGGGCGAGGCCTGGTCCGGCGCGCTGCGGCTGGACTGCGGTCCGCGGCGGTGCGGGCGGGGCCGAGAGGCAGGCGGGGGCAGCAGGCGCCCCTCCCGGCGGGGTGTGGCCTCGGGGCCGGCGGGGGGGTGGGGCCTCGGCGTTCGCGGGGTGGGGCCTCGGGGCCCGGCGGGGTGGGGCCTCGGCGTCCGTCAAGGGGTGTGGCCTCGGGGCCGGCGGGGGGGTGGGGCCTCGGCGTTCGCGGGGTGGGGCCTCGGCGCCCGGCGGGGGTGTGGCTACCCGGCGGGGGTGTAGCCTCGGCGCCCGGCGGGGGTGTGGCTACCCGGCGGGGGTGTGGTCTCGGCGCCGGGGGCGGGGGTTGGCTCCTGAAAATACTTCCTCGCAGTTAAATTAGAATTCCAGGTTAGCACCAATATTTCCTTGGTGTAAGTATGTCCCAGACGGTGCAGGGGCATACTTACACTAAAAAGGTACTCGTTTGAGAGGGCGCCCAGCTGGCTCAGTCTGGGGAGCCTGCGATCTCGATCTTGGGGTCCTGAGTTCCAGCCCCAGGTTGGATGTAGAGAGTGCCAAAAACAGGTTTTGTCTATCTGACCCTCACGTTGAACGGGAGGAGGAAATCAATACTGGTGGGGTGTTTGGAGAGCTGTGCAGGGTGACAGCTTCCCCTGGGGGTGCTGGGGTGAGGGGCGAGCTTCTCAGCTCCACCAGGGAGGCGTGGGTGCGCCCAGGTCTGCTGTGGCCCCCCTACCCCCACTAAGGGGCTTGCCACTGAGGGGCAAGCATTTGTGTTTCAGTGGGAAACTGGGGGTGACTTTGCCCTCCCCACCTTACCCCCTGGGGGGGGGACACGATGTTGCTGGAAGACATTTTTTATTGTCAGGACTGTGGATGGGGGGCCATTGGTCTCTACGGGGTAGAAGCCAGGGATATGCGGCTCAACTTTTTACACTTCCCCGGGACCACTCCCCACCGCAAAGCAATCTGACGTCCTGGTTTGGAGCACCTCTTCCCGGCTTACCCGACGATAGCCTTTCACTGTGTGTGAGTTGTTTTATGACTCTTGAGTCCTCCGTAACCGTGGCGGCCCAGTGTAGAGATGCACATGAATCCTGCCCAGTGCGGGGGTCTCCCCGCCGTGCGGGGGTCCTCTGAGACCAGTTGCACATTCAGTATTTTGCATTTCATATAAACGGATGCTTCTGGCACTTTCCCTTTGCACCAGATGTAGCATCTGCTTAATAGCCTCAATTAATTAATGAGCTAAATGAAATCTTTAACATGTGCTCATTTTAGAGCTAGATGAGAGTCGGTCATGATTTAACTTTTTTTTAAAATTATATTTTAAGGGTGCCTGGGTGGGTCCGTCAGTTAAGCGTCTGCCTTCGGCTCAGATCAGGATCCCAGGGTCGTGGGATCGAGTCCCAATTGTGCTCTTTGCTCAGCGGGGAGCCTTCTTCTTCCTCTCCCACTGCTGCTCCCCCTGCTTGCACACTCTCTCTCTCTGGGAAATAAATAAAATCTTTTTAAAAATTATCTTTAGCTTGAAGAACAGGAAGAATAGATAGTCCATCTTGAAGCATAGTTTGAGATCTGAGTATTTAGAATTTGTCTGCAAGACGACGACCTGTCAGGAAACACTTAAAAATCTCTGGAATTAAAAAAAAAGAAAAAAGAAAAAGAAAGAAAAATAAAATATCCTGGTTGTTCTCTGCAATGTTAGTTTTTGTGGTTTTTTTTTTTTTCCTTTTCTTTTCCTGAAACCATCTTTTATTAGGAATCTAACCAGCAGGAGACTAGGGAGCAGGTGTAGCTTTCTCCTTGGCCCGCACCTCCAGGACGCCCTCCGTGGAGCCCTCCTGCGTGAGTTCGTGCGGAGCCTGTGCAGTGCGGTCACACCCGCCTCCACACGCGGACCTCCGGCACCGGGCCCCACGGAGGTCTTCCGCACAGCGGCCCAGCTCGTGGGGGTTCACATCAAGACTGACGTTCATCTTGCTGGAGCACATCTGTGGGATTCTGGCCTGGGCCTCCTCGCGGGGCATGGGGAATTCCAGCTCGGGGTCCAGACCGCCTGAGCCGAGCCATTCAGGTCCAGGAAGTCCCCCCCACCCAGGGGGTTGGCTGCCGTCACCTTTCCTTGAGCGTTGGGTGGGTTCAGCCGGTTCAGCCGGTTCAGAAACTGCAGCGGTGTCCCCCACACCTCCCTTCTCAGGCCTTCTCACTAAGCAGACTTGTGGGGGACCCCATGAGCTCCTGTCTGTGCCTTTCCCAGTGCTTGGGCTATTTCACAACCCTGTAAGTTTTAGGAAACTGACAGTAAATGCAAATAACTTGTCCACATACTGCAGATAGGCTTTCCAGGATGGAAGCCCCCCCACATCCTCCCTACAGCTGTTTTATATCTATGAACAGATCTCAATTCTGCGTGCCTAACCCAATGCTCCCTTAGAGCCTTCTTTGAGCTTTTTTTTTTTTCCAACACCTACTGGTTCCCCTCTTCATTAATGAGTTAAATAAAATCTTGGACCTGTGTTCATCTTCGCTTTGCTTGAGAGTCATTATTTTACTCTCTCCGGAAAGAATCTTTCAGCATACTTTCATGCAGTGGCCCAGAGGCTCACTTCCTGTGTTTTCGGCGTTGTCATGGAGCCTAGGGTGTGTATTCATTCTACATCGCTCACAGAGGGGATGGGGACCAGCGATGGGCTTCATGGGGTGCTGGGTTTAATATCTCAAAGAATGCTTGCACGCTGGCCTGCGCTGCACCTCGTGGAGGGGTAGAGACCCCCGGTGAGCTCCCGGGCTTGGGCCTTCCCAGCATGGCCTTGGCCGAGCACGGGAGCCCCTGAGAATTCCTCACTGATTAAATTTCGTGGGGCGCCTAGGTGGCTCAGTGGGTTAAAGCCTCTGCCTTCAATTCAGGTCATGATCTCAGGGTCCTGGGATCAAGCCCCGCATCGGGCTCTCTGCTCAGCGGGGAGCCTGCTCCCCCTCTCTCTGCCTGCCTCTCTGCCCACTTGTGATCTCTCTCCTGTCAAATAAGTAAATAAAATCTTAAAAAAAAAATAGAGCTCGCCAAGACTGGTTTTCCTTGTCCTCTCCCTCCCAGATGGAGGGGGCTGGCCTGCCGAGCTGGGGGCTGGTGACTTCTGGATGCCCCAAGACCTGAGGGCTCACTGGGAGGCAATAGGACCCAGGCTGGAGGTATTTTTCCAACATCATCGGGACGACAGTTTCTTGCTAACTTGAAAGTCAGCATTGGCCTTGTTCTTGAGGGAACTTTCCAAGGGGCGGCTACATTTTGAAGGCACTATTTCTCTGCCCCTCAAAATCTTGTGGAGACCACCTGTTGTTTCCCACTTCCTAAATTTCCCAGAGAGGAGGAAGGAGCGTAGGATTCATCAATTGCGTTCTGCTGCCGTGAGTATTTGTTCAGATTCAAGAACTGAGCCCTTGGGGCTCCCGGTTGGCTCAGTCAGTGGAGTGTGAGACTCTCGATCTTGGGATCCTGAGTTCGAGACCCACGTTGGGTGTGGATATGACTTAAAAAAACAAAAACAAAAACGGATCACTTTGCACAAGTGCTTTGGGAGTGGAGTTGCCTGGCATCCCATCTCCACGGAATCACCCTACTTTGGGGTTTCAGTTTGGAGTCACCGATATTGTCCCCTCTGCCATCGATTCTTGTCCTCGACCAAGTGCTTAGTTGTTCATTTCTTACTCTCTGCCTCGCTTGGCCCACTGTACTCAGTTTGCCTCTCTCTCACAGGCGTCTCGCCTCCGCTTGCCTGCAAACCTGAGAAGACGTGAAGTGGAATGTGGCCCCATTTATCGGCTTCTCCTGGGACTTCCGGTCAGACCCCACTGCTCATTGCCCCTTGTTTATCTGGCTCCCCCTGCAGAGATTCTGCTGATTTCCGTCTGCCCATCCTCTACCCTGTAAGAGACCAGCCCTTTCTGTGTGATGGCGAGACGCCGGCAGGCTTCTGAGATTGGACATGTCTCCCTACTGCAACAGTCTTGCTCTCCGGTTCAAGTCTTACCTACCGAAGTCCGGATGCGCTTTTGTCTGAAATTTCCAGGTTCTCCCCGCAAGTCTGGGCCCTCTGCTCGATGGACGGGCACCACCGCCCACCTGCCCGCTCTGCTTTTGCAGCCTTGGATGAGATGGGAGACCTTGACATTGGCTTCCAGCTCCTGGGTTTTCTGAAATTGCCGCAACTGAGAATAGAGGGAGGAGACGGCTCTTCCTGGAACCCGTGTTAACTGGCTTCACTGTCCGAGGTCCACGGCGCCCACCGGATTTCTTCTGGGCTCTGGGTTTTTTGGGGGGAAACGCGTCCACCTCGGCAGTGTGTTGGAGCTTACGGGTCTCCGGCCGGTCTCCTGGAGGCCAGCCCGGCCCTGAAGGATGAGACTTGACCCTGCCCGCCCACCTGTGGCTGACACTGGCCCCAGGTCCTGTACGCGACATGGGACGGGGCCGACCAGCCGCAGAGGCAGCTTCCTGCCGCCCTGGCCGCCCTCCACCAGCCTCCCAGGGCCTGGGCGCACAGGACTCCACTCACAAAGGACCTTCGCTGTCCCAAGGGACTCGAATTTATTTGCAAATGCACGCAGTGATTACCGCCCTCACCAAAGGAAAGGGAGAGGTGTTTAAAACCCGAGTAAAGTGTCCTTGATACTTCTGGAGCCTCTCACAGGATGCTATCGCACTGAACGCAACGTGGGGTTCACCCAGGCGCCCACAGCCCCGCACTCCAGGCCTCGCCCTGGGGAGCCTTCCTGCAGTGAGTCACCCGGCCCGGCCCCGAGCCCAGCGGCTGAGTCAGAGTGGGGAGCACCCGCAGGGGTGGGGCCCAGCCTGTGTGTGTGTGTGTGTCTGTGTGTGTGTGTGTGTGTGTGTGAGAGAGAGAGAGAGAGTCACAAGGAGAATGAAACATCGAGACCACACAGCCGTGGCCCCGAGCTCCATGCCTCATGGATGTTAAATCTTCACAGTCGGCCAAGGGAGGCCTTCTTTCCTCCTTTCACAGAAGAGGAAACAGAGGCCCAGCAGCGCGGCCGTGAAGGGGTGCCGGGACAAGCCTGGCTCCGAGCCCCCAGACCTGGGGCCCGAGGGCCTGCTTTCTCCCCAGGGCGGAGCCCAGGAAAAGCCTATCCTCCTCCTCCTCCCCTTCTCAGGCTTGTGATCTTGTGATCCAGATCAAAAGGCCGAGAGAAGAGGAATCCTGTGCGGTCACCATGAGGGGTTTCGTTTTAGAGATCCCTCCCCCTTGGAGTGGCTACAAGGCTTGTGGCTTCCTTGTGACTACAGCCGGGGTCGGACAGGCCAGCTGGAGCCGGGGCGGTGGGGGGGGGGGCAGGTTTGAGGGGCACAGTGTTGCGGTGCAGGATAAGTGCCCGGGCCGGGATGGGTCCGCCCCTGGTGTCGCAAGACGGGGAGGTGCTGCAGACTGGAGAGAGGAAAACTCTGGAAAGAAAGCAGCAAAAAGCCTGGACAGCCTCCTGGGGCGGGGGAGGGGCAGAGCAGATGGACTGGAGGCTGGGGGGCCGGGGCGGGGAGCGGGCAGCCAACTGCCAGCCTCGCGGTGACCCGTGCAGGCCGCCGGGCCCTGCCGCTAGACCACTGTGGGCCTCCACACGTCCTCGCCCTCTGCTACGTCGGGTCTTGGCAGTTTAGGTCTGTACTTGTTCTCCTCCTGCGTCAGGCGTATTTTCTTGTGGCTCTTTACCCCCTCCCTCCTTCCGGGCACCGAGCTCAGCCCCCCAGGAATCTTGTTATTGCTGAGATCCCACTTCCCTGGGGCTGAGATCCCAGGGACCTCTGGGGTTCCCTCCCCGCAGCTGTGGCCCCTCAGTCCTCTGAGGGGTCAAACAGACTGGGACTCATTGGCAGCACCAGCAACCCGAGGTGGATCTGGGGCTCCCGTCTTAACCTTCCTGTGCCTCAGTCTTTCCCTCTGTAAATAGGGCTAATGACATCCGTGTGTCCCCACATGCTCTGTAATTCTGATGGGCGGAGGCTTATAAACACAGCAGGCTGTTGATAAAACTGGGTGAGGCTTTGGGGCTTTCCTTCTGTACCCCAAGGCCCTGCAGGCACATTCTGAGGTCTGTATGATAGAATCTCAGCGTTACTGGAAATTTAGTCTTCTAGTTCAGTTTTTACCAAACTTTATTCAGCAGATCATAAGTTCCACACGATGTTAATGCGTGTTCCGTGCTGTGTATATGGGTCTTGAATGTGTGGATGTTTAGTCAATCAGCTAAAAAGTGTGTTTGGGACACACTTCATAGTATGTTCCCTCTTAATGAATCCTAATATGTATTATTATGTCAAAGGCTCTGACAAGTCCTGCAGTGAAGGATTCTATTTAATCCGTCATTTTTGCATCCTCCAGGAAGCAAATGCCAACACAAAGTTACAAGTGCAAGAGATTTATTGGGGGTGGGGTCCTGCCTGGGAAAAGATAAAGGGGAGGGGGAGCAGAGGAGGTAGGAGAGGCTTCGGATCACCATGTAAGTCTGACAGCTGTGAAGAGAGACAGAAGGAAAGCCCACGGGGTAGGAGGATCCCCAGTGCTGCCCTGAGAAGGGCTCAGCCAACCCCGTGGGGGCATCCCCAGCAGAGCTGACCCGTTAGCGGTCTGCACAGGGTAGAAGCAGTGGGCCCAGGACCTCTGGCATGTTGTAGCCGGCTGGAGCAGCTGGGGAGAGCCTGTCCTCCCTTGAGTGTTCTGCAAATATTTACGTATTTATTTTTTCATTTTTAAGAATTGAGATATAGTTGACATACTATTATGTTAATTTCAGGTGGACGGCATCATACTTCAGTGTTTGTGTGTATTGCGAAATGATCCCTGCACCAAGGGTAGTTAACATTCATCGCTATACAGAGTCACAGACATTTTTTCCCCTGTGCCAGCTTTTCAGATCTACGCTCTTAGCAACTTTCGAATACGCACCACAGAATCACTCCAGCGACTCCCCTGCGCGTTACACTCTGCGACTCGTTTATTCTGTAACCGGAAGCTTGTCCCTTTCGACCCCCTTTCACCCACTATGCTCTGCCTTCCCCAACCCCCACCTCTGGCAACCTCCGATCTGTTCTCTGTATCTAGGACTTTAGTTTTGTTTTGTTCTGACTCCACACGTAAGTGAAATCATACAGTGTTTGTCTTTCTCGGACTTCTTCCACTCGGCGCGACGCGATGCCCTCACGTTTCACGCAGGATATTGCCGGTGACAAGATTTCCTTCTTTTTAGTGGCTGAGTAATATTTCACTGTGTGTATATTACCCATGGATGCATTCCTAACCGCTAACTCAGGAAACGAGTGAGTAAGAGCCCAGCCACCTGCTCCGTCCCTGGGAATCCCAAGGAATCCCGAGGAACCCCAATTCCCGATCAGAAACATGGCTTTGGGTTGGATTCACCAACACTGTTGCTGAGCAATCTTGAATGAACTCATGGCTAGAGAAGCCAGTACAAGAGGGGAGAAATTTCTTTGGAAAAGAAAGGGAGAAATTTATTTCAGGTGCTGGCTGATGGGGGAGGTGGCAGAGTCAGGTCTTAACAATCAACTTCTCAAACACACACATACATACAATAACCAACCTCTCCACTCATGGGAGGAGCACCAAGAGCTTTCTAAAGGGAGCTGGGGGGCGGGGTGCCTCCGAGGGAGCAGGGAGAGAGCGTGCGATCAAGGGTAGGGGTGAGTATGCCTTCCGCCCAGGGTCACCGGCAGGAGAGGGGACGTGCCGGGTGCGGTCTTCTAGGCATTCCGTTGCTATCAAGGCTTTTCTGTTCTGGAATGTTCTGGTCATTGCAAAACATCTTCGCAGATGCCTCCAGAAAGTCGGATAAGAAGTAAGCACAACGGGTTTCAGTCAGAGCACGAGTTAAGCAATCTTATCTAGTTGTGTGGGGTTTTCTTTTTAATTTTTTTTTTTTTTTTTTTTTAATTTTAAGTGTGCTCCGTGCCCAGCATGGACCAACTCTGGGATTGAACTCACGGTGCTGAGATCGAGATCAAGATCAGTCTTGAGCTGAGATCAAGAGTCGGACCAACCGAGCCCCCTGGGCGCCCCTTGTCTATTTGTGATTTTAAGTGATGGGGTCTCAGGTCGAGCAAGGGGGCTGACTCACAGACACGCCCCATTTCCTAACCGTTCTCTGTGGATGGCACGCTGCCTTCGGGAAGCTCGGCCCCGAACTCGGGGCCGTGGGGCTTGCCAGGCTGATGGGGAAGGAACACTCTGGGTCTTAATTAGCTGCTGACCCCCGCGCATGCCGACCCCTGTGGCCAGCTCCCTGGTGGTTCTTTCTCCTCGCCCTTCGCCGGCTCTGCTCGGTCTGCACCTCGTGTGCGGGGCACCCCCTCTGCTCCCAGCTCCCATCTTAGGGGCCCCGGGTGAATGCAGCCGGTGCTTGGGACAGAAGAACCAGCGATCCCCCCCGGCCTCTGGGACCGAGGGTCTCCCCCCAACCCTCTAAACACACACGCACAGAGGAGACTTCTCAGGAGACCCAGAGATTTATTTTTTAGCGCATTAAGGCGGGTTTCCAGGCACGGCTAGCAGTGCCCAGGTCATTCCCCACACGCCATTCCTTTGTATCCTGTTGTTCCCGGGAAGCCAAGGTCAGCTGCCGACATGCCTGGCAGTCACCGTCTGAGTCCTGGGCACTGAGGCTCTTCCTGGGCCCAGAGAGAGGCCCGGCCAGGACAGCACCCCGGAGAGAATGCGAACCCCTGCCTGGGGCCAAATAAGGGAATACCACCGAGGGGGCCTCCGAGCCCCGAGCTGAGTCCAGATATGAGTCAGCGCTGAGCGATGTGGCCACAGGGTATCTGACTCAGAGCTTCTCCGGCTAGGAAGGCGAGGCAGCAGCTCGAGGCAGAGGGGGAGTGCGGGGCGGCTCTGTGTCTAACTGCTGCAGATGGGGGCCGGGGCCAGAGCTGGGGGCTGCGGGGGACGCCCGGGGCCAGCTCGGGGGCAAGGTCGGCCGCCTGCTGCCAGCTGCGCAGCCCGTGCCCAGCCCCTGCCCCTCTGCCTGTGACCGGCTTCCGCTGGGGACACCCCTGACTCACACTCCGCAGGGAGTGTCCTGGAGGGATTTCTTTCTGCCCCGGCGGTCCAGGGACTGATCGCAAATGCGAGCCATGTCAAGACAGGAATGCTCCCTGTCCGTTTTGTGATATGGACTGGAATATAAATCAGACGGTACGACCATACCGATCAGGGCTACAGCCTGATTCGTAGGACTCTGCACTTTTGTCAGGACACAACCATTCAGGGCTCCCGTTCCCTGCTGGCCCGGCAGTGCCAGAAATGGGCGGTCTTTCTTACTCGCCTCGCGATCCCGGCAGGTACCTGGCGTGGGGCCAACCCGCGGGGAAGGTTATTCTGGAAGGATCATAGGCACTGAGCTTACCTGAGGCGAAGCCTCCTGGGAGTTTGGGCACTAGTTTTGGGAGCACAGCTGGGGCCCCAGGTCCTGCTAAAGGGGTCTCCTGATGGAGAAGTTTTTAAATTTTTGTTATTTTTTTAAGATTTTATTCATTTATTTGACAGAGGGAGAGAGAGATCACAAGCAGGCAGAGAGAGAGGGGGAAGCAGGGTCCCCGCTGAGCAGAGAGCCCGATGCGGGGCTCGATCCCAGGACCCTGAGATCATGACCAGAGCCGAAGGCAGAGGCTTTAACCCACTGAGCCCCACCCCCCTCGCGTGCCCCCGGTGGGGAGTTTCGAGGAGCTCCGATTTAGTATCTACAGGGAGTGTTTCAGAGCTCTGTGTTTGGGGGCGGCAGGATGGACCATCCCTCTTTCCAGGAGAACCAGAAGATCCCTCCCTCATGAGGGTGGGGTGCTCATGACCTTTACTCCAGGGAGAGGTGAGACAAGGCCGAGCCAGCGTTTCCTGCCACCTTCCTCTTTGCTCACCCGGGCTGGGGGAGGTGGGGGAGTCCATTGCTCAGGCTTCCATGGGTGCTGGGGCAGGGGTGGGGAGTCCAGGCAGTCTCTGGGGAGCCTGCCTGGGACATACAGCCCAGCCTCCACTCCACGTCCACTGCAGTGGGATTTCCAAGCCGTCAAAGCACCCGGGGAACTCCCTTAGCCTCTTGAGAATTTGTGAGAGGGGTTGGGGCTGGGGTGGTGCTGATGCTGGTCATGTGGAGGGGGGCAGGGGAGGACAGGGGTGAGGCCAGGAGGTAGGGAGGGCCTAGATTCTGCAGGGCCTCGTAGGGCAGTGAGGGAGTCACCCAAGGGTCCTGGCTGACTGGGCTGCGTGGAGAGGGCCAGGGGCCAGCAGCAATGGCGCACTGAGGGCCCCCTCCTGGCAGGAGAACTCTTGGCCAGGACTGCCCTTCCCTCACAGCCCCTCTTCCCTGGGTCCCGCTGGGAAAGGACGGGCTGGCGGAAGTCCATGGTCCCCGTGGTTCCTCCCAGTTGTCCTCCCAATGGAATGCAGGCCACAGGCCCACCGGGGAGAAAACACCCCTCTCCAGGCTTTTGTGGAGCCGGACGATCTGTCTGAGTCTCGGGGTTTCTAAAGACCACAGAGACCTCCCAAATGACAAACGTGAGCCTGAGCTGACGTCTCCACCCCCGGTTCTGCTCTCCTTTGTGACCAGTGGGGCTTGACCTGCCTCCGGAGCCGGGGCCGCCCGAGGCCTCTTCCGTGCAGTGTTGGCTCCACCAAGAGGCAAAACACCACATTGCTATTTTGAAGCAAGAAAAACTTCAATGTAGCTGCAGAAAAGGAAATCCCTGCCTCAGAGGCCTTTGATGCTTTTCATCATAAACAACTAAAATTGGCAAAGTGTGTCGAGGGGGCTCTCAGGCAGCTCCAGGTTCCAAAGCCCTCTGGTGTTGATACTAACTCATCCCTTTATCTCCTCCCTAACCTATCCATCTATCTATCCATTTACCCATCCATCCATCCATCCATCCAACCATCCATCCATCTACCATCATCCACCCATCCATCCACCCATCCATCCATCCACCCATCCACCCATCCATCCACCCATCTACCCATCCATCCACCCATCCACCCACCCATCC
>CM052814.1:548124-570837 GCA_028533885.1 Nasua narica | reverse complement strand
CCATCCACCCATCCACCCATCCATCCATCCACCCATCCACCCATCCATCCATCCATCCATCCACCCATCCACCCATCAACCATCCAACCATCCACCCATCCATCCATCCATCCACCCATCTATCCATCCACCCACCATCCATCCATCCATCCACCCACCATCCATCCATCCATCCACCCACCATACGTCCATCCACCCATCCATCCACCCATCTTTCCCCCATCCATCCACCCACCCATCCATCCATCCACCATCATCCACCCATCCATCCACCCATCTATCCCCCATCCATCCATCCACCCATCCACCCATCCATCCATCCACCATCATCCACCCATCCATCCACCCATCTATCCCCCATCCATCCATCCACCATCATCCACCCATCCATCCACCCATCTATCCCCCATCCATCCATCCACCCATCCATCCACCTATCCATCCACCCATCCACCCATCCATCCATCCATCCACCATCTATCCATCCACCCATCCATCCACTATCCATCCATCATCCGTCCGTCCACCCATTTACCCATCCATCCATCCATCCATCCATTCACCCATCCATCCACCCACCCACCCATCCACTCATCCATCCATCATCCATCCACTGTCCATCCACCCACCCATCCACCCATCCATCCATCCATCCACTATCCATCCATCCATCCACTATCTACCATCTCCCCCCCTCCTATCTGCCCCAACCACACCTAGCACCTGTTTAGTAATTGATTGATGTGTCTGTTCATCCATCATCCGTGTAATTGGTGGACAGGTGTAGCGCTGGGTTTTAGCCATGAACCAGGCACAAGAAAGTGCTCACAGAGGATTTAGGCATGTGAACAGGTGACCATGATTAGCCATAATAGTTGCTATGGTGGGAAGTGCACTTTGAGGATCCTCACCCAGACTTGGGGAGTCTTGGAAGGCTTCAGTGAGAAAGTCGTAACCAAGGGGGCAGTTGGAGCTAGTTCAGCTTGTGTGAGGGTAGGTGGGCTGACAGAAGGTGGGAAGGAGGCCAGTGAGGACAGCGGGAGCCAGGACAGGCGGCTTGGTGAGCTAGCTGGACAGGTCTGGACGGCGAGAACAGGGCTTCAGCCAATATTTTAACTTGAGCGTGGCAAGTGGGTGTCGGAACAGGAGGGCAGTCAGGAAGCTGGGTGCCTGCCGGCCCCGTGTCAGAGGGATCTCTGTCCTTTCCAGCTAATATGTCCACCCAAGGATTTTCTTTTCCTTTGTTTTTAAATGACTGGTTCATTCATTCATTCATTCATTCATTTATAAGTAATCTCTGTACCCCACAAGGGCTTGAACTCACAACCCCAAGGTCAACAGTCATGTGCTCCACCTACTGAGCCACCAGGTGTCCCAATTTTCTCATTCTTTAGGAAAACGTACTTTTGTTTGATTTGTTATTCGCTGTTGAATAGAGTCTGGGCTCTCTAAGGTGACATGTCAACATGTGGATTTTTGTCTGCTCCTGGTGCAAATAATTTCAGGTGAAAAATAAAAGAACAAAGCCTCGAACCAAGCAAATCAGAGACAACCCCCACCCCCCGAATCCCAAAGGTTACAGTTTCCTTGTCTTGCGTGACATTAACTGGTTTTGTATATAACCCAGAATTCCCATTTTAACATTCTTTATTCAGTGCCTAGAAATTTAATCTAGTATTTAAAGTTTATTTTAAGTGACTTTACCATCCTGCTGGTTCTCTCTTAATGAAGTAAATAAATTGTAAAAAATAAAATACGTACAAGCTCACTTTATATTTATGAAAGTGAATAGATGACATAAAATGTTGACTTCTAAAAAGTTATACTTTGTTGGGGCTCTTGAGGGGCTCATTTGGTTAAGCATCTGCCTTCGGCTCAGGTCATGATCCTAGAGTCCTGGGATCAAATCCCGCATTTGGTTCCTTGCTCAGTGGGGAGTCTGCTTCTCCCTCTGCCTCTGCCCCCTCCTCCTGCTTGTGCTTTCTCTCTCTGAAATGAAAAAAAAAAAAAATCGGGCGCCTGGGTGGCTCAGGGGGTGAAAGCCTCTGCCTTCGGCTCAGGTCATGATCTCAGGGTCCTGGGACTGAGTCCCTCATCAGGCTCTCTGCTCAGTGGGAGCCTGCTTCCCCCTCTCTCTCTGCCTGCCTCTCTGCCTACTTGTGATCTCTCTCTCTGTCAAATAAATAAAATCTTAAAAAAAAAAAGGAAAAAGAAAAAAATCTTAAAAGTTATACTTGGTCACGTGAGTTCACATTGACCTTCACTTGCAAACGAAGACCCCAAGATTGGTTCAAAGACTCCCCGCTCCATATTTGAAACACCCTCCAACATTCGTACTGTTTCCCCCTTTTCCTGCTGTAAGGTTGCACAGAAAGTAGTTTCAAGTTGCTGACCCATATTACTGTGAAAATCAAAACTACTGACCAGCGTTCAGTATTTGTTACCAGGCACCAATGGTCAAAATGCCGCGGACAGAGTCGTTTCTGGGACTGGCTCTTTCCCCGAGGTCAGGTGCTCTCAGCTTCAGACTCAGCCACAGTGTCTAGAACTGTCTCGAACCGAAAACACAGCCACTCTCCGCACAAGCGATCATGTAAATAGAAACATCGAATATACTGTAGCAGAGTGTAAAAAAAAATCTGCTTTGATCTCCCGGGAACTGTGCATTCAGTTTACCAGTGACTTATATTTTTACTAGCCTTTGGCTGGTATCCTAACAATGTAATAGTTCTTTCCAGCCCACGCGGAAAATGATGGTATTGGCCCGTTTTAATTGACTCCGGAGATTTTTCCCTCTTTGGAGCACTGAGGAAATGATAGTCCTCCGGAGGGCCCCCTGATTGTGACAAGCAGCTCCGGTCCCCAGGGCTGGGCCATTCAAAGCCAGTTTTAAACAAGGACGTTCCCAAGTATTCAGTTTTATATGTGATGTCAGCATCCTTTTGGCAGCAAGGGAATGTTTTTTAAGGACTTCTATAAACGACATCTTCATTTTTAGTGTTTAACAGCTGGGTCCTGTGCTACGCTCGCATCGGCATCAGGGACCAGATTCTAACAAAGCCAAACTCTTGGGCGGGGTCTGCAGTTTCCCTTCAGGTCCCAGGTCCCCTCCCTCTCCCCTCCCTCTCGAGGTTTTCCGGGTTTTCCTGGGTGTTCCGAGGTTTCCCCAGTTTTCCGGGGCCGCAGCGCCCCTGACGATCTGTTCTTATGCATCTGAAAATCTTTCATAAAAGCATCTGAGATTCATTCACGTTAAGGTGTAAGTAACGGACCACGGCTGAGACCACCACCACTCTTTTCGGGTCGACGGCTGCGGGACAGGAAACTCAGCGCAAACCCAAACGTGGCCACGTTCTTCCCATCCCGGGAAAGACGTGCCATGAATATATCAAGTTTTTCTTTTCACGATGTTTCTTACTTACGAAAGGTAGTAAAGGGTGAGAGTGACACGGGACAAATAACATTAACCTACAAACTGCAAAAATACGCCATTTTGGGTGTCACCATTTAATATGATAGGATGAATGAGAGTACTTTATTTGAATATCTTGATTGATCGTAAGATTTGCCGGGCTCACTTTGCTCAAAATTCACTTATTGAGCCGTCAAATGTATACCTTCAATCCCCTGGGAGGTCCTGGACCCTCCACGGCCCCCAAGAGCTGCAGGATAGGGCTGGACGCCTTTCTAGGCTTGTCCATATCAGGCCCTGGGAATGGGCTGCTCCTGGTGCAGGGAGTCCTCAATCTGAGGTCCTCAGCGTTCTGCTTAGTGGCAGAGCTACCTCACCCACATTCTTCCCAGGTGGACCCACAGCCCTCTTTGTCTTCGGAAGGGAATACTAGCCAACAGGATCCAGCTGCATTCACGTGGTAAGACTCGCAACCAAGAATCCAAGGGGGGGGGGCATCTGGAGGGCTCACCTGGTGGAGAATCTGAGTCTTGATTTCAGGGTAGTGACTTTGAGCCCCCCCATTGCGTGTAGAGACTATTAAAAAATAAAAAGAGTAGAAAGAGAAAAGAGGGTCATCCTGTAATGAGAAAGACTCAAGGGGCGCCTGGGGGGCTCAGTGGGTTAAAGCCTCTGCCTTCGGCTCAGGTCATGATCTCAGGGTCCTGGGATCGAGCCCCGCATCGGGCTCTCTGCTCAGCAGGATGCCTGCTTCCCCGTCTCTCTCTGCCTGCCTCTCTGCCTACTTGTGATCTCTCTCTCTCTCTCTGTCAAATAAATAAATAAAATCTTAAAAAAAACTACAGTATCTTATACTTAACAAAATGAATAATTTCTTAATATCATATAATACCCATTTAAAAAAAAAGACTGTATTTGTGAGAGAGAAGGAGCACAAGCAGTGGGGTGTGGGGAGGGACAGAAGGAGAGGCAGAAGCAGATCACCCACTGAGCAGGGAGCCTACACGGAACCCAGAACCCTAAGATCATGACCTGAGCTGAAGGCAGATGCTTCATGACTGAGCCACCCAGGCGCCCCTGTATTTGATTTTTTAAGAAGATTTTATTTATTTATTTATTATTATTTTTTAAAGATTTTATTTATTTTTTGACAGAGAGAGACAGCGAGAGAGGGAACACAAGTAAGGGGGAGTGGGAGAGGGAGAAGCAGGCTTCCCGCTGAGCAGGGAGCCTGACGCGGGGCTCGATCCCAGGACCCTGGGATCATGACCTGAGCTGAAGGCTCAACGTCTGAGCCACCCAGACGCCCCAAGAAGATTTTATTTTTAAGCACTATTTACACCTGACGTGGGGCTCGAACTCACAGCCCTGAGATCAACAGTCTCACGCCCCACCGACTGACCAGCCAGGAGCCCCAGCACAGTATTCGATTACCAGGTTTCTTAGCTACGTTTACATGTATGCCAGCCTTGCCTTCACCCCCTTTTTCCCCATGACGTTTATGTGTGGAAGAAAGTGTATCATTTGTAGTAGAATTTCCACTTTGGGGAGCTGGCTGATGGAACCCTCATGGTGTCATTGAACTTGCGCCTCTAGCCCAGTGGCTTGCCTGGGGGAGGATTTGCCACCCAGGGAACATCTGGGAGTGTCTGGGCATTTTCAGTTGCCATGACTACACAATGCTCCTGGCATCTAGTAAGGGGCGGGGGCGGGGGGCGGTGGGGCGGGGCTCATCGAAACATCCTGTGATGCACAGAACAGGGCTCTAGGGGGCAGCAGAGACCACAACTGCTGCAGCCAGCCCACCTGGCTCGGGTACCTTCCAGGATGGATCCCTTACCCCAGAACATTGCTGCTTGCAGCCGCAGTTCAGCTAGCTGGGACCTCAGCTGGTGTGAGAGGCCACATGCAGGTCACGGGTGCAGGGAGGAGCAGGGGCTGTCCCTGGTGTCCCTGGCCCTTGCTCCCTACGGCTGAAAGAAAAGCGTCTCACCTCCAGACTAGCAGCGGGAGCCCAGCAGCCCAGTGCGGACTCTGTGGAGAAAGCAGCCTTCCCCAGCTCAACCCTCCAGGTGCATTCTCCACATTTGCAAGTGATCCTTCGTCTCTTTAAACTCAGCAACCGTACTACTGGGCATTTACCCCAAAGATACAAATGTAGTGATCCGAAAGGGCACCTGCACCCCAATGTTTATAGCAGCAATGTCCACAATAGCCAAACTATGGAAAGAGCCTAGATGTCCATCAACAGATGAATGGATAAAGAAGATGTACATACAATATATACTATATATATATATAAAAAATATATAATGGAGTACTATGCAGCCATCAAAAAGAATGAAATCTTGCCATTTGCAATGACATGGATAGAACTGGAGGGTATTATGCTAAGCAAAATAAGTCAACCAGAGAAAGACAATTATCATGTGATTTCACTCATGTGTGGAATTTAAGAAACTAAACAGATGACCATAGGGGAGAGGGAGACAAACCACAAGAGACTCCTAACTCTAGGACACAAACTGAGTATTGCTAGAAGGGAAAGGAGTGGGGGATGCGGTAACCGGGTGACGGGCATTAAGGAGGGTGTGGATGTGATGAGCGCTGGGTGTTCTATGCAACTGATGAATCACTAAATTCTCCTGCTGAAACTAACACTATATGTCAATTAATTGACTTAAAAAAAGTATCAATATAAAGTCTTGGAGAAACACATGGGCTTTTAGGGAGGGTGGACCTGGGTTCAAATCCTCCTCTGCTACTTAGGAGTTGAGCGAGGCAGCTGCCTTTCCTCCTCTGGGACACGTGGTCGGCCACGGCTGGTGTTGCACAGGGTCGTTTTTGGGAGAACGGGGGAGATGCAAGCGAAGGGCTCAGTGGGAGGCTCGGCTTGTGGCAAGAGCACGTGTGTGCATGCCTAACCGCGAGGGGTACCCCTCGCCTGCTCCCGGGGGGCTCAGCCGGCCTCCAGGGCTGGTGCTGTGTTCAGATCAGCAGGAGCCCCTCTCCTCCAGATGAGTGCAGCTGCATTGAGCACAGAGCGCAGCTGTGCGCCGAGCCCCCGGTGTCCTCTGTGTCAGATGAGCAAAGACCCCTGGGAAAGTGACTTCTCAGGTGACCGTGAGAATCGGGCTGAAATCCGGGTCTCCTCTGGATCCCACGCTCTCAGGGGCTGCATCAAAGCTACCATTTCTAGATACGTCTAGCCTTCCCCCAGCCCTTTCTAGTTTGTCTTGGTTTCTGTCATACATGCAAACCTTTTCAGACACGCACGCCGGACCTAGGGGCCCTCAGGATACAGGTGCACTCGCGTTCCTCTCGTTTTACCCGCGTGCGACTTGACTGTATTCTGTCTCCTGCCGTACCGAGGGCATAAGACACAAAGCTGGAGTCTAACTCCACGCTTGGTGAGTTATTCATTCAGCACGCGTGCACGGAGCATGTATTACGTGTCCAGCGCTGGGCGAGAGTAAAGGGGTTTCAGAAATGGGGCAGAGACGCAAGGACCAACCTTCCGTCCGTGGGCAAGGGAGGGACAGGGAGCCTCGGCTGACTGGGGAGGGAGCAGGTGCTCTGGTTCTGGTTAGAGGAGGCTCGGCGGCGCTTTCTCCCCGTCAGTTCTGCCCCGGGAGCACGTGATGGGGCCACGCTGGAGTCAGGGGGAGAGGGTCCTGGTGCCACCCCCAGGAGCACACAGCTCCCCAAAGATCCAAGGCTCGGGGGTGGGATTCCCAGTATATGCCACCCCCTCTGCCTGATGTGGGATTTTGTGTTAGACCATCACTGTTCAAAACTGGATTCAAGATAATTTTTTTTAAAAGATTTTATGTATTTATTTGACAGAGAGAGAGAGAGAGAGGGAGGGAGGGAGAGCACAAGCAGAGGGAGTGGGAGAGGGACAAGCAGGCTTCCTGTCGAGCAGGGAGCCTGACATGGGACTTGATCCCAGGACTCCGGGATCATGACCTGAGCCAAAGGCAGACGCTTAACAACTGAGTCACCCAGGTGCCCCTAAAGGTAATTCTTGATTCATGACTTGCTCTCATCATTAGTCTGTGCATGGCTTTCTTTAATTATTTAATTATTATTATTATTATTAATATTATTATTAATATAACAAGGGCGCCTGGCCCACCACTCCAAGGTCAAGAGTTGCATGCTCCGTGGACCCAGCTAGCCAGGCACCCCTGCTGAGTTTTAATTCATATATCCGGATGTATGTGTTTTTCCCCCACATCCAAAGTTGCTCCGCTACGAAGGGAAGAAGCTTCTGGAAACGCAGGCGAGCGCCAGTATGCCCCCCTCGGAGCCGAGCCTGCAGCTTCCTGAGTGCATTTCACCGAAACCTGCAAACCATTGCTCTGACCGAAGGATCTCTGAGGGACGATGACGGTTGAAGAAAGCATGTCGTGTTTACGAGTCATCGAGTCACCGGGCTCTCCAGTGGGCACAGGTCCCCAGCTAGGGTGTGCGCTCGACCGCCGGGAGCAGCACAGCCTCCCACAGCAAAACGCAGGGGTGCGGCCGCGCCCAGTGCCCGCGTGTGCGGCAACGGCGAGGGGCATCCACGCCAGGGGCACGGCACGGATGGCCACTGCCCGACGCGGCCGTCATCAGCTCCTGCCTGGTTGCCAGCAGCGGCCTCCCAGCTCTGGAGAAGAGCTCCACGTGCGGAGCCCTACATGCCTTCTGCGGGTCCCTCGACGCCGCCCACGGCAGCCGCTCTGGAGCCCACACTCCCTCCAGGTGTTGCTTGCGCTGCCCCGTCCCAGGTGCCCCCCACGGCCTCCATCAAGCCCCCTGACACCTTCAAGTCTCTTGTCCTTCAGGATCCGGCTGGAATGCCACCTGCTCCAGGAAGCCTTCCTCATCCCCCCTCCCCTCAGAACCGGCCCCTCCTTTCTCCGAGCGTTGCTGTCTTTCCCGCACACTGGCCTTCCTCGCGGGCAGGATCAGTGCTCAGCTGTTCTCTTACCCTTCTGCCCAGTGTCTACTCTGCCCAGCAGCTTCGTGGGGCGGAGGCCACATGAGTCAGGGCACTCCCTCCCGTCCCGGGTCAGGGCCCCCGCCGCGGGGCCGTGCACATCCTGTGCCGTGGCAAGAACGTGGGCGTGAACATCAGAAGCCCTGGGGTCAGGTTTGCCTTGTGAGTGACCGTGGGCTAGCCCGACAGCCCGGCCCACCTGCAGACCTCCCGTGGGTCTCTGATCAGCCGTGGACCTGGCATTTATCCAGCTCGGCCATGACGGGTCCCGATTGCTGGAGGCTGGTGTGCAGGGTGTGGTCTTGCAGCTCGGGTGCTCTTGGGCACCAGGGGGTTCTCGCTGTCCCGGGCAGGGGGGGCCAGGGTTTCCTTAGAGATGGCCAGTGAGCGCACGGGTCACAGCGGGTCTCCACACGCCTGTTTGTAGTCAATCCCAGTTCCCCGTCTGGCTAGCCGCTGGCGACCAATACCCCCTCTCTGTTTCTACACATTTGTCCATTCTGGGTAGTTTCATAACCAGAACCCCAGCAATGCCTGACGTCGGATTTGCCCCTTGCTCGCCTTAGAATTCCGAGGTGGGAGGCCCAGGAGAGAGAGGGCTGCCGGCTCTCGCCCTCCCCTTCCCGAAGTTCTAGCTGGGCGCGACAGGAAGCTTGGAAACTATATCTGTCTGAAAAGCACACTCAGGCTTTCAGGGGACTCACGGCCCTTGCGAGGGGACGACCCAGCTTGGGCCCTTCTGTGGATCAAGCCCAGCGCTCTGGCTCGGCCGCGTGGCTCAGGGGCCACCAGGGGCCATCCTGTCCGGCCTCCCAGCCCCCGGGACCCAGGGCTTCCTGGCAGGGAGCTGGTGGCGGCTCTTGCGAATGTCTGGGGCGTGAGGCTGTGCAGACATCTGTCCCGGTTGACGGAGCCCCCGGGCACAGTCTGCTTCGTCCTGGGCGTCCGGCGGGATCACGGGGAGACGCCGGCCGTCTACGCAGGAGGGTGCGCTCCTGACTCCGCGCGCCCTGCTTTCCCGCCCCGGTAACGAAGCTCGGATCTGTCTGCCCGGAGGAGAAGGGCCTGATGGCGCAGCATCAGGATGTGACGAGGGGAGATGGGGGCGGGCGGGTGGGAAGGAGGCGCTGGCCCGTCAGGAGTCCCTCGTGGAGATGGAAAACCACCACCTGCGCTCGCTCTGCGGTAGCAGCAGGAGGAAGGACTCGCGGGCTCCATCCAACTGCCGGGAGTGTGTCCCGAGGCGCAGGGGAGAGGGGGAGTGGGGGAGAGCCATTCTTCACGGACACCCCTGCCTGAAGGTGTGCCGTCTCCAACCCCTGCATTCGCCAAATGTGTATTCAGTCCCCACTACACTCCGGGGGGTTCTCGGGGCTCCAGGGA
This sequence comes from Nasua narica, assembly GCA_028533885.1. NCBI lineage: Eukaryota > Metazoa > Chordata > Mammalia > Carnivora > Procyonidae > Nasua > Nasua narica. The sequence continues at coordinate 561,055 of CM052814.1, read as the reverse complement.
CACAGACAGGTGCCCGTGCGGAGGTCAGAGCCCCGCGGGTGCAGGGGCGGCAAGGGCGCTGAGGCTCACTACGGAGCGCTTCGGAGCGGTGGGTTGGGGGGGCGTCCGGAGAGCCTTCCCGGGGCCCCTCGGGGTGGGTGAGCAGGGGGTGCCCCACGCGGAAGCCCACACCCCCGGACCTGGAGGAAAGCGTGGAGCAGGGACTGGAGGGAGGAAAGGACCCTCTGCTCAGGGTCTGACAGGCCTCGTTCTCCTTGGAGCGCTGGCGGCCCCGGTGCGGGAGCAGCCCGGCCAGATCTGTGTCTGAAATGAGCGCTCCGGGTAGAGTCAGATTGCCACGTGGGCTTCAGATCCTGGGCCGTGGATCCCGCGCTGGGAACAAGTATTTCCTTCCCTTCCCCACACGGAGCGGCTAGATCTCTCCCGGAGCCCGCCGTGCTCGGGAGGATGCCGTGTGGACGGAATGGACCTGTGGTCCTGCGGTTCCGGGTTTAAAGGAGGATGGGGCACCCGGTGAGACCAGGGGCCCCTTTGGGGGGTGGTGAAACAGGACGGCGGACGCTGGGGCGACAGCGAATGCAGGGAAAGGGGCCGAGCGAGCGAAGGTGGGGCCCCCGGGGGGCCAGGCCCGCGGCCCTTCCCTCCGACGCCGGCCTGGGCCTGGAGCTTCTGGTGACACCGGAGAAACCGCGCCGCACTGCGGCCCCCGGGCTGCTTATCCGGACCCCCCAGCCCCCCAGGTGTTTTGTGCAGGCTGTCCCTCGCTCCAGGTCCCATATCACATGCACTGCCTGCAGAGGCCCCGGGCGTCCTCCAGGCTCCCGTGGCCGCTGGCATCCGTGGCCTGTGGCTTCGTGGCTCCAGCCTCTGTCCCCAAGGACCCACCAGCTCTTGCTGGTCATCATCACGTCCCCCTCTGCCTGCGTCTCGGGAGGACACTTGTGGTTGCATTTAGGGCCACGATCATCTCCCCGTTTCGGGAGCACTAAGGCGGTCATCCCTGCAAAGGTCCTTTTTCAACCTGTTATTGACAGGTTCCAGAGAGGAGGTCCCCTGTGTCTAGGGGATCGTTTTCCAGGCTTTCGCACGCGCTCAAGGTCAGAAATCCCTAATGTACCCGCTCGCCGCCCCGCCTCAGCCGATGCGCCCGGAGCCCTCCTGAGTGACACTCACGTTCCGGCTCGTCACCCGCCCTCCCCGCCCCACGAGGCAGGTCCCACTGTTATCTTCCATTTTACGGAGGAGAAAATTAAGGGGAAGGGAGGCTGCTCAAAATGACAGGGCTAATTACTGGTGGAGCTGGGCCAGGAACCCAAAGGCTTCGTTCGCACGCGGAGCAGCCTTCTGGGGGCTCGCCCTGACCCGCCCCGTGGATCTCCGGTATCTCTGACTCCCTAGCAGACTGGGAACCGAACTTTCCTGGAAGGGAAGCAGAGCCCCAGCCCCCTCGTTCTCATCCTGCTCGGAGCCACCGCCCCGGGTCCGGGTCCGGGTCCGGGGCAGACATCTGCTTAAGCTGCTGGACCGGTCTTCCCATCTCGGCCACGGGGGCCAAGGGCAGGGATGCCGGCCTGGCCTGCCTTGGGAATGGCTGTGATCCCAATAGATTTCTTAGGGCGGGGCCCCGCGAGGCTCCCAGCCTCCTAATTGTTTGCTGAAGGGCAAGGCGGGTGAGACCCATTAGCACGTCGGTACAGGTGACTCACTTCCCTCGGGAGCATAAAGGGTGACGGCCGCTGGCCTCCCGGTGGCAGATGTCGGACATCCCTGTGTGGCTCTGCCCCGTGTCCCCTGTGTCCCCTGCGGCCATGTCAGTCCCGGCGGCCAGAGTAGCCCGGCGGCCGGCGGCCGGAGGTCTCGGCTCCCGCCAGAAAGCCGCGAAGTACTTGGGCCAGGACTTCGAGAGCCTGAGGCGACAGTGCTTGGACTCAGGGGTCCTCTTTAAGGACCCGGAGTTCCCCGCGGGCCCGTCCGCCTTGGGCTACAAGGATCTGGGGCTGGACTCTCCGCACACCCACGGCGTCGTCTGGAAACGGCCCACGGTGAGTAGCCGGGCCCGCTGCTGAGGGTCACACGGGACCCACGGCCGTCATTTCTGCGGGCAAAGAGCTGAAGGAGAAACCGTCCTTCCAAGCCCGTGTTTTAGAACAACTCCCCCTCCTCCCCTGCTTTCCTGTAAAGCCTTTTCAGAGGCCTCAAGGGCTGGAGGGAAGGGCACCTCTCGGCTTTGGAAGTCAGATTCGAACCCCAGCTGGGCCTTCCTTGCGCAGGTGACCTCTGTGAGTCTCGGCTCTCTCCTCCGTGAAGTGGTGCTCAAGGGCCGGGGGTGAGAACCGTCCAAACCTCGGCCCGTGGCCTCCTGCTCTGTGACCCTTGTCGCGTGGTCTGAGTGACACCTGCTCTTCGGCAGGGTGGGTGGGACACCAAGCGAATCAAGGGCCTTGTCCCGTGTCCGGTGCACCAAACGAGTCACAGGGGACCAGGCTCCGTGATTCAGCGGACAGGTGTGTTTTGTGCGGTGGTCGGGGAGACGCAAGGAGCGAGGTGTGGTCCCGACTCTGACGGGGACGGTGGGGGGACAGGCGTGTGGGTGAAGCGCGGACACCCCAGGGAGAAAGACGCAAGTGCTCCACGGGGACCAGCCACGAGCCACGGGATCCTGGGGTTTCAGGAGGGTGCGCCCCCGTGGACCTGGACGACCCCTAGGAGCCCGGGCAGGGGAGACGGGGATGGGGACGCTCCGTGTGGCCCTAACGAGCTCATTCGCTCCACCGCGCCCTCCCTCCCCACTCTGCCTCTCCTTCCTTTCCTTTTTCTAATCGCACATAACGTAAGACTCCCCGTCTTGGGCGCCTGGGGGGCTCAGTTGGTTGAGCAACTGCCTTCGGCTCAGGTCATGATCCCGGAGTCCCGGGATCGAGTCCCATATCGGACTCCCGGCTCTGCGGGAAGTCTGCTTCTCCCTCTGACCTTCTCCCCTCTCATTCTCAGTCTCTCGCTCTGTAATAAATAAATAAAAATCTTTAAAAAAAAAAAAAGACTCCCCGTCTTAACCGGGGACGGTGTTAATGCGTGCCGAGAGCATTTATGCTACTGCAGACGTCCTATCACCCCCGCCAGAGTGTTTCCCATCTTGTAAAAACAGAGCCTCTGCCCTCCCTCAACACCGGCCGCGCTCCTCCCTCCCCGGCTCCTGGGGCCACCGCTTCACCGTCTCCGTGGGTGGGGCCCTCACGTCAGCGGACTCACACCGTATTTATCCCACTCAGCACGATGCCCTCCAGGTCCATCCCCGCGGGAACAGGGGTCAGACGACCTTCCTTCCTAAGGCTCAAGACGGTGCCGTGGTACATGTACACCAGGGGCTTTTTAACCCACTCCTTAACCCAGGGGCCGTTGGGTTGCTTCCACCGGTTGGCCCTTACGGATCACGCTTTTACGAATACGCTGCTCAAATATCTCTTTGAGACCATGCTCCCGATTCTTCCGGGTGTATGCTCAGACGTGGAGTCACTGGATCATTTGGCGATTCTATTTTTGATGTTTTTTTTTTTTTAAGAAACAAAACTCAGGAGCGCCGGGGTGGCTCAGTCGGTGAAGCAGCTCAGGTCAGGATCCCGGGGTCCTGGGATTGAGCCCCACCTCGGGCTCCCCCGGCTCAGCGGAGAGCCTGCTTCTCCCTCTCCCTCTGCCTGCTGCTCTGTCTGCTTGTGATCTCTCTCTGTCAAATAAATAAATAAAATCTTTAAAAAAAAAAGAAAAAGAAACAAAATGCATTTTTTCCGTTTCTTTTTAAAGGAAGTTTTGATTTGAGTTCCGGTCATCGTACGGTGTGATCCGAGTTTCAGGTGTACGATGTAGTGCGCATCCTCGCCGACCCCTGTCGTTTCCTGACTTGCCGATTTTAACCACTCTGACCCGTGTGAGGTGGTGCCTTATTGTGGTTTTGATTTGCGTTTCCCTGCTGATCGGTGATGTTGAGCGTCTTTTGGTGTGTCTGTGGGCCGTCTGGATGTCTTCTTCGGAGAATTGTCTGTCTGAGGCATTTGCTCGTGTTTAAATGCAGCCGTTGGCTCTTGTGTGCCCCTGGCTGCGTCTGAGGGTGACCCCTGACTTTGTTGGTCTCGGGGAACCTCACACCCGCAGCTGTGATGACCCTGCTTCCCACAAAGGCGTTAACTTTGACCCGTCCCGAGGGGAGAGCAGATGGGATCGGCTAAATACGGACGGACGGACGCTTTCGCCCTCGTGAGGAGAGATGAAGCTTGCTACTTAGATGTTTTCTGAAATCATAAAATTTGGCATCCTGCCCCTTCCAGGTGTTTTTGCCTATTTTTGCCCTACTTGTTAAAAAAGATTTTAAAAAATTATTTGAGAGAAAAATAGAGAAAGAGAGAGGGGGAGCACAAGTGGGGGGAGAAGCAGACCCCCCCACTGAGCAGGGAGCCCGACGTGGGACTCGATCCCAGAACCCTGAGATCGTGACCTGAGCTGAAGGCAGATGCTTCACCAACTGAGCCCCCCAGGTGCCCCTATTTTTTTTTTTTGCCTATTTTTTAAGCTGCTTAAAGGGAGGTCTGGTTGGGCTCTTGTTCTAGTGGTGGAAGGAAGGTTGGCCCAGACGGAAGATCTCAGGGTCAAGTTCGGGTTCTCATGGCTCCACGTGATATTCCCGGTGGTGCTGGGCAAGAACGGCGGGCTGTCGCCGACGCCATGGCGGCGTGTGAGACCAGGGGAGCTCTCCGCAGAGCCCCCACGCGCTCTCTGTCCTCGGCTTCCCCATAGCGCCGCATCCGTGCGGTGCCCAGCCCGGGACTGTGGTTTGAGGGCTGCCCGGCGTGCGTGGGCCCGAGCGCGGCCCAGCGGACGAGATGTTTCTCTGTGCATTTCTGTCATCTGAGCAGTGTGTCCATCTTAAGGAGAAATGCGGAAAGGGGAGCGGGGTGGGTCAACCACACGGTATGGACCCAGGAAGCGGCCAGCCCCGGGTAAGGGAGACGTGGGGGGTGTGACCGTGGGGAGATCAGGGCTCGGATAAGGCACCCGGCCCTCGTCGGGGGCTGCTGCCCTTCCTCCAGCCGCTGCTCTGGACTGATGAGCTGGGGACTTTCGGTTCAGCCGTACTTGTGCGCAGGTCACGTGCGGACGGGGGCTGAGCCTCCGAGGAGCTCCCTCTGGTCGGAGGGAGACAGCAGGACAGCGGGCAGGCGGCCCGTGGCTGAGAGCCCGGGCTCGGGCGTCATGTGGATGGGGATTCTGGTCCCTTCCGTGCCGTTCACGGGGCCTGTGACAGCGCGTGACGTCCCGGGCTCTCTAGGACTCAGTTTCCTCACCTGTAAGAGGGGAGAGAGAGCGTTCCTTACCTCGCGGGGTTTCACACGGTGCCCGGAGCTCAGGACCGGGAGTGTGTCCGTGTTCACGTCAGAGGGGCTGCCCCGTGCCCTGCGTCAGGGGCTGGCACAGGCCTGAGTAATTCGTGTCTGTGGTGTGGCCTGAGATCCTTCCCTGCTTGGTAGCAAACGTGATTACAGAGAAGGCATGAGCTGCTTGTGGAGGAGGAAGGATGGGCCCTGGGAGGCCCCCCTCTCCCAAGCCGCTCTGCCTGCCACTTCCCCCCGAGTGCGGGTCCCTGCAGGACGTGGCGGCGGCGGCGAGGGCTTTCTGGGCCCCCCCGAGGACTCACACGACCCATGAGACACCGCGCTTCTTGGTTGGTATTTCTGGGTGGAGGCCTTTTGAATTATGCTAACCAACGACGCGAGGACAGGAACGTCCCCTCTGTCTATAAATTGCTCCTGGCACTCGGCACGAGGACCCCGGTGGAGGGCGCCCCGACTCTGAGGCGTGAGGAGAGCAGAGGAAAGAGGGGAGGATGGCGGTAGGACAATTTAGAGAGGTGAGGATACCGACAAGGGCGAGCAGGGGCGCGGAAGCCAAGGGAGGAGAGCTCTGGCAGGGGCAAGGAGGGAGGGGCAGTCATTCCCTGGGGCAACAGTTCTCCCTCTGGTTCTGGGCGAAGGGGGAAGCCAGGCTCAGGAGACTGATGGGTGAACGGTCGATAGGAGGGGACACTATTTTAAAGGCGTTTCTAAGGAGCGAGAGTCTGCGAGACCCCGTTCCGTGTGTTCCCTTCCCTTCCTTCTCGGCGAAGCAGCCTGCTACTGTTTCAAATGAAATTTAATGTGATTTTTTTTGAGTCCCTCCCTTTTTTTTTTAAAAAAAGATGTTATTTATTTATTTGACAGAGACAGAGAGGGAGAGGGTGTGCACAAGAGGGTGTGCACGAGAGGGTGTGCAGAGGGAGAAGCAGGCTTCCTGCTGAGCAGGGAGCCCGACACAGGACTCGATCCCACGACACCGGGATCATGACCCGAGCCAAAGGCAGACGCTTCACCGACGGAGCCCCCCAGGCGCCCTGCCCTCCCTTTTTAATTATTAATTTATTAGTAAATTATTAAATAAAGTATTAATTAATTTATTTAATAAATATTAACAAATTATTTATTTAATAAATAAATTATTAATTTCCCCAATCCCCCGAATTGGCAGCTTTGAGAACACCAAGATTGGCTGACGCCGGGCCTCGGTCTAAATTTCCCTGGAGACCGCAGACGCAGGAAACCAAGGAATGGAATGGAAGGCCCGCCCCGGAGGGCTGGCCCAGGAGCCCGCAGAGCTTAGGATGAAATTCTAAGCCCCGCTCTGTGCTAGGAAAGGACGTATGAGACATTGGTGATAAAAACGGATGTCCGTGTCCTTGTATTTTCGTGGGAACGGTTTTTGGAAGAATGCAGAGGGAACGCGAACAGCGAGGACTCCGAATGCAAGCGATTTCGGTTTTACGGGCAGTATTCACTCAGACATTTTTTTCAACTCAGGTGCATATATTACTTTTTCAACAAAACACCAGTGAGTGAATTTTTTTTTTAGTACTTGGAAGAAAAGAAAGCTAGCCCGAAGGCGCTGTTCTCGTCCACTTAGGAGCTGATGGCACTGTGCAGGGGGGAGGGGGCCATGGGGTCGGGGGGCTGTCACTGCAGGGCCCATGGCCGTGGCACAAGGCGGGATCCCAGTTCCTGGCGCCGGCCTGGCCGTCTGCTTCCCGTGCATTTGGATGCACGTGTGGTCAGTCACACGGGGCCTCTTTGCCCCTTGAAGACCCGCACCTGCCCTTGACCGTCTGCCTGGGACTAGCCGGCCACCCCGGTCCTTCTGCTCCTAGACTGTCTTTCTAACCGGTGGGCGGGCGTCCTCTCCCGCCCGGAAAGCCTCCCAGACGTGCCCTCCTGGGCATTTCTCACGTTCTTAGGCACCCGGCTTGCATCCAACTTCTCCGGGAAGGTCAGTCCAGGTTTCCCGCGAAGGCCGGACGCGCCTGGAGCGTGAGGCCCGTCCCCACGTCACCCTCCTGCCTGCCCTGGGAGGCGGCGGGTGTGCGGCGTGGGCGCCCGGCAGTCGTGCTGGGTAAACGGGGAAGAAAGTGCCCGGCGGGGCCCCAGCGGTGCCAAGCTGACCGGTGTGAGCGCGAGTCAGCTGCGTGAACCCCCCACTTCAGCGTCTGTGGCAGCGCCTGGGACCCACATGTCCACATCATCCGGGAGTGAGCGAGCGCACAGGGCATGGAGTTAGCGTGCGGAACCTTGATCTAATCCTCTCTGTGCAAACAGGGGTGTTGTCTGAGGGGGAGGTCAAGGTTGAGCACATCAGCGCTGGCCTCCGTTCTCTGACCGCCGTTCCCACCCACGCTCGGCACGGCGCGCGTCACACTGACGCTGGTGGACTGCTGCGGCTGCTGCCCTGCACCCCTGCCCTGCACCCCGGTCCTGCACCCCTGCCCTGCACCCCCGCTCTGCGCCCCTACTCTGCACCCCTGCCCTGCACCCCTGCCCTGCACCCTGCTCTGCACCCCACTCTGCACCCTGGCCCTGCACCCCTGCCCTGCACCCCTGCTCTGCACCCCGGCCCTGCACCCCTGCCCTGCACCCCTGCTCTGCACTCCGCTCTGCATCCCTGCCCTGCACCCCCACTCTGCACCCCTGCCTTGCACCCTGGCCCTGCATCCCTGCCCTGCACCCCCGCTCTGCACCCCGGCCCTGCACCCCTGCCCTGCACCCCTACTCTGCACCCTGCCCTGCACCCCTACTCTGCACCCCGCTCTGCACCCTGGTCCTGCACCCCTACTCTGCACCCCTGCTCTGCACCCTTACCCTGTACCCCGGCCCTGCACCCCGGCCCTGCACCCTGCTCTGCACGCCTGCCCTGCACCCCCCACCGCCTCCTCCCTTTGCTGGGCTGCAAGAGTCTTCAGCAGCCCAGTGGGGGCGCAGAGTAGGTGACCTGACGTCCTCCGGGCTCTGCCCCGACGGTGGAGCTCCCCGACCCTGACTGCCATCTGCGGGGGGCATCTTGTGACCCGTGTTTTGTCCCCCTTGCTTTCAGGAATTGTGTTCCAGCCCCCAGTTCATCGTGGACGGAGCCACGCGAACAGACATCTGTCAGGGGAGTCTGGGTGAGCGACGGGGACTCTCCGTCTGGGGCGAGGGCGGCTGTGGGTGTCACTGGACTCATGTCTGCGACATCGCGTGTGCGTCTGCGTTTCTGAGACGGGCTCCTTGCGTGGGTCTGCGGTGCTGGAGCCGTGGCTCCCCCTGGGAGATCTCTGCAGGCCGCCGAGCCCCTTTCATGCAGGGGCAGTGGGCCCGGATTGGGGGCGTGCCTGGACAGCCGTGCTGGGCGGCGCTTGACGGTCGTTGCCTGTATGTGGACACAATCCGCCGGATGGAGGGGCCACCTCTGCACGACTGTGGGCTGTCCCAGCAGGTGCTTTAAAACGAGCGAGAAAACGGAGCTGGCTCCCCGTCTCGGGATGGCAGTAGGACTGGGCCCAGAGACGGCAGGCACCGGAAAACAATCCTACCCGTGAAGATCAGCAGAGCAAACCGAAGTTCAGCGTCCACACGGGCCCGAGAACCCTGCCCTTTCACAAGGGTCCCCTCCTTCCTCTTCCTCCTCATTCCAGCCAAGAAAACCCGTTCCCTTCCGCCTGCTGGAAGCCTTTATGAATCTGAAAATCACGGGCATTTTATTTCAAATGCTTCCCACGTTCTGGCCTTGATGAGCGTCGCTAGCAGACACCCCCCTTGGCCGAGCTCGCCGAGCGTGGGTGTGAGCCGCGGGGATCTTCCGGGAGCCCCGCACCGGCGTGCCCCTGCTGCCCAGAGCCGCGGCCTCTGTGTCCCAAGCCCTTGCGCCCTTCGAGTCATTTTTGTGCGGAGCTCACGGTGCAGGGCGGTGGGGGGCAGGGACCAGCATCCTGGCCCTTCTCCTTCTGCCTTTTTGCTTCGAGCTCAGTGTTTAACCTAATTAGCATGTGTCTCAGGGAAATGCAGCTCCGAACCAAGGCTTTTAGCGGCTTCTTGCTACAGATGTTTTAACTTCGGAAAAGCTATTTAATAAGTGCCTTTTAATTGTCGGCTTGCATAGAGGTTTGAGTGGCTTTGAGCAAGGAGAAAAGAGGGCTTCCCGAGGAGGCCTGGGCGTTGCCATGGTGAGTGCGGGCAGAGGGACCCAACCGCTCTAGAGTCCAGCCCGAGGGTAGGAAGTGGGGCTGCCGCCAGCAGGGGCCCCAGCGTGAGCCCCGCCTTGCGTGCTGACTGAGGGCCTGTGGCCCGGAGGGAGGCTCAGCTGCTGGAAACGTGGCTGCTCCTGGGTGCAGGGGAGTGCTGGGGGGTTGAGTCACAGCCCCCGTGAGTCAGCGGGCCGCCCTGCGCCGGTGGGTGAAGACTCCCCATTAAAGGGCGGTGCCGGGCACCCCTTGGGGAGACAGTGTGTTATGAGCTTTAGCTCTGACGCATCACAGTGGGGTCTCCTCTGGGTTCCTGACACGTTCTTTACTCTTGCTTGCTGTTACTTTGTTACTATGCATGCTTTTATTTTGTTACTATCTTGAGTACTCTCTGTTCAGGAGTTTAAGCCCTAGGAAGGCTTCCCGCCTCCCCTCTCTCCCCTCCTGGGATGCTCGCCGCTCTGTGAGTCTGAACAGCTCCTCGCCCTGTCGGCTAAGGTGGCCAGGGAGCTGTCTATCCCTTTTGCTGTTACAAGTGTCACGGTGAGTGCTGCCCTGTTGTGCAGGGATGTGGGTCATCCTGCGGCGGTGGGGTCCTGGCCCGCGCCCTGCTCCCTCCTGCTCAGCCAGGAGCCCCTTAGCAACCATCAGAGGTTGTGTTCGCCCAGAGCCTAGGGCCTGGCTTCCTTCAGAGACAGGATTTTAGGAGAACAAAGCCTGGGAGGTCTGCGATGCTAAAGATTTGATTGCTGCAAACGGCTTTTGCAGAACGGGGCCCATGCCCTCTCTGTGGGAGGGCAGCGTGGCTTTGGCTCCACACCAGGAACTAAGCGGACGTGTTTCGGGAGACATGGGCCAAACCCAAGCCTGCTGGGTCCGCAGGGCTGGCGACGAGGAGGGGCACCGTGTGGTCCCAGCCTCTCCTTGCTCTGTCTCCTTGGGGGATCCCCAGCTCACCCCACCTGCGCGGCCTTTGTGGATGCAAGGAAAGCTCCGGGCTCTGCGATGGGGTAGGCCTGGTGCATTGTTCCCCAGGGGGAACCTGGGCAAAGGGCTGAGGGGCGTCCTTGGGATGGAGCCTGGTCGCAGAGGAGGCCGGGGCTGCGCTGTCTCAGTCCAGCCGCTGTCTCCCAGGGTCGGAAGTGTCCAGCTTCGCCTCGGCAGTGGTGCAGGCAGGGGTGAGGGCTGGTGTTGGCACGGTTTGCGGGGAAGGAAAAGCGGTATAACTACGGGGCTTGGAGGGCCTGTAGGAGGCCCGGGGGTCACCCTGGGAAGGCTTGGCACAGGCATCAGAGCTGAATGGTGCCTGCCTATGAACCCCTGATCACGAGTGGGAGGGAATCCCAAGCCGGTCGATCATGAGGGTTTCCACCTGTCTCCGACATGTCCCCATCTTTTGGATCAGTGTTCCTCATTGGAACCTGGATATGAGGAAGGCCAGAGGTCCCCTTGGCGACCCCTGCGGGTGTCTTGTGATTCCACTCGGTGCTGGGGTGCTGTCTGCCTGGAGAGAGACCCACCGGCTAAGGGCTCAGCCCCACGAGACTGTCCCCGCATCCCTCAGACCCTAAGCTCCTGTTCCGTTTTCCCCCGTGCTTCTGTCCCAAAAGCTGTAGACAGAGGGCCCCGTGATCCATCTCTGGGCCCCCAGAGCTCAGAGAAACATCTCACTCCCCAGAGCACGGGTTCCTATCAGAGATCCAGCGCGGGCACCGCCAGATGAATGAGAGGCACTGGGTGAGGTCCGGGGAAAGGGCGCTGATGGCCCCAAATCTGCACGCCTGTACCAGGCTGGGAGCTCTCTGAGCCCCGGCCTCTGGGTATTTCTGGAGGCTTCAAGACAGGCCTGACTGACGGAATCAGAAATCTTCAGGACTGCTGATGGCCCTAGGGTCAGGGGGCAGGGGTGGCTCTGAAAGGTTCAACCCCCTCATCCCTGGTTGTTTCCCCTGGCAACCATTGGGTCACCTAAAGGCCTTTCTGAGCCACTTCGTTAACATAACAAAAGAACTGTGCTTTCTCCCACTGCCCAGCATTAGAAAGGGGTCTAAGACCCAGCCTGCATTTGCTATTATGAATCACAGCATCCCAGGCCTGTTGGTGCTTGTGCCAGAGCTGTTGCCAGAGCCCTGGGGGGCCCCAGGGGGTGCGACTGTGCAGGGCCAGGCCTGTTCTCTCCCCGGGGGCTTCCAGGCCCCGCCCTGCAGCCACCGTAGCTCTGGGGAAGGACCCACCTGCCCCCATCTCCTTGCCACCAGCAGGGGCGCAGACATCCCTGAGGCTGCCGTCTCCCCTCCTCTCTGTCCCCAGGCTCTGTGCCGCTCCAGGGCCCCTACGAATGCACTCTGCTTTGGCTTCATCTTTAACCTACCTGCGGCTTTACTGTTGTTCCTGCTCCTGCCACAGATCAGCCTCACGGAGGGGCTACTGCAGAGGTCCCAGCTGACCTCTTCTCTGTCCTTGCTTCCCTCGCCTGCCCTTCCGCCGGTGGCCCAGGGGCAGCTCTACCTCTCCCCTTGGTGTTCGGGAAGTGCCCATAAGCTAGACCTTGAGTTCTTGCTACCTGTAGTTCATAATAACACTAGGTGTTCAGACCGAAAGGCAATTTCTGATTTAGCGCTTTCTGTTCTAACAAAGCCTGACTCAGCATGAGTGCTCTGCTCAAAACCGGAGCCCCTCATTGTTGGGGTTGGGGCTGTGTTTGCTGTTTACGGGAAGGCCCGAGGCCTTCAGGTGGAGGCGGTGGAGGGTTCTAAGAGGGTCATTATTTAAGAGGAATTTAAAAATCACTTTGTTGTTTTAATACCTATTAAACCCATTACATGTATAACCCGAGCATGGGGTAAAAGAACAGCGTTTAGGTGGTTCCCCGACTTTCCCGGAGGTCAGTGACCCAGGACCCCCCATTCTAGTTCCGTGGTTAGTCCACACTCTAATGCATGGCCAGATCTCGCTGGAAGGTGGATGGCAAAGAGGGACTCGTCCATCAGGATATTTCCCAGGTTTTCTGCCCACCTTACTTGGCACCGAAAGCCTCTCGTATCCAAACACCTCTTGGCGACTTCTGGAAGCTAAAGCTATGGTCCAAGGGCAAAGCTGTGTCCCTATGGAGAGGAACCCAGCGATCATGCCACAGGCTTCAAGACGGGTCCCCAGACAAGTTCCCGAAATGCTCGGAGCATCAGACGAGAAGTCCAACCCCCCAAGAGGACTTGGAAGGGGCACGTGCTGATTTGGATGTGTCCCCAAACCGACAGTCCGCGCACGCCTGACACAGTCCCTGGCAGGAATCCAAACGCCCTGCTCGGAGCCCCGCGCTTGCCCCAGCGCCAGCAGGACCTGTGCGAGGTCCCGAGTGAGGCGGAT
>CM052814.1:483864-548024 GCA_028533885.1 Nasua narica | reverse complement strand
CGCCGGGTGCACATCGGAGGGGCGGTGGGGACACGTGTGTCACGGGGGGGGGCGTGGGATGGACGCCGGGGGGGGCGGGGCGGTGAGGACGTGTGTGACACAGGGGCCGCCGGGTGGACATCGGAGGGGCGGTGGGGACACGTGTGTCACCGGGGGGGCCCGGGGTAGCTGCCGGGTGGGGGGGATGCGTCGAGGATGCGTGTGTCACGGGGGCCGCCGGGTGGACCTCGGAGGGGCGGTGGGGACGCCCACGTCACGGGGGGCTGCTCGGTGGTCACCCTGTAAGATTCCCCGGGGGCCTGTGCTCGGAACCTTCACTCGTTCTCTCTCCCGCCCCAGATGTTCGTGGACAGGGGGACTGTCACCCCCAGTGCTTGTCCTCAAACACAGGGGCCACTGGGGGTTTGTTCACAACAAATCCCTGGAGGCATTTGGACACTTGCTATTCATTAAGCAAGGAGCGGGGGGGTCCTATGTGTCAGATCAGGAATCCGCATCCCCGATGGCTGGCGGCCCCAGAGGGGTCCCTGGAGGTCACTCCGGGAGGCCGCCAAAGGCCCACCCAGTAGCCGCTGGGCGAGTGGGCGCCGTGCCCCGAGATGCACAGAGCTTAGGTCTCTAGGAAACACAGAGACAGAGGGACTGTGGCTAGAGAGAAGTGGCAGGTGGCGAATTTGGCGGGGGAGGGAACAAAGCAGCCCTGGGGAAAGGAGCTTGCCTGGCGGGCAGGTTCTTGGTGGGGGCAAGGCAGGAAAGCGGAGCTGTGGGCAGATCTGGACCGTCTCCTTTCTTTGCGTGCTCTACCCCAACCGTGGGTGCTCAGAGGTGAAACGGTCAGTGTCCCCGGACGTCGGGGGCAAGCAAACAACGTCCGGCCCCGAGGACTGGACTCTGAGTGAAGCAGCGGGAATCGCCCGTGACCTTCATGCGCGGGAGGACGACATGGGGACATCTAACCCGGAAGGGGGCGGGCTGACGAGGGCTGGGCGGGGCGCCTAAGGTCAGACCGCGCAGGGACACGCCGCGGGCCTGACCGGGGTGTCCCCGTGACGGGGTGCAGGTGACTGCTGGCTGCTGGCCGCCCTCGCCTCCCTAACCCTGAATCAAGAGCTGCTTCGCCGCGTGGTCCCCGGGGACCAGGATTTCCAGCACAATTACGCGGGCATCTTCCGTTTTCAGGTACTGGGCCCGGGGCCAGGGACACCACGGGCGACCCTGCAGCCACGTGGGGGTCGGGATGCAGTCAAAAATCTGGGTGTCTCTTTGGACTCCCCCAGATCTTCAGCCCCGACGGCCAGCTGTTGACCTGAAGCCTCCCCGAGAACATAAACAGCTCAAGCATGTTTTGTAACTCAAGTGTATTATACACTGTGTTCTTGGCACAGAGCAAGTCAGGGGAAAGGAAATGTTAGCCAAACCCTAAGGAAGAGGACACCGTGGTTCAGAAAGGTGCTGTTTATCAGCCAGTCCTCGCTGCTCTGACCCTGTCATTTGGGGCTCCTTCCCGTGGGCTTCGGTCCCTCCCCACATCCCTGAACCCACCACGGGGGCGCGTTGGCTTCTCACTCACGCTGGATGCCACGGGTCCTGCGTTCTCTGGCCTCTCTGTGAGCGCGGACGTGGGACGCAGATGCTGCTCTTGGGGGGCTTGGAGCTCGGCCCTCGGCACGGGGTGCTGTCTGAGTGTCCCCCGCCCCCCAGTTCTGGCAGTACGGCGAGTGGGTGGAGGTGGTCGTGGACGACAGACTGCCCACCAAGGACGGGGAGCTGCTCTTCCTGCACTCAGAGACGGGCAGCGAGTTCTGGGGCGCGCTGCTGGAGAAGGCCTATGCCAAGTGAGTATGCTTTTCAGGGCCGGGAGACCCCCGTGGCCCCTGGGGCACTCTCCCCCCTCGGCTGCCCGGGCTCCCAACCCCCAGGAACCCAGGAAGCCAGCGTCCGCGCTGGGAAGGCTGCACTTTGCATCGTGAAGGGCTTGGAGGGGTGGAGGGGTGGCTTGCTGGGAGGTGGCCCGAGATTGGCTACATGGCCAGAGCTCCTGGCTGGCCCAGCGCAAAATTGGCAAAGGGCCCTCTCTTACCTTCCAGCCCACTCCGCGTCCCAGCGCCAGCCCACGTGGGCCCCTCGCGTGTGGACGATGCACACTTTCTTTCCCTGCAGGCTCAACGGTTCCTATGAGGCGCTCACTGGAGGGTCCACGGTGGAGGGGTTTGAGGATCTCACCGGCGGCATCTCTGAGTTTTACGACCTGAAGAAGCCCCCGGCCCGCCTGTTTCAGATCATCCGGAAGGCGCTGCGTGCGGGGTCCCTGCTGGCCTGCTCCATTGACGTGAGTCTCTCTGCTCCCCGCTGCGTGGCGGGGAAGGGGCCAGAGCAGCGTCCGGGGCTGAGCTGCGGGCAAGTCTGGGGACGCACTGGTCCCAGACCCTATTAGTGGGTAGGGAGCAGGTGCATCGGGGGGGTCCCAGTCTGCGGTACCCGGGAATAGCCTGAGAATGGAGACCTGAGCCCTGGATCCCGCACCTTCTCTGCCCCTTCTCAGCTCAGCGATCTTGGGGCTTTAGGGGACAGATACACGAGGGGGTTGCCTGATGGACTTGGAGGTCCCTGAGAAGAAGGGGGGCGGGTCTGGAGCCAGGGTGCGTGTGCTGCCCTGGGGGCTGGCGGTCTGGGCCCCGGGGCAGCGTGGACGCTGGAGCTGGTCTGTTGTCCCTGCCCCTGTCTGTCCCTGACCCGGTGGCCTCCACACGCAAACGCGCGTCTCTGCCAAATCTCAGTCCAAGGGTGGGTGCGGCAGGGAGACGACACGGGGCCCAGAGAGGGCGCCTGTGGAAGAGGAAGGGGGGAGGCACTGGAGAGGCAGACTGGCCCAGAGCCGCCGTCCTGCATAATTGGTCTTGTGCAGGCGGCATGAGGCCACTCGGAGAGGGTAGGTGACCTCTGGGCGTCTGGTGGCACTTAGAATCTATAAGCTGGGCTCCGGCCCCTGAGCCACAATGGTGCCGGCCTGGAGCTGCAGCCTGTTCAGAGGTCACCGAGGTCACTGCCGCACCGGCACCCCAGCGCCGCCCAGGGGCCAGCCCTGACGGGGTCAAGGTCAGGGTCAGAATCAGAGCCACCCTCCGTGGACTTCATTCCCGACCAGGTCTCCAGGGCAGCTGAAGCAGGAGCGGAGGCCACCACCCGCCAGAAACTGGTGGAGAGCCACGCCTACTCCATCACTGGGGTCCAAGAGGTAAAGCTGGCGGGGAGGGCAGGGTAGCCGGTAGTGATCCTGCACGCGTCCAGGTGGCGGCGGAGGTCCCTCCCTGGCGGCCCGAGATGCTACCCGGGCGTGGGTCACTCTTGCTCAAGGGCCCTTGGGACTCTTCCTCCCTGGGAGACGGATCCCGCGACCTCTCTGAGCCCCAGCTCCGTGGGCCCAGCGACATGCAGATGAGATGGGGTGGGGGTGGGAGGATGGTTTTGGAAAAGGTTGTAGAGATCGTCCAGGAGATTCTATACATGGTCTAAGAAGCGCGTGTGCACAGGTGGGAACCCGTAGGGCCCCAAAGGGAATAAAGGCGGTGGTGTCGGTTCCCCTAGGACGGGGCACAATGGGGAAGGAGCAGCGCTGTTCCTTCCTCTCCGACCCAAGCAGAAAGCACGGGCTATAGTCTTCACTACGTTTATCTACTATATTCTGCACACTTGGAAAAAGCGTTTGCAGCGGCTTATAGTCACGAGCGCAGACACAATCAAACCACGAAGCTGAAAGGCAAAAGACAGGGCTGCCCTTGAAAAATTAGATTTGCTCTGGGCTTCCCGACGGCCAAGGCAAAAAGGGAAATGAGATGGGATCTCAGTTTTTGTTACGTATTCAAATGGCATGGGTGCTTGTGTTTCGCAAACACGCTCTTTAGGAAAGTCAGTCCCCGAGCAGAGATTGAGCACACGTGTGGAAGCCCGGGCGAGGGCACGACGGAGGACACGGAGGGAGTGTGCACGCGAAATGTGAGGACAGGGACTCTAGCGAGTGTTCTGCGAGTGGCCGGGGAGGCAGTAAGTGTGGGCTTCCAGGTGTGTTTGCGGACACCGCGCCTGGGTGACCGTCCCCCCTCCACCACGCCCGGACCTCCGGTGACCTACGTGCTCTGAGTCTAGGATTCCCGAGCTGTCAGAGAAAAGTAGCCTCAGCACCGAGCTGCTGGGACAGCCGGGAGGCTTCAGCGCGTGAGAGTGCGTTGGAAGCACTTAGCGCCATGCATGCCTTGTCCGGAGTGCGTTTATTGTCATTTCGCTTCGTGGATGAAGAGCTCAGGGAGTCTTAGTCAGCTCCAAACTCTAAATGCTCGTTAAAGCCGACACAAACTCATTTGTGAGCCACACCCACAGTTTGTTCAACCGAACTGTGGAAAACAGAGCAGTTGGCCACGCCCGGAAAACATGCGTTAAAACAAGGGTGTGGCTTTTTGGGGACATTTGGAAAGTGCAAGTCCTCAGGGGGCAGACGTGCAGGGGGGAGGGGGTGCGGGGGCAGGTCTGAGACGGGGAGCATGGGGGGCAGATGCGGGGGGCTGGGGAGGGGGACGGACGTGGGGAGCGTGGGGGATGGACACAGGGTCGCAGGGGTGTGGGGAGGACGCAGGGGGGTGCAGGGCAGATGCTGGAGTTGGGCGGGGGGCAGATGAGGGGAGCGTGGAGGATGGACACAGGGTCGCAGGGCTGTGGGAAGGGCGCAGGGGCGCGGGGCAGGTAGACGCGGGGGCGTAGGGCACATGCGGGGGCCTGGGGCAGGGGTCGGACGCCGGGGTGCCGGGCAGCGGACCCCAGCGGCTCAGGTGCTTGTGCCCCTGGACCTTGCAGGTGGACTTCCGGGGCCGTCCGGAGAAGCTCATCAGACTCCGGAACCCGTGGGGTGAAGTGGAGTGGACGGGGGCTTGGAGTGACGAGTAGGTTCTTCACCTCCCCTCGCGGAAAGGCGTCTCACAAAACGCAGTCCTCACGAGACCCCGGGCCCGAGAGCGCGGCCCTGTTTTCTCAGCCCCACAGCCCGTCCGGAAGGGGTACTGCGGGGCCCCCACTGAGCAAAGCCCGGGCCACGCAGCTTGAGTCTTGGCCTCCGGGTCTCTGCTTGGCCGTCGTAGGCTTGGCAGCTCTGTCTCGGAAATGTGTGCCTGTTTTCCACCTGCGGTGATCTCGGGGCGGGGGGCGGACCTGCGGGATCCGTGGCCTCCCGCTGCAGACCCCGGTCTTTCTGACAAATGCGAGGCCCCCAGTGCCCAGCTTAGGGAGCGGGTCAGGCACCAGGGGCCAGCTGGTGGCAGACCGCGGTGGGCGGAGGAGAGGGCGGTTCGCTCTTTCCCAACAAGGTCACCCTTACGCAGGCCTCCCGACACTGAGGAAGCGCCTGGGAAACGGGAGTAAAGCCGTCTGGACAGGTCCCTAAGCTGTTGGGAGCTGCCCCTCGAGGGCTCCGGGCTCCGAGGGCTCCGGGAGGGGCTTTATCACGGGCGACCACTGCCCATCACCGTGCACTTCCTTTCAGGTGTGCGCCACGGAGAGGGTGGGTCCCCAGGGCCGCGGATGCTGATTCCGCTGCCCATGTTGGAGCAAAACCCGAAAACTCCCTTCTGCCAACTGCCCAGAATGGGCGTCCCGGGCGAAGGAAATCGACGCTCTGAGTTTTTGGCCATTTCAGGCGACAGCCGTTTAGCAAGCTACCCTGAGGGCTTCTGTGACCCGGTCTCCTCCCCTGACGCCCCCTCCCCGGGTCTCTGAGAGGCTAGGGCAGGGGCTGGGCGGGGGCAGCAGTGGTGGCGGGCGAGGGCCACGCTCCAGTGGCCGGAGACACAGCGGGGACACTTTCTGTAGCAGCCAGTGGGGCAGGAGGACGCTGGGTCTCTGAGCCACAGCCCTAAGTCAGCCCAGCGTGCAGTTAATTTAAACAACTTCTATTTTTCTTAGGTTCAAAAACCAATTGGGAGATTTAGGTCAGATCCGGAATTCTCCAGCTTGTCCCTACTGTTAGTTCACAACAAGCGCGTTCTGAGATTTGGGTCTGATGGGTGAACGTTTCCATGAGTGGAAGGGGTCCTGGGTTCCCTCCTGCGTGACCCTCGGGTCCCGCGTGGCCGGGCTTTCCCGCGGGGAGGCGGAGGGCTCGTGGGTTGCTGAAGGCCTCCAGGAAGGGACATTTTTGGTACCGATCGGTTCCTAGACGCTGCACACGTTTTTCAGGAGACCTGGCTTGGTAAAGGTCAGGCAGGCGGCTGGATACGGCGTTCAAGTGACGTATATGGCCATCGCCATGGAAAGGCCACAGCACGAGGCCTCACAGGTGACGTGACTTCAGGGAAATTGCTACCCGACTGGGCCTGGTGGCCGTCGCTGGCGACTCGGGAAATGGACGGTGCGCCTGTGCCCAGAGAGGGTCCGACTCCCCCAGGATCCTCACCTGACGAATGAGCCGGAATGGCAACAGCCCGTGGACACGGGGGTCCCACCCTGCACGCCGGAGGGGCACGCTCACGCCTTCTCTCTTGGACCCGCAGTCCTGTCTTCGGGGCCTGGGAGTCTCAGCTAGAAAGGGAAGGTTCCCCGGCAGTGAAATTAAGGCAACATCCCAGCTGCACGACTGGGGTCCATGTCGTCGGGCTGCGTCCCTCCCGGGACGTGTGTCCAACCCCCGCCCCCGCTGCCCGCCCTCTGGGGTCTGGCTTCTGTCCATCTCGGCTCTCCAGGGGCCATCTAGCTTCAGGAAACAGTGTGCACTGCAGCTAACCTTTCGTGAATGACTACCTCTGCTTCTCATCTTAAAGATTTAATTTTATGATCTCCCCCAGGGCCCCCGAGTGGAATGACATAGACCCCAGGCAGAAGGCGGAGCTGGGCGAGAAAGCCGAGGACGGCGAGTTCTGGTGAGCACCGTCTGCGGGAGCCGTCCTTCGCGGTGGCTTCATTCCCCGGTGGCCAGGGGTTCGGGAACCCGACGGGGCTCCTGCTGGCGGCGTCCTTCTTCTCCCCCCTTGACCCTCATGCGGTCTGATCTCGGGGCCTGCCTGTGTTCGCACCGCCCCCCCCCCCCCCCGTCCCCCATGGAGGCAGAGCTCCACTCCCATCTCGCCAAGCTGGGCTCAGCCCTGTGACCGATGACAAGGTGACTTCCTTTGTGGGTGGGCTAGGACAGATGACAGGGACGCCCCTTGAATGTGACTTAAATCGGAGGACGTCCTGCAGACCCCGAGTTTCCCGGCCCCGGTGGCAGGGCCCGTCCCTTTGCCGGGTCGTTAGATGTGCGAGGGGGGTCTCTTTAAGGAAACGGAGATGCTAACGGTAGCCAGGGACGTGGACAGTGGCCCCGCGGATGTGACAGGGTCGGAGCTGGTCTCTTGCTCCGTCCTGGGCCAGGCAGGCACGCCCTCCTCTGTCCGGGAGCCTGCCCCGTGGACCCAGAGCCCTCCGACCCTTCTGCCCCCAGGATGTCGTTTTTGGATTTCCTGGGGCAGTTCTCCCGGTTGGAGATCTGCAGCTTGTCCCCGGACTCCCTGAGCATCGAGGAGCTGCACAAATGGGACCTGATCCTGTCCAAGGGCCGCTGGACGCGGGGCCCCACCGGCGGGGGCTGCGCCAACTTCCCAGGTGAGGCGCACGGGGGGCTGCGGGGCCCAGGTCCTTCTGGCCTGTCCTCCCCGGGCGGTGCGATGCCTCGGCCTGTTGGCTGGCTCCTGGCGCCCCGCGGGGGTCCCCCGCGACTCCCTGGGTTTGGAGGCCAGGGCTGCAGGGTGGACTGAGGCTCTGCAGCCCCCAGCCGAGGCCGGAGCTCAGCTGGGGTAGAGTCTGGGGGTCCGGGATGGCCACTCCTGCTCCGCCGAGGCCGGAGCTCAACTGGGGTAGAGTCTGGGGGTCCGGGATGGCCACTCCCGCTCCTATGGGAGCCTCTGGAGCTCCACCGCGGGGGGGATGTCTGGGCGGCCCCTCCCTCTGCCCTAGTCTGGGGGCCCTCATCTCCTTGCAGGTGGGGAGCCCTCGCCGGTTCCCCAGACATCACTGATGCATCCGACACACGTTCCTTTCGGGTCGAGGCGGCCGAGGCAGCAGGAGGAAGATGCTCAAGAACCCACCTCACCTCCCTAAGGAGAAATGAAGGAAAGCAAAGCCCGCTCTCTGTGCCCCCCGGCCCCCCAACCCCCCAGCCCCCCAGCCCCCCCTGCCCTCCTTCTGCGCCAGACCGACCTCATCGCAGGGCTGTGCTCCGAGTCGTAATAAAACCCACGTGCGTGCAGGCTGGTTCCCAACCACCGCGTGTCTCTTCCTTCACCCCCGTGCGGCCCGGAGCCCCACGCCTGGCGGCAGCTCGGCCCAGCAGCCGGGGCGCCCCGGAAGGCTTGTTTCCCTCTGCCGCGCTCCATTGCTTGGCCCTCACAACGCAGCGCTGATGCCCACCGTGCAGGGCGCTGTGTGAATTCTCTTCCTCCAGTTCTGTTAAGGCGTAAATGAGAGAACGTGGGGATTGCCGTGACGTTGCATTCGGGAGAAATTAAAATATACTCGCCATTAGTAAGCGCCTAGACAACGGGTAGGAAATGGGCCCGGACCGCTTGGGGAGCGCGGAGCCTAGACAACGGGTAGGAAATGGGCCCGGATCGCTTGGGGAGCGCGGAGCCTCACTTCTACGGCTCTCCCCCAAGGCGTCTGCCCGGAATCACCTTCGAGACCCCATCGGAGGTCACCTGGTTGTCGGGAAGGGACCGACTGGGCCTGCCCTTTGGTGGGGCTGTCCTGCGCGTCTGCCTGGGAAACTGCAGGTCCTTGACCTTGCAGTCCGTGCACGTGTGCCAGGTCTGGACGCGGAGGTTCCGGGGAGAGGTGCGGTTGACTAGGTAATGTTCTCGTTAATAGTCCGTGGCTCTTGGTCTCCTGCACGTGGCTTGTTATCGAGTTGGACCCTCGTTTAGGGGATGTGAGGACCCCCGCCCCCGGCTGTCCTCCCACCATCCCTCCACCCCGGGCACATCACTATTTAAAACCGCTGAGGCCCTTGCGTGCGGACGCTGGCCGGCCCGTCTTCTTCAATTATGTGCTGGGGCCCGACGGTCAGAGAGCGCTGTGTGCCCTCCTCCGACCCACTGGACCTCTCTGGGCCTCGGCTTGTGTAGCTGCTATTTTGAAAGAGTTTTAAAAAGTCCCCTTTGGAGGGAAGCCGTCTTTCAGAACACCTGTAGGGGGTGTGGCTCGTGTTCTGTTTAATTGTCCCTTGTGCATCTTCAGTGACTTACTCGGGAGGGATGGCGTCGCGACCTGCAGCCACCTGGCCAAGGGGCAGAGGGTCAGCCCCCAGGGCGGGGGGAGGGGGAACAGACGCCCCCCCCGACGGGTCGTCTCCGGATCCTGTGAGCAGAGGCCTCCTGGGACGTGACTCACCCCTCCCCACCACCCCGAGATCTCCCTCCCCAAGATGGGCTCATCTTCACGGGCCAGGGGCTGAGAACTGGAAGACTTGGGGGTCACTTGGGAGCATCCCAGGGCAGCCCCAGGGCCATCAGACCTCGAGTATGTGCAGTCAGATGGCCCCGTGCACAGTGCCCGGATGCCGCCGGTCGTGCCCGTGTGTGGGAGGGAAAGGGGGGGAAGGAGGGCATGCTCACCCCCGCGGGGGAAACCACGGCCTCGTGGCGACCTCCTGCCACTTCCTGGACCAATCCCCAGTTCAGAATCCATCTGGCTGATGTGGATGACAGCCAGGAGGGGGGCATCGGCGAACCCCGCTGCTCAGTGCTGCCGGCTCTGGTGCAGAAGAACCGTCAGCGCTGGAAAAGGATGGGACTCAGCATCGGCTACGCTGTCTACAAGGTACTTGGAGCTGGGTACCTTTATCACACACCGGATGTCTTTAGTGGGATGCTGTTGGCCGGGAGTCGGGGCGCATCTTCCCTGTCACTTGTGTGGTCCTCACGAAGCCCTCTTTTTGCTTCCCTGAATGCCTCTCGCAGTGGCTTTCCCGAGGTCTGAATTCCACCATTAGAGATTCACTTCTACGGCTCACATTTGTGCTGTTAAGGTTCAGATGCGAAATTCCTTAAACTCTGCCTGTCATTGAGGACGCGGGTCACTGCAGTCTTTAGACTTCCCAGGTCTAGGCTTCTCAGGGGACAGGAACCAAGAACGGGGGGCACAAGGTGTTTGAAAGGGGGAGGGGGGCTGGATATGGGAGCCCGAGACTCTCTTTTCCTCCCACGCTGGGTGACCTCGAGACTCTTTTTTGGACACACAGGCAGGCATGGCTGGGGTGAGGGGGCCACCTTTGGTCAGGTGCCTCTGGCTTGGGGACCGCGGCCCCATCCTAGGCTGCGGGCACCTCCCAGGTGTGTTAAAGCAAGGCTTTCGAGCCTCGACAAGTCTGGCCAGGGACGAATCATGATCACTTTTTACACGGCCAAATAGTCCTCGTAATTGATCCCGGAGGGATTCGCGGTGGCCGTTTTCACGCAATTTTGTGAAGAATGAATTTCGTGAGAAAGATACAATTTTAGTCAGGAAGGACGATCAGGAGGAACCAGCTGGAGGCCCCACACCTCAGGATAAATGAACGCACGGCAAGAAAGAGTTGTGATGGGAAACCCATTGCCCAGCTCGTTCCCGCTCGGGCCCCTTTCCGCCCCCTTGGAGCTCAGGGCTTTAGAGTCCAGGCTGTGGTACGTGCGTCTCTCGTGGTGAAAGAAGGCGCGTTTGATGGCGGGAGAGGGAATTTCAAATACGTACCCTCACTTCTCCCCCAGCTTGGCCCTTCCACCCCGCCCAGAGCGTGATAGCCCCAGACTAGACTCTGCTTGCGGGGACAAACCCCGGGAAGGGGCCCTGCGTGCATTCGGGAGTGTCCGCCTGGCGTCGTAGGGGGCACCTGGGGTCATAGGGGGCACCTGGGTCGCAGGGGGCACCGTTCTGTGACCCCTGTAACTGAGTCCTAAGGCTCAGGGGTCCACGATCTGACACCTGTGTAGGTCACCCGCTGGGGAGCAACCCCAAGGCCCTGAGGCGGAAGAGCCCCGTGTGTCTGCCCGCTCCCCGTCCCCCGTCGCCTTCCTGCTGTGACCACGGGCTCAGGCCAGGCGGGCCTGTCGCTGGGGCTCGGGATCCTGATTTCCCCCCACGGGCCTGGCCGCTCCAGGTCTGGGAGCCGTTAGCTCTCATCAAGCCCCTGGTCATCCCTCCTGAACGCTGTGGGGTCCTGATCGATCACACGCCTGGAAAACAAAGTAAACATCCAGCCCCTTCCCTTCAGACTTGCAGGGTAAAGTCGGCCTCAAGCTCACCGAGCTCAGCCTGCCTGCAGGATGTGGGGAGGGTCGCCGGCACCGAGGGCAGGCCTCGCCCTCGCGGGTGACTGCTCTTTCCTCTGCTCCGCAGGTCCCCAAAGAGGGACGTGAGTGCTGGCTGGGGCGTCCTTCCTTTGGGAAGATGTGGCTCAGCGGCCTCAGAGGGCAGCGGGTTCTCCCACACGCTCCAGTGAGCCGGTGACCCTGGCAGGCGGCAGAGACCGGCCCCCCAGGAGGGGACAGTGGTGATCTTCGCCCCCGTGTGCCTGGTGGACGGCATGCCCCCCAGGGTCCTCTAGTGACGGGAATGCCCCGATCTCTGATAAGAAAAGGAAGCACCGATTTTATCTGATTGGCCCCGGGCCCTTCCGTGTCTCTCCGTGACACACATCGTGTCACACTTAACATCCAGGGCTTCCTGCCGACGGTCCCCCTGCTGCCCTGGGCCTGGCTGGTGGAAGGGAGCGCCGCCCGACAGGCAGCACCTCTGGGCGAGGGAGGGGGCCTGGCCCTGTGGGACCCCGCCTCCCCAGGGAGCCCCTCCGCGGCTGCACCCTGGACCCCGCTGGGTCTGGAGGCTGCGTCCCAGACGTGTCACCGCACAATCTCGGGGCGATTCGGCCCTCAGCCGAGGTGGGGAACCACGGTTCTGTGGGGGGCCCCCTCTGGGGTCGACTGTGCTAATGACGTGCGGGTGCATCTTCCCCGTGGCATCGTACCCCCCACTTGGCTGGGTCGTCACCCTCCGCCAGCTGCGTGGCACGTGCCGACCGGAGCCCACGTTCTCAGGACCCTGTCGGTGCTACGGGCCACCTGCCTGCTGGCTCCCGGATGCACGTCAGTGGTTACGGGCTCGTGCGAAGCTGGTATGGATGAGAAAGTCATCCAAGTCAGGGTTGAGTCTGGGGTGGTGGTTCCCATCAGGAACGTCCCCTCTGTGTGTGAGAGGGAGGTCACACACACACACAGTGGGCTTCCAGGGGCCTTCACGCACCACTGTGGGTCCGTGAGCCCTCAGAGGCTTGTCGTAGCTGCTGAGAAAGCTGCTGGCCCAGCCCCAGAGTCCCTGGGGCGGCGGGGCTGGGGTGCGGCTGAGACTCTGCGCTTCTAACACGTCCCCCAGGACGCTTGGGCCAGCCCTCGGCCCGCACTGAGGGCCCCCTGCTTTTGACGCTGCCCGACCCCGCACTGTCGCTGGGCCCTTCCCCTGGAAGGGCGGAGGGACCCCTCTTGCCTCAGTGTCCTCCAGTTCCACGCGGGGCCCCCAAGCCGGGCTCTCTAATCTGCGCCCCCAGGGGCTGTCGCGGGAACTGGGAGAGCCCCTTTCCTGACGCACTCGGAGACAGTGCACTTCTCTACTGAGTGCTGTTCCCGGGGTCCCCTGCCTTCCCCCCTTGCCGCGTCAGTGATGGCGATTAGCTCCATAACGCCAAGCCCTCGGCCGGGCCCCTGCTGGCCCCCCTTCCAGCATTCTCCCGCCCAGAATACGGAAGTTGCCGGGGGGAGCCCCAGGGCGGTGGCTGCCCTTGGACCCAGGTCAGTAGGAGATGGCTGGAGACCCCCGTGGAGTCCCGACCCAGGGCGCTGGGGGCAGGTGGCCCCGCTTTCCTCCCCTACTTAGCTGACCTGTGATCCAAAGCGGGTCTGGTGACCGTGGCCGGACGCTGTCCCCTCCGGGGTGGGCGTTCCAGGTCACCCAGATGTCACGGCCCTGCAGCTTCTCGGCACTGGCCCTCTGACACCGGCTGCTTGAGGAAGTCAGGGGAGGGTTAATCACCGTAATGACAGCCCAGGTGCCCTGCCGCCACTAATTAGCCCGCATCACACGTCAGCCCCTCCCCCTCCAAAACAGAGGGGTCACCGGGCACATCCTCCCTCCGAGGGGACCTGGGAGTCTGGGGGACCTCCCAGCTCGCAAAACGGTTCCCCAGAGGCAGAGGCCAGCGGGCCCTTTTGGCTGCTCTTGCCTGCGTGGCCGGACTTCAGCCCAGCTGGGGGCTCCCCTCCCATTACAGCCACACGGAAGGGTCTGCGGGATCGATAGTTGGGGGAGGGGGTGCTCGCGAGGGCAGATCCGTGGCAAGAAGCGCCGCACGCGCTCGAGACTCTGCTCCACGACCGCTTCACCGCGGAGCCGGCAAGCGGCGCCCACCGCGGCGTCACAAAGTCCGTGCCTCTTGCGGGGCCTGGCCCTGGAAGCGCCCGAATACCACTGCCGCTGACAGGGGCGCGTCCTCCGCAGAGCCCGGGGCCTCCCCCAAATCAGAGCGAAAGACTGCGCTCTCGAGCCGCCGTGGTCCCCGATTCCACGGGGTGCCGACGCCGGCCGCCCCGCGCAGCTGGAGAGCCTCACGGACGCGCCCCTGGGCCGGAGCTGCTCCCCGGGGCGCCAGCCCTCCGCGTGAGCCAGCAGCAGGGGACCCAGGCTTGGTCCTGGGGGACCCGTCCCCGGCATCCGTCAGCGGGTGGTTCCTGTGATGGACCTGCCCCACCCCCGCCCTGCTGCGGGCGGAGGCCGGGCCTCCTCGTGGACTCCTCTCTCACAGCGGCCTCTCTCGCTGCCGTCCAGGGGGTCAGAAAGGCCTGCGTGCCCGAGTGGAGGGCGTGGGTCTGAGCCTGCCATTCGGGTGCCTTCCGCTCTTTTTTAGTTTCTGTTAAGTCGACGGAAGGCCAGCCCCAGGCCCCCGTGGCCCCAGGTTGGTAGGAGTTCAAGCCCAGGCACTGTGGGGGCTCCTGTCTCCCCTCCTGTGGTCTCGGGGTTTCCTGAAACACCTGTTGTTTCGTGGGAGGACTCTTCCTGTCGCAGGTGCTCACTGCTCTCCCTTGGAGGCCCCAGTGTCGGCTCCCGTGGTTCCCGGGCCGCCCTGGGGCTCCTGCACAAGCTCAGGGGCTCCGACCCTTTGTGAACCAGGAGCCCCAGCCTGGCCCCAGCCTTCCCTCGTGAGGTCCCTCAGACACGCGCAAGTTTCCTAGGGTCCCAAGGCCCTGCACTCATGCACGGACACAGACACACGGGGGCGGGGGGCACGTCTGCGGGACCTCAGGACCTGCAGACCACAGGGACGGCCCCTGCCATAGGCCAGGCACCCGGGACGTCTCTTCAAGGGAACGAGCAAACCACAAGTTTCCACAAGCGCCATCACACAGATGCCCCTCTCGTTCCGCGATCCGTGGGGGGTGCTCCCCCCTTCCCGCCCCAGTGCCCGGGCCCGCAGCGCACCCGCGGGGCCGCCCCCGTATCCCGGCTTCGTGGTTTTGTTGCTTGGCCTGCAATTTTACGCCACCCCGCAGGATGATAGAATGAGAAACCCTTGCAAGTCCCGCCTGGGCGACGACAGGTGTTTACCGATTTTCGTCTATGAAGTTCAGACGCGCTCTGGGACGTGCTCACCGCGAGTGTGAGGGGTAGGGAGGCGTCGCTGAGCCCACGTTGTGGACAGGAAGGGGCCCCGAGCCACAGGCGTGTTCTGGCTCCGATTGCCGGCGCTCCGAAGCCCCCCGCCGTGCGGTCTCCGTGTTACTTAGCGGCACGTGGGCCGTGTGGACGGTAGTGAGGCCCGCCCCATGGAACAGCCTTGCACGGTAAGGGGATTAATCTGTGAGGTGCCCAGCGGGCCGCGCGCCCCTGTGAACCGTGAGTGTGGCCACCACCCGTGTCCCTTCCTCCCATGTGTCCGTACCGCCTCGCCGGCCACGTCCAGCCTTCCGCGCTTCTCCGGGTGCTGGTGTTAGGAAACAGACCAGGCTTTCTGGGAACTCATGAAGCCGCCCGGGAAGCATGTGACTTCCCATCTGTCGGAGGGGACGCTGGGGTGAGGCCCTTGTCAGGCCGGGAGGTCCCTGGACAGATCCGATCCCTTAACCACTTGGGACTTTGACGGGACTTTGGCCCGTATTAGCTGGCGTTTCCTTCTGGAAGGGACGCCGCGGAGCAGCCCCGTGGCTTAACCACAGACTGAAGGAGGGTCCCGGGAGCCCGGGGCAGAGTCCGCTGCGGGGCACCTCCTGTCCGACCTCATCTTCTGGCTCCAACTTCTGCTGTGTCCTCTAGGCTGTGACCCCAGGCACTTTCGAATCCTGTGGAGATTTGAGAGTCTGAGGAGCGCTAAGAAAACACACATCCGCACTACCCAGCATGTTCATGCCGTTTCTGGGGTTCACAGGCTCCTGGGGGATCGTTGGGGGTCTCCGGGGGGCCCCCAGGCCAGACAGATTCACTGCTATCCTTCTCCGAAGTTCTGTCCTTCTCCAAAGCAGATCCGGGTTGAAACTGGAAAGTCAGGGCTGGCGGGATCGTCTCCTTACATCAGAGGGAGGGCTGCCCCGCGCCCCGGGGAGCCAGTGCCGGCAGGGGGCTGCTGTGCCGTAGGAACAGGAAATCCTCATTCTCCCAGCGACCCCCCCCCCCTACTAACTCTGTGTTGTGCTTCCCGCCAGCCGTACCCCCGAGGGGTGCACCGGGTGGACGGCCAGCTCAGGAGCCTTCTGGGGAGGCTTGCGGGGAAGGCGAGAGGGGCCAACACGACCTCCCCCACAGGCAGGAGGTGGCCAAGACCTCAGGCCCCTTCAGCCTCTGTCCCCTGGCGTCTCTGTGGGCACAAAGGGCGAGGGGCCTCCTTCCGTCTTAGCTCTGGTCTCTCCCTGCGCTGTGGGGACAGTGATGGTTCCCAGGCCACATCTATTGCTGCGTCGACGGACTCTTGATAAAGTAAGAAATCCAGAAGCAGGGTGGCAAGACGTCCCTAAATCTATATGCTTCTGAGGTGGGAGAAGGTGGCTCACTTACCCCAGCTGTGGCCCGTCTGCCCTCGGGATTCACGCCGGGGCCGGTGCCAGCGGTGCTTGGGCGCGGGGAGCCCCTGGCCTGCCCTCACTGTGCTGTGCGCAGACTTGGGTTTATCCCAGTTCCGGGCCTGGGGGGCCGCACGTAAGTAGAATGCATGCACTGCTCTCTGGAGGGTACTGGGGTGTACCCCAGGGCCTTGGCTGGGGTCTCAGCCCCTGCTGCACCGAGCACCGTGGACCGGCCTGTAAACAACAGACGCCGATTTCTCCCGGATCTGTGGAGCCCCCCTTGTCACTCCTAGGAGCCGTGCCAGGGCCTGGGAGGTGAGGCCACTGATTCAAACGATGACACCACGGGTCCCAGAGGAAGAGATACAGCTGAGGTCACAGGGTCCCTTGGAGCCAGACCCCACCCCCCGCCCTCTCTGCACCTCGTGCGTCCTGCTCGAAGCCTGTCCCTGTCTGAGGGTTAGAGGGCGAACCTTCCCTCTGGCACGCTCGGGAAATCTTCCCCGACACCTCCAAGCCCGGCGTGGGGGGCTCCGGCCTGAGATGCCAAGGGGAGGAGCCCACGGATGACACGTTCCGTCGTGCGTGTGTATGGTGGGCACACGTTTACAAAAGCACAGATCCTCAGTCCGTGACGGGGCCGGTGTGGTTCTGAGGATGTGAGGACCCTCGGCGGCGGCCGCGTAGCTCTTGGTCCCGCCCCTCGCCATGCTCCTGCCAGGTCGTGGGGCCCCAGGGAAGCTGAGAACTAGAGGTTCTGAAGATGCCCCAGGGCCCTTGCACGTGCCGTCTGGCCCACGTCAGTCTCACACCCTGGAAACTTCTCAGGACCTGGCGTGACTCGCGTTTGGGTTCCTCTGTCCAGGGTTCTGAGATCGGTGCCCATGAACTCAGGACACTTCTGAATGAGGCCTTTCCCAAAGGTACGTTCTTCCTTGGAGCTTTCCAGAAAGTTCATGGGAGCCTGAGCGGTGCAGGCTGGGGGCGAGGGGGGCCGGGGCGTCAGGAGCTCAGCAGGTGCAGATGTGGAGGAGAAGGGGCCTGTGACCTCTGACCCTGGGGGCCTGAGCATGTCCAATAGGGGGGCGGGGGGCGGGGCTGATGCTGCAGGAAGGAGCTGGGGGGCTCCTGGGAGGAAGACCTGGGCTGAGGGTCACCCGACCAGTGGCGTCGCCCCACGAAAGTACCAGGTTGATGCTGTGGGACAGTGCCGATCGGGCCTGTTCTGTGGAGCCGTGGCTCCGACTCCCAGGGCCGGGCTTCTTGTCTGGCCCAGGATGGGGACGGGGACGGGGCTGGGGCCTGGGGTGGGGACAGGGACTGGGACCAGCCCCTGCTGGTCGCGAGTTATGCGGGCCTCTGTGTCCTCATCTACAAAATGGGGATGCCGATAGTCCCGACCACGTGGGGTATTCTGAGGACGAGGGGTGGGGGCTCGCCCCCACGGAGTTGGCGGTCCTCTAGGAGCCCACCGTGTACCGAGCGCCGTGCCGTCGTATCCCCAGCCGGCCTTTGGGCTTGCTTTCCTGCCCACGGACGAGGCGGAACCGGAGCGCAGAGTTGGGCTTGCCGCAGCCCCCGGGGCTGGTGAGCCGACCCCCTGCCGCTGGGAGCTCCTCTCCCGCCCTCCCAAGACCCTGGTTCCCTCCCCCTTTTCCATTTGAACGTTTGGAGACGGACGTAAACTGTGGATTCGACGTCAACACTTGCAGGGAGATGGTCAGCTTGATGGACGTATCCTTTGCGTGTTGCAGTATTTTCCCTTTTCTCTGATTTTAATGACTCCGGACTTGTCCTGCGAAAGGGGAGGGAGGGGACGAGCCAGGCCCCCCCACCCGCGCTAGTAGATGGCGAGGCTGTGCTGCCCACACAGGAGGGAAGCAGTTATCCCCGGATGAGGAGGCTCCCCTCTCCCCTCCTTCCTCCTTTTCCTCCCCCTCCCAACCTCTCCCCCCTCCCTTCCACTCTCTCCCCTTCCCCTTCTCACCTCTCCCCTCAGTGACGCAGAATGTGCCGGAATTTTCCACGGTCCCCTATTTCAAGTACCGGAGCATCAGCCCCTCGTCGTCCATGAGATTTGAAGTACGCAGTTGCCTGGGTCCCGCTGCTGGAGACGCTGACCCAGCAGATCCAAGACAGGGTCTGGCGAGGGTTTGGTTGGGGCTGTGGTGTGTCCGACCCTCCGTGCGGATCACGGACACGAGACTTTAAGGGGACGGCGTGCGCTCCCGGGAGTTCGGCTTGTTGGACGAGGTGGGCGTGATGGTGTGCGTCACACCCGTGTGCGTGTGTGTATCACAGCCGTGGTTACCGGGAGCTGTGCTTTTGGAGAACAGGGACTTCCCGAGCCCTACCTCCACGGGGGTCCCCGTCGTCTAGCCCAGGCCTCTGTCGACGCTGGTCAGTGAGCGGGCGCTGGACACAGGGAGGTCCCCAGAAGGCCTGGGGCTGAGCAGCATCCTGTGAGCCAGCCGCGTCCCGGGGGCAGCTCCGGGCCCCTTGGCACGCTGACAGATGCGCTCAGACCGTGCGGCTAAGCATCCCAAGCCTGGGCTCCTGACGACTTCTCTGTTAACCTGCGAACTCTGGCCAACGAGGTCGTTCGGTGACCACTCACGGAGCTTTCGCTCTGGAGGTGCCTCTCCAGCTCTCCTCGGCCGGCCCTCTGCACGGCCAGGGTCACCAGACTGTCGGAGCCAACGGATGACCCTGCTCCAAGGCCTTCGGGTCGTGACCTCAGAGGTGGACCGTGGGGGTGGGGGGACGCGTGCCTGACTCTTTCATCTTGATTTGGATCGGTTTCCCACCATCCTGCCCACCGTGTTCCCGGGGGCCCTGCGGACGGCGCGCACGGCTGGGTCACTGAGGCCGTAGGGTGCTCACTGTGTCACCAAGGGCGTGCAGGCCTGTGGTGTTGGGGCACGTTGGCCTTCCTGTGCCCAGAGCAGCGGCACGGGCACCTTGGGGCTGGCAGAACTCAGGAGCTTTGGCTGAAGATTCAGAAGTACCTGGTAACTCTTCACTCGCTGGGGGGCGAGGGGCGTCCTCTGGGCTCTGGTCCCTCGTCGGTTCTGCTTCTAGACCCCCGCCCCTCCCCCCCCGCCCCTCCCCCCTAGTCTGACCCGAGTCTGCATGTTCAGACCCAGCACAAAACCCGGACACGTAGCTCAGAGGCGCTCGTGCCGAGCCCTTCACGGAGACCCGGGCCGTTCAGCCCCGCTCTTCCCTTTGTTCCGGAAACTTCTCTGGAGGAGCCTGGGAGGTCTCTTCCTCTCATGGGAGCAGGGGGTGGAGAGAGTGGCTCTGGCCGGGCCTCGGACGGCTGTTTCCCACCCGGAATCTCTCTGGCCCGCTCTAGGACATCTACTGGGAAACCGATGACAACCACTCGGGGACCATCAACGCCCACGAGATGAGGGCGGCCCTCAGGAAGGCAGGCGAGGACGCATCCTGGACATGAGGTCTCGGGACCCGATGTGCTCCTCTTTTTTTTTTTTTTTTTTAAAGATTTTACTTATTTATTTGGCAGACAGAAATCACAAGTAGGCAGAGAGGCAGGCAGAGAGAGAGGGGGAAGCAGGCTCCCCGCTGAGCAGAGAGCCTGATGCGGGGCTCGATCCCAGGACCCTGAGATCATGACCTGAGCCAAAGGCAGAGGCTTTAACCCACTGAGCCCCCCAGGTGCCCCACGACGTGCTCCTCTTGAACCCTCTGGACGGGATGGCGGTAAATGACCGTCCGAGGTCACTCTCCATCACTCTCCGATGTGACGGCTGTGTGAGTGTCCCCCCTCTCCCAGTGTCTCTGGGTCCTGTCCCCAAGGACCTCACAGCTGCTGGGGGGGGGGGTAGGGCATGAGGCTGGTGCCCCAGCTTCTCTGCCTTCTCTGCAACACGCTGCAGGTGTTGGAGCCACGGCCTCATGCGCCCCCAGGCAGATGCTAAGCCCGGAGGATTATGGTGGGGGGCCACGTCCCATGGAGGAGGCCCGGCCGTGTCCGCCCCGAGCCCCGCACACCCCCGTGACCCCAGCCCCCTGCCGTGGGTTTCCCACTCAGCACCCTTGGCCTGCGGTATGCGGAGGGCAGACTCTGCATCGACTTTGATGGCTTCGTGACCTGTGACCCGCCTGGAGACCCTCTTCCGTGAGTCGGCCTGTCCCTCAGCCTTACCTGTTCCCGTAAAGGACTGGGCCGTGGAGCCAGGCAGGCCTCCTGAGGGAGGCGGCACGAGCTGCCTATGCCCAAGGTCGGGCGCTGCCCTTTTGCGGAGGCTCAGAATGCGGCCACGTGGGTTGCTGGTGGCGGTCGGCTGCTGGGAGCCGTCACTGGGCCCGGCTGGGCGAGTCCCGGGAGTGGGCCTTAAATGTCTTAGTGTCGGTTCCGGGTCATGTACAGAGCCTCTGTCAGGTCCTGGGAGGGGCTGCGCGAGCTCCCGCCGCCTCGGGCTGCGGCGTCCTATTCAGGGAGGGGTCTCCTCACTGGGGGTGGGGGTGGAAGCCGGGTCTCTAGAGAGGAAGGGGAGGGAGTAGCTCGCTCACCAAGGGGTGATGGCGGTCTGTCCCCAGCTCCCGCCTCCCCCGGCCCCACAGAAAGAGTGAAGTTCTAGCGCCTCGGAGGGTGGAGATGGCGAGCGGCCATCTCGGTCACGTCCCCTGGGGCAGAGGGACGCCTGCCCCCAAACCCACATGGGGCACTCAATCTCCATGGGGCTTCCCAGAGTCCCTGCAGCCACGTGGGGCTGTGGGGTCAGGGAAGGGGGCTTGCGGGGGACGCTGGGCAGAGGCAGCCCTCTGCAGTCCGGAGGTCTCGTTTCCTTCCTTGCCTGGCGTTCTAGAACCATTCAGGCTGCCGGATAAGGACCAGGGCGGACCAGCTGGGGCAGGCGGCTGGGATTCTGGGGGAACGGCTTGCTAATGGGACACGGATTGTGGGTTGTCACAGGTGCCGAGCGGGGCTCGCTCAGTGACCTGCGTTATTTCCATGTGGCTCTCGAGAAGGGTGCCTTCTCGGCTGGCAGCTGCGGGGAGAAATGGGGTTGTCCCTAGGTCTTCCCAAGGCACGCGCGTCCCTTATTATCTCCGAGATAAAGCTACGGCTGCATTTCCAATCACGTTGGGACGCCAGCCCTCGCTAGGAATGGAAATGTGGGCGGCGGGTGCAATTTAACGCCTGACTTCCAGGAGCGGAGGTCTTAGAGAAACGGGGAGTGTCCCAGAACCTGGACTGGATCCTGGCGGAAAAACCAAGCGGCACTCGGAGACTAAGGAGGATTGGAGATTTGTTTAAACACCGGTGGGCCCAGAGGACACCCTTCTCCGAAGATCTGAGCAACTGACAGGGTGAGGGGTGAGGTTCTATGGCTACAGGTGACGGGGGAGGGTAACGGGGCGTTTTTGCAGCCTCTCAGGGTGGATCGGCTCCCCCCTCTGCGGAGGGCATGATCTACAGGGAAGTGCATCCGGGGAGCGCTAAATCGTCCTGGGGAATTTAGGCAATGCAGCGGGGGGCCCCCAGGCTGAGAGTTTGTCGACAGGGAGGGACTGGATCCAAGGCCTTTATTCTGCCTCTTGTGCAGCTGGGCCCGTGGGATGCGGAGAGCAGTGGACAGGAAGGGGCTGGGGTCCAAGGTCTCTATTCCGCTTCAGGAGAAGGAGATCCGAAAACCAGCGGGAGTGTCGGTGACCTATTTCCAGTAGCGTAGGGGAATCTTGCTGTAGGCACCCGGACCTCAGTGTCGACCCCGACTTCGAGTGTATACATGCACACACGCTTGCACATTCATGCACATGCACCTGTTGGTGGACATCCCTCTTGAGTCTGAGCCTTCCCTAAGCCACCTGTCTAGAGGGCTGGTGGGATTGGGACCGAGTTAAGGACTCCCAGGAACTCAGTGCAGTGTGGACGTGGCACAGGTCACGCCATGCCGGGTGGGAAGTGTCTCCTGTACCATCGCACCAGCTCCCGGAGGAGCACAGAGCTCACCCTAGGGTCCTTCTTGCGCAGTGGCTATGCCGCGTGTCGGTCTGACTCGGGCGTGTGGACATCGGTGACACTCCGTGCCAGACCTCCTGCCCCCTTTCTCCCCTTCTGCACAATTCCGTGAGCGAGGAGCCCCGAATATCAGTCACTGGTTGTTCCCATCTTCCCCGCCTGTCCGTGTCCCTGGAGATCCCGGCCTGTCCCACCCGCACAGTCTGGGTGTAAGCCGACCCCGGAGCCCAGTGGAGGAACCAAAGTCAAATAAAGCCTGGTCCCAGTGGTTCTTGCTTTTCTCTGACGATGTGCAATGTGGGGAGGGCCCTGCTTCTCATGCTTTAGGAGAGAGGTTTTGGGAAGAGAGGGGCGGGGCTGCTGAAGTCCAGACGCGGGTGGGACTCTTGGAGGAGCAGCTGCAGGTGGGGCGGCCTCTGGGGCCCCCCTGGGAAGGAGCAGCTCCAGCCCTCCGAGGAGGAACGTGAGTGGGCTGCTCTCTGCCCTCTTCAGGAAGGAGGAGCAGGCTTCTCTTCGGCACGCATGGCCCAAGAAGTCAGCGTCTGCCGAGTGGACAGCAGATCTTGCCCCACAAAGAGGGAAACCACAGTTCAGGCCGGTTTCCCTCCCTGTGGGACCCGAGGATCTTCGTGGCTGGTGACAAAGTAGACCCCAAGCCGCGTGTCCAAATGGGTCAATGGGGCAGAGCTGGCTCTCCCAGGCGGCCTTGGGACAGGGTGGGGCGGGGAGGAGGTGCTCTGCCTTCTGGGGCAGACAGGGGTTTGTTCCCACAGATCCGGAGGCCGGGCGGCCGAGATCCGGGCGCGGGTGGCTGGGCTCTGGGGACGGGCCCCCTGGGTCGTGCTGTGTGCACCTGGCGGGGCGCAGGGAGATGAGCAGGCCAGCTCTCTGGGGCTCTCACAAGGACACAGACCGAATCATGCCACCCTCCTCCAATGCGCGTCGAATCCTATTTCCCTCCTGTGGGCCCGCCTCCTACAAGTGGACAGTAAACTGTACACGCGTCTTGGCCTCTGAGGCTCCGGTCGGGGGTTAATCTTCCATGCCCAGTGCCCACGTAGGGCGAAACTGTTCTCCCAAGGCCCAGGGGGGACGAGGTCCAGGCCCGACGCCTAGCCCGCTGGGCCACCCAGGGGCCCTGCAGGGAAGTCTCGTGCTTTAAAAAGGAATCTCTGCTGAGAGCGCTCTTCCTGGTACAAGCTCTCTGTATGGATGCTTTTCTAGGATCGTGCGTGGGGCGACAGAGTTCAGTTTCTTCCTGGGTCCTTTGGGACTCGATTGCTTTTATCTTAAGACGACCTGAATCTCACTGTGGCCTGTCTTGGGCGGCTGGCCCTTGGTTGCTCCAGAGGGATCGACACGGAGGGTTCCAGACGCTCAGGGACACGCGTGTGTGCACAGAGGGCCTACCCAGAGGGGCCCCTGTTTGGCCCCGAGTCCCCCCCAGGGACCCAGATCGGCACCCCCTGGCTGTCCGAGCAGCGGGAGGTCCACACAGGGACTCTACTCGGACTTGTGTTTTGCACACAGACTCCGTGCTGGGCTCGGCCCTGGCCCCGGGACGTGCTGGCCGGGGTGCAAACAACCAGGAGTAAGACGGGTCCCGCCTCCGAGAACTGACCGTCCCACGGGACACAGACTTGTGCATTAGTCACGACAACGTGAAATGACGTCCGTGCTCGTGGGGCAGGACCGTCTGGCCGCCAGCGGAGGGAGCGTGTTGTGCGGCCGAGGGAGGGGTAACAGGCTTCACGCGGGATGGGTAGGCATTCGAGAGCCTGAGCTTTGCATTCACCCGTCCGGCAAATAGTCACTGAGCACCAGCTGCCTCGGGTGTCGTGCCGGCACCGGTTAACGAGAGGGAAAGATGCCCCGGACGCGGGGAACGGCATGAGAGAAGGCGAGAGCCCAAGAAAAAGAGGCCCAGCCTCTTCCGGAAGGGTCTGTCACCGCGGCCCCAAAGGACACTGTCCCATCTTCTCTGCTGTGATCTTGCCACGGCTACTTTTCCTTACTAGGTCAGAGGGAGAGCTTTCAGACGGGGCACAGCCCTGGGCCTCCTGAGGTTTGGGGCTTTGGGTGGCGTGTTCTCTCCACCACCCCCTGCCCTAGCCTCGTGGAGGTCCCCTCGTGCAGCAGCTGTGTCCTCGGTCCCAGAGAGAAGAAGGGGCCCTGGGGAGGGTTCTTGATGGGGATTGTCCCTGGGGAGGCCAGAAGTGCCCCCCCTCCAGAGCGGAAAAACCCTCAGAGACGCTCCTTGAAACCTCCACTACTAGTTAATTTCTGAATTCCGCCACAATGCCCTCCTGGTTACGCAGGGGAAGTGCAGGCAGCACTCAGGGGGCTGCTATCTGTTGCACCTGGGATTCTGATTGATGCCCCCCCAGAACCCCCAGAAATGGGGGGGGAGTGAGAGGGAGACCGAGGAGGGACTCCCGGCGGGCGGTCCTGCTGGTCTTGGGGCTGCCGGCCATCTGGGGGGCTTGGCAAGCCCTCGGCTGAGCTCAGGCAGGAGCGGCGTCCTTGGGACCCCTGCCACCTGTGCCAACACAGAAATGTAAGTAATAACACACAGACGTCATCACGGCCCGACAGCACGAGTGGGGAGACTCACGGGCACCCACCAGGTCATGCCTGCACGTCCCAGTTTGCACCGTGGGGGTTAAAGCAGAAGACTCTGGCTGCTTCCTCTTTGTTTTGTCGCGTTTTACGGACACATGGACTTCTTACCTTTTTACCTTTTTATTTTTTCTTTGGTATTGACATGAGGATGGATAGCGTGTGGACACGCAGCTTTCCTGCCAGGTTGGACTATCTGGAGCACGACACGTCTGTGAGGCTCCTTAAGCATAACTGAGCACCTACTATGTGCAGGGAAGTGCACCACGCGGTCATTGGGCTACGGACACGCGTAAGATAGGACCTCTGCCCTTGGGTGCCTCCCTACCGTCTCAGGAGAGAGACTGCGGCGAAGAGAAGCAGCTGTGCCACGAGCAGCAGGCAAAGGTGGAGATGGGGAGAGGGAGCCACGAGGGCACAGGGCACCTCCCCGCCCCCGCACCAAGCTTGCGGGTGGGGGAGGCTGCGGTCAGGCAGGAACCACAGCAGGGGTCCGAAAAGAAGTAACTGAATGTAACAAACCGTTCTCCTGCCTAAGGTCCTAAGCAGGAATTCGGTGCAGGACTAGAGCACCCAGACGTGCCAGGTGCAGCGGCTGCGACCTGTGGGGCCAGCCACACGTGGAACCAGGAGGAGATCCGAGGTGCTACATCTTGGAGACCTGGAGGAGCGACCCTGGGGGACTGACACTCAGCCTGGGGGTGAGGGCAGGCGGGCCCCAGCCACGCCCACGAGTGTGGGATAGCTGCCAGGTGGGGTCCCCAGAGAGCCTCTTGTCAGCAGAGCCGGATATGGACCCGGGGGCGGGGTCACGAGGGGCTCACCCCGCAGGCCCCAGAGGTCTGTGTTTGGGGAATGAAAGTGCCTGCAAGCAGCTCCCAGATCGGGGCAGGGGTCGCCCCGGGCCACGCGGGCTGGCGGGTCTCGGGAGCGTGCATACTTGGGTCCTTTCCTGAGCGGGGGACAGTTTCCCTGTCCTCACCCCTGTCGGATCTTCCCTCTCCAGCCCAGGAAGGCACAAAATTAACAGTAATAACAGCTCCTGGCGCTGAGTTTTTCTAAACGCCAGGGTTTGACATGTGACTTTATCAATCCCTCCGGCTCTGCCACACGTGCTGTGTGGCCTTGGGCCACCTGATTATCGCTTACCTTTTTGTCCCTAAATGTTCTCCACTGCAAATGGGGATAATTACAGGACTGACCTCCTGGGGTTGTGATCCGCCTGAGATGAGCTGGCCCACGTGTTCAGACAGCAGGTGGCAAAGTTGCGGTCTGGCTGATGGCGCTGCACGGGACTGCGCCTTGCTCCCTCCCGGTGCTGAGGACCACGAGGCTCAGAGACAGGAGGGCAGTCTTGGCCCCTGCTGCACCAACCACCGTGGACCCGCCTGTAAACAACAGATGCCAATTTCTCCCGAATCTGGGGGCTGGACGTCCCAGGTCCGGTGCAGGGGGCCTGATTCTGGGCTGAGCCCCTTCCTGGCGGCAGACAGCCTCCCCGTGTGCTCTCCTGGCACAGAGGGGCGGAGGGGCTCTGGGTTCCCTTTGCAAGGGCACTGATCCCCCCCAGGGGGGCTCCACCGTCGCTCGGGGCTTGGTCACCTCCTACTGACGCCCCCTCCTGAGACCATTGCACTGGGCTCGGGCTCCCACATAGGGGCTTGGGGGACACACACATGTTCAGACCGGCTCAGTGACCGAGGCAGAAGGCCAGCCTGTTGCTCTCCGCTCACATCCACGGCCCACACCCCACACTCCTGGGACGGTTGTCGCTAGCCTGGTCCCCCACGCAGGGTCCTGGCTCCAGAGGTCTGCTCCCCTGAGGAGTTTTCCAGAGGTTCTTTGAAACTCTTGAATTGAGAGGAAAGCAACCGACCTGTTAACGAACAGATTTCCCAAGGAACCAAAGGGCAAAGGGTGAAGCCGACCAGGGAGGAGGCCCCTCTCCGCGGCGTCCTGCGAGACGTCGCCGGGTCGGAGGCCGAGCTGCCCAGCCGTGGCCTCTGTCCCCCGATGCCCTCGGGCTCCTGGGCGCCCACCTCGGCTGGGGAAGGTGAGCGTGTCTGCATCCCGCACTCCCACGACTAACGAAGTCTGCCAATGCGAGAATCAGCAGGAGCGGGAAAGTCAACCAGAGCTAATTCTTTCCGGAGTGCAACGCCATTAATTTAAAATGACTTAGTTAGTAAAATGGTAACGTTGAGGGTAACGTTACCTCCCCAGATGCCTATGTGTTGTTTGCTGCCTTAGGGTGAAGGAGCGAGGCAGGGCGGTCCCGCGGGCGGACCCGTGGGCCATCTGCAGGGCGCCTGGGTCCCTTCGCCGACAAGCCCCCCGTGGCCGGGCGTCCTGTTCTCCACGCGGCAGGTGACACCCCGAGGGCGTCCGGCAGAAGAAGGGCGGGCTCCGCGGCAGAGCTTGGACGTCTTACCGTCAGACGACGCAGACATTTCCATCTCATCCCAACCTCCCTCCACCGGCCTGGCAGCGCCTGCCTCGGGCCACCGCGGAGAAGCTGGGGACAAAGTTCTGCCCCCAGAACCAAGAGGGGACAGCTCGTCCGCGTGCCCTGTTTCCTCTCTTTCTCTGTTGCTTCTGCTTTTAACTCATGCCGGTGGGTCTTGTGTGTCTCCCGGGGCTGTGAATGCGTCTCTGGAACGGAGTGGGGAATACAATTTATTCCTATAGTAGTGGTGACAGGGAGGTGACTGTTGTCGAGAGTGGAGCACTTTCGGGAGTCCCTCCCTCTCTCCCTGATGGGACCCCGTTGTCTGCGTCCCACTCTGGCAGAGTGAGACCACCCGGGGGGATGGCCAGCTTTGGGGAGCTGACAGGAAGGGGGCCGGGGGAGCAGCGAGTGGAGTCTGGGGGCCACGGTCTGAGCTGATTCAGTGGTTGGAGAGCCAGGTTGCCAGAGTGGAACGGGCAGCGCCGGGGAGGGGTAGGCAGGCGGGCAAGGCTGGCGGCCGGGGATCGGGAGGTCAGAGTGGGTGGTGCGGGGTCTAGAGGGGACGGGCTCACGGGACGGTAGAGGAGTCAAAGGAGGGGGCTCAGTCGGGACCCCACTTGTTAACTACGGTGCAGGACCGAGA
This sequence comes from Nasua narica, assembly GCA_028533885.1. Classification (NCBI taxonomy): domain Eukaryota; kingdom Metazoa; phylum Chordata; class Mammalia; order Carnivora; family Procyonidae; genus Nasua; species Nasua narica. Next base: position 520,233 of record CM052814.1, on the reverse strand, counting down.
GGAAGTGTCTGGACGCCGGGACCCCCGCTGAGCCCAGAGACGTCGCCAGGGCTGCGGGCTCAGCCGAGGTTCAGCAAGCGCCCTCAACATGGCCCGCAGCCAAGCACAAATGATAAGAGCCGGGGGGTGGGGGGGGACGCCCCGCTGGCTCAGTCGGTGGGGTGTGCGACTCTCAATATCAGGGTCGTGAGTTCGAGCCCCGCGTTGGGTGCAGAGACGACTTAAATAGACAAATCGATAACTTTAAAAAATGATAAGGGTTCCTAGGACTCTCTGGGAAGTGCGGCCGTCGGGGCCTGGCCCCTCAAGCACGTGGCAGGTCCAGCCTGCGGGCTCCGGCACACCTGGCAGAGAAGCCGAGAGCCTTCCCGCCCAAGACCGAAGCCGGTGTGTGAACGGAGAGACGCTTCTCTCTGGACAGATGTTTAGTTTTCTCCAACCTGACGAAAACGTAGCATCAGAAGCAGCACAGATGGAGAACGTTTGGACAAAATTCCGGAAAAAGTCAGGACGTTTGTTGAGTGAAAACCCTGGCTCGGGGTCGGATGACGGGGAATCCCCACCGAGCCTCGGTGCCCTCACCCGTGAAACGGGAGTGCGGGGTCTTGCTGGGCTGCGAAGGGAGACCCCAGGTCCGGGGACAGGCACCCGGCACGCACCCTCCGTGTCAGCTCTTCTCCGACTTCAGGTGAAGGTCCCGTTCCGAAAATCAGGGACGTGTGCGTTCGTTACGAGTGTGTGTTCTTCCCGACCCTGGCAGCTCCTGTAGGCGCGGAAACGTCTCTCAGGTCAGCTCCTTTCCCGCAGCCCGAGATCCCAAGAGAGGCCTGATCGCTGCAGGACCCAGCTTCCGAGAGCACCATCGGAAGCAACATGTGAAAGCTTTCGAACTAAATTTTATTACGTTAAAAAATATCATTGACACCAAATTCATCAGGTAGGATCATTATAAACACGGATGAGTTAGACAAAAATCTGTCTGTCTAGGGCGTCTGGGGGTTAAGCGTCCGACTCTTGATGTCGGCTCAGGGCATGATGTCAGGGTCGTGAGATCGAGCCCTGCGTCGGGCTCCACGCTCAGCCACGAGTCTGCTGGGGAGTCTCTCTCCCTCTGCCCCTCCCCCCACTCTCTAAAAATAAGTAGGTAAATTAAAAAAAATTGATTTCTTTATTTCCTCACTCCTATAGGAGCTTTATAAAATACAACCTGTCTCAGCCGCAGGAGCCCACGTCCCGGCGTGGTATTGAGTGCCGCCTTAGTGGGTCTGGGCTGCAGTGCGGGTTGTCGAGGTCGGGGTGGGATGCTTCACGGGGGGCCTTTTGCGGGAGTTATCTTTCATGGGGGCAGGAAAGGGGCATCAGGGGCCTTGGGTGTGATGCTGGTGTTGGGAAGGGGACCTTGTCCAGGCCTGAGGTTTTTCCAGAAGAGTCCTATCTGGGGACATGGAGGCGAAGGTCCAGGGAGTGGGACCCCAGAGTCTGGCCCGGGGGGAGCAGAAGAGAGTGTAGGGTCACTGAGACACCAGACATAGCAAAGCGTCCCGGGGAAGCCGCCCCCAGCTGCCATCTGGGCGGTGGTCTTGGGAAAGAGGAGACCCCGGCTACTCAAGGCGATTTAGTTACTCACCAGTTGTCCATCTGATTTCCAGCTTCCAGATTTTTAAGTCTTTTTTTTTTTGGAAAAAAAGGGGTATAAGAGCAATCTCTGTACTTTTCCCTAATTTTTCTGTTTACCTAAAACTGCTCTAAAAAAATTAAATCTTAATAAAAAAAATGAAGCTCAGTGGAAAGGAACAGCAGCTTGGACGATGGGGTAGGAAAGGGAGAAATCCCCTGCTGAACTTTCAGTGGGTTTGGGGAGGAAGGAGGTTGGGTGCCTGCGTCCCCCCTGTGCCCTTGCCTGAAATCCACCTTCGCCTTCTGGGCAAGTCAGTGAGGGACGCAGGTTAGGAAACTGCTCCTTTCCCAAGGTTTTCACCTTACAGCCCAAAGCCCGTGGTGCATTTTCTTCCGAGATTGAAATCTGTTACGTTTTCTCTCCCGCAATGTTTCACTTGTGCTCACTGTCTGAGCCCACGTCTCCGGAGCTCTGTCTCCTAGTGGCGTCCCCATGGGCCCTGCTCGCCGCGCCGGCGGCACTTGGGGTGTGACTCTGGGTCTGTCTTGAGCTCAGGCCTCGGATGCCGCCCTGGCGGTCGCGCCTAAGGGCTGGGTGTCCCTTGTGCGCGATCGCACGCTGCTTCTGGGGATTTTTCCCATTAAAAACGAAGACGACTCAACGCTACTGCTCTCGGAGGTGGCGGCACCTTGTGTGGGGGCTGCTGGGCACCGAGCGCCGGACTCCCGCCGAGAAGGAACCCCCGCAGAGGGCTCACGGCCAGACACCTGCTTTCTGGACATGGGTGGGCGTGTCTCTGCCTGGGCGGCCGTCTCCCCCGTGTCCCTAGTGCCCTTCGTACGGGACAGTCACTCACGGGCAGACCTGTTCGCGCGGTGCTTGGCGAAGTACTTTAAAGATACAATCGCTCTTCTTACGAAGATAAATCTTTATAAAGTATCTTATAAAGATACAATTCTTCTTCTTATTCCTCCTTCCTCCTTCCTGAGGGACATGCTGTCTACCCCTCGAGCTTTCGAGGACCGGCGTCTGGCACTGCTCCCGTGGGTCCCCACCCCCAAAGCCGAGTTGGGAACTCCGGCTGCCAGGCCAGGGCTGCCCACCGCCTCGGGGTGTCTCTGTTTGTTCTGGAAGCTTCCTTCCCAGGAGCTGTTTCCAATTCAAATGGGAGATTCGCAGGCTCAGAAGGACCGTGGAAGCAAGGGACACTCACTATGCTGGGACCCCTGCAGCTGGGGGGCAGAAGAACCTCATGTCTGTCAACAGTGACTCCGTTGGGGACACTCTGGAGATGTCCACGGGGCCGCTGTTCTCGTGGGATAGTCACCGATGTTGGGCAGGCAACAGCCGGTCCAGCACTCCCAGGGGCAGGCGGGATGGGGGCTGAACATGGGGAGCAGGGACCGCAGCCCCGTGAGTGCAGGCCCCGGGGTGGAGGTCTGCAAGGAGGAGGCAGCCATCATCTCCCCAGGCGCGGAGGCTTGGCCTCCCCGTGGGGACAGAGAAGAGGTGGCTCAGGCGAGTGGGGAGGGTAGTCCAAGCATGGGGACTCGTGGCGGGCCCTCTCGGCAGGGTCAGAGCTGTTCCTGCTGTCCCGGGACCCACCCCCCCCCGGGAGAGTGGGGGTTGGGAGGCCGTCTGGAGATGGTCTGGGCTCATTAGTGTCTGGGACAAGCCGGGGAACCCGTGTCTCTCTGGGGCTTCAGCCCCTGTGTGGATAAAATGGACACTATTCGTTCCGTCTGCCTCGAATGGTGTGGGGGGCCCGCGGGTTCCCGGCCGCGGCTGTGGTGGAGCCGCCTCCCATCTCCTGACCCACAGCATCTCTGGTTTCTGGGAAGAAGCCGAGGGTACGCAGGGGCCCCGGGGTCCTGAGGTCCCTGAGATTTCGTGACAACTGCAGGTTGGAGAGGCTGTGGCACTTCAGCGAGCATCCACCTGCATCTTGAGGGGAACGGGGGCATCCTGCCCGCAGGTCCCGCGGGATGGGGCCTCCGTGCTGCAGAACGGTCCCCCCGACCGTGTTCTCTGCCCAGAAGGCCTCCAGGCTATGTGTTTTAAGTGCAGCGCTGTCCTCGGGCCGGGAATGTGGACAAGGCCTCTCCGTTTCCAGATCTGAAGGCGGACCCTGGGGCCACACCTGGGACAGGCTCCCTGCGTCTGCGGGGGCGCGTTTTGACCTTCGGTAGCTCTTCCCTCACAGAGTCCCCAGGCTTCCTCTGCCTGAGCAGGTCTCTTGCACGAGACTCGAGACCCGAGGGCAAGACAATCAGACATGGGAGTGCTGGCTGCAGCCCAGACGGGAGGGAGGGGTGCTGGCCGCGGCCAGGACAGGAAGGAGGGAAATGGGGTTGGTTCTAGGCACCCGTGAAGGGGGTGCTGTTGGAAACGGAGATCGAACTGACTGAGCAGTGGTCCCAGCTGGCTTGTGGATGTTTGATTTCTCCGCTCGTGATACTGAGCACCTACTATGTGCAGGGCAGTGGCTGTGGCTTGAGGAAGGAGCAGCGTTTCTGGTTGCTGGTTTTTGGTTGCTGACCTCATAACCCTGCCCAGCGTCTGCCTTCCTTCTGGCCGAGCTTAGCACAGGCGACAGAGGCCGAGAGGCCACCGGCTCACTTTCTAGCCTTCTGCGCATGTGCACGGGACTCGGCCTTGAGGAAGGGGCCGGCGAGGGAAGTCTCCGAGGGAACTTCTGGGGAAGCTTTTCTCCCAAACAGAAGAGAACTGTAGAGAGGTCGTCCCTCCATCAGTGACGTGGTGGGACGGGGCTGCGAGGTCGGTAGCACCTCGCCGCGCTGGCGGAGGGGGGGAGCCAGGCAGACCCCCGGCCCACAGCGCACAGCTGGGCCTTACACAGACGCACGCGTGGAAACTGTTACACAAATGCAATTCTCCGAGGATTTCTTAACTGTTTCTGAGGTATTTCACCTGCATTAATAATTAGGATCAACTCAGAAGAGCTCCCAACCCCACCAAGCTTCTTTCTTCTATTTTGACAAGCGGGAAGCATCTGGAAATCCTGGCCGTTAAGGCCACGTGGTTTTTTTTCCCATTCTTTTTAATTAAAAAAATTTTAAAACATTAACATTCAATGTATTATTTGTTTCAGGGGTACAGGTCTGTGAATCATCAGGCTTACACATTTCATAGCACTCACCGTAGCGCATACTCCCCCAGTGTCCATAACCCAGCCACCCTATCCCTACCCCCTTCCCCCGAGCAACCCTGTTTGTTTCATGAGATTGACAGTCTCTTATGGTTTGTCTCCCTCCCCAGTCCCATCTTGTTTCATTGTTTCCCTCTTCAGCCCCCATGACCCCCCACCGTGCCTCTCAAATTCCTCATATCAGAGAGATCATATGATAATTGTCTTTCTCTTGTTGACTTATTTCACTCAGAATAATACCCTCTAGTTCCATGAACGTCGTTGCAAATGGTAAGATTTTGGTTTTTTGAAGGCTGCATAGTCTTCCATTGTATATATACCACATCTTTATCCATTCATCTGTTGATGGACATTGAGGTTCTTTCCAGAGTTTGGCTAGGGTGGACATGGCTGCTATAAACATTCGGTTGCAGGTGCCCCTTCGGATCACTACATTTGTATCTTGAGGGTAAATACCCAGCAGTGCGATTGCTGGGTCATAGGGTAGCTCTATTTTCAACATTTTGACGAACCTCCATACTGTTTTCCAGAGTGGCTGCACCAGCTTGCATTCCCACCAACAGTGCAGGAGGGTTCCCCTTTCTCCGCATCCTCGCCAACATCTGTCGTTCCCTGACTTGCTAATTTTAGCCATTCTGACCGGTGTGAGGTGATATCTCACTGGGGTTTCGACTTGTATTTTGCTGATGTTGAGTGGTGTTAAGCACTTTTTTATGTGTCTTTGGCCATTTGGATGTCTTCTTTGAAGAAATGTCTGTTCATATCTTCTTCCCATTTCTTTTTTTTTTTTTAAAGATTTTATTTATTTATTTATTAGGAAAGAGAGAGAGTGAGAGAGAGCATGAGAAGGGAGAAGGCCAGAGCGAGAAGCGGACTCCCCATGGAGCTGGGAGCCCGATGTGGGACTCGATCCCTGGACTCCGGGATCATGACCTGAGCCGAAGGCAGTCACTCAACCAACTGCGCCACCCAGGGGCCCGAGAAGTTCTTTATAGATTTTGGATACTAACCCTTTATCTGATCTGTCATTTGCAAATATCTTCTCCCATTCTGTCAGTTGTCTTTTGGTTTTGTTGACTGTTTCCTTTGCTGCGCAAAAGCTTTTGATCTTGATGAAGTCCCTATCGTTCATTTTTGCCCCTGCTTCCCTTGCCTTTGGTGATGTTTCTAGGAAGAAGTTGCTGCAGCTGAGGTCGAAGAGGTTGCTGCCTGTGTTCTCCTCCAGGATTTTGATGAATTCCTGTGTCACATTGGGATCTTTCATTCATTTTGAATCTATTTTTGTGTTTGGTGTAAGGAAATTGTCCAGTTTCTTTCTTCTATGTGGCTGTCCAATTCTCTCAACACCATTTGTTGAAGAGACTGTCTTTTTTCCTTTGGACATTATTTCCTGCTTTGTTGAAGATTAGTTGACCATTGTGTTGAGGTTCCATTTCTGGGCTCTCTATTCTCTTCCATTGATCTGTGTGTCTGTTTTTGTGCCAGTACCACACTGTCTTGATGATGACAGCTTTGTAATAGAGCTTGAAGTCTGGAATTGTGATGCCGCCAACTTTGGTTTTCTTTTGCAACATTCCTCTGGCTATTCGTGGTCTTTTCTGGTTCCATATAAATTTAGGATTATTTGTTCCATTTCTTTGAAATAAATTGGTGGTATTTTGATAGGGATTGCATTAAATGTGTAGATTGCTTTAGGTAGCATAGACATTTTCACAATATTTGTTCTTCCAATTCATGAGCATGGAACATTTTTCTATTTTTTTGTGTCTTCCTCAATTTCTTTTATGAGCACTTTGTAGTTTTCTGAGTACAGATTCTTTGCCTCTTTGGTTAGGTTTATTCCTAGGTATCTTATGGTTTTGGGTGCAATTGTAAATGGGATCGACTCCTTACTTTCTCTTTTTTCTGTCTTGCTGTTGGTGTATAGAAATGCAACTGATTTCTGTGCACTGATTTTGTATCCTGACACTTTACTGAATTCCTGTATGAGTTCTAGCAGTTTTGAAGTGGAGTCTTTTTGGTTTTCCACGTAAAGTATCATATCATCTGCAAAGAGTGAGAGTTTGACTTCTTCATTGCCAATTTGAATAGCTTTTATTTCTTTTTGTTGTCTGATTGCTGAGGCTAGGATTTCTAGTACTATGTTGAATAGCAGTGGAGATAGTGGACAGCCCTGCCGTGTTTCTGACCTTAGGGGAAAAGCTCTCAGTTTTTGCCCATTGAGAATGATATTCGCTGTGGGTTTTGATGATATTGAGGTATGTACCCTCTATCCCTACACTGTGAAGAGTTTTGATCAAGAAAGGATGCTCTACTTTGTCAAGTGCTTTTTCAGCATCTATTGAGAGTATCATATGGTTTTTGTTCTTCCTTTTATTTTTATTTATTTATTTTCATAATCCATTCATTTATTTTTTCACTTAACAAATATTTATTTTTAAAAATGTCTTAAAATTTTATTTATTTATTTATTTTAATGTATCATATCACCTTGATTGATTTGCAGATGTTGAGCCAAGCTCACAGCCCAGGAATAAATCCCACTTGTTTGTGGTGAATAATCCTTTTAATGTACTGTTGGATCCTATTGGCTAGTATTTTGGCTAGTATTTTGGTGAGAATTTTTGCATCCATGTTCGTCAGGGATATTGGTCTGTAATTCTCCTTTTTGATGAGGTCTTTGTCTGGTTTGGGGATCAAGGTAATGCTGGCCTCATAAAATGAGTTTGGAAGTTTCGCTTCCATTTCTATTTTTTGGAACAATTTCAGGAGAATAGGTATTAATTCTTCTTTAAATGTTTGGTAGAATTCCCCTGGGGCTCTTGTTTGTTGGGGGATTTTTGATGACTGCTTCAATGTCCTTACTGGTTATGTGTCTATTCAGGTTTTCTATTTCTTCCTGGTTCAGTTTTGGTAGTTTGTGTGTCTCTAGGAATGTATCCATTTCTTCCAGATTGTCTAATTTGCTGGCGTATAGTTGCTCATATGTTCTTATAATTGTTTGTATTTTTTTGGTGTTGGTTGTGATTTCTCCTCTTTCATTCGTGATTTTACTAATTTGGGTCCTTTCTCTTTTCTTTTTGATAAGTCTGGCCAAGAGTTTATCAATTTTATTAATTCTTTCAAAGAACCAATTCCTAGTTTCGTTGATTTGTTCTACTGTTCTTTTGGTTTCTATTTCATTGATTTCTGCTCTGATCTTTATTATTTCTCTTCTCCTGCTGGATTTAGGCTTTCTTTGCTATTCTTCTTCCAGGTCCTTTAGGGGTAGGGTTAGGTACCTGTGACCTTTCTTGTTTCTTGCGGAAAGGCTTGTATTGCTATATACTTTCCTCTCAGGACCACTTTTGCTGTGTCCCAAAGATTTTGAATAGTTGTGTTTTCACTTTCATTTGTTTCTATGAATTTTTAAAATTCTTCTTTAATTTCCTGGCTAACCCATTCATTCTTTAGTATGATGCTCTTTACTGTCCATGTATTTGGGTTCTTTCCAACTTTCCTCTTGTACTTGAGTTCTAGTTTCAAAGCATTGTGGTCTGAAAATATGCAGGGAATTATCCCAATCTTTTGATAGCAGTTGAGACCTGATTTGTGACCCAGGATGTAATCTATTCTGGAGAATGTTCCATGTGCACTAGAGAAGAATGTGTGTTCTGTTGCTTTGGGACGGAATGTTCTGAATATATTTGTGATGTCCATCTGGTCCAGTGTGTCATCTAAAGTCTTTATTTCCTTGTTGATCTTTTGCTTAGATGATCTGTCCATTTCAGTGAGGGGGGTGTTAAAGTCCCTGCTATTATTGTATTATTGTTGATGTGTTTCTTTGATTTTGTTATTAATTGGTTTATATAATTGGCTGATCCCATGTTAGGGGCATAGATATTTAAAATTGCTATATCTTCTTGTTAAACAGATCCTTTAAATATGATATAGTGTCCTTTCTCATTTCTTATTATAGTCTTTGGGTTAAAATCTAATTTATCTGATGTAAGGATTGCCACCCCAGCTTTCTTTTGATGTCCATTAGCATGGTAAATTGTTTTCCACCCCCTCACTTTAAAGCTGGAGGTGTCTTTGGGTCTAAAATGAGTTTCTTGCAGACAGCATATTGATGGGTCTTGTTTTTTTTTTTTTTTTATCCATTCTGATACTCTGTGTCTTTTGATTGGGGGATATATTGGCCCATTTATATTCAGGGTAACTCTTGAAACATAGGAATTTAGTGCCATTGTATTGCCTATCAGGTGACTGTTACTGTATATTGTCTCTGTTCCTTTCTGGCTTGTTCCTTTTAGGCTCTCTCTTTGCTTAGAGGACCTCTTTCAATATTTCCTATAAGGCTGGTTTGGTGTTTGCGAATTCTTTTAGTTTTTGTTTGTCCTGGAAAGCTTTTTATCTCTCCCTCTATTTTCAAAGACAGGCTAGCTGGATATAGTATTCTTGGCTTCGTATTTTTCCCGTTTAGTGCTCTGAATATATTATGCCCGTCCTTTCTGGTCTGCCAGGTCTCTGTGGATAGGTCTACTGCCAATATAATATTTATACCATTGTATGTTACAGACCTCCTGTCCTGAGCTGCTTTCAGGATTTTCTCTTTGTCACTGAGACTTGTAAATTTTACCATTAGATGGCAGAGTGTTGACCCATCTTTATTGATTTTGAGAGGGGTTCTCTGTGGATCCTGGATTTTGATGCTTGTTCCCTTTGCCAAATTAGGGAAATCCTCTGCTATAATTTGCTCCAATATACCTTCTTCCCCTCTCTCTCTCTCTCTTCCTTTTTCTCCTGGGATCCCAATTATTCTAACAGTGTTTTGTCTTATGGCATCACTTATCTCTCAAATTCTCCAATCATGGTCCAGTAGTTGTTTGTCTCTCCTTTTCTCAGCTTCTTTATTCTCCATCATTTGGTCTTCTATATCATTAATTCTCCCTTCTGCCTCCTTTATCCTAGCAGTAAGAGCCTCCATTTTTGATTGCACCTCATTAATAGTTTTTTTTATTTCAACTTGATTAGATTTTAGTTATTTTATTTCTCCAGAAGGGGATTTTATTTCTCCAGAAAGGGATTCTTTAGTATCTTCCATACTGTTTTCAAGCCCAGGTAGCACCTTGATAATTGTCATTCTGAACTCTAGTTCTGACATCTTACTAATGTCAGATGTCTTACTAATGTCTAATGGTTTGGTCCTTAGCCATACAGTACTTAGTAATTAGCAGCCAGTACTGCCTCTTGTTCTTTTTTTTTTTAGGTGACTTTTTCCACCTTGTCATTTTATCCAGGGAAGAATAGATGAATGAGAGAACAAAATACTAAAAGGGTAACAGCGACCCCAGAAAAATATACACTGGCCAAATTGGAAGAAGAAACTACCTTCCAAAATTTTAAAGAAAGAAAAACATATATATATATATATATATATATATATACAAAAATAAGGGCAAACACGAGGAAGGGATGGAATATGACTATAAAGATGAAAATTTAAAAAGATTCTAAAAAAGGAATTGATAAGATAAGCAGTTGGTTGAAGAAAAAAAAAGAGGAAAGAATGTGATCAGGCTGAAGACTGGAACAAAGCCATATGCTAGATTTAGGGTACATTTGGGTATATTTTGATCTGTTAAAAGAAACTGTATCCCAAAATTTTAATGAAAGGAAAACCTATATGCCTATAAAAAATAAGGTTAAATATAACGAAGGGATAGAATATGACTGTAACAATGAAAATTAAAAAAGATTTTTTTAAAAGGTACTGATAAAATAGTTTAAAAAGGTTAAAGTAGGAAAGAGGAAAAATTTAAAAAATAGAATAAGAAAAAATAAAATTAAGAAAATTTAACTTTGAAAGACTAAAGAATCACGGGGAAAAGCTATGTGTTGCTTTCCCCTAACTCTGGAATTCCGCAGTTCTCATTTATCAGTGAACTTGGTCTTGGCTGGATGTTCTTGCTAATCTTCTCGGGGAGGGGCCTGTCGCCGTGATTCTCGAATGTCTTTGTCTGAGGTGTAATTGCCCCGTCCTTGCCGGGGGCTGGGCTGTCATCTGCTCGGGTTCACGTTTGGAGCTTTTGTTCCCTGACCACTTTCCATATAGCTTTGGAGGCCAGGAGTGAAAATGTGGACTTCCCAGTCTCCTGTCCCAGAGGAGCTGAGAGCTCGGGGCCCCCCTCTTCAGTGCACCCTCAGAGAAAAGCAGTCAGTCCCTCCCGTCTCCCTGGTCTCCGGCTGTACTCCGAGCTCACCCGGCCTGTGACCAAGTGTTTCTATCTCTGGCGCACGGCCCTGTCTGGAATCTCCAAACCCAGCTGATTCGTGCCGCCGCTCTTGTGCCACTCTCGGAGGAAGAAGGTGAGTGTCCCCGGATCTGCCGCTTGTGGGGTCCCTGCCCAGAGAGCAGTGGCCTGACTGTGCCTCAAATCACGGTTTAAGGGAACCCCGAGCTGAGAGCCCCCCTCGGTTCCGTCTCTGTTGCCGGCTTCTCTGCTCTGATACCTGGGAGCTCTGCCACAGTCAGACACCCCCGGTCTTCCTGTCACCCCGCCGGTCCTGAGACCACATTGTCCCCAAGAGGGCTGCACCCCACATCAGCCTCTGGAGTGATGTCCCTCAGTGGAGCAGACTTCTAAAAGTTCCCATTTTTTTATTTTTTAGATTTTATCCATTTATTTGAGAGAAAGTGAGAGAGAGCATGAGAGGGGAGAAGGTCAGAGGGAGAAGCAGACTCCCCACGGAGCTGGGAGCCCAATGCAGGACTTGATCCTGGGTCTCCAGGATCATGACCTGAGCCAAAGGCAGTCACCCAATCAACTGAGCCACCCAGGTGCCCCTAAAAGTTCCAATTTTGTGCTCTGCTGTTCTATCTCTTGGCAGGAGCTGACCCCTCCCCCTGCAGCCTATCTTCCCATGTATCACCTCGGATTCACTTCTCTGCACGTCCTACCTTCCAGAAAGCGGTCGCTTTTCTGTTCCTAGAACTGCTGCCCTTCTTCTCTTCTATCTCCTGTTGAATTTATAGGTGTTCAGAATGGTTTGATAACTATCTAGCAGAACTCCTGGGACCCGATGATATTAGGTCTCCTCCTCCTCCACCATCTGGCTCAGACCCCCTATTTTTTTTTTTAAAGTTGAGTGGGAAAAAAAAAGTCGAGTGAAGGAAACACAGTACGTTGTTACCAAATGAGCACTGAGTCTTTAATTCCTCTCCCTTAATTTCAGATTTTGGAAATGGGGTTCCTAACAAGGAGCCCACTTCCGGCCCCACCTGTGTGTCAGGCTGTATGGTTGCGTCTCTTACTCCCGATGAGCAGACCAGGGTGGCCCATGAGCCTTCGTCCCTGCACATATTGGTCTGAGCATTACGGGTGTGATGGGACGTCAGGGTGGTGCCTGCGGCCAAGTGGATTGAGGCGCATGGACCGTGTACACAGCCTGCACAGCAGGAGGGAGACTCCGGGGCTCTCCAAACGCAGTCCCAGGGGTCTCAAACCCCTACTCTCCAGGGAGGGCATCACAGATTGGTGGTGGGCAATTAGGAAGTGTGTTTCTAGAGAGATCTCCGGGGCGGAGGGCCCTGGGAGCTCTCTCCTCATCAGGAGGTCCAGAAGCTGGTTTGTAGACGTGTCTGTCTGCAGAGTGCTGGATGTGATTTAATTCTACATCCTTCTCCTCCGGTGTGGGGGTGGGTGTGCTCGCTCTGGCCAGCGGGAGTTCTTCCGGTGGGTTCTGTGGGCAGGCTGCTCGCCTGCCCCGGGGACTGCTGGGTACGCCGGCCATGGCTTCTGTAGTTTTCAGACTCTGGGCGGCATGACAGTGCCCTGATCTTCATGGGGACAGGCCTGAGAGCCAGTGGGCTAGCATGGGCCTCCCGACTCTGTCTTCCAGCTCTTTCAAGCATTTGACCAGGGCCTCATTCCTGTGGAATGTAGCCAACCGGGAGTTTAGGGGAGACAGCTCATGGAGCCCCCACTTCTGACACCAATTTCAAGCTCGGAGGTTCCCAAAACTGCCTCCAGCTTTGATGATTCGCTGGAAGGACTCACTGAGCTGTTATATTCACAATTATGGTTTATTACTGGAACAAGATTTAGAGGAAAACCTACCAAGGGAGGATGTGTGGATGCAGAGCCCAGAAGGCCCCAAGAGGGAGGCTCTGTTCTCCTCTTGGTGGAGTCAGGGGGCACGGGGCCCAGAGTGGGGTCCTCTGTCCTGGATCCTAGACCTCCACCCAGGCCTAGACCTGTGTACATCTTCAGGGCTGTTCTCTGTGGCCACGAGGCCCCGAGCCTGAGCCAGCCCCCCAGGGTCACAGAAGCAGCCCCCAAACTCAGGCTGGGGCCTCCTGTCCGGGCTCCTCTGTCCCAAAGGAAGTACCACCAGCCACGTGGGAGAGTCTGCCTCTTGGCCTGGGGTGGGATGAGCAGTGCGTTCCCTCTGCTTCTGTATCTTCTCTCCTTTGGGTCCAGACTGTGGCAAAGTCAATTAAACAAAGAAGTCCATCCAGTTGGTCGAGACAGGAAGTCAGACTATGCAAGTGTTCGGTTCTTACAGAATATTAATTTGGGACTACAGCAGTGCGCGGACTGGGCAGCGGGTCTGGTCCATCAGAGGCCTGCGTGGGCACCAAGTTCATGGCTTGATTTCATTGTTTCCTGTCCAAGGCATTCATAGCACAGTCAATGAGCCTTCTTGCCCCGGTCGCTGTGGTAAATGAGAAGTTATTCCCAAAAGATCTTATGTGATCACGTAAATGGATAGAATTTATTGAATTTATTAACCTCTAAATTAAGAGGTCTGAGAAAGGCAGTTCCTATTAATCAGCTCGCCAGAGGCCACCCCCACGGATAAGCGATTGGAGACGGATTATCATTATTATTACTACTACTCCTTATTTTTGGAGACACAGTTTTTGAACAATAAGGGTGTTTTCACAGAATCGCTTCAGAGCAATGTTACTCATTTACAGACTTTCTGAGCCGGAAGCAGACAGGCACTGCTTTCTGGGGCTTTCTGGGGAGGACCCGGCGCTGGGGGAAGGCAGGGCCTCTGCTTCAGGAGCAGGTGCGGGAAGCCGCGTGCGGAGCTGCGTGTACCTCCCGGGGCGCGGGGCTCTCGGGTTCCGGCTCTAGCCTGTGCCGGGTGTCCCCCTCTGCCTCCCTCCCGACCCGCTCCCGTACACCTGCCGCGTTGTTCGGTAGCCTCCCACGGCCCCGCCACCCCGGGCGCCCCCGCGAGCTGTCCCGCACGCGCGTGCTGGGGCCCTCCCGCGTCCCGCCCCAACGGAGGGGCACTCAAGCCCCCACGGGCCCTGGCGCGCCCAGGGTCCGCTGCAGTCCCACGTCTGGTCTTGGGCGGCTCGCCTGGGGCCTGACCCTTCCTGAAGGGGACGGGGCGGCCCCTCGGCTCTCCCGAGCTCCGTGAGGAGCCCGAGAGGCTTGCCCGCCGTCCGGGGAGACAGAGGGCAAGGCGTGCGAGGCCTCGCTGTCCCCTGGTTTGGAGCAGACTGGCAAGATCGGCCAGGGGTTCACAGGGGAGTCGGAGGCCCTTTCAGGGCCGGGCTGAGGGAGGTGCTGTGGTCTGGCCCGCCCCCGGTATTGCCCCGCCCCTGCACCACCCCTTCCCAACCCCGCCCCTTCCCTTGCCCCTTCCTTTGCCCCGCCCCCTGTTCCGCTGTGCCCCCGCCCCCGCCTGGAAGCCCCCAGGATTCTGCGCAGGCTGTAACCGGCGGGCTGTGAACACCACGTGACCACTTTCCATAGATCAGAACCCAGCACAGGCCCCTCCAGGGTGTGAGGAGGGCGGGCTCTGGAGTCCCTGACCCGGCTGCTCCCAGCCGCGACCCCATAGAGCCCGTGGGTCACGGCCTCCGACGTGGCCCCATGTGGCACTCCCTGGGCCCCCGTGTGGGCTCACCTGCTGCTCCGTCCCTCTCCTCTAAGGCTACCCACCTCTCCTAGCAGGTGTCTGAGACGCCCTTTCGGGACCGTTTTCGCCCCTGCAGGGGCAGGTGTGGGTGGGGTGAGGGCAGGGCTGCAGCCCTTGCTCAGGGAAGACCCTGAGGTCCTGCAGGGGCTTGGGCTGTCCCCTGAGGGCGTGGGGATTCCCGGGAGGGGGAGGTGAGTCGGGAAGAATCACTGCGGGCTCGGTGCTCTGAGCTGCACGGAGAAGGGAAGGAGGGCGCGGCGTCATCCATGTGGGCTCCGGGTTCCAGCAGCAGGGCAGGGCCAGAGTGGAGGGGCCCGGCCGCAGAGGGATTTCGGGTAGACTGGCAAGAGGAGTCGGGGTGTCAGGGTGCCTAGGGTTGGAGGCTGGAGACTGGAACTGGTCACTGAGAGAGGCTGGGGCGGTCAATCCTGGTGTTCCCCCAGGCAGAGGCGTGCGGTATAGTGGAAAACCACCTAGGCTCTGGCTTCTCTTTCCGGGATGTGCATGAGCTGGCTGGGCCGCCACGACCGAGGGCTTCAACAACAGACACTTAGCTCTGGAGGCTGAGGTCTGTTTCCCGGGCGACCCCTCCCCACAGATGGCAGACGGTGGTCATCTCGCTGTGTTGTCTCGTGGCCCCCTCTGCACCAGCTTGAGCCTGGGCACGAGAGAGCACAAAGTCTCCGGCGTCTTTTGTTGTACGGGCACTAGTGCCATCCTGTGTGCCCCCCGTCAGGACCTCCAACACCAACACATGGGAGGACAGGGCTTTGTCATGAACTGGGAGGAAGGCAGACCTTTTCTCTGCTGGCCTCTCTGGCCTTCCTGGGCTCCCAGCGGCTTGACAATTAGAGGAGGTTCTCAAGGCCGCATAGCACAGCCTCTGCAACGGGCCACAGCCCTGTGGCTGCCCGGAGAACTTTCTAGAGCTCAGCCAGGAGCTCCGGGACCACAGGGCCTGTGGACTTCGGAAGTCTTTAGGCATATTCTTCCCTTGCCTCTGGGAAGCAGCTGTTTGCAGAGGCCTGTAGAGCTTTCTCCTCTACTTTGCCAAAAAAATGTTAAGCAAACATTTAAGGAATAAGGGCTTTATAATGAGGAGAGCAAACAGGAGGGATGCCGGTTATTACGGAACACAAGTGTTTAAGGAAAAGTATCTGGAGACCGCCAGCTTGTCCTCAGCAGGTCTGCTCGGTACTTGCCTTTCTCATTCTTCAAACTGTGGGCTGAAGCTTCCAGACCCCGGCCTATAGGCCACTCCTAAGAGCCTCGGTGCCCAGGTGCTTTCAGGTAAACTGAGGGCCTCCTCAGATCCATAGAAAGGCAGAAGAGACGGCATGCCAAGACTGGAGAGGACCAGCTCTGCTGGGCCCCTAACTGGGCGGTAGGCCAGGCCATGCCTGAGGGAAAGATGGTGGGCGAAGGAGAAGGGGGCCGGGGACCCCAGGAATGGCACGGGACTTGCCCCACCTGGCGGGTCCAGCCGGAGGCAGGGGCTGCCCCCCGGAGAAGGCACGGTCGGGGCTCCCTGGTTCACTAAGTCGGACAGCCTGTCCTGACGCATGTTGGTGCTGGGCCTTGACCCCCTCGTCTGGGACGGGTGATCATCAGATGTAGAAGGTGAATGGCTTCCTGGGGGGCAGGGGGGAGTGTCTCTAGCTCCCAGTGGAAGCCACTTTGTACAGTGACTGTAGAAAAGACGCGTTTCATCTCATTCTGGAGCTGGAAAGGACCTTTGGAAGCTGTTTGCTGTGGCACAGGCCCGACTGGGGCATCTCCGGGGTGAGGGAGGGCGTGGGCGCCTGAGAACAGGAGCCTCGGAAGGAGGGAGGTGCGGAGCCTAGTGACATCCATGGCTCAGGACGGCTGGCTGAACGTCGGCTGGCGTGGACTCTGGGCCCCCTGAAGGCGGTGGGGATCTCAGCGGTCCTTGGAGGAGTGGAGCGTGGGGGCTTCCCTGGGGAGGTGGGGTTCACGGTCACACTGTTTGGTGGATCTTCCGTCTCATTTCACACCCCCCAGCCCCACATCCCCAGGGTATCTGAGGATCTTGATGGGGGTGACCGTCACCAGCCCGCATATGGCTCAGAGCCACAGTGAGAAGTCCCAGGGAGGGGGCGAAACGGGGGCAGGGCAGCTGCGGGCAGCGAGGTTTGGGTGTTGGGGACAGCGGGGTGTGCACATTCCAGCTGTGGCCGAGGCCCAGGTAGAGAGAGGCTGTCTCCCGGAGAGCCGTGCCTGGGCACCGACGGCCCACGGGCTGGAGCTGGTCAGGAGCTCGGCACCAGCTGAGGGTGGGCGAGGGGCCCTGGGCATGAGGAGGCTTTGCTGGAACCTCTCGGGGACAGGAGACAGTGGTGGCGGCTTGACCGTCCGTGAGACCTGCTCTGCGGCCCCCTTGCCATGGGCTCCCCAGGAAACAGAATCTCCCAGAAAATACTGGAAGCGCTGCTGGTCCAGCGAACAGTGCGTCCAGTCCCTGTTATAGACGTGACACCGACGGATGCCCAGATCTCACCTGGCGTCGGCGCTACAGACGTGACAGGTCTAGGTGGCAAGTGTCGGCGTCACGGTCATCGTGAGCGGGAACGTCTGCACGCTTGGGCTGTGTCCGTGAAAGGGACCCGGCGGCGTGGGCCGGCAGAGCCCAGAGGAGGTGCAGCTGCAGCGGGGGAGGCGGCCGCCGTCTGGGAAAAGACCCATGGCAGCTCACTGTCCCGAGTGAGGACTATGCCTTCCAGAGCCTCGCCAGCCCCCAGGCTCGCGTTCTCCCCGCCCAGCTGGCTCTGGGCTGAATCCTCCCTGGGGATCGCCCTCCGCCAAAGGCACGTCACCTTCCTGGGCAGCCTCTCCGCACAGAGAGGCGGCCGGTCACAGGGGTGGGAGGGTCTGACCGTTTGCTTTGGTTGGGCTCTGTAGGACTGCCGGCTGCCTCCAGGCTCAACTGTGCCCTCTGCTTCTTCCTCTCGCCTGGCAAAGACGTCGGTCCCGATAAACCTCCCGTCTGCAGAACTCTGTTTCAGCGCCTGCTCTGGGGGCCCACGCGAGGACAGCCCCAGCCCTGCGGTCTTTCCATCCCCGTAGCGCCTCCTGAGTGGGAGGAAGGCTGGTGACCGAGGCTGGGGGCCTGCCTGCCGCCTTGGGACCCTTACGTGTGAGCTCTGCCTCGGTGCTTTTCCAGAGCCTTGGAGACGCACACAGATGTGCAAGGGGACCCGAGAAAGTGTTGCACTCGCCAGGGGCCTGTGTTCGGTGCCCTCGGCTCCGTGGCCAGTCCTGGAGAAACAGAGGGAGCAGAGACTTGCAGACGTCTGGGACTCTTCGTTGTCCTAGACCCACGGCCATCGCAGGAACAGGCTGCACTAGACCTTGCTTCTAGCTGGAGAGCAGAGATCCGTATACGGGCCAGGCCCCTTGGAGTCGGGGTTCTCTAGAGAAACCGTGCACACACTCGTGTGTATGTGTGTGTGTGTGTATTCTAAGACACACTAGGCTGGTGGCTCTAACACCTGCAGGCACCAGCAAGCTGGGGACCTGGGGACATGACTGTCAGCTGGCATCATCCCATCTTCCTCCGGGCGTCAGTCTTTTATTTCTTAGGGCCTTTGACTGATGCGCTAGATACACCCAGCACATGGAGGGCAATAGTACTGATTTCAGTGTTACTCTCACGTAAAATACACCATCCCAGAGTCACCCCGATGTGCTTGACCGGGGGTCTTGGCACCGTGGCCCAGCCAAGCAGACGTAAATCTGGCCATCACACCCTGTCATTCCGCTTTGGGGCACCACCTCTGTTCATTTCAGGCAAAGGGACGTCACTCCCAGGATCTTCCTGGAGAACGTCCATAGACGACACCTGCAGGCCATGCCCATGGACCACGCCCACAGACCACGCCCATGGACCACACCCACAGAGCATGCCCACGGACCACACCCACAGAGCATGCCCACAGACCACGCCCACGGACCACACCCACTGACTGCACCCGTGGGCACGCCCACAGACCTGCCTACGGACCACGCCCACAGGCCACGCCCACTGACAGCACCCCCCCCCCCGGGCACGCCCACAGACCATGCCCACGGACCACACCCACAGAGCATGCCCATAGACTACACCCATGGATCACCCCCACGGGCCACGCCCGTGGACCACGCCCACAGACCACGCCCATGGACCACACCCACAGAGCATGCCCACGGACCACACCCACAGAGCATGCCCACAGACCACACCCACTGACCGCACCCGCGGGCACGCCCACAGACCTGCACACAGACCACACCCACAGAGCATGCCCATGGACCACACCCACGGACCACACCCACAGAGCATGCCCACAGACCTGCCCACCGACCACACCCACAGAGCATGCCCACAGACCACACCCACGGGCCACGCCCATGGACTACGTCAGCCGACCACAGACCAGCAGGCAGGTGCCTCCAGGTGAGACAGAAACCAGGCTCCTGCACAGGTAGAGCGGCCCCCGCCTGGAGACGATGTTGGCCCCCAAGGGTTCACCTGTGTCTTTACCTTTTTCGTGTGACTGTGGGTATCTCGTGATCCACAGCACGGGGTTTACTGGGCCTGGCACGCTGACTCTGAAGGCTACACAGCAAACCCTTTAGGCGACGGGGCGACGTTCGTCTCTGCCGCATAGTCTTTGTGCTACAACTCTTTGAAGACCACTGGCGGCTTGCTGGGCGTGTGGAGACAGGCCGAGGGCCGGACTGGCCTTCGCCAACCTTCGCTCAAACTGCAAGGGCACCTGGTTGCTTGACATTCCCGGACCCCTTCCCGTCCCCCAGGGCGCTCCCCGCCCCCCGGCATCTTCCAAACCCAGCTGCTCAAGGGCGCATGGAACGGAAGCTGCAAGGTCAGCAGGGCGGAAGGAGTGCCTGCCAGCAGCCTCCCTCCACCCAGTGGCCCCCCAGCAGAACCCGCCACCCTGCTTGAAGCCGCAGGCCCCCCACACCTGGGCGAGGAGGAGAGGGCCCTGGCCCAGTGACCTGCGCACAGCCCGGAGCCCGCCCTCAGGCTGAAGCCACATTCGGGCAGGTGCTCTGAGCAGCCCTACAGTGTTGTGGGGAAGGGAATCTCTGCCCGCAGTCCTGCCAAAGGGCCCCCAGGGCCTCGCTCGAATCTTCCGGATCGCACCTGTCAGGACCTCCCGCGACCCGCGAGCGGGGACGCTCTGTCTGCTAGCAGATGGAAGAGGAAGGTTCTCCCCCAACACGGAGTGAAGACAGTTACCCGCAGGACCGGCAGCACGCCGGACTGGCCCGGAGGACGGGGTTCTCGAGGCCACCTGGTGAAGCCGGGGGCGGGGGGTGGGGTGGAGAAGCCTGCAGCGGGACGGAATGCCTGCCGCGGAACCATCGTGAGCTGTGCGCTGTGGCGGCATTGCGCATGCTCTCCCTGCGCGCAGGGTCACCGCCACCATCTCCAGAACTCCCTCCAGGGCGGACCCAAGTTACGGACGCCTTTTACCAGAGGGAAAGTGAGCTGGCAAACTGTCCCCCCAGATGCGGGCTGGGAAAGGAGGTGGCGCTTGGGGACAGAGCCTGGCTGTTCCTGTCCCCCTCCCCTTGAACCGCTGCCGTCTCCAACCAGCCTGGCTTCTTACCCCATCGAGCCTGTGGGGTGGCCGTGTCCCCCTCACAGACACAGACCCCAGGCGACAAGACAGCCCTGGGCAGGGAGTCGGTCCTGTGGTGCAGGCTGCCTGCCTCTCCTTCCTCTGTGGCCCTGAGAGGAAGCTATCGTGTCCTTGGAGGCCACTTTCCTAGCTTGTAAGGGAAAGGGTCGTTTCAGTGGTCCTTACACTCCCCTTTAGCAGTGGGACCCTTTCCTGGAATCAAATCTTGCATGCAGTCTGGGATAGACAGAGAGCAGAGCTGCCCAGCGGCATTGGGGGGGTGGAGCCCTGCTTGTGGCCTCCCCCACCCCCCAGGCCGCCTGCAGGACCCCCTCCCCCCCGCCCCCGTTCTGGGACTTGCCACCCATTTGTACTGAGGTTCCTGCTTCCATGAAGGCCACGCTGCCGGGGACGGGGCCGAGGACACACCTGGGAGCAGCAGCGCCCGCCGCACAGGGGGTAACCACACACGCCTCCAGAAGGCAGCTCCAGCCTGCCACGGGTACAGCCCTGTGACAAGGGGGACCCTCAGTCCCACCCCCCGGTTCTTCTGTGGGTCCTCGGCCTCCAGAGTCCGCCTGGACGCCCCCTCCTGCAGGCTTCTCCCTCCGATGAGATGTCCCTCCACGTGGGCATCGCAGCCCAACACCCACAATTCGTCCTGCTCTCGCTCTCTGCTCACGCCCCCTCCACGCTCCCCTGTCCTCTGGGCCGTGCCTCCTGGAGGCTCCGGTCCCTCGGCTCCCTTCCCGCCGTAGGTGTGACCCCGCGCCCTCATCAGTGGGACGGACGGAATGCCCGCCGCACGAGGGTGCCATGGGGATGGCGTGCGATGACACAGGCGAGACTCCTGTCTCCCCAACCTCAGAAGCCGCGCCTCCATGCAGGGTGACATGGGGGAGACGTGGGAGGTGACCGCGGGACGTGGGTCGGCCCAGGTTAGGGAAGGCCTTGGGGCCAGGCAGGACTCGGACTCTCGTGCGGAGAGCTGGTTACAGCCTGAGTGCGTCCCCACCACGTTCACGGGCGTATGATTCAGTCCTGACCCTGGTAGGTCTGAATGTGACCTTACTTGAAAGTAGGGCCGCTGCAGATGGAATGCGTTGACCTGGAAAGCTCTTACATCATTCCTCAGCTCCTTTGCTCGCTCGAGCATTCATAGCACGAACATGGGGAGACGTTCTTCCGTGTCAGGCACCGAATCCAAGCCTGGGGTTAAAGATAGAGCGGGAGAGCTCCTGTCTTCCCAGGGCTTGCTTTCCGGAGGCGGGTGAAGAGCTAGCCTGCCGCGGGGACTCCCGGAGGAGGGGGCTCGAAGACCAGCAAAACGGGGTGGGGGCTGCTGGAGACACAGCGGTCAGGGAGGCCCCAGGCACGGGGTAGGCGGTGTGAGCCACTTGGAATTCTGGGGCGAGCCACCCGGGCACGTGCCCTGCTAAGGAGGCGGGTGGGGGCTCCCGGGCCAGCCGGGACCTTGCATTTGGTTCTGGGGTACTGGGCAGCTGGGGACCATGGCGCCAACACACTTCCTGCAAGAAGCCACGTCAGGCTCCTGAGGTCCCCGAGGGCATCTCCAGGGCCCGTTGAGGCGAAGGCCGCCCAGCTGTCCCTGTTGCAGAGCTCTGCGGGCCAGAGCAACCTGCCGACCCACAAGACAGAAGTCCTGCAAGGTGACTTCTCCGTCGATTTCCTTTTCCTGCAGCGTCTGATCCGCCAGCCTGGCCGTAGTTACAGACGACTGTGTGTCACGGAGCTGGTGGGGCCTCCCTGAGGGACCACTGCACCTGTCTCCGGCCCCCCCCCCAACAGGTGTGTGCACACATCACGCACACCATGCACATGGATGTTCTGCGTGAGGCCCAGGGAGTCAGGGGTGAAGCTTGAGCTCTCAGGGCCCCCGCAAGCTTCCGGGGCAGGTGGCTGGGGTCCCTCTTGCTGCGGGGACCCTGCCTCCCATCCCTGTCATGCTGCCCTGGCCAGCTTGGCCAGGGTGGGGGGCTCTGGCAGGGGCTAAAGATGAGCGCTGTGGGCTGCAGCCCCTGCCCCGGTCCCTGGCTGCCCAACAGGACATGGACGCGGGGGGCCCCGGTCACCGCCCCTCATTCCTGTGACTGCGGGGTGGCTGTCCTCACGGGGGCACAGATGGGACATGGCTGGAGAAGGTGCGCAGCTCCCCTTTTGCTCCTGTGTCTCTGGAACCCTCGAACTGGAAGGTCTGCCTCGTGGCCGCAGGTCAAGGTCAGCAGCAGGTGGATTGCAGAAACAGACTCCTGCCACGGGTCGGAGTAAGCCCAGAGATGCCAGGCAGGCGCGGATCCGGGCCGCCAAGGCCTCCGCGGGAGCTCGTGGGTGCAGGGCCCATCCTGAGAGCTGGTCCTCCCTCCCCAGGTCCTCCCGCATGCAGATTGGTTTCCCCCATTTCCTTCCACATTCACCGTTTTCTCTCCATAAATTAGAGCTGTGCTTTCCATCCGTGACGGCCCTGATTCATCACGCCGCTCTAGATGACGGCGGCCGGAGCCCCGCAAACCACCGCACTTCCCAGCTCACGGCTCGTGAATGTGGAGCTTGGAAGGGACCGAGCGGGTTCCGTGTTTCCCTTCCTGTGGCGTCCTCTTCCTCAGGAAGGCTCACTTCCACCAAACTTGGGGGGCAGGATGGTACAGGGCTGGGGAGGGGCCGAATGAGGCCTTGGATTTTCTCTGTCCATCCTTCCTTTTCTGTTCATGATTATTTGAGGAGCACCAACTCCACAGCACTCTGGGCACACCTTGGACTTCAGGCTTCAGACACGGGACTTGCTTATTCTATCCGAACATGCCCGCCATCCACGTCATTAGTCAATGCCGTGTCAGCGGAGTGTGTCAGCCCCTGCTAGCCGGGAGGACTGGCCGATCCCATGAACCCTGGCGCCCAGTGGAGGCTGGCGCAGTGTGGGGGGATCCGGGGTGACCCCAGGGAGGCTGGGCTCGGGAGAATCCGTGCAGGGTGGGGATCTGATCGGGAGGAAATGCAGGTTTTTGGTTTCCAGGAGACCAAAAAGGGGCTCTGAAAATACACCTCGCACCCTTTCCAGGATGGCTAAGCGCCGCCCGGTGAGGGACCATGCACGACCACGGAAGTGTGTGCAAACAGTCTTCTTCTTAGGGCCCCAGTTCTCCGAGTGGGGAAGTGAGAAAGTCCTCAATTACGCTACCTGAGGACTTATCGTGGGAGAATAAAGACTGTATACAAAGACAGGCTACAGGGATGCAAAATAGCCTTGCTTAGAAATAGCAAAATTTTGGCAACAATCTAAGTGTCCAAACACGTGGGGGTCCAGGAGGAGGAGGTGCCCGTGGGCACAACGCACAGAACGTTTGGGAAGGTGAAGGGCGAATGTCCGCGGGGCCATCTCTCGGGGTGGAGGTCAAGGATTCTGTGGATGTGCGTTCTCCTTTATCCGCGTTTTCTGATTTTTCTACAATGGGCACAGGTTACCTGTGCAACAGAACATTAAGGCTAAAACCCTGTATAATGCAAACCAGTGTTCGCAGCAGCAAAACTGGAAACAACCCTGAAGTCGGCCCGCGGGTGGATGGACAGAAAGCAGTGTGGTGTTGGCAAAGCCCGGAATGCAGTTGAGCCCGAAGACGGAAGGTCTGGCCCCTGCCGCCACGTGGAGGGAGCTCGAAGACGTGCGTTCAGCTGGGGGGAACCAGACCAGAGGACAGATGTGCCTGCAGGGACCTATAACGGGCGACTTCACGGGGCCGGGGCCGGGGCCGGGGGCGGGGATGAGGACTTGCTCGGTGGGCTCAGGGCTGCGGGGGGCAGATGCGTCCTGGAGGGGGGTGGGGATGGCCGCTCAGCAGCAGGACTGAACTGTAGAGCTGCCGAAGGCGAAAACGGCAGAGCTCACGTTTACACATATTTTACCACGAAGCAACGAAGTGAGAGGATAAAACGAGGGGGTCTTCCCGGCGGGGCCGGCTCTGCAGCCCCCTCCAGCTCGGGCGGCTGAGTCTGGGGAGGATGAGAGGAGCGGCCCGCTCGCGTCCGTCCTTCGCGGACACAGACACAGGGCGCTTTGGCGGGAACCCGGCAAGTTGCAGGCCTCCTCCCCTGCGAGGAGCATATTTTCACGAGGCTGATTAACCACATGTGCCTTCCCTGCACGCGTCTGTGTGTCCACATCAGCGTTTGCTGCAAAGCGGATATTCACGCTGATCGGACTCGCGGCTCTGACGGATCCCCGAACGCCCAATGAGCGATCTCTTCGGGAAGCGCATGGGCCAGCCATGCTGTGTTTCGCCCGGAATCACGCGACCGTCTCTGGGCCCTCCAGATGCCGAGGCCCCACTGTTAGAAGGTTTGCGGAGCCGACGGGGAGGGAGACGTGACTCCAGAAGCATCCCCTCCTGCCTCAGAGAGACTTTGTATCGCCCACTGCCCTTCACCCAAAGCCCTTTGCCTCAGTGGGACCAGATTCCCTTCCACCCTTGTCCCCCCGAGGCCCCTTCTCTGCTGGAGCTCATCCTGGGACAGTCCACCTGGAAATGTGCCCCCTGGACGGCCAAGGAGGGGCCTGCCCTCCCCAGCCACGGCCAACTGGCTTTGGGGTAGACTCAGGCCCAGAAAAGCCCCCTTGGGAGGCGAGGGTGCTCCAGGTTCTCTCCCCCGGACTCTGGAGTGGAAGCACGCAGACGAGGGCTCAGGCAGCGTTAGGGTTCTCTTGGTGCAGGAGGCAGACGAACCCCAGCTCCCGTAAGCCAAGAGTTAGCCGCCGCGGTGATTCCGGCTGACACAGGAATGAGGACACACAGCGGGAGGACGGCCCACGCTGCCCCCGGGGAGACTCCCTCCAACCATCCTGCTTCTCTCTTTTCTTACGTTCGAATTTGCAGGAAAAACTGGCCTCCTTGGCTTGGGTCAGGCACCTGCTAAGGGAACCGTGAGCTCTGGCCAGGAGTAAGATCCCAGTGGCAGGACTAGTGATGGGGGCTCACTCCGAGTTTGAGGGGGTCTCCCTGGTGAAGAGGGCACCTCGTGCCCGGACGGTCCCTTGGGAGGTGGTTACAGAGGGAGCCGTGGTGGGCAGGGAGCGCAGGAGGGCTGTCTCCGCGAGGGAGGAGGGACCCCAGGGCCCGGGGGAAGCAGGTGCAAGGGGTTGAGGCGGAGGGCGTGGGAGGGTCTCCTTCCCAAGCAAAGTCTGGGGCGCGGCCGTCTCCTCTCTGGCCACCCCCTCGGCGATGCTCCTGCGGTGACGCCATTCTGCAGGCCATTTGCCACAGCCCGGGTGGGAGGAAGGAGATGCCTGTGTGTCTGGGCGGAAGGGGGTTCGCTCCTCACCATTTGCCGGGCTGTGCAGACGAAGGCGAAAATTCAGGTCCAGAGTCGGCTGCGCGGAGTCTGCCTCCCACCTCAGGGTCAGGGGCTCCTGTTGCTGGAGGTGAAGGATTCTCTGCCCCACGGAGGAGAGTGGGTCCCCGGGGGCCAGCCCAGCACTGCCCTGGGAGTGAGGTCTGCGAGCTGAGAACCATGAGTGGCCGCCTCTGGCGTGAAGGAACTGCGTCAGCCCTTGTCACCGTCTGGCCAGGTTCTGGCTTAGGGTGTGCCCCTCGAATTCTGTCCCAAGGAGAGGGCGACACAGGCTGTTGTCTCAAGGGCCTATGGATGAAGAGGACGCAGCGGTGATATGATGATGGGAAGGACTGGACGAGCCACTGAGAGGCGCTGCCGGGCTTTTGGGGAAAGCTGCAGTGGGCACAGGGGTGGCACAGGGCAGGACAGGAGCTCCCTGGGCCCCGGGGAAATGTGGGGCCAGAGAGAACAGACGGACGAGGGCAAGCTCAGGCATCCAGAGTCTGGTCTCTGGGTCAGCAGTGGGCCAGGCAAGTCGGGCACAGAATTCAGATGTCAGCTGGGTCCGTGGGTCGACGGCTGGTGCCGAAAGTGCAGATCATGCTGTTGGAGCTGGGGACCTGGGGGAAGGGGGCTTGCTGTGGCCGCCAGCACCAGGAGGCAGCACCGGGCGGGGGCACTGGAGGCGCCAGGCGAGGAGGAGCGGCGGGCTGGGGAGGGACCGTGCACGGGGTCAGCGGGGCGGAGGAACCCAGCTCGTTCAGGGGAAACAAAGTCCCACGGAGCAGAAGCCGCATGTCGGATGACTATCAAACCACTTCTCCAGTCTCTCAGGGCACGGAGCAAATTTCCGTCCGAGGCCAGCGGCTCGGAGCTGGGATCCTTGGAGGAACGGGTGACGAGCGTCTGAGCTTCAAGTGGCCGCTGGAGGAGGGATTTTGGGAGGGACCCCTGTATGTTCAGTTATCATGCCCCCCCCACCCCGCCCTGGGCGACCCCCTGCTGCACACAGAAGTGTGGCTCGCGGTCTGCCAGATCACGAAGCCGGACCCCCGGGACCTGCACGCGGTAAGGGCTCTGCCGGCTCTCCCCGGTGTTCGGCCAGACGCCGCGTCTCCAGAGGCAAGACGAGACTCTAGGACCTGTGTGCCGTCCAGCATCCTGACCTGAATTTCCAGCCAGGGATCCCGGCAGGGCCCCACCCTCCGGTGAGAGCACTTGTTCCTGCAATCAGCTTCTCAACAGACTGGAAAACAGGACAGACCTAAGGCAGAATGAGGCCAAAATACGGCGATGAGTACTGGGTGGTCAAAAAGTGTAGTTCGGAGGGCAAACGGGCTTGTGAACGGAACCTTCAAAATCAGACAAAGTGACCTCGTCCCAGGGGTGCTGGACGCCCCCAGGACACCCCCGTCCCACTCCCCACGGGACAGGGCTGGTGGGCTGGTGTCGTGATCGGTAGCCCCCCGGCTCCCAACGCGAGAAGGACGCGGTGAGTCAAGCCCACTGGGTTGTGTCCCAAAGCTCTAAACGGATACGGTTGCCTCTCCTGCTAGCGAGGGGCGCGGGCATCACACTGCCACCCGGGAAAGGCCATCAGAAGTGGGTGAAATTGTCCCCCCAGGTTCCAGAAACAGTGACATTGAAAACGGCCAGCATCCGTCAGCCCACGCACGCTGGGCAGCATCCGAGGCTCCTCTGTGCCTGCTATGCAATCTATTCTTGTGGGTGGACGCCTTCATGGTCCCCATTTTACTGATGAGGAACAGAGGTGCAAAGATCACACGGCCTGACCAAGGCCACTGGGCCCGCAGGGCGTGGCGCCCTCTCACTCCAGCTCACTGAGCCTCGAACACCCGCGGCCGGTTCCTGCCTCCTGCACAGCTCTGGGGAGACAGAGTTTTGGGCATAACTGTTAGACAAAACTACGGTGCCATAAGGCAGCCTTCATCACCCTACTTGGAACTTTCTGGGACTAATAAATAAAAGAGTCTTTCCCCCAAAATGCTTGCAGGCCTTATCACTCTCCTGAAGGCCTCTCCTCATTGTTAGGAAGGCTCCTGGGTTCGAACCTCCTTCAGCCCTGTCGTCCTCCTCGACGCTCTGTGTCAGTGACGCCGGGAGACTGGACGTTCTCTCTGTCACTTTTGTTGGCCTGGAGAAGCACTCCTGCCCACCCAGGGTCCTCAAGTGACTCTGGGACCCACTGGAGACATGTGTGCGAGGGGGAGGATGTCCACAGCAGCTCCCGTCCGCGAGAGACAGAGGGCAGGCGGGAGTGGGTGACAAGCCTCAGGTCCTCGGGCACCTTCCCTGTGCAGAGACAGTGCCTACTGCCCCTTGTAATAGGTGGGACACAGATACGGGGAGGCTTTCCAGGGGAAACAGCAGTTGTGCTGGGCCTTCGGGCTGGGGGGTCAGTGGCGGGTCGAGAGCATCGTGCAGACCCGAAGGTGAATTCCAGAGGATGGCGGAGACGGTGTCAGGATAGCGGGGTCTGGAGCCACATCGAGGAGGACCTAGAAGAATAAACCTTTTTACTTTTAGGGGATGGGGAGCCACTGATGACTTTGGATCCCGAGCTCAGAATGAAGAGTGGCACCTATTAGAAGTTCAAAAATGGGGTCGAGAAAGGCTGAGGCGAGGGCGTCTGGCCATCCGTGACGGCACACACGAGTACAAAACCCCCCCAGCTCACGACTTGCTTCCTTCACCGTTTCACAAAAACAAGGGACAGTCCCTCTGGGGTTCCCCGTCACGGGGTCTGCGCTCCGTGTCGGAAACGGTCCTGTTCAGAGGGACACGGGTCGTGCCCCGCACACAGAGGAGCTGTTTTTCAAACTTAAGACACGAATTCAGCCATGGCCCATCCCACTGTGCACTGGGAAGCTGTCACTCTAAGGCGCGGACGTCTGACCTCTCCAGCAACGAGCGCAGGCATGAGACACGCTTCTCGATCTGACTGAAACCACATGTATCCACATTTTAGCTCCCACTGAACCTTCAATATCAGCCCCAAGTAGGAGCTCCGGGTTTGGAGAAAGGATCGGGCACAGCAGCGCCCCACAGGGGACGGCGAGGTCTTGGGGGGGCGAGCAGAGCGGAGGGGAGGCCCCCTGAGCACCCTGAGGCCAACACAGCAGCTGAAACACCATGACCTCTTTGGAGCGAGAAATGGATGACGGATGATGGGTAGATTTCTCACTGTAATTGTGATGAAAAGGCCTGCAGACTCCCTCTTTCTCTCTTGGTCACGATCCCAAGAAGCCAGAGGTAAGAGAGGGCTTGGGACACTCGTGAGGCTCGGCTAGTGTCCTCCAAGGTGACCTTTTAGGTGGGCAAGAAGCAGTAGGAAACATTGAATGCTAATTAGTTTACATTAATCACAATTGTTATCAGGTTTTTTTTTCTTCTTCTTCCCAGAGCTTTTAAGTGTGAGGGAGCAAGTTATTCAAATTTCACCCCTGTTTTTCAAAAATTAATAAGGGCCATACATTAGCGTAACATTCTGCCTGCTTCGCGGAATATATTAGTAAAGGTTTTAACTGCTGAAATTATACAGTCATAAAACGATGATTTAATGAAAGCAATCATATCATTTGCATTCTGGGCCTGCCTGCCCACAACCATGGCCGGGAGCCGTGATTACGTGGGGGGTGGGGGGCGGCCGAGTAATTACAGCACCGTGATTCTGCCCGAAGCCCCGAGAAGTGCTGTTGGAGGGACGAACGAGAAAGCCAGGCTTGTTGGAAGAGGGGGATTAGGGACGACAATGGAGTCCTGAAATACCCTTTCTCTCCCTGATCCTGGGGCTTTCTTTCCCAGAGGAATCCATGCCGGCCTCAGATAAGGGAAAATTAATTGGCACGCTCTTTTGTTGAAGTGGTTTTGTGGCAGCTGGAGTCATTACCACTCAGCCGGCGAGGGACGGTGCCCGCATCACGGGAGACGGGTTCTTTTATGTCCCTCGTCCCCACGTGGCGCAGGACGGCGGCTGGGCACGCACCCCGTGGGCCCAGAGAAGGGCTCAAACCCCAACCATTGGGGCAGGTGGGACTAGTCGGCAGACGGCAAGTCTGGGCAGGTCCTTGATGCTCCGGGAGCTCGTGCTGTGCAGGGAGGAAGCACCTGGCTTTCCTCCCAGGGGAACCCACTGCCAACAAGTTTACGAGGTCCACGTGTGGGCGCCCCGAGGTGCGCGGGGCCCTGGGGGAGGGGGCGGCGGAGACGCCGGGCAATCAGAAACCCATTCAGCTGAGTGAGTACTTCGTGGAGAGAAATCCTGCGGGAAGAGAGTCCGTGAGCCCCGCTTGGAGTGCCCACAGTGTTGGGGGCAGGTTCCGTGCGTTGGTGTTACAGACCCGCCCACCAGCCCTCCGAGGGACACGGTTTCCAGTCTCCAGGGATCAGACCAGGAAACCGAGACTCCCAGAGCTTCAGGAATTGGAGGGGGAACCGTGGTGAGCGGTAGAGGCCGGTGGCAGCCCCGGGCCCCGTGCTGCTAACGACCAGGTAGCGCGCCGTGCCATTGCGCGGTGGCTGGGCCTTGGACACGCTCCCGGCCAGCTCCCCGAACACACGATCCCGAGTGCAACTACGGGCCGGGAGAGCTGCAGATACGCACTGAAGCTTGTTTCGTTAAGCCTTTCCTGGACTCTGGGGAGGGGGCGCTGCTCTAGAGTCTGGGGCACCCAAAGGAAGGAGGGAGGACCGCGGGGACGGGCGCAGCGGGGGCCGCAGCACGGTCTTCCCTGCTCCTGGCCCTGGGACGCGGCGGGGGCTGGACCTGACTCCCAATCACAGATGAGACAACCTAGGGCCCCTGGAGATACCTGGGGGAGCCCCTCACAGGGGGATGGGGCCTGGGACTCTGGCCCCACTGGGGCCGACTCTGGGGTTCTCTTGCTTCCAGAGCACCTGGTGGGCCTTTGCTGTGGCTTCCTTCCCCCTCCATGAGCACCACCAAGCCCTTCCAGGGTCTCTCTGTCCCCAAGGCTGCTTTCAACACCCAGCATGGGACAGAGGCCGAGACTGGAGTATGGGGGGGCTCTCTTTCAAACCTTATGGAGAGTCTAAGCAGAGAGTTAAGGATCAGGGTGGGAGGCTTGAGTCTGGAAGTTTCTGGTCCTGCCCCCACCCCATATCTCAGGTCGTGGGGCTCCTGGCTCGAGCTCTGGGACCACCGACTGCATTTCCAGTTTCTGGATGATTAAGAATCTGAGCTTTGAAACACACTCTCTGATGAGCCAAATTAGCCGATGGCTTGAAACAAGGAGGAAGTATGCCGTCCTAGGAATTAATGATAGAAAACGAGGCTCTGCATTCTGAACGTGCGACGGGAAATCGCAGGCGTAAAGCAGCCCCGGGTCCCACGGAGCTGAGGTAGACGGAGACCAACAGGAAGGCAGAACAGCAAGGAAGTGGGCGGGTTCGTCAAGTCCTAAACGGCTTCCATCCGAAAGGGCAGATGTTTGGGAAGCGGAGACCTGCTCGCCCCTGACCAGGGGCCACTCCCTCCCCGGGCACAGTGGCGACAGGTTTGGATGGGACTCGGGTGCCCCCAGGACTCGGGTCAGCCCACGCAGTTCTGGGGTGGAGGTTTGGGGACCATGGTGCACTGCGGTCCCCTCCTGGGTCCACCTGCTGTGCCCAGGATGTACTGAGCTGCCTCCTCCCACATTGGACCTCATTGCACGCATGGGGAAGACGACACTATTTCCACGGCTCACTGCAGTAACGGCGGGGCTGGGGTGGGGGAAGGGTGACGTTTGTTAGATTGTGTACTCACGGTGGGAAGATAAAACATAAGTTCTTCCTTCTCAAAAGCAATCTCAAAGGAGAAACTTGAGCCTGCGTTCCCGGGCTTACTTTCCAACATCAGCTTTCTAATTTCTAATTTTTAAATCTCTTAAATCGAGATTTCCACAGTTGGCCTGGGATCACATACACGGCCGCGAACGGTGTCCCGGTGTCTCTTACTCCTGGGCTGGCCGAGACACCCCTCACTACCAGCCAGGATTCATGGGATTTGATTTCTTTAAATTGTGCTTTCAGAGCAAAAGGATTCTTTTCCTTTTCTCCATCAACGGAGTCATGATAATGCGTTTGGACCTGGAACGCTGTCCAACTTGATCATAGTGGGTATTTCCAAACAAAAGTGAAGCTTCTCCGGCAGCCGACGCGGGTGTCCTTGTACAGGTCTTTAATCGTTTTTAGGATTTGAATATCGGTCCTGATCAATATCACGGGTACATGACACGAACCTCACTTGTCCCAAGTTAAATTGTTGCTCTGAGTTCATAAACCCGGGCCGTACACATTTGTATGTCTTTGCACAATTCTTGTACTTTTTCGTTAATTTCAATCGGAGCCTCAAAACTTGTGAAACGATTCAAAAAGCCATTAACTATTTTCTGGTATATCTGCATTGTGTGAATGATTCATAAATTAATTTTTAAGAAGATTTTATTTATTCATTTGACGGGGAGAGAATGAGCCGGCGGGGAGGGGCAGAGGGAGAAGCAGGCTCCCCGCTGAGCAGGGAGCCCGACGTGGGGCTCGATCCCAGGACCCTGAGATCGTGACCTGAGCCGAAATCAAGCGTCGGACGCTTAGCCGACTGAACTACCTGGGCACCCCTCATAAGTTAGTTTTCAATTCTTGCCTTTTTCATAAATTCCTACACAGTCTGATGGGCTTCACTGTGGATGCCGGAGGTGAGTGTCACGATACCGTTTATTTCGATAAACAGATGGGACCGGGCAGCTTGGATTTCGTTAGAGTCTCTGTGTTATGGTCTCATTCTACATATAATCCCGACCTATAGGTACACTTGCCCGAATGAGGGCTTCCCTGGGAAGGAAACAGGTGCTCCTTGCGCTGCCTGCTTTTCAGGGAAAGCACGGGAGGCACGGTCTCCCCCCGCCCATCTTGGCAGTGCACACACTGACTCTCGGAGTCTTCCCCGCCTGGGGTCCCTCGGCCCTTGTTTGCACAGCAGAGGAAGTTCTCCCGAGCCCCGTCTTCGGGGATTCTAACGGGCGCGGCCCCTGGACTTGACCGCGTTTTTCAAAAGCATTCCCTGTTCCAAACACGGGGCGCCAGCATCCTGGCCGCTGGGTCATATGGGCCCTTCTGCAAACGTGGGAGGCGTCTGGGCTTTTTGGTGGTAACGCCGGACTCCAGGCTCGCTCCTGCCCTTTGATCTGATAATATTGTAGCTGATCTTGATTTGATTCTTATTTTGTACCTGGAGATACGGAGAACATTAGTTTGTTTTTCTATGGTTCAGGTGGATGTTTTCCATAACATGCTGTCATAGTTTGCTTGGCTTTATTCCTTCATTTTCTTTCTCCCTCCCCTCCCCCTTCCTTTCCTTTCCTTTCCTTTCCTTTCCTTTCCTTTCCTTTCCTTTCCTTTCCTTTCCTTTCCTTTCCTTTCCTTTCCTTTCCTTTCCTTTCCTTTCCTTTCCTTTCCTTTCCTTTCCTTTCCTTTCCTTTCCTTTCCTTTCCTTTCCTTTCCTTTCCTTTCCTTTCCTTTCCTTTCCTTTCCTTTCCTTTCCTTTCCTTTTCTTCCCTTCCTTCCCTTCCCTTCCCTTCCCTTCCCTTCCCTTCCCTTTCTCTCTCCCTCCCACCCTCCCCCTTCTTTCTTCCTTTCTCGTGTTTAACTGTGACAAAACACACGTAGCATAAATCTCACCATTATAATCATTTCTAGGGTGCCAGTCAGTCGTGCTGTTGGGCAGCCAATCTCCAGAAGTCTTCTCTCTGGCAAGACTGAAGCCACATTCCCAGACAGGTCCCCATTCCCCCCTGACCCCCCAGACAGCTCCCGTCCCCCCCACTCCCCCAACCACCCTTCCACATTCTGTCTCTATGATGTGGACCCTAGGTATTAGTTGTCCTGTGCCCGGCTTGCTTCACTGAGCACAGCGTCCTCCAGGGTCGTCCGCTGTGGCGGGAGCCAGTGTGTCCCTCCTCTTCAAGGCTGACGACTCTGCCACGTGCGCAGACCCCGCACGGTGCTCATCCATTCATCCCCTGAGAGAACCTCGGGCTGCTTCCGCCTTCTGGCTGCTCTGAGTGATGCCGCTGTGGACCCAGGTGCCCTGATCTCTCTCTGAGACCTGCTTTCAGTCCTTTTGCCTATTTACCCAGAAGTGGAGTTGCGGGATCATACAGTAGTTCTGTTTTTTAATTTTTCCCAGAAGCACTGTTTTCCACGGCAGGTGCCCCGATTTATATTTGCGGTAACAGTGCACGAGGGCTCCCGCTTCTCCGTGGCCTCGCCAGCACTGCGGCTTTCCGCTTTTTGTTCCTTTTTTGATAGTAGCAACCTAATGGGTGTGAGGGAGGGGCTGTCTTGGTTTTGATTTGCATATCCCTGATGATGTGTGATGTGGGGGCACGTTTCCACGTGCTGCTGGGCTTTTTTGTAGATCATTTTTAGAGAAATGTCTGTGCAAGTCCTTTTTTTTCTTCTCTTCTCTTTCTTTTCTTTTTTTCCTTTTCTTTTCTCCTTCCTTCCTTCCTTCCTTCCTTCCTTCCTTCCTTCCTTCCTTCCTTCCTTCCTTCCTTCCTTCCTTCTTTCCGTCAAGAGCTATTTATTGACAAGATTAAGGGCACAATAAAATACAGGCACATTTCATATTATTTAGTATATGGGAGTCACAGTTAATGTTCTGAAGAAAAACACAAGTAATGATAGCAAGCCAAGCTTTACTAAATAGCATATGTGAAGCTTCTATCTCTGTAATTCCTTCAACTAAAAGCACATATTTTCCAAATTCCTAAATGACGGGTCTTCAGGTTTGTATCTTTAACAATAACTGATCACTAGCTTTCTTTTTATCTGTTTATTAGTTACTCTTGGGGTACAATGGACAAAGACAATCATATACACTTATAGTAACAAAGTGTTAACATATTTTTATCCGCCGTGAAATGAGGACACAAGTATGATAATTTACATCCGTTACCTCATACAATTACTTTCTAAGATTTTATTTATTTGACAGAGAGAGACACAGTGAGAGAGAGGGAACACAAGCAGGGAGAGCAGCAGAGGGAGAAGGAGAAGCAGACTCTTTACTGAACAGGGAGCCCATTGCGGGGCTCGATCCCAGGATCCCAGGATCATGACCTGAGCTGAAGGCAGACACCTAATGGCTGAGCAACCCAGGCGCCCCAAGTTTATACCCTTTAAACGACATCTCCCTGTATCTCTGAGTGCCCCCATTCCTGGCAACCACCATTCTACTCGGTCCTTCTAGGACTTTCACTTTTTTTTTAGGGTTCCACATGTAAGTGATACTGAACGGTATTTAACTTTCTCTGGCTGATTTATCTCACATAATACAATACCCTCCTGTCCCGTCTGTGTTGTCAAAAATGACAAGATTTCTTTCTTTTTTAAGGGCTAATATTGCATCATATACACCCCACATTCTCTCTATCCGTTCATCCACGGACCCTGAGGTTGTTTCCATATCTCGGCCATTATAGATTATGCTGCAGTGAACACGGGAGTGCAGATATTTCTTTTTTTTTTTTTTTTAAAGATTTTATTTATTTATTTATTAGGATAGAGAGAGAGTGAGAGAGAGCATGAGAAGGGAGAAGGTCAGAGTGAGAAGCGGACTCCCCATGGAGCTGGGAGCCCGATGTGGGACTCGATCCCTGGACTCCGGGATCATGACCTGAGCCGAAGGCAGTCGTTCAACCAACTGCGCCACCCAGGGGCCCCAGATATTTCTTTAAGATATCGATTTCACTTCCTTCAGATATTTTCCCGGAAGTGGGATTGCAGGATCATAGGGGAACTCTATTTTTAAATTTTCTAGGACCCTCCATCCTGTTCCCCACAGCAGCTGCCCCAGTTTGCATGCCCTCCCACGGAGCACGAGGGCTCCCCTTTCTCCGCATCCTCGCCAACACCTGTTGTTTCTTGAGTTACTGATTTCAGCCATTCTGATGGGTGGGAGGGTGGGAGGTGAGATCTCCCCGTGGTTTTGATTTGCATTTCCCTGATGATGAGTGATGTTGAGCATCTTCTCATGTGTCTGTTGGCCATTTGCGTGTCTTCTTTGGAAAAACGTCTGTTCGGTTCTTTGCCCATTTTTAAATTGGATTGCTCGCATTTTGTTTTCCTTGGCTGTTGGGTTGCATGATTTCCTTATATGCTTTAGATGCTAGCCCGATATCACACATGTAATGTTCGCGGGGACTTCCCATTAGATGCTAGCCCGATATCACACATGTGATGTTCGCAGGGACTTCCCATTAGATGCTAGCCCAGTATCACACATGTGATGTTCACAAGGACT
This sequence comes from Nasua narica, assembly GCA_028533885.1. NCBI lineage: Eukaryota > Metazoa > Chordata > Mammalia > Carnivora > Procyonidae > Nasua > Nasua narica. Next base: position 484,210 of record CM052814.1, on the reverse strand, counting down.
TCCCATTAGATGCTAGCCCAGTATCACACATGTAATGTTCGCAGGGACTTCCCATTAGATGCTAGCCCAGTATCACACATGTGATGTTCACAAGGACTTCCCATTAGATGCTAGCCCGGTATCACATATGTGATGTTCACAGGGACTTCCCATTAGATGCTAGCCCGGTATCACACATGTGATGCTCGCAAGGACTTCCCATTAGATGCTAGCCCGGTATCACACATGTGATGTTCACAGGGACTTCCCATTAGATGCTAGCCCGGTATCACACATGTGATGTTCACAAGGACTTCTCATTCTGCAAGATGTCTTTCCTTTTTCTGATTGTTTTCTTTGCTGGGCA
>CM052814.1:470003-483364 GCA_028533885.1 Nasua narica | reverse complement strand
TAAAACCAGATCCCAGCAAAGTGACGCTGATTGATCAACCTCCAGAAAGTTATTCTTGGGCGCTGAGGGATGGATAAGGGAGGTGCTATGTGAGTTTCTCTGCTAGAAGGGCCCAGATTTCCATGGAGAAGTGTGGGGGAGGGGCGTGTGGGGAGGGGGAGGTGCTGTGGGAGAGGGGTGTGGGGGAGGGGCATGGGGAGGGCACAGGGAGGACAGAAAATGAGGAGAGGGGCACCGCGGGCAGCATGTGACAGGAGGTGGGCACGCCCAGGATTCAAACCCCGTCCACGGAAGAACGTTGGCTCCGGGCAGGAGGTGCAGCTGGTTTCGGGTGAAGTCGGGAGCGATGATGATGATGATGAGGAGGACGATGGAGGTGGGCTTGGTTTTGGCCAGGCTGAGCGTGAGCTCCAGGGTGGGGGGGACTCTTGGGGGGGGGGGACATCAGGCAGAAGCCAGAGCTCGAGGAGTTTGCGCGGCTCGGGAGAGAGGCTGGGCCCAGAGCAGAGGTTCAGGCGCCTGTGTGGAGACACCGAGGCCTGGAGGACGTCGAGGTCAGGCACAGAGGCTGGTGACAATGTTGGCCGGAGCCCTCTCACAGCTGCTTCCTCTTCCATGGGGCTGTCTGGCTTCCCTGTTTGATTCCAGACATCACTGCTCGTCCCCTTTCTGCATAAGGAGACCCACCTCTCAGGTTTGCTGAGTGACCAGCGCGGTGCCCATCACCCAGCAGCTGTCAGTGAACGTGGAGTACGGTCTGGATCCCAAACCAAGGAGTGATGGTTCCTACCTGCCGGGTGTGTGAGCATGCGATGGGTGTGTGTGTACGGATGTGTGCGTGTGTGCATGTGACGGGTGTGTGTGTTTGCACACAATAGGGGTGTGTGCACGACAGGGTGTGCGTGTGCATGTGTGTGCGTGATGGGTGTGTGCATTATGGGTGTGTGCACAACAGGAGTATGTGTGTGCATGTACAATGGGTGTGTGTGTGGGTGCACAGTGGGTGTGTGCGTGTGATGGGGTGTGTGTGTGACAGATGTGCATGTGTGTGCGTGATGGGTGTGTGTGATTAGTGTATGTGTGTGTGCATGGCAGGAGTGTGCATGTGCATGCACAATGGCTGTGTGTGCATGCAGCTGGGGGTGTGCGTGGGTGTGTGTGTATGATGAGATGTGCATGAGTGTGCGTGATGTGTGCACAACAGGAGTATGAGTGTGCACGATGGGTATGTGCGTGTGCACAACTGGAGTGTGCGTATGCATGCAAAATGGGTGTGGATGTGCACGCAGTGGGGGTGTGCGTGTGCACATGTGTGTATGATGGGGTGTGCATGTGTGAGTGCGCAGTGGGTGTGTGCATGACAGGTGTGTGCATACGCGTGCACAATGGGGTGTGTGCAATGGGTGTGTGTGCACACGTGTGTGTGCACAGCGGGGGTGTGTGCACAACAGAGGTATACATATACATGTGCCCGTCTTTTCATCCCCATGGTGCATTTAACCCCAAGGTCCCGTCCGGACGTCTTGGGAGAGCAGCCGCTTCCCTGGAATGTATCTGTCACTCTGACATCGGAGGGGATGGTAGATTGTCACGGACTCACCTGAATATGGGCTTTCTGGTCGCTGCAGCCCACATACTGCTCGAAGCCCCCCTGGTGCAGGCACCCAGCCCTCCCTGTCCCCAGCGGGGCTGCCCCGCCGGCCGCCCAGAGCTCAAGGGGAGCGGCAGGCACCTGTCTCTACTGGAAACCAGCCCCAGGCAGCCCCGCGACCCGAGGCCTCCCCACCTTCCTTGCCCCTCCGCTGGGGTCCGAGGCCATCTCGCCCCTCGGGAGGCGCCCGTGCTGACCCCGCGGTTGCTGGTTGCTCTCCACTCTCATGCGCTCCCACGCAGGGAAGGTGAAATAGACTTGAATTAGGTAGGTGTGAGTCTCCGGTGTCTGCCTGTGTCTGTGCGCCGGCGCCTCTGCGTAGCTGGAAGTGTTTTCTGGGCCGTGAGACACCAGCTCCCCAGCCCGAGTCACACGGGGTGCACGGACCTGCTCCCACCCCGTCCTCACCGCCCACCGTGTTTCCTAAGCTCTTTGGAGCGGCTTGGGACCGGTTCCAGTGAAGAGTCCCTGCTCACAGAGGTCCCGCCTCCCCCAGCCACCGCTGTCCCCACGCCCTGGTTTGGAGCCCTGGAAACCTCTGCACACACATCAGACTCTTGGTCTCGGCTCAGGTCCTGATCTCAGGGTGGTGGGATCGAGCCCTGTGTCGGGCTCCATGCTCAGCGTGGAGTCTGTTGGAGATTCTCTGTCTCCCTCTCCCTCTGCCCGAACCCCGCTAAAATAAATAAATCGATCTTTAAAAAATTTCAAATGAATGTTGGTCTTGTATGCTGTTTGGCCTCCTCTGTCTGCTCAGGCGCCCAGAATGGTAAGACGGGCGCAGCCCCGCGCTCACCCGCGCGCAGCCCCGCGTCCTGCGCTCCCCTTGCTTCCCCGTGTGCAGTGTGCAGCGGGGCCGGGCTCGCCATCCATCCGCTCACCTGTCCGGGCTTCAGGGTGCCGCCCGGATTTCTCCCCTCCTGTAAAGTTACTTTGTAATCAGTAAGTCTCTTGTGCAGAGGTGCTGCGAGAGTATTAATAAACCGTGAATTTCACGTTCCCTTTACATGTATGTGTTGGCTTTCTACGGAGAGGAGGAACTTTCTAGCCTGTCTCTGTGGGTGTCGATTCTCGGTTTTTACAAACTGTCAGCATCGCGTAAGTCCCGCTGACTGAGAGCCCTGAGGGACTCCCGCGGGCGTCCATCCTTGAGCCCCGCCGACAGCGAGCCTGTTCATCCGTAGGAGCAGAAGTGCACAAGGACCGTGAGGGCGGGGATTTGTGGGGCTTCTGAGCAGAACGGGGCGCGGACAAGGCTGAAGGAACAGTCTCCTATGGAAGGCTGCGGGTCTGAGCCGACCCCGTGACGAGGCAGGCAGGACGCACACTCCACACGCACCCCGACCCGTGGCATCTCAGAGCCGCTGGTGGTGCAGGAAGGCTGGGCCGCCGGGGTCCCCCTCCCTCGGGCAGTGCCTTTAGGGTGAGGGGGGCACGACAGGGTAGTGTGGCCACAAGCGCCGTGGGGGCTCCCCGGTGTGTCTGGGGGCCACCGTGCAGGCATCTAAGATCTTACGTGAGGAGGTCTAGACAAAAGCCATCGAAGTGGAGGGTACCTCATGCTGGAGCTGGGGGACCCACAGGACACACATTCCTGTCCGCATGGTGGCCCCCGGAAGATCCCGCCAGCTGGGGCCTGTGTGGGCTGGGACAGGTGCCCTGCGGGGAGCCGGTCTGTCTGTCCCCTACCCGCCCCCGCCGAGAAGGGGGGCCTCCTCATGCAGATCGGCAGAGTGACCTAGGAAGTAAGACCAGGATGCTGTCACCTTTGGCACGTGAGGACGGCATTCTCAGGAAAATCGAGCGTGGTATGAATTTATCAGTGAGTCAAAGGTGCCGTGAGCTCCCGAAGAGCCACTTGAGTGTGTCTGGGCCGTCCCGTCACATCGAAGCCTGCACGGTCGTCCACGGAAGGAAGCAGCCGTCGGGAAGCCTTGCTCTGAAACGCTGGGGGGCATTCCCATGGTGTGTGCATGAGTTTTCATGACCACAGTGTTTTCTCCAAGACGGTGCACGTCGGGCTTCTGAAAACATGCCGAGACTCACAAGCAGGGCGGCTGCTCTCTCCAGGGTTCCTTCTCAAGTGATTCTCTGGAAGCTTTGAGACAAGCCAGACCACACTCCCGCAGTGGGGCTGGACGATGCCCTGGGGGCTCAGACACCTGCCTGGCCACCTGGAGGGAGCCTGACCTGAGCCCCTCTCCACCGTCGGATGGATGCAGTGGGCTCGTGTGCTGCCCCGGGAGGCTGCGTGCACCATGGCCCCCCACCGTTCAGAGGTCGCCCACCTGGGTCAGGGCCCTACGTGCTGCTCACCGAACAGCTGTTGGGGCCTTGACCTGGCCAGCAGGGACCTTCCCGCAGAGCTGTTACAATTCAATTTTGGTAAATATTTCTTGGCAGTCAACACGGGAACAGATGCTCTGGGAGGAGGGCTCAGGAAATGCAGGCAGTCCTGCCTTTGAAACATGGACAGCTTCGTTGGAATCCAAGCAGTGTCGACCGAGGAGAAAGGAGCGTGTGAACAGAGCTGAGAGCTGGAATCATTGGGATTGCGTCTGGCCCCCGATCCTGTCGCTTGTGGGTTCGGAGACCTGGGCGCGCTGCTTGACCACCCAGAGCCTTCCAGAAGCTTCTGCGTCTTCGTTGCAAACGGAGAGTAGCAGCCCCCCGATGGGATTCCCCGTGAAGATGAGTGGGGGACCAGACCCCGAGCACCTGGCATGCCTCTGCCCCCAATCAGCGCCCCGTGAACCGCGGCCGTGTTTGGGGCTGCGAGCACCCTGGGCGCTCCCCCCCCCAGCCCCCTCCTGTGCAAACCACGGGCTGGGCGAGTGGTTCCTGCGTTCGTCACTCCTTTAAAAGCCCCAGACCCATCTTGGGGTGCAGCAGAAGGCCCACGGGCAGGATGCTTCAGCTGACCGAGGGTTCTCTTGTCCTCTCATCCTCCTGCTGCCTCCCCAGGAGCCCCATCTAGCAAAGGAGGCTCGGGGACACTCATGGGGAAACTTCGCAGCTGTCTGCCAGCTTGGTTCCCGGGTCCCTCCCGGATCCCCGTAACGCCCATCCCCATGGCCCTCTCCAGCCCCTTCGGCGGGGCTCGGGGGGTCCCACTAACACAGCTTCTAATAAACAGTCAATTACATCCCTTCTCTTTGACCAAGGTCATTTTTCAAACACTAGGCGCCAATAATTATTCAAGAAGCACTCTGCAGAAACGGCCTTGTAGGAAGACCGTACGATTCAAAGCCATTCCCGAAGGTTGTACAAAGCGGGAACTGTGGGGGTGGGGGAAGCAGGGGCTGTGTTCTCTCCTTCATCAATGCCCGTGGGCCGCAGGGTGGGCGCGGGTGACCGCTGCTGGGCCCGCCCCGGGAGAGTGCGGGGACAGGCTTTCCAGACACAGCCCCCGGGGCTCCAAACCACCGCGGCCTTAGACTGGAGCAGCTCTGACCACAGAGGTAAGAAGGAGGACTGCTTCCCTGCTTCTGAGACCTGGCCGGCGCGTTGGGAGTCAGGGGTCGAGTCAGTGGCTTGTGCCTCCCCTGGGGGAACCTAACGTCTGACGATGGTGCCTGTCGCCTTGGCAGGGGCTTCCATGAGAGGACAACCCCGGTTTGGGCCCCACAGGTCATACCCGGGGTGTAGAGGGTCCAGTGTCTTGAAACCTGCAGCCTATGCCGAGGGAAAGCTGGTTCTGGACTTTTGTCCCAGGACCCACGAGGCTCCTGGCGATGGAGGCTGCGAAGCCCCGTGATAAGCAAGCCACTCTTGCAGGACTTTTTGAGCCGCAGGCTTGGTCCCCCTTGTCCCGTTGGCGTCACGGGTGCCCAGCAAGACAAGCATTGGCATTATGCCCATTTTCCAGGGGAGGAAACTGCGTTCACAGTCACCGCGGCCTGGGACCCTCCCTGAGCCGGTGAGGGGGCAAAGCCTGTGTTTACACCCAGCGTGGCTGACTCCGCACTCAACTGCTTCCAGTTCTTGGCTATTACAAACAGCGTTATTCAGAATACTTAAACTTTACAGTTGGAGATAAAATGGTCTACATGCACAGTCACATCCTGTGTGAATGATGAGAGCTGAGGGTTCCCCCCCTCCTTTCCAAACCTTCTACATTTTATTTCTTTTCTTTTCCCCTCCTGATCTTAAAAGCCTTCAACATTAAAAATCATGTTTGCTGTAGATTTTTGCTAGACTCCCCTTATCAGACTAAGGAAATCCCTTTCTTTTCCGGGCTAAATTTTTTACAAAATCATAAATAGGTATTTTGAATCCCATCAAATGTGTTTTCTCTGCCTATTGAAATAACCATATTGTTCTGTTCTTTAATATGCTAATGTAGCAAATGATAATTACAGATTTTCTGAAGTTAAGCCTTCTATTCCTGGAATAAACTCAGACTGGTCATGATGTGCTATCTTTTTTCATGAGGCACAGAATTCATTTTGCTCTTTATGAAGGATTATTGCCTTTATGTTCATGAATGAGGCTATGATTTTTCTCCACTATATTTTTCGATTTTTAGTATTAAAGGCATAGTGGCCTCGGAATAAATTGGTGAGTGTTATTTTTCCTTTTTCCCCCAAATGATTTGCATAAGGTTCGACTGACATGTTCTGTGAACGTTCGGTAGAACTTACCTAAAATCATCTGTGCCTGGTGATTCTCTGTAGGAAAATCAAACAACTGATTCACACATTTTAAGAGTTTTGAGCTATTTGGACTTTATTTCTCCTCGAGTTGGTTATTTTATTTTTTATTATTTTTTAATATTTTATTTATGTATTTGTCAGAGAGAGAGAGAGCACAAGCAGGGGGGGAGCAGCAGACAGAGGGAGAAGCAGGCTCCCCAAAAATCGGGGGCCTGGATGCGGGACTCGATCCCAGGACCCGGGATCATGACCTGAGCCACCCAGGCAAACCTCGAGTTGGTGATTTTAAAAGAATGTGTTTATTTCTTCTAAGTTCGTGTATCTTTTTTTTTTTTTTTAAGATTTTATTTACTTATTTGACAGGGAAAGAGAGATCACAAGTAGGCAGACAGAAGGGGAAGCAGGCTTCTTGTTGAGTGGAGAGCCCAATGGAGAGCTCGACCCCAGGACCCTGAGACCATGACCTGAGCAGAAGGAAGAGGCTTTAACCCACTGAGCCACCCAGAAGCCCCAAAGTTCGTACATCTTTATTCATTCTTTGGGTATAGTTTCTCTACAGTATACTTCTGTCTTTTTCATCCCTGATAGAGCCTCATTATACCCTTTTAATTTCTCCTACTATTTGGGCTTCTCTTTCTTTCTTGAACAATTCTGCTAGAAGCTTGCATAGCTGCACGTTTTCCAAGCCCTCACTTAGAACTGATTTGAGAGGCAGCAGGACCCTCCTTGTGAATTGCAGACCCAGCCATGGGAGACCCACCTTGCAGGGGATCTGACTTCACTACCAGGAACCCAGGAAGGAAGGTTTCCTCCTGGGGGCAGCAACAGCCCAAAGGATGAGAGACAGTCACAGCCCAGCCAATGAGAAGCCACTACACTTCCAGCTCCCTGTTTCCTCCAATGGGCTTTCAGTTTACAACAGCCCCTTCCTTCCTCTATGCCAGAGCCTTTTCTTATTTGTTCTGCTCTCTTGCCTGTGGTTCTGCCTAGTCTGCCTACTGGGGTTTGCCATTTTTGGCTATTTCCAGAAAAATGCATTTTTTGCTGGTAAAATAACTGGTAGTTTTTATTTTTAAAATTAAAAACAAAAGAGCTTAGAGCTTATGGTTCAAAGCCATAAGCCTTGGAGTACGGTTTCTTCATGATTGTCTAGTTCTAACACTTAAAAATTTCTGGGGGTGGGGGCTGCTGGGTGGCTCAGTCGTTAAGCCTCTGACTCTTGGTTTCCGCTCAGGTCATGATCTCCTGGCTGTGAGATGGAGTCTTGTTGTCCCCCCGTTTCCCCCTCGTTGGGCTGGGTGCTCAGCAGGGAGTCTGCTTCCCCTCTCCCTCTGCCCCTCCCCTAGCTTGAGCATGTGCTCTCTCTCAAGTAAAGAAATCTTGAATTTTTTAAAATAAGATTTTCTTTACAGTAAGATTTTCTTTACTTATTTGACATAGAGAGATCACAAGTAGGCAGAGAGGCAGGCAGAGAGAGAGGGGGAAGCAGGCTCCCTGCTGAGCAGAGAGCCTGATGCGGGGCTCGATCCCAGGACCCTGAGATCATGACCTGAGCCGAAGGCAGAGGCTTTAACCCACTGAGCCCCCCAGGCGCCCCCTAATTTTTTTTTAATCTACAAAGTTTTTAAAAGTGGGATTTAAAAATTCTAAGCATACAGTTTTGAGTTCTAATTTAATGGCACTGTGGTTATGGAACTTAGTCTATAGGATGATGGACCCTTTATATGGTATTCCACATCAACTTCTGTAAATGTCTTTTTGTTATACTGAATCTGTATATTTCTGGCAAACTGAACTTGCCGATAACGTTTTTAAAATTTTACTAGTTTTTTGTCCCATCAGATAAGAGAGGTACCTTGAACATTTCCTACTCTGATGATGAGTTCAATTTCCCTATGTGTTTTATCAATTTTGCTTTATACACATGTGTAAGATCTTAGATTTGTTCTATCTTCCAGATGCACCAAACACTTTGTTATATAGAGACTCGGTCTCTATGATGGTTTTATCTGCTGAGATTACCTTTTCCAACAGTAGAAAGCTTTCTTCTGGTCAATATTTGCTTCACTTATGTTTTGCTTCCAACATTTCCCTGTCCTTATGTTTGAACATGTCCCTTGTGAAGAGCACATAGCTGAACTTTTAGAACATCTACTGTGACAACGTTGGTTCAGTATGTGGTGAGATGAGTCCTTTTTCGCTCGTCGTGATGACTGATGCGTCTTCCTAACTTTTTGCTTCCTGTTTATACCATTCATTCCTTTGCTCCTGGACTATTAAAACTTCATGCTTTTATTTGTGTTCTTATTCCATTTTCCCCCTCCTACTTGTTTAGAAGTCATGCTGTATTCCATTTCTATTCTTTCTTGGTGATGCCTGAAATTTTGCCACGCGAAACTGCTGAACTCTACTGTTAGTGCTTCAACCCTCCCACAAAACACACAACCACTTCCTCTCTCAGCCTTCGCATGGTTGGCTGGCAGGATTTTAATTTCCTCCTTTTAAGTATTTTTATTTCCATAAGTTAGTCATGGGAATTAGATGTCAGTATTATTTGTCACAGAAAATGCTAATGTTTGCACACTTATTTACTTTTTTTGCATTTCAGACCTTTCTTCCAGGATCATTTTTCTTCTTCCTGGAGTCCATCTTTTCAAAGTTCTGTTGGCTTAGGTAGTAAACTCTGTTTCAGTTTCTCTGAAAATGTCTTATCTCACTCTCATGAGTGAAGATATTTTTGCTGTATTTGATATTTGTGACTGTGATTTTTCTCTCAGCATTCAGGAGGTATTATTATGCTGTCTTATGGCTTTGGTTTTGGCTGTTGAGAAAATTGCCATAAGTCTGTTATCCTTTCGAAGGTGATATGTTATTTTTTAATGCTTTTAAAACCTGTGGTATGTCTTTGGCATGTTATTTTCAGCATATCGAGGTTTGGATTTACTTTTTCTTCATCTTGTTTGGTAACTGCCATCCTTACTATGTCCTTGCACTCATGTCCTTCATGAGTTCTAGAAAAGTACCTTTAAATTTGGCCACTCCCCCATTGTCTCTCTCCTCCCTGGACTGTGATTGGATATCAGAACGTCTCACTCTATCTTTCTTGTCTTTTAACCTCGCTTTCACCCTTTACATCTTTTTCTTGGTGCTGCTTTCTGGGAAATTGCTGCAGATCTATCTTCCATTTCACCAATCCTCTTTTCATTTGTGTCTAATATGCTACTTATCTCAACCTCTGAGTTATGTTTTTAATAGCAAAAGCTCTATTTTTCATTTCTAAAACTTTGGTGTCTTTTCAAATCTTCCTAGTCATATTTGCTAGTCTTTCTGCTTTTACTCTTTTCACGATTCCAGCGCTTTCTTTTAAACATTTCATATGTGGTTACTCTCTATTCTGGTTCTGAGAATTCCAGTATTTCACAGATGTATGGGTCCTAATCTGTCTTATTCCTGCTGATTAACACTCACTAGTATTTGTATCCATGTCTCTGTGAGCTCGTGCTGGGCTGGCCTTGATCTGCAGAAACCTCAAGAGTTTGAAGTGGGCACACGCTGGCATTGGTTGTGTTTGCTTTTGCCAGGAGCTAGGGACACTGCTGAGCTGGACCAAGGTCATTGCCTTCCAGTTCCTGGTCTAAACTGGGAATCTCAGAGTCAGTTTCTCTTCTTGACATGCTGTTATTTGGAATGTTTTCAGAGCAATTCTGCTCAGGTCTCTGACTGTGTCGGTGCGCGTGAGGGTGTCTGGGTCTCCGTGGGTTTCCCCTACTTCTGTAACCCCAGTAATGTGATGACAGTGTATTTTATGAAGGTGATAGCTGTTTTGAAGCTGTGGGAAGTAGAAGTTGGAGCCCATTTTTGCATTAATGGGAGGAGAGGGGGTGTGGGAATTTAGGGAAAAGTGGGGATATTTCATCACCGTTACAGTGAGCCTAACTAAATGCTCATTATGGCTCATAGCATGTACTTGCCCAAATCTCATCTTGTCGCTGGTCTCTGGCTACCTCGTGTGTTGAAGCTTGTTTCCTGAGTGCCAAGAGCTCAGCGTCCTTTCTTCTATTGAGCAGCTCAAGAACACGCTTGCCCTCTCTGGTAACCTGCATCCCATAACTGCCCCGAGATGCCCAACGCCCAGGCTGGACCAAGTATAATGCTTCATGCTACAGTGCTGTTGTGGACACAGAGGTAGGTCCATGGGAAGGGCTTGGGACCCAGTTGGCCCAGTCCAAGTCTTCCTTGGCACTTCCCATGTTGGAGGCAGAGACGTCTCTCCTCCTGGATTGCAGATTCGAAGCACATAAGCCTGAAGCTTTCGATGGCCATCTCCCATGGTGTGTGGAGAGAGCCGATCTGTAGCCTTGGTCAACATACGGTTCTTAGCTGAGACTAAGGAGGATATTTACGAAATGATCATAGAGCAGTGGATAGTTTCTGCCAGTGCATAGATTTAGCCAGCTGCGGGAGGACTCCCCGGCTGTGCCACGACTGCAACCTTGACCTTCCGCCCCTTACCACCTTGAAGGCCTTTGAGCCGTAACCCTTGTCCACCCAGCACAAGTGATAACTAGGCTAATGGAGAAAGTAAGATTCAGAACTTTCTAGAGGGGTTCCTCCTCCCCTTTCAAGAATTAGCTCACCTCTGCTTAACCTCAAAAATGTAAGCTTGTCTGTAAATCTGACCGCCTAGTGCCTTTGAGTTAAGACATCTGCAACATCAAAGAGAAACAATGGCCCCTTTTGAAGCACAGAAAACTCCACTAGAAATAGAACTATTCTGGTTTCAAGTGCTGTGAGAAAGGGAACTGGATCTCACTGTAACTAGATGTGAGACTGGAAAATACTCCCAGCTTTCTGGGTTTGGAAGATGGCAAAGTCAATGGCAAATATTTGGTGTCTCAAAATATAATCTTTAAAAAGCCCATCATTGATTCTTAAGTATCCAGGACATATAGAAAGGAGAAGAAGACGGTTTCAGATGATATTGGTGACCTTCCGAGCGCAGGAGGGGCTAATGCTGAGAATTCTCACCTGAGTCAGCATTTCCTGCCCCTCCCCCCGACACGGAATCTCTACAGGATCAGGACGGAGGGAGAGAATTAATGAAACCTGGTGCGATGTGGAATTAATTCAATTACACAGTCAGTGGAGGGACACTTAGGTCCTCTAGAGCCAAAGGCAATTTCTTTAAAGCTCCTGATGTCTTTCAGTTCAAATGCGACTAATATCATTGTCAGTCTTTAAATTCTGCAATAAAAGACAACAGGTGTACTAAGATCTGGCAGGAGTTAGGTTACTTTGCCACTCATTCCTCCAAAATTCTGAGCATATTTGCGACAGACTTATTTTTGAATGAAAATCTGTCTGGCATGAGACTCAAGAAAATATTACATAAGAAAAGTGAACACAGTGTTCGTATTGTGTCAGCCCCTGTTCTCGATGCCTTACACGTGCTAAGCCATTTAATTGTCACAACCCTACGGATTATAATCTCCCCTTCCTTTATAAGGATCAAGACACTGACGCGTGGATGAGTGATGACCTTGTCCAAGGTCACACATCAGGTGACGTGGCACGGGTTGGCGCACGGGCAGTCTGGTTTCAGAGTGTGTCCTCCCCGCTATCACGGAGAGGCCATGTGGTGCAGGGGGGCCACCGAGAACTGGGTTCAAATCCAACACCGGCGCTCCGAGATCATGCTCAGCCTCACTAGGAGATACCATAGTACTGACGTCACAGAGGTAATACGACTTAAGAAGGTCATCGAATTTAAAAGTCAAGTTTACTTGACTGGCTCAAAGTAGGCATTAGACTAAGGTTTAGCTGCTAGAAGATAAGATGTCTTGACCCCACTGTTTTGATCTGATGGGTATAGATCTTCCTTGGCTTACAGTGGGGTTATGTCCCTACAAACCCATCACCGGTTGAAAGTATCCTAAGTCGAAAATATGCGTAACACACTTACCCTACTGAAGGTCCTCAATTAGCCTCAATTAGCACCGACCTTAAACGTGCTTGGAATGCTTAGCTTGGCCCACAGGTGGGCAAAATCATCTAATACAAAAGCCCGTTTGATAATAAATGTTGAATTTCATGTTCAAATGTGTCATATAATTCAGTGAGTAGAGTGTGCTGAGAGTGAGGACAGAGGGTTGTGCTGAGGTTCCCGAGGGCTTGGCTCACGTTGGCCACTCCCACTGCTAAGCCAGGGAAAGGTCAAGTTCAAGATTTGAAGTCGGTTTCTACTGCCTTTGTTTCACTTCCACACCATCGGAGAACGCACAACTCCTGTCAAACCGCGGTAAGCTGAGAGCCACCTGTTCATAAACTGTGAAAGTGAGAATACCAAGGCTAATACGTTTTCATTGAGAGAACTTTCCAACCCAAACTCCTTTAAGCCAATTCAATTCTGTGGTCAGATTTCTAAATGGCTCACAGACACACGAAAAAAGGTTCATCATCTTTAGCCATCAGAGAGATTCAAGTCAAAACCATACTGAGATACCACCTTACACCAGTTAGAATGGCCAAAATCAACAAGACAATAAACAACAAATGCTGGAGAGGATGTGGAGAAAGGGGAACCCTCCTCCACTGTTGGTGGGGATGCAAGTTGGTGCAGCCACTTTGGAAAACAGTATGGAGATTCCTCAGGAAATTAAAAATAGAGCTACCCTGTGACCCTGCAATTACACTACTGGGTATTTACCCCAAAGAAGCAGATGCAGTACAAAGAGGGGCCACATGTACCCCAATATTTATAGCAGCAATGGCCACAATCGCCAAACTGTGGAAAGAGCCAAGATGCCCTTCAACAGATGAATGGATAAGGAAGATGTGGTCCATCTATACAATGGAGTATTATGCCTCCATCAGAAAGGATGAATATCCAACTTTTGTATCAACATGGACGGGCCTGGAAGAAATTATGCGGAGTGAAATAAGTCAAGCGGAGAGTCAGTTGTCATATGGTTTCACTTACGTGTGGAGCATAAGGAAAAACATGGAGGGCATTGTGAGAAGAAAAGGAAAAGTGAATTGGGGTAAATGGGAGGGGG
>CM052814.1:448106-469903 GCA_028533885.1 Nasua narica | reverse complement strand
AGGGGGAGATGAAGCATGAGAGACTGTGGACTGTGAGTAACAAACTGAGGGTTTTGGAGGGGAGGGGGTGGGGGGGTGAGCCTGATGGTAGGTATTAAGGAGGGTACTTATTGCATAGAGCACTGGGTGTGGTGCATAAACAATGAATCTTGGAACACTGAGAAAATAAAATAAAATTAAAAAATGGTATGGTCATTGCTTCCACATTTTTGTATTTTTTCAATTTTAAGACATTTTTTGCATTGAGATTAATTGCATTTATTTTTTGGCGTGTTTTTGATGGTATCAAATGTGACCAATGACAGCCTCTTTGCTACTGTGGGCTTTCCCTTGTGGGAATTATTTCTGCCAGGTTCGATTTCCGCAGACCGAATCCTACAGATCTAAGCATTGTAAAGAAAATCTGGTTCTGGGACGCCTGGGTGGCTCAGTTGGTTGAGCATCTGCCTTTGGCTCAGGTCATGATCCCAGCGTCTTGGGATTGAGTCCCGCATGGGGCTCCTTGCTCCGCAGGGAGCCTACTCCTCTCTCTGCCTCTGCCTGCTTGTGTTCTCTCTCTGTTAAATGAATAAATAAAATCTTAAAAAAAAAAAAAAGAAAATCTGGTTCTATCATTTCACGTTAGTCTCGATAGCAACTGTTTCTATTTGCAGTTGGAGCTACTGTTGCGCTCACTTTGTGTTAATAAATGTCTACTAAATCTTGTTATTCTGGGGTCAATTTTTGAGGTTCTCATCGTCACCGACAAAAATGCTATTTTTTCCAGCGATAAACCATGTGAGTCTTATTTTGCTTTGAGAAACCGTTTGAGATCATTGTAGATTCACGTTCAGTTTAAGAATGCATACAGAGAGATCCTGGGTCCCTTCGGCCGGGGTTTCCTGATGACGACATCTCGTAGACTGTGGTATATAGTTCGGTGCCCCCCACCGCCACGCCAGGAGACTACACCGAGCGGTCAAGAGACAGCACGTTTCCATCACAGAAGGCCCCCTCGGGCTGCCTTTCATGGACACACGCACCCTGCTCCGTCTGGACCCTACTCTGCAATTCTGTCCTTTCTATCAGGTTCTAGAAGGGCAATTGTCCCTTAGAGCAATTCTCTGGAGATCTGTCTGAGTCCTGTGTGTTCCTTTCCATTGCTGAGTGCTGTCCATGGTGGGGAGGTTTGTTTACCCTCTGAGACGACGAAGGACGTCCGGGTTAACCCAGCGTGGGGCCAGTGTGAACAAGGCGGTTAGGAACATCCGGGAATAGGTTTCCATCTAAACGTTAAGTCTTCATTTCTCCGGGACGGATGCCAGGAGTGCCATCACTGGGCCACGTGGTAGTGACATGTCTAGTGTTTGAAGAAACTGCCAAACTGGTTCCCAGAGGGGCCGTTCCCCTTACCATCCGGCACAGCCCCTGAGGGATTTGGATTCTCCACCTTTCATGGGATCCCTATATCTCAGGTTAGCCCTCCTGGTAGGTGAATGGTGACACTCCTTATGGTTTCAGTTTGCATTTTCTCATTCCGTAACTCATCATTTCATTTTTTTTAAAGATTTTATTTATTTATTTGACAGAGGGAAAGAGATCACAAGTAGGCAGAGAGGCAGACAGAGAGAAGGGGGAAGCAGGCTCCCCACTGAGCAGAGAGCCCAAAGCGGGGCTCGATCCCAGGACCCTGAGATCATGACCTGAGCTGAAGGCAGAGGCTTTAACCCACTGAGCCACCCAGGTGCCCCTCATCATTTCATTCTTAACACACTCTTTCTGCTGGGCAAACTTCTAATTTTGATGAGGCCTAACATATTTTTCTTCTACAGAGGACGTTTTTGGGGCCAAGGCTAATAACTCTGCTTAACCCGCAAGTCTGACGATTTTCTCCAAGTTCTTCTCTAAAACATTTTACAGTCTTAAAATTTACGTTTAAGTGTATGATCCATTTTGAGATAATTTTTGTGTAAGATGGGACCCTTGGGCTGAAGGTCTTCTCTGTCTCTGTCTCCCTTTCTCTTTTTCTGCCTGTGTATGTTGAATTGGGTGTCTTCCTCTACTGCATCACTTTTGCATCCCTGTCAAAAATCGAAATTAGATGTATTTGTGTGGGCCTGTTTCTGGTGTCTCTTCTCTGTTCCACCGAGGAATGAAATCTGTCCCTTCAGCAATATCACAGGGTCCTGATTACGTGTCCTAAGCCATAAAGTTGGGTAGACTGATCATCTCATTTTATTTCCCTGTTTTGAAATTGTTTGAGCTATTTTGTGCACATTTGAGACCAGCCTTGTCCACATCTACAAACAAACCTACGGGGGATTGCAGTGGGAAATGCAAGAAATTTGTCTGTGGGTTTGGGGAGAATTAACGTCTTTATTCTGCTGAGTCTTCTGGTCCACGGACAGTCTGGCCTCCTGTTTATGTCAGTCTCCTTTGATTATCTTTCATCCACATTCTGTGGTTTTCAGCAGGCAAGTCTTACACAGGTCTCGTTTGATTTACGTCTGAGTAAACCTAGATGTGAACGAATGGTGTATTTTTAGGCAACTGTGAATGGTATTGCATTTTTTTCTCATTTCATGTGTTCTCTGATAGTGTATAGAAAGACAGTGATTTTTGCATGTTTATCTTCTATTCTACAATGTTTCTGAACCCACTTATTAGAAGATTTGTGCCCGTTCCTTGGGATTTTCACCCAGGTCATTGCCAGGTCATCTGTGGACCTGGTGTTATGTCTTCTGTTCTAATCTTACCTCTGATTTCCTTCCCCCACTCAGCCCTAGAACAAGAGCCGTGAGAACAGACCTCCTTCCTTGCTTCTGATCCTGGGACTCGGGGTTCTTCTCTCACTATCGAGTGTAAGGCTAGCGGTATATTTTTTTGTAGATGCTCTTTACCGAGCAGAGGAGTTTCCCTCTGTTTTTCTGAAAGGATTACTCATGAACGGGTGTTGAATTTTGTCAAGTGCTTTTTCCGTATCCTTTGATGTGTTCTTGTGATTTTCTTCTTCAGCCGTTAAATATGTGAGTTATTGATATGGTGACGGATTTTTAAAGAATGAATCAGCCTTGAATTCTTGGAATAAATCCCATATCTTTGTGGCGCGTGATTCTTTTTAGACATTGTTGAATGTGATTTGCTGATGTTTTGTTAGGGACTTTTATGTCTACATCCATAAGGGACATCCCTGTGCGGTCTTTGGTTTGGTTCGCTCTGTCCTTGTCTGGTTGGGTATCATGGTACCACTAGCTTCCAACACGAACAGGGAAAGGGTCCTTCCTCTTTTATTGTCTGGGGGAGTCTGTGATGAATTCGTGTTAGTTCTCTAAGTGTTTGTGAAATTATTTTTTTTAATATTTTAATTAATTAATTTCTGAGAGAGAGAGAGAGAGAGAGCGAGAGCACACGCACGTGCCCATGAGTGGGGGAGGGACAGAGGGAGAGGAACAAGCCAGTTCTGAGCTGAGCACAGAGTTCACCCCAGACTCGACCCCACGACCCTGAGACCAGAGCCTGAGCCCCAACCGAGTCAGATGCTCAACTCATTGAGCCACCCGGGCGCCCCTAAGTATTGGTGAAATCCTTGAGTGGAATCAGCTGGGCCTGGAAATTCGGGGGGAGGGTTTTTAAATTGTGAATTTAATTTCATTTGCAGTTATGGACCGTTTAAGTGATCTATTTTGCCTTGGGTGAGTTGTGGTAGTTTGTGTTTGTGAAGGACTTGGTCCATTTGTCTAAGTTCTCAAATTTACATGTGTGCGGCTGTCCCTCCTTATGACCCTTCCCACGTCTTTCGGGTCCGTAGTGCTATCACGGTTGCATTTATAACATTGGAATCTGTGTCTTCTCTGTTTTCTTTATCAGTCTTGTAGAGGTTTGTCCATTTCATCCAACTTTTCAAAGATCTCTGTTTTTGTTTTTAGTTTAATTGATTATTGCTCTTTTGTTATTTTATTCTTGCTTTGGGTGTCCTTTGCATTTTTCTAGGTTCTTAAGGTAAGAGCTTAGATAACTAATTTGAGAGTTTCTCTTATGTTAAAATATAGCCACTATTTTGCAAATACTTTCTTTAATCTGTGGCTTGTTTTCTCATTCTTTAGATCAATATATTTTTTCTTTTGGGGGCGCCTGGGTGGCTCAGTAGGTTAAGCGTCTGACTTTGGCTCAGGTCCTGATTCCCAGGGTCCTGGGATCCAACCCTGCGCGGGGCTCCCTGCTCAGCGGGGAGTCTGCTTCTCCCTCTCTTGCTGCTGCTCTTCCTGCTCGTGTGCTCTCTCTCAAATAAATAAATCTTTAAAAAAAAGTATTTTTCTTTTTTGAGTTTTAGAAATTTTACTAAGATGGGTCTTCATGCATTTCTGGGGGTTTACCCTTTTTGGGGGTTCACGCACTGTCTGGAATATGTAAGGTTAGTTCGTTTACCAAGTCTGTCAATTTTTCAGCCGTTATTCCCTTGAGTACCTCTTCTGCTCTGCCTGCTTTCTCCTCCCTTCCCATCCTGATGCTAGATCTTTTGTTATAGACCCAGAGGTCCATAACGCTTCCCCCGCCTCCCCTTAGGCCTAGTTTCTGTTTCTTAGATTGGGTGATTTTTGCTGCTCCTTTCTTCTGTGGAGCCCATCCACTGAGCTATTTAGTCTTGTTATTGTGTTTTCCACCTGTAAACTTTCCATTTGGTGATTCTTTATACCTTTTATTTCTTTGTTGAGACTTTCTATTTGCCAAGACTTAGTTGTTGTTGTTGTTTTCTCTTCGTTTGTTTCAAGTGTGTTCCTAATTGCTTACGGAAGCATTTTTATAGTGTCTGCTGTAGAATCTTTAGCTATTCCTCCCACTTGTCATCCTCATGTTGTCTTTTTCATTCAGTTTGAGATATTCTTGGTTCCTGGTATGCCGAGTGATTTTCAGTTGAAACCTGGTCATTCTGAGTTTCATAAGACTTGGTCGTCTTTAAACCTTCTCTTTTATCTGGTTTCCTCTCTCACTGCTCCAGAAGGAGGGAGGTTGAGGCTCGTTACTGCCAGGTGGAGGGAGAAGTCCAGTTTCCCACCAGGCTCCACTGCCACCTGTGGTGTGTGTGTTTGGGGGGGCTTCCTCATCACTGCTGGGTGGGGGAGGGAGTACTCATTCCTCTTGAGGCCTCATGGATACTCCCCGGCTGATGGCTGGTGACAAAACTGGGAAAATATATTTATTTATTCTGAGGTTGAAATAGGGGAAAGTATATTCCATCTTCTGTCAGTTTGATTTTATACTGATTGCTTCCAGGCGCCTTCACAAAGAACTAGATAAAAAGAATGAAGGTACGTATTTCTTTGTCGGAGGAGAAAGCAAAGAATATTAGTGGGGTAAACTCATAGGATATGGATGTGGGGTTAAAACATCCTGCTTGATGACTGATTTCCGGACTGTATATTGACCCCCTTGGTGAGCATGGGTATGACCCTGGACTTGTAGCAGAGAGCCCAGCTTGGAAGCCGAGAACCAGATCGCAGAACAGATGTGCCCCACCCAGCCCAACATTTGCGTGCTCCAAGCAGGCCGTCTGTTCGGGAAGGGTGACGTCAGGGTGGGCAGCCCGGCCCGGGGGCCCCACATTTCACAGAAGAGGCAGAATGAGACACCAATCAGGGTCTGATGAATGGGGGTCGAGACAGGGAGAAAGAACTCACGAATATTATCAAGAATAAAATGCAACATTTAACGGCAGGGTCTGCATTGGCCTTCGGGCATGTGCCGAGCGGCTTATGTTGATTATCTACTCATCTCTCCCAAGTACGAATTACGACTCTGTTTCACAGGTGAGCAAGCTGAGGCTCAGGAAGGTAACTCCCCCCACAGATCAGTGGCATCAGGGGAGGTCTGAAATGTCATGCACCGTCCTACAATACCGGGAACGCATGAGGCATGTGGCTAGAACAGCGGATTAACTCAGGGGAAGAGGAGACAGTAGTTTGGAAATTGAGGCAAGATGTAGGAGCATTTTTTGAGCAAAGGAGGGAGGGCCTGAGGAGGCCTCACTGGGGTTTCCCAGGGAAGGGGAAAGGACACGAAAGAGGGAGGAGGTCCAGTCCCCACTACATAAGAACATGGGCGCCTGGGTTCCTCTGTCTTTGGAGGGACCGACTTTTGATTTCGACTCAGGTCATGATCTCAGGGTTGTGGGGTTGAGCCCCACCTTGTGCTCCCTGCTCAGCGAAGGTCTGCTTGTCCCTCCCCCACTCCCACGCTCTCTCTCAAATAAATTAAAAAAAAAAAAAAGATGAGAATATGAATCTCATACTGACCTCTGAACAAAATCCCTGGCCAGGTTACCTTTCATGTCATTTCAAAAAATCCTAATAAGGTAATCGGGCTTATTCTTTCTTTTCAAAAGGCAAATGTTACATTAGGGACTTTGAAGAAAAACCGGATAGTTTTTTGATAGAGGCTTTGCGATGTGATGGGTTAAGTCCTATTCAGCTTGTGGCTCCCTCATTTGAAAATGTCATGGTCTTGAATCAAGCTGAGTCATTCATTTGGGATAGTTACATTTGATGAGGTCAGTTACACACTGCGTGGGGAGACAGATGACATCACCCACCTCCTTCAGGAGGGACAGGAGAAACAGATTCCAACCGAATTTTGTTCCAAAAGGCTGAGTAGGACTGGCCAAAGAGGGGGAGCGTAGGAAAAATCAGAGCAGAATATTTCAGCGAGCTCTTGGATGAAGCAGTAGTATCATCCAAAATATGTCACAGAACACCAATTCCATGGTGTGATCCAAGGAATTAAATTTCTTTACTGCAGGCCTTCTCAGAAACTTTAAAACTTTCAGGTGCATTATAAACACCCCATGGGATGTAGTATGCCCTTGTTTACAGAAATCTACCCCCACTCACCCATTCACACGATCTCTTTTCTTCTTTGGAGATTTCCTGTGACCAGTACTTCGCATCTCACCTTACACTGATTATTTTATTTATCATCTCTCGAAGCATACCTTGGAAATACCAAATTGTAATTTGTAAGTTCTGGGACAAGAAAAGACTTATGACCCAGAACTGAATCCCCTCCTGCACACTTTTCTCTGGTTCCTCAAAAATGGGCATGGGGTGCCTGGGTGGCTCAGTCCTTAAGCGTCTGTCTTGGGCTCAGGTCATGATCCCAGGGTCCTGAGATGGAGCCCCCATAACCTGCTCCTTGCTCAGCAGGGAGCCCGCTTCTCCCTCTCCCACACCCCTGCTCATGTTCCCTCTCTCGCCGTCTCTCTGTCAAATAAATAAAATCTTAAAAAAAAACAACGGAGCCTGGTGTGTGCGCCCAAGGTTACTGAAGAGCTAATATTTTCTATTTAAATCAAAAATGATTACAAGTCATTTTCTTAAAACCCCCAAATTTCTATCGCCAATGCTCTCAGCCCCCCGCATGAATCAATGAACTAGTTCATGAGAGGAAAGTGCAGCTATTTTATATACTTTTTCAAATCAGTGCTCAGTTATAATCAGATTATAGAGGGCATCCATCGCCCGCCTCTCCCTCGCCCCTGCGCGGGTCCCAGGCGCCCGGCTCTCAGCAGCCCTGCGGACCCGCCCCGCGCTGCGCCTCACGCGCCCTCCGGTCCAGGAAGCTGCTGGCCAGCGCGCGGGCGTGGTCTCTCCTGGAGGCCCTGGAGATCTTCTGGAACTCCTCGAAGGTGGCGTCTTTCTCCCGGGAGATCTGCTCCATCCTCTGCTCCTTTTTCCGGATGGCCTCCTTGATGCCCGCGATGTGGCACTTCTCCTCCTTCTCGGCTTTCAGCTTCAGGATGTGATGGTTCTTCTCTCGCAGGACGCTGAGCTCATGGATGTGGTGCACCTTGTCCCTGATGTCCCTCTGGACGTTGCTCCTGGCCTGCTGCCCCTTCTGCTCGGCCAGATCGGCCAGCAGCTGCTTGTGCGCCCGCGTCTGCTCCTCTGCCGCCTGCGCGCGCCGCCGCACCTGCTGCAGCCGCTCCTCCTGCTTCTGCGCCCTCTCCCTCAGTTCCCGCGGGCGCTCGTGCAGCAGGCCCTGCGGGACTTCGTGGGGCCGCTGGGAGCTCTGCTCCAGGGACAGCTTCCTCAGGAGCTCCTCAGCCTTGGCCTGGCAGTCCAGCAGGACCTTCCGGGCCTGGTAGTTGACGAGGGAGCTAAGGTTGGTTTCCTGGACCTTTTTCTGGGGCTCCGTGGTGGGCACGCTCTTCCGGTGAGAGGCCTGCACCAGCCTCTCCTGCGGTTGCGGGCCATCTTGCTCCCGCAGGCCCTGCACCATCCTCTCGGGCTCCTGCAAGAGCAGCTCGCGGCTCTGCCGCCGGGGCGCGGGCTCGGGCGCGGGCTCGGGCTCGGCCGCCGCCCGGGCCCCCTCCGAATTCCCCCGCAGCGCCCTGCGCGCGCGCTCCGCCAACCGGGGGGCGCTCCTGGCTTGGCCGTCCCGCCGTCGGACTCGCTGCTCCTTCCGCCGCCACTGCTCCTGGCTTTCCTGCAGAAGCAGCTTGCGCTCCCTGTCCAGGGTCATCTGCACCTTCTGGTCCGAGCGCTTCAGCTCCTCCCAGGCCACCGCCGCCTGCTGCTGCAGCTCCCGCATCCTCTGGGCCTTCTGGAGCCGGGTCAGCACCAGGGCCACGATCTTCTGGTCCCTGGAGGACATGATCGCCTCCTCCAGCTTGCTCTTGAGCATCTGGGCGTGCGGGCTCTGAATCTCTTTGCTGGAGACTGAGGGCTGGGAAAGCTGGCTGGTTAACGACTCCAGCAGATCGCTGCCGTCCCTCTTGTGGGCGCACACGCACGCCGACTGCGCCCTGAACTCTTGGGACCGCACGGAAGACCTTTCCGAGGGAGCGGAGGACTGGGACCAGTGACCTGGACCCCTGCACAGCGGCACTGCCCACTGGTCTCTGCTCTGTGCCCTCTCCACCCCCAAGATCCCGCTCAGCGGGGAGTACGCTCCCTCCGGGTAAGGCGGGGGCGAGTCTCCCTGGGCCGGGGAGCAGTGCTGAGGCCCTCGGGGTTGTAAGTGGGGCTGCCGCCGCCAGGCCGGGCTGTGAGCGCCGCCTCCGGGCTGAGGCTTGGACCCGGGCTCGCCCCAGGCGTCCTCCAGGTGCCGGCCGCGGGGCCGGGGCCTCCTGGCGCGGTCCGCGGGCCTCGCGGTCACGTCGGTCAGGCTGCGGCTTTCCCTTGGCGAGTCTGAGCACCTGCGCCGGCGAAGCCCCTCGGTGGGCGCGCAGCGCGGATAGGACCAGGGCGCCTCGGCCTCGTTCACCTCGCCCAGGGTCGCAGCCTCCGAGCCCAAGCACCGCTCCGTCCTAGCCCCGGGCCCACGCAGCCGCGCCGCCGACGCGCGCTTCCCGCCGGGGTCCAGGACGGAGCGCGGGGAGAAGTGGCCCAAGCCCTCCATGCTCGCGCCCGGCGTGTGAGCCAGGGTCCAGGGCTCCGCGGTGCTGCGGCCCCACTCCCGCCCCGCGCCCTCCGACCCCCGACCCCGGGGTCCGCGCCTGTGACGCTCTGGCCACTTCACAATGCGCCTCGGCCACTGGCCTCCCAGCAGCTGCGCGGCCAGGGGGAGGGGACTGCAGGAAACCCGGAGGCCCAAAGCTGAGGGTGCACCAAGAGCCCCCAGTATTTCGGGTAGGGACTGAACTCGCATTTGTACATCTTCAAGCAGCAGGATTTTAAAAGAACTCGCGTAAAGGGATCACTCCAGAATGGAACGCGGGGGGTGGTCGCGGGGGCCCCTTATGCAAAGTGGGCGGAGGCCAGAGCACATTCACATGCTTCCCCACCCTTTTGCCTTTTTAAGTTAGGAAGCCCTAGTATGTTTTGTTTATTTTTTTTTTAACTTTAGAACAGGAAAAAGACTAGTCTATTTTTTCCCTAGTGTAGCAATTACTGCCTTTGTCAAAATATGAATGTTGTGTGCACACTTCTGAAATAGTATCAGCAAATTACCGCTCAACCCACATCCATCGCTTTTAGTCCTTTCACTCCAGTTTTGCGAGATGATTTTTCCTTGTTTTTTTTTTTAATTTTATTTTCTCAGTGTTCCAAGATTCATCGTTCATGTACCACACCCAGTGCTCCATGTAATACATGCCCGCCTCAATACCCACCAGCAGGCTCGCCCAACCCCCCAACCCATCTCCTCTAAAACCCTGTTTGTTGCTCAGAGTCCACAGTCTCTCATGGTTCATCGCCCCCTCTGATTTCCCCCAATTCATCCTTCCCTTCCTTCTCACAAGGCCCTCCATGTTTTTCCTTATGCTCCACACCTAAGTGAGACCAAAAGATAATTGACTCTCTCTGCTTGACTTATTTCGCTCTGCATAATCTCTTCCAGTCCCGTCCATGTTGATACAAAAGTTGAGTATTCATTTTTTTCTGATGGAGACATAATATTGTATATATGGACCATATCTTCTTTATCCATTCGTCTGTTAAAGGGTATTTCAGCTCCTGCCACAGTTTGGCGATTGTGGCCATTGCTGCTATGAACATTGGGGTACATGTGGCCCTTCTTTGTACTGCATCTGCTTCTTTGGGGTAAATACCCAGTAGTACAATTGCAGGGTCACAGGGTAGCTCTATTTTTAATTTCTTCAGGAATCTGTTTTCCCAAGTGGCTGCACCAACTTGCATCCCCACCAACAGTGGAGGAGGGTTCCCCTTTCTCCACATCCTCTCCAGCATTTGTTGTTTACTGTCTTGTTGATTTTGGCCATTCTAACCGGTATAAGGTGGTATCTCAGTGTGGTTTTGATTTGAATCTCTCTGATGGCTAAAGATGTTGAACATTTTTTCATGTGTCTGTTCGCCATTTGTATGTCTTCTTTGGAGAAGTGTCTGTTCATGTCTTCTGCCCATTTTTTGATGTGATTATGTTTTTTTGAGTGTAGAGTTTGAGGGGTTCTCTATAGATCTTAGATATCAGACCTTTGTCTATAGTGTCCTTTGCGAATAGCTTCTCCCATTCTGTGGGTTGCCTGTTTGTTTTGGGGACTGTTTCCTTTGCTGTGCAGAAGCTTTTTATCTTCACGAAGTCCCAAAAGTTCATTTTTGCTTTTGTTTCCTTTGCCTTTGGAGACATGTCCTGAAAGAAGTTACTGTGGCTGATGTCGAAGAGGTTACTGCCTATGTTCTCCTCTAGGGTTTTGATAGATCCCTGCCTCACGTTGAGGTCTTTCATCCATTTCGAGTTTATCCTTGTGTATGGTGTAAGAAAACAGTCGAGTTTCATTCTTCTATACATAGCTTTCCAATTTTCCCAGCACCATTTATTGAAGAGACTGTCTTTTTCCCACTGGATATTTTTTCCTGCTTTGTCGATGATTATTTGACCATAGAGTTGTGGGTCCATCTCTGGGCTCTCTATTCTGTTCCACTGGTCTATGTGTCTGTTTTTGTGCCAGTACCATGTTGTCTTGGTGATCACAGCTTTGTAGTAAAGCTTGAAATCAGATAACATGATGCCCCCAGCTTTGTTTTTCTATTTCAACATGTCCTTACCAATTTGGGGTCTTTTCTGATTCTATACAAATTTTAGGATTGTTTGGTCCAGCACTTTGAAGACAGCCAGTGGAATTTTGATCAGGATGGCATTGAAATATAGATAGGTTTGGGCAGTATAGACATTTTAACAATGTTTATCCTTCTGATCCATAAGCATGGAATGCTTTTCCACCTTTTTGTGTCTTCTTTGATTTCTTTCATGAGTGTTCTGTAGTTCCTCGAGTACAGATCCATTACCTCTTTGGTTAGGTTTATTCCCAGGTATCTTATGGTTCTTGGTGCTACAGTAAATGGAATCCATTCTCTAATTTCCGTTTCCACATTTTCACTGTTAGTGTATAAGAAAGCAACTGATTTCTGTGCATTGATTTTGCATCCCGCCACATTACTGAATTGCTGTATGAGTTCTAGAAGTTTGGGGGTGGAGTCTTTTGGGTTTTCCATATAAAGTATCATGTCATCTGCGAAGAGAGAGAGTTTGATTATCTTTTCTTGTTGAGGCTCCTTGGGGTCCAGGGAAAAGCACTGGATCTGATCCTGGAAGGGTGAGTCTTAGTGTCCTCAGCCTCTCTCCACCTGTGTGGTCTCTGATGTTCTGGAAAAGGGGAGTGGAGGAGGGGAGCTGTCCTGAGGGTCAGATAAACTTATCCCCAAGGGCTTTGCACTTTAATGCATTAGTCAATGTCCTGCTCGGTCTTAGGTAAGAATTGTGAGACTTAAATGAATATATGGGTTTACAGAAGTTTCTGCAGATTCCCAGCTTAAGAAAAGAATGGGATTAGGGTAATTCCCTGTTCATCCTGTGTCTGTGGGTCTTGGCTATATCCCTTTGTCTGGGGTACAGCGGGTGAGCCCCTCTGGGCAATATTCTCCAAATGCTGTCACTCCTTACAGGAGAGGACCGAGCGGTTCTCACCCTGTGGGTCACCAATCCACCTTGGCAGGCCCTGGAGGGATTGATGACAGGTCCTGAAGACAAATCTGAGACCTGGCCAGGCCCCCGCAGTGCAGCCTTGGCAGGAGTGGCCAAGCCCCTACCTGGAGCCCACCCTGCCTGGGAGGGGCTCATTAGCACATTCGCATTGGAGCAGAAGCCCCTGCTTCTACCTGAGATTTCTATTGGTGCTACTCACATCCCCGCCAGAAAAATGCCTCTGTGATGGCGATTTTTACTAAGAGGCGACTTTATAAAAATATCAAATGCAATCTGAAATGGAATCATTTAAGTTAGGAGCTATTTAGGTACGGCTGAGTCATGTTGACACCTGAGTGTCCTAGCTGCTTCTTGTCACCACAAAGCAGTGTAGTGGGGGGTGGGGGGGCAGA
This sequence comes from Nasua narica, assembly GCA_028533885.1. NCBI lineage: Eukaryota > Metazoa > Chordata > Mammalia > Carnivora > Procyonidae > Nasua > Nasua narica. Next base: position 457,097 of record CM052814.1, on the reverse strand, counting down.
GCACAGGCATCCGAGAGCCGGGAGCTCTGCCGGCAGCCCACAGCGTCCCCTCGACCCGACGCTTCGCCCTTCGAGTTCTGGCTTCTTTATCCCTGCTGGGGATCCTCCGTAGATTTCAGCTCCAAAGGTCACTGGAAAAGGGGAGTTCCGTCCGGGAAACCCTGAGCTTCATTCTGTAAAGTAAAAAAGAGTTAATCCATGAAAAATGCTTGCAGCAGTGCCTGGTGTGTGGTTGCTGCAGGGTAAATATTAGCCCCTGGAATTATCATTATCATTATGCCGAGAGCAGTAAGACCGTAGCAGCGTAGGGATGAATGGGAAGACCCACGGTCCGCACAGAGCCGGGCCAAGAACCCAAGGAGGCAAATTCCCAGTTGAGGGCGCTCGACCTCTTGCTCCCCCCCTCGGGGTTCTCTGAAATCCTCGTGGAAGCGGGGATGCTTTGCTCCCCTCTGTTGCTAATTGAATAAAGGGCACAGTTTTGTTTTGTTTTGTTTTGTTTTAAGATTTTATTTATCTGACAGAGAGAGAGACAGAGTGCAGAAGCAGGGAGAGCGACAGGCAGAGGGAGAGGGAGGAGCAGGATCCCCACTGAGCAGGGAGCCTGATGCGGGGCTCGATCCCAGGACCCTGAGATCATGACCTGAGCCGAAGGCAGACGCTTAATGCCTGAGCCCCCACCCCCCGCCCGGGTGCCCCAAAGGCACAACGTTAGAAGATCATCTGGGGCGCTTGCCCACCACGTTGCCGGGAGAAACACATCTGGGGCACAGATGTGACAAGTGGTTAGTGACCTTAACGGGATCCCCAGATGAGGGAGGCCCAGTGGAGAAGGTGAGTTCGCCTGGGTTGTCGGTCGGGAGAGTTTTCCGCGGGGCGCTGTTGGCACGAAAGCTGAGGGCAGCTGGGATCCCAAGTGATGACCCCAGGACCGTGGCCCCTCCCGGCTTCCACGGGGACCTTCCATGCCCGGCCAGGAGCTGCGTTTCCCACTCCGCTCCAGGATCCCGGCAGTTGCCGTGGGCCCCAGGCCGGGCGGGCGGCTTTGGCCGCCCAGAGGCCTCTGTCCCCGCCCCTCCGCCCCTCCCCCCTCTGTCCCCGCCCCTCCGCTCCTCCGTCCCCGCCCCTCCGCCCCTCTGTCCCCGCCCCTCCGCCCCTCCGCCCCTCCACCCCTCTGTCCCCGCCCCTCTGCCCCTCTGTCCCCGGAACAGGTCCCACTTTCCCAGCTCTATAGCCCGAGGCTCTCGGGAACACCTCCTGGATGAGAACTGGGGTTCTTCTTACAGAGAGGGCTGGGAATCCACTGTGTAGACAACAGGGAGGGGTCCAGAAGTGCCTGGAAACCGAAAGAAGTGACCTGAGTGGGTCTGTATTTTGCAACTCAGCCTGGCAGCAGTGTAGAGGGCAAACTGGGGAAAGGGGGATTGGAGGGGGACCGGCGAGGAGGTTGGATCAGTAATCCAGGGGAGCAAGAAGGAAGGTGAACCCGGGGCCGGGCACAGGAGGGGCCGGGTCAGAGGTCGAGGGAGCCGGACCTGAGGGTGGGTTCTCCCGGAGAAGCCTGGGCAGGAGTGAGGGGCAGTGACCAGCTCCGCGGAGCAGGAGTCTTGGAGATGAGGTACAGGGAACAGCAAGCAGAATGCCTGGAAGGGACTAGACGGAGCCGGGAAGAGGAGCGTTTCCTCTGAGGGCTGCCGAGGAGACTAGAGAGCTTGGAGCATGGCAGAGGAGGGCAGGCATGTGGATGAAGCCCTGGGGAGACCCGGGCCCCTCCTCAGGGCAGATGCAAGGGAGGTTTTCCGAAAGCTACACTGCCAAGCATTCCCTCCATACTGCAGACAATCAACCTTGTTTTCACTTGGCAGAAAAATCCCCAGTGGATTTCACTGGAGGCCCCAGAATTTGGGCCTCCTGCCAAATCAAGATCCGGCCCCCCCCTTTTTTTTCATTTGTCGGAGTTTGAGAAAATATGGCAAACGTGCTCAGACGGCACAATTGAGATTAATCTCTGAAATGGGAGTGTGCGCTCCGTCCTTCCTGGGACGCTGGCTCCGCCTGCTTCAGGTTCTCTCTCAGAACGGCTCTCGGAGTCACGTCGTGGGTGGTTCCAACGGCCAGCTGTTCTAGAACGCCCGCTGCAGTCCAAAAACTGACCGCGAGAGGGTATACCGAACACCTCAACACTCTTGTGTACTGGGTGCTTGATCCTATTTTTTTAAAGGTTTTATGTATTTATTTGAGAGAGCGAGCGAGAGAGCAGGAGTAGGCAGAGGGAGAGGGGGAAGCAGGCTCCCCGCTGAGCAGAGAGCCCGATGCGGGGCTCGATCCCAGGACCCTGAGATCATGACCCGAGCGGAAGGCAGAGGCTTCACCCACAGAGCCCCTCAGGCGCCCCGGAGATGCTATTTCCAACGCAAAAATGGACTAAAGAAAATACATTATCAAAGTTAATTTTACACAGTGCTTGTTTTAATGTGCCTACTAGTAAATTCAAAATGGCCCCTATGGATAATATAGATCAGGGTATATTTATATTTCTATTAGATTTTCCAGGAAGATGATATTTGGGTCCAAGGTGGTTTTCTCAATGGCTGGATGGGAGGGTAAATTATGAAATTCTCAAATGCAGCTTTGGAGTCGTTTCTCGGAAATTCAGTCTTTCCTGCCCGCCGCACGTCTTCCTCACCTGGCCCAGAGTAACAGTCTCTGCAAATACCGGGCGAAGCCACTCCCCACGCGTGCACGCGAGCCACGGGCGCGTTAGCAGTGCGAGACCTCCAGACAGTGAAGAAAAAACAGTCTCGTGTGAACCCCCAGGGCAGCCCCCGGAAACCTTAGTTTTCGCCTCATGCCCTAGGAAGAATGAAAATTGTAGCCTGTAAACTTCTTTAAAAAAAGAAAATCGTGGAGTAGGAGCCTGGCACCATGAAAGTCAGGTTTCCATGGAGACCAGCATTTACCCAAGAAGCGAACCTTCCACGGGGTAGCTTCCGCGCGCGTAAGCAGGTGGAACACGTGCGGAATCATCCCGGTGAGCGCCGTCATCCCTGCTGACCCCGTGCAGCCGCCGCGGAGGTGGAACTGGCCTCCCCCGGGCACAGGTGGGGCGCAGACGGGGCACAGACCGGGCGCCCCACGGCGGCGGCGGAGCGAGGGCCCGACCCGGAGCTGCGGAATCGAGCGTCGTCAAGGGGGGGCAGGAGAGGATTTTAGACATTGGAGGTGGAGCATCATCTCAGGATTTTGATGGTTTTCCCGTCAGTCACCTTGGTGCAATTAAAAGCAGGAGATGGTAATTAGCCGATTCTTGTGAGGAAAGGAAGGAGTCAAAACAATACTTTCACAGCTGATGGTGACCCAGACACACAAAATGGCACAGTTACTTACTTTTGGAATCTTATTGCTAAGAGTCTGTGATGCCAAGCATCGGGAGACATTTTTGCAGTAGAAACGTGGGGCGAAGAGTTGCATGTCACAATGTACCTGATATGGGGCCACTTTTCTTTTTTTTAAAGATTTTATTTATTTGACAGAGAGAGAGATCACAAGTAGGCAGAGAGGCAGGCAGAGAGAGAGAGAGAAGCAGGGAGCAGAGAGCAGAGAGCCCAACGCGGGGCTCGATCCCAAGACCCCGAGACCATGACCTGAGCTTTAACCCACTGAGCCACCCAGGTGCCCCTGGGGTCACTTTTTCATCCTTAATAGAATGGATGTTTTGTTGAAGATTTTCTGAAAAGAATGTGCTTTGTTAAAACTTAAAAAAAAAAAGCGTGGAGTTTTTAAAGTCTGTCTTTCCCTCCCTTGGTTGGTTACAACTGAGCCTGGGGTTTTTAACTTCAGAGGAAATGTGTTTTCCAGAAAGCTCTGAGCAAGGGGGCATCGCTGTGCCGTGGGGGTCTGGCCCCGGTGGTCCGCTGAATCTTCGTGTAGCATAATGCCCGTGCACGTGAGCCCTTGGCTGGAGTTGCTGGCCGGGTGGGCACCCTTGGCCCCCCTCCCCACGGTTCCAGCCCCCACACCCACACGGAGGGCTGGGACAGGGTCTCAGCCACGCTGCCATCTGCAGGAAGTGGACAGGGGCATCTTGGTCTACCCCCCTGGGTCTCTGCACGGCCACTGTTCCGGGCGACGTCAGTAACTATCCTCCCCTCCACATGGATTGGGGCTCCCTCTTCCAGTCTTGGTCCCAGGGGAGCCTTCCCTGACCTCCCCGACCGGATGGACACCCCCACTGAGAACCCTCCCAGCCCCGTGACCGCACCCGCCCCGTCCTTGGTGGTATGGGGTCCACCGCAGGGCTACGCATGGGGGCTCCGTGAATATTTACCAAGTCCTCTTCCAGGAAGTCCCCTGAGATTCCCATCACTCACTGAAGCATGTCCAGTGCCTGCTTTGGTGGCGCTGGTTGCGTTTCTGTGAAAAGACACGCCCCTTCCTTCATTCAGCCGATAATCGTTTATTACCCCTGCCCTTGGCATCAGGACGGATGTGAAGATTAAGATAAGCCCTTATTCCTGCTCTCTGTCAGCTTAGAGATACGCGGTGGACGGCAGCCATTGCTGGAAGAAAGGTCCCGACACATCGAAAACGTCCCTGGTGAAGGACATCCCTCCGGGCTGGAAGCGTGGGAGCAGGGATGAGTCGTGGCCAGCGTCCCTCCGTGGAATGTACGCTCCGGGAGGACTGAGGAGCGTCTTCCACACTGGGACGGCACCTGAATTTGCCCAACGAGTGACTGACCAAAAATAGGCAGACGGCTCGCGTAAGAACTGCAGGGTGAGGCTCGTAAGGGAGCTGAAGGAATGCTGAGTGCACGTTGAGTAAGTGGTTTGTACCGCGCCGACCGTGGCTTTAACGGGAAGAGTCTTAAAGAAACCAGGAGAAAAGGCAAGGTGATAGATGGGATGAACACAAAAAAGTCCGGAAGATAATTGCACTTTTAATGTAATTAAGCCCCGAAGGTCTTTCTGAAAGCATGGCTCACCGTCCCTGGTGGTCCGCGGGAAGAAAGGCTCGGCTGCAGGGGTGAGGTTGGGAACCCGCCTCGTCTAGCCGCACTCCTTTGATGTGATCCAAGAACCCGACGTTGCTATGCAGAGGTCAGAGCTTAACCTTATTGAAAATGTCGCCAACTCAGAATCAGATAGAAAGGCTAAATGCCCACAGGACATTTCTGCGGCCGTTGCCGCTCCCCACCCTGGACCGCACCCCTGCTATCTAAATTCAACATGGGAATGTTCTAAGTATTCGATATTGACGCCAGGCTCCCAAGTGGCCGGTGTCTTCGCACATGGAAATGACTCCGGGCTTCTTTGGGTGAGAAGCTCCTTGGATGCAGAATTCATCGCTGGGGAAAGAACCAAGAGCAAGAAAGCATGGCGGGCCCCGCCCCCAAGGAGCCTGCAGGTGAGCGGGTGAACCAGAAATGAGGAAGGGGTGTCAGAGGGGGGAAAACAAAGAAACAGGCGAGTTCAGATTAATTCAGAGGCTTTCGGCAGAGCCTGCTCGTTGCCCAGGGACACCCGGGTTTTCCATCGATTCCAGAAGCTTCTTCCCGGGACTGCCTCTCTCAGGTCCCCCCGCATCTGTGTGGGACCCTGTGAGGCCTGGGCCAGTGGAACGTGAGCACAATAGATGGGGGCCACTTGTAGGCATGACCCACGCACAGCTCGCCCTCCTTCCTACGGGCCGATGAAAACAAGGTTTGGATGGTGCTCTCTTGACCCAGTTTGGGGTGCTGGCCTGAGGCGGGCCAGTCGTCCTTCTGGAGCAGTGGGTTTAATCCACATCCCCAACCACTTCCCCCACTGGGCACCCACACTCTGGGGCGCTGGGCGCTCGCTCTCATTGCCTTAGGGCTAACCCCTAGGTCCCAGAGCCCTCCAAAATTATTCAGATGAGCCGATGCGCGGGAGCCCATGGGCCCTGCTAGCTGCGCCCACCTGCCCTACATTAGCCGCAGGCTGGAGCTCCCGCCTGCTGGGACTCTGCCCCGGGGGACAACCCCCCATGTGACCCTGCCTGACAACCTTCTCTTGTTTGGAGCTCGAAGCAGCACAGAATTCAGCCCTTCATCGAACCGAGCGTCACCTGTGTTGGGTCCTGCCACCACTGAGTCTTACAAAGCAGCTGCAGACCAGAGGCTCCTGAAAGCCACGAGCCATAGACAGCAAAGTGGCTTAGTGCCTGTGTCCCCGAGTGACCGCCTCGGAGCAGCCCGACTTCACCTCCGCGGTCCCCGTGCCATGCATCACCGTGCCGGGCTGGCCGGGAGACAGAGCGCCACTCCTGTAGCCTTGGCCCTGTCGTGTCTCAGCTCGTCCACTGGGGAGACACTGCTTAGATGGGGGCTGCGGGCTCCCCCAAGTGCCTTCCCCTGCACCAGGCTGTTCCCGATTTCCCATCATCACATAGTACCTGCCATGAACGTGACCACTTACCGGATCCGGGACGCGCCCCAGCTGGTTCCCCGGGGATGATCTCTGTTGTGTGGCTCCCAGGGCTCCTTCCAGGAGCTGTGGCTCAGCCTGCCTCCCTCCGAGGGGCACACACGCTTTAAGGGCGCCCCAGGCTTTGTTGCCGTGCGGTGTAGTCGGACACACAGATGAGGAAATAACCGTCAGGCAGGAAGAGGCTTGTCCCCCTTGTGGTTTACTAGAAACAGGAGGCACGGAGGTCTCGAGGGACACACAGGGCAGCCCCAGGTGGCCAGGAGGCAGGGGAAGCCGGGTGTGGGCCGGAGTGTGGGAGCCCATAGAGGAGGTGGTGGGGCGTACGGGCTCTGGTTTACTAACCTTGGGGAGGGGCCGTCTCTCCACGGTCAGCAAGGCCCCGTGTCAACACATCGGAACACGGGAAACAAAGACGCTTTGTCCAATGGGACACCTGGCATGGCAGCCGAGGGAGCGGGAGGGGACCGGGTGCACTCCTCCTGTGCCGTGCCCCACCCCGGGCTGTAGCTCTTCTCCTCTCCGAGGGCTTGTCAGATACTTTGAAAATTCTAGATCTCCTTTCAAGCACAGCTTCTGCGCAGAGCTAGGTTAACATTCTAGCATGTTCTGAGCTCTTCCGTAGGTTGTGGTTGGATGTACGTTTTCCTGGAGGGGCAGGATTCAGGAAGCCCAGAGAGAAGACAAATCGGCGGGCTCCAGTCTCTGGTTCTCAGCGTCAGGGACAGTTGGTGGGCACGGTCCTTTTTCCTTCTAACAGTAATTAAGTAATTCAGAAAGGCAAGTCCGGATTGCTCTACTGCGTTCCCGGCTATGTGCCCGGCCACAGGTGAGCACAGTTCTTGTGCTGAGAACGCACGATCTAGTCGGAGGCGGGGGCCGGCAAGCCCCCGTCACAGTCTGCGCCACGTGCAGTCGTGGGGGGATGGAAGGTGGGTGTTGGAAAACTAGCGGTCCATCTCCCGGAGGTGATGTCTGGTGGTGAGGGTTGAGCCCCGGGGCTCTGAGAGGACGCAGGAGGGAGGTGGAAGGGACTGCACCGATGAAGATGACCTTCTCAACCTCCCCTGCAGCCAGGTATGGCCGCGTGAGCAGGTTCCCGCGGGTGACTGGTGTAACTTCTCCTCACTCACCTGGAAGGAAATGTTTGCCTTAGGCTTCCCTTCTTGGCCACTTTCCCTGAGGCTGGACCCTGGACATGCCAGGGACCCGGCTACAGCTATAGGCATGAAGACGTTGTCTTAGGGGGAGGGCAGAGCAACAAGGCAGAAGGCATCCGGGTCCCTGAGTGACTCTGTGGAGCAGAGACACCAAGAGAGGGGAGTAACCAGTCTAATTCGCTTAGTTACGCTGACTTAGCCTGGACTTGACCTCCACCTTTCCTCCAACCGTTCTCCTATATATGACTTATATTTATTATATATCTAACATATTATATACTTTCTATTCTGCCTAGCACTTACCAGCACCTGACAGACCCAGCACTTTCCTTCCTTGGCTTAGCGTGTCTTCCTTCACGGGAATGTAAGTTCTCGAAGGGCACAGATGTTTTGTGTTCTGTGTTCACTCCCTCCTCCCCAGCGCCTTGTACAGCATCCCGGTCACAGCTGCTGCTCAAGTAACACGTCCTGAATGAAATACTGTTGGCTGCTGAAAGTGAAATCCTAGTTTTTTTTCCTCCCAAAAGAGATTCAGTAAATTGGAAAAATAACTCGTCGATGGGCAGGGAGAGGCTGGGGGGTGGAAGGGAAAAGTGAGGGAAAACAGCATAGGGGCCCCCGTGTTGAAGTCGGGCCGCTCCACGGTGGTCGGTCAGGGACCCAGGCACAAAGCCACTCCCCTCACGCTGGGGACACGGGCCTCAGGAGAAACCAAACCTGCCGACTCCTTGATCTTGAGCCGCCAGCCTCCAAAACTGAGAAGATAGGCTTGTCTGGGGCATGCCCCCGTGAGGGCTATGTGGTGAGGGCTGTTTTAGCAGGCCAACATGAGGTCCTGTAGAGAACGCACCGAGTAGGGTATCATGTCACCCACCGTAATGTTTGTCTCCTCACATTGCAAGAATAGAAGCGACAGAAGCAAATTATTCAGAATAACTTCTCAGTCCTGGCATGTGCTGGTCAGAAGTCACCTTTGCTGGGGAGGCTTTCCTAAGAGAGGTGTTGGCAGATGTACCAGGCTTCCTGGAGAAGTATTCCGTGAGGCTGAATGACCGCTTATTAGCAATGTCAGGGGACTCCAGCATAGGTCCCGAGTCTGGACCAGAAAAACCTGAGTGTTCCTTTCAATCCTGATAGTCTCTGTACAAACGGGCTGCACTCCGGTTGAAGAACAGAGTTCAGTAGTACATACGGACCTAGATCTGACACTACTGCGAAAACACGTGCACGGCCAAATACTTCTCAGCTCTGTTGATTTGATGGCTGGTAGAAAAGTTCTAGAAAATTTACTAAGAAAAAAAAAACGGAATAAGTATTCAAACCGCAGAGGTCGGTTATAGGACCTCCGAAATGTGGAAGGGTGCCCACCTCAGATTCCAGAC
>CM052814.1:432508-448006 GCA_028533885.1 Nasua narica | reverse complement strand
ACACAGTAAACTATAATTTCCCAACGACCACCAGTACGCGGGTTTGAGAGACTCGATAGAATCAGGGGATGGTTTGCGGGCGGTATCAGAAACACGGTTTTCAGTGCACAAAGGGCTACGGGATAACGGGGTGCCCCGGGATGTGAACTGTCGCCTGCCGGGACCACCTCCATAGTTCACCCCTCAACTAGAGGGAAGCCAGCCTCTGCCGGGGCAGTGGAGGCAGCGGGCAGAGGAGAAAGGGGTCTGGGGAGTGGGCCACCCCTATGCGGGTGCCCGGTTGTGCTCCAAGAGCCTCCCAGGCGCACGAGCCGCCCAGGCGCACCTCCCCCCTGAGGGCTGGGAGCAAACACCCGACCCCCTCGGGTTGCGGCCCACCCCTCCCGAGGCCTTCCTTCTCCGGGTACCCAGCCTTCTCCAGCTGCACAGACCGCCCCGCCCCCGCCCCAGTTTCCCCGCGGGACCGCGGTCCCCGCGCAGGCGGCTCAGACGCCGGGAGGGGCCTCGGATCGGCGCCCCCGCGGATCCCCAAGGGCAAACGCCGGGGTGCGCGGGGAGGGGGAGAGTGTCAGCCGCTTGGGTCGCCGCGGGTACCAAGGGAACACGCAGAGCCGTGGCGGGGGCCGAGGGCGGACGTCGCGGGTCCCTCTGCGGGGGTGGGAGGCCACCCCGCCGCGCACGCGGGCCCGGGTCTCCCGGCCGCACTCGGTCCCGCTCGGCGCGCGGGGGCCGCCCAGGCCGCGGGGCCGGCAGGTGCAGGCGCGCAGGCTTCCCATTGGTCGCGGCGCCGCGGCGGCCCCGCCCCCTCGCGCGCCGGCTCGTGCGGCAGGCCGCGTGCCCGTGCGCGCCCTCGCCCCCGTCCGCGCGCCCCCGCTCCCGTCCGCGCCGCCGCGCTCGCGAGCTCAGGTGGCGGGCGCGCGGCCGGGCCGGCGTCCCCACCCCCCCGCGCCCGAGCGCCCCGGGAGCCGGAGGGGGGGCGCGGGCGGGGGGCGGGCGCGGGCGCCGCCGAGGCTTCCGTCTGGCTCGCGCGGCGGCGGCGGCGGCGGCGGCGGCGGCAGAGGTCGCGCACAGATGCGGGTCGGAGCGGCGCGGGGAGGCGGCGGAGGCGGGAAGGAAGCTGCCAGAGGAGCCCCGCAGGTAAGCGCGGGAGCGCGCGGGCCAGGGAGGGGCGCGGCGCCGGGACCCCCCGCGACCCCGGGGCAGGACCCGGAGCGGGGGCGGGGGGGGAGGGTCGCGCGGGGACCCGCTGCCGCGCCGCAAGGCGCCCGAGAGTGACACGCATAGGCCCGGGGAAAAGTGCGGGTCCAGCAGGAGGCGCGGGGAGGCTGCGGACTTGGCGGCCGCGGTCCCCGCGCGACCCCGGCCCGGCCGCCCCTCCCCCGCCGGCCGCCCGCGCGGCGCCCCGCGGCGCTGCCTCCGGGGACGCGCGCCGGGTGGGGGTGGGAGGTGATCCCGGTGGGGGTCGGGGTGGGGGTTCCCGCGGGAGGGGGGCGGACGAGGGGCGGCCCCGCGGCCCCGGCACCGCCGCGTCCGTTCTCGGTTGCAGGCGCCTGCGAGCCGGATGCGGTGCGCGGACGAAAGATGCATCATGGAATGAACCCGAGCCCGGGAGACGGATTTCTGGAGCAGCAGCCGCAGCAGCAGCCGCCGCCCCCTCGCAGGCTGCTGGCCGCCGTCCTGTGGATCCAGCTGGCTCTGTGCTTCGGCCCCGCGCAGCTCACGGGCGGTGAGTGACCGCAGGGCCCGCGCCGCGGGGGAGGGCGCCGGCCGGAGACCACCCTCCGCCGGGACCCCCGGAGTTCCCCCGATGCCCGCGCGCGGCGCGCGCCCGGAGCGCACACACAGCCGCATGGTGCCGGGAGCTGCCCAGCGGCCCGCAGCCCGGCTTCTCTGAAGAGGGCACAACGAGCCGGCCCATCACCCTCACTTGGGCCTCGGGCAAGCCAGAGACGGGGAGAGGGCGTTTCTGTGCTGAGCGCGCGTTCCTGGGCCTGTGTCCAGGGTCGGGGTCCTCATCGGACAGGGTCCAGGTGTCAGCTGTCAGACAGAGGCAGGGCAAGTTGCCAACCCCCCACCCCTTGTGAGCGTGGAAGGTCTGAGGACCTGGCCAGGCTGGCGGAGGGACGGGTCTGTCGGGAAGTTAACTTTCTCTTGCCTCCGGAGGTGGTGCGTTCCTGCGTGACTGCATGTGTGTATGGGGGCAGGGGGTGCAGAGGGTCCCCTCAGAGGTGCTTCTGGAGGATGGTTTTGCTTCTCCATGCCTGATTTGCAGGGGAATACAGTCAAGTGCGTGCATGGGAAGTGGGAGCTGGCTGAAATAAAATTGATAGCCTTGGTCCCCATCGGGGGCTGACCCTCGGAGTGTTGGGTTCTGGGGGAGGGGGCTCTGTCCACCCTGGCGGTGGAGGAGGAGGAATGGAGTCCCCGGCTGCATTTGGGAGCTCATTGCTGTCGGGTCCCGATTTCTGGGAGAGCTTGCTCATGTGCCCCCACGAAAGGGCAGACTCCTATTTCCCAGCTGAACTACTGTCCATATATAAATAAATGATAATTGGTGGAAAAGCAGGTATCAATTGCTATGAATAAACCATTTCCCGTTTAAAATATTGCTGTTTCAGGGAGTGAAGGCAAACAAGGAGAGACACTAGTGGAAAACTAGTAAAGGGGGGGGAGGGGGAGGGACCGCAGAGGAATCCAGAACTCGGGCATCGTGCGTAGAGGTCCCGACGTCAGGAGCACGGGGAGTTTCCTGAGTGAGCGTGTCTCAGGATTAGTGAGAGGACACTCGCTTCGCCCTAGGGCCCCAGTTTTGACTTTCTTTGGTTTTCTAACAAGGGGAGACTTTCGAGTGCTCTTCGTTCTGTAGAAACCTGTCTCAGGCAGGTGGCCTCTTCACGGAGGACGCCGTCAAATGGGAGGCCAGGCCAGCCACTGTGCGGCCTGCTGGGCTCTGGTTGGTGCCTCCCTGATGCTCCGGGTTTAGTTCTGCTTCTGGGGTGCGTGGCCACAGGTGGGGCAGGAGAGCATGAGTGGGGCCGGGCCCCTGCCTGCCTTCTTTGCTTCCCCCCTGGTTCTAGCTTCGACCCCTCCAACCAGGCCGATGCCATCTGCTCTGTCTGTGTCTCCCGCGCAGGTGATGGAGCGTTGGGGTTCTCTGGCCCACGGCTACTGGATGTGTGAGCCTCACAGACGGGGCTATGCTCCTGGTGTCCGCAGAGGTTCTCCTGTCCGATCTCAGGGCTCAGTGCGCGGCCCGGCCCCCTCGGGCTCGCGTTAGTCCTTGCCTCGAAGGAGAAGCAGGGAGGAAGGGTGGCTCTTCCTTCTCAGGCACTCAAACGCGCCGCAGAAAGCCTGGCCACCTCGTCTGTTCCATGCTGCGCTCCTTCAGGCTGCGAGAGTGGTTTCTGGGGGAGTATTTATCGTTTCGCGGTTCCTCTGTGGATAAACAGCGTGGGTGGAGAGGGCGTTGGACCTCCATGGAGGGTGCCATTCAGAGACCTCTTTCCCAGGGCAGAAACTCATGTGGAGGCTCCAGGATGATAATGAAAGCAAATGCCTTAATTTGAGACCTTTGCTTCCAAGGCTTTGAAATGCGTTCCGTCACCTGGGATGTTACTGAAAGGCAGGCTGGTCTGGGATGAGGGGGGAAGATTCCACATTTCCGACAAGCTCCCAGGTGATGTGGGGCTAATGGCTCAAGGACCCCGCTGATGAGTGGTGCTTTAGATTCAGCAGTCCGTAAATGTGTTGTTTCTGACCCCAGAATCGCTCCCGGTTACCAAATGCAAGGGCCTGGGGGGGCGGGGAGCAGAGGCCTCATAATCTTCCCTAGTGCCCAGAGCTGGAAAGCAGCCTTCCTAGAGTGCTTTTCTCTTTCTTTATTTCTTTTTTTTTTTGTTAACAAAAAAGGCGCACATTTAATGGATACTGTTCTAAAATGTGGATTTTCATTTTTGATGGCTTTTGCTGGAAAAAGAAACAGCACAATAGTAAGATACGATAGTCTTACTATTACTTGTAATGTTAGTATTGTAATGATACTATCTAAGTATACTAAGTAATGATAGTATTACTTACTAGGAGGAAAAAAGTATGTGGCTGATGCATGTACTACAGAAAAAGCCCAAACTAAAAAGGAAGAAGTCGAGGAAACCATCAGAGGAAGGGGGGGAAGAACTCTGTCGCAAAGGAGCCGCTTTATCCTAGAAAGGCAGACTCACTTCAGTTCTCTGGGTCCTAGGAGAGAATCTTTGGGCCTGCTTGGCTCGGGGGGACTTTCGGGTAGCTCTTTCCAGGTTGTCTTTTGTAAATTAGGGAAAAGGACTCTCATTTGGGGCTGATAAGACCAAATACCCTTAGAGTTTGCAGGGAAGCATGGGACCTGCTGTCTGTCCCCAGGGTCCGCGCAGAGTGTGGTTTCAGCTGCTTCTCCCCCTTCAGAGACCCACTGGGTCTTCGCCTGCAGGGAGGAGGGCTCAGTTTGCTCCATGAGTCCACCCCGAGAGGCGGATTCACGAGCCCGTGCCCGTGTTGTCAGGAATGCTGGCGGGGCCCTGCGCCTCCGTAGCTATGGGGCCTGGGCTGCTAGAAGCCTAGCGGCCTCATCGGTAAACTGGGGACGGTGCCGCCTTGTTTGGGGGTTGGCGTGCGGCTGGAAACCGTGTCAGCACGTAGTCTGTGCAGGTGGAGAGCCCCGGAATCTTCCAGGCCTTTGCTTTATTCATTCAGGACATACCGAGTGCCCGTCCATCCCCTGTGCCAAGTGGGGCTGTGTCCAGTGTTCTTTCCCCCACAGCGACCCTCTCTCACTCTCTGTTCTTTTGCCCAGTGAACAAGTTTCACTTCAAAACAACTTCAAGTGCCATAGTCTCTCTTGTGTTTCACGGGGCTGTCCCCTCACCTGGGCTCCCGCTGTGCTAAGTGTAACATTCCCTCATCGAGCGGTGTCCTCCACCGGACCGGACGCCCACTGGAGGCAGGAACCCCAACTTCAGTCACGTCTGTGTCTCAGGTGCTCAGCACAGCACGTGACACCTGGGACAGGCTCGGCTGGCATTGACTGACAGCAGAAAGGAGTCCCATGTTACTGCCACACTGTTGAGAAAATAATGACCCCCGGTGGGGAGCACGAAAGTGCCATACCCATGGCTATCGAGGCCATTTCCATGTGGAGGAGGTCGAGGAGGTTGGAGGTGAAATCAGGAAAGGCTCTAGAGCAGAGGTGGCCCTTAGGCTGAGGTCCAAGGGAGGGACGGTTGGAGTGCTGTAGAGGGAGAGACACCTTGTGCAGAAGTGTGGGGTGGTCATGTGCTTGCCTGTTCAGGGAGAGGAAGGCTGATCTAGAATGGCAGACCCACGGGAGCCGGGCCGGCAGGGCTGATCTAGAATGGCAGACCCATGGGAGCCAGGACAGAAGGGCTGATCTAGAACATCAGACCTGCGGGGAGCCAGGCCAGCAAGGCTGATCTAGAACGGCAGACCCGCGGGGAGCCAGGCCAGCAAGGCTGATCTAGAACGGCAGACCCACGGGGATCCAGGACGGCAGGGATGATCTAGAACGGCAGACCCACGGGGATCCAGGACGGCAGGGATGATCTAGAACGGCAGACCCGCAGGGAGCCAGGAGAGCAGGGCTGATCTAGAACGGTAGACCCACGGGGAGCCAGGACGGCAGGGATGATCTAGAACGGCAGACCCACGGGGAGACAGGACGGCAGGGATGATCTAGAACGGCAGACCCGCGGGGAGACAGGATGGTAGGGCTGATCTAGATCGGCAGACCCGCGGGGAGCCACGCCGGCAGGGCTGATCTAGAATGGCAGACCCGCGGGGAGCCAGGCCGGCAGGGCTGATCTAGAATGGCAGACCCGCGGGGAGCCAGGCCAGCAGGGCTGATCTAGAACGGCAGACCCGCGGGGAGACAGGATGGCAGGGCTGATCTAGAACAGCAGACCCGCGGGAGCCAGGAGAGCAGGGCTGATCTAGAACGGCAGACCCGCGGGGAGCCAGGCCGGCAGGGCTGATCTAGAACGGCAGACCCGCAGGGAGCCAGGACAGCAGGGCTGATCTAGAATGGCAGACCCATGGGAGCCAGGAGAGCAGGGCTGATCTAGAATGGCAGACCCACGGGAGCCAGGAGGGCAGGGCTGATCTAGACCAGCAGACCCGCGGGGAGCCAGGAAGGTGAGGAGGACAAGTAGGTTGGAACCCTATTGTAAGGATCCGCGGAAGCAGGTGAGGATTCTGAACGTCGCGCTGCAGGACCCGAGCACTCCCGGAGGGGTTTAGGGCAGGTGTGTGGTACTGTCGAACTGCGCTTGGTTTCCTGTTTCTGCTTGCAAATCCCTGACCTGGGGACCCCTCCCCCCCAGCTGCCCTCTCCGCGTGTCAGAGTTACGGCCCAGTGCGGGGAACGGGGCTCCTCGAGGTCTGGCTATGGCGGTGGCGTTGGGCTGCATGGGCTGCATGGGCTGCCGTGGGGAACACGTGTGGGGACGACTCACTGATTCCGAGAGGCCAGTCCCCGGTGGAGTCTCAGCAAGGAGGTTTCCTCACCTGGCAGAGCGGGAGTTTTTCATGCAACGTGATGTCTAAAAGTCACGGTTTCAAAGTGTGCCTAACCTGTAAGCCCAAGTCCCAAGTTCTCGAGCTACAAAGTATGTGTCTTCAGCAAAAGGCCACCTTAATCCGTGGGAGCAGCACAGACACTCCCTCAATCTATCCACGAGGTGGAATCTGAGGGTTCTGGAGACTCGAGGAGGATTTCCTGCAGCCGGCAGCCAATCTCTCCTCTCAGAGGCCTGAGCGTCAAGGAGGGGGGCGGGGAGGCCACAATTCTTTAATTCCTGCGGGTAATGAAGAGTGTAGGTGAAGATCTCTCTCCAGAAAATACCGACTGGATACGCAAAGATAAGCATCCATGGTCTCTGCTCCTGGCGTCGGCGGCAAATTTCAAAAGCTTCCCAAAGGGCCAGGAGACTTGCTCTTCAGCCGGAAGGTCTGCTGCAGCATGAGGGGCCGCGTTCTTCGCAGAGTCGCCGGCCAAGTTCAGCCTCTGTCGCTAAACAGCCACATGCCTTTGGGTAGGCGCACACCTTCTCCTTGGCCCAGTCCTTCCCAGGTCGCTGACTCTCTCCACATCTGTGACCGCAGGAATGTGACGGGTCCGACCTCTCCGTAAAGCTGATTCTCTGTCTCGCATCTGTGCCCGGATCTTTTGTGAGCGCCTGTTGTATGCCCCGGGGATGCACAGCGAGGGGCTGCGGTCCTGCTCTCCGGGACAACCGGGAAACCGGCAAGGGAGGGCTGGTTTCTTCCCAGAAGCTCAGAAGCAAAAGGCTTCTGTAAAATGATTTTTTCCCCCACATATATCTTAAATACACCGTAAAACCTAGTTTATTTATTGTTAATGGTGAGAAAGGTGATTTTCCCGGGCTACTTTCCTTTATACTTGTCTTCTCTCGCGGGTCCATTTGGTGTTCAACAATCGGAACAACCGCACATAGCAACGGTACATCCAAATAGACCGTTGGCATCCTTGCCTCTGACTTCAGGGAAAGAAGAGGCAGAAAAAGAGCTTTTCTAAGTTGTTTCCGGGCACATTTCACCAAAACTGACCGCAGCATCTAGGACACATACACCAGATATGTAAGCTCATGTCTCATATGCCGTTTTATCGATTTCCTGTCGATTTCTCACACCGTGCCCCAGGGCTGTGCCGGTGGCCCAGCAGGGGCGATCGAAACAGATGGGGCAGCGTCGGGGGCCGGCCACTACCCGAGGGCCGGGCAGGTCTGCGTGCGACGGGCTGGGACCCTGAGGAGTGCTCCCTCCGAGTCCGGGCTGCGCTCAGCGATCATGCATAGTAGCCCCCTGGGTCCCCACGGCCCCTGACTGAGGCTGGCGGCTGCTGACCCTCACTTTACAGACAAGGAAACTGAGGCACAGAAGACCAGCAGCTCGCTCAGGGTTGCCCAGCCGCTGAGTGAGGCACAGCGACCCAGATGATCGGTTTCACTGCAAGCTTTTCCCATAGGCGTGGAAATCCCTCTCCCTAGATGCATTTTTTTTTTTTAATTGTATTTCAAGGAGAGCATCCCTTTTGAAGCCAGTTATGGGACATTTAGGGACTCTGATGTTAAGGGAATTCTTGTAACCAAAAAGGGAAGAATATTCGAGCAGATCAACCACAAGGAACCACACAACCCAAGACAAAGTGAAGGCTGGAGTCCCTGAGCCGTGAGCTCTGGAGGGAGGAGCGGAAGCAGCCAGACACCTGTGAACACCCCGGAAAGACCGAGGAGGTGGGCAGAGGGGGGTGGGATCCGTCCAGCTCGGCCTTGAGGGGCACAGGGGGGCCCTCGAAGTCCGGGACTCTGCCAGCGGCTGTCCCCCCATCCCACCTTCTGCTTGTTGTCACCGTCCGTGAGGTCCGTCCTCCTTTGTTTCGGCCGAGCACCAACCAGAGCTTCTGTTAATGGGTGACTACTGTGCTGTGTGCAGATGTTTTCACACGAACCTTTTCCCCACCTTTGATTTTCTTGACGACCTGGTTAAGATGAGATTTTTATTTTTATTTTTTTTTTAATTTGAAGAAACATCTTCAGCAGGGTGGCTCTCCTAAGGCGTACGGAATGGACACAGCAGGTTAGGAGCGAGGCCTGTGGGTCAAGCTTTCCCTCTGAGGCCTGCGGGCCCGGCTGGGACACCTGTCCACCCCGTTGTGTGGCATAGACGATAATGGAGTGAGCATAAATCGAAGCATAGAAAGGTAACTGTGCCCGAGGGTCACACGGGTGAGTAGACGCTCCCTCCGGAAGGTTAGCTTTGAGGTGACAATACAGTGTGGTAGCTGATGAAAATCGAGACTGTGTGATGGCCCGAGCTCCAGCCGCTCAGTGGTAGGGAAGGATTCGTCCAACCTTGGTTCCGCATCGAGGAAAAGATCGCTGCACTGTAAGACAGAGGAATTAGCCACTCAAGAAGGAGAACAATTCATTTGCTCACAAAGTGGAATTAAGAGTGTGTTTTCAAATGGCTTCTTAATTGAGAGTATTGTAATTGCTTTATTAATCTTCGGCGAGGTAAACTGGGAGCATCAGAGAGGTAAAATGAAATAATTCCCGACGTTATTTGGAAACGACAGTGCATTCGGGAGCACCTGGCGGCTGAGCCTCGGTGCCTGCACTCCGGAGGGAAGGCCCACGCGGGCCCCGGGCTCCGGGAACGGATTCTTGTTCTTAGAAGGGGGGGGGGCTGCAGAGCCCATAAACTTGATCAATGATCGATCATTCATCATTATCCCGATAAATTGACCTTTGCAAGAGGGAGGATGAGTAAGGTTTTTTTGGAAAGGAGGGTTTGACCCGGCTGTCTGATGTTTCTGTTTGAAATTGGTGACTTTTATCTGCTGGAATTACCAGCGCGGGGGCAGAGCTGACCGGGGAGGGTCACTCAGGTACCGTGTTCCTTTTCCCCAGGGTAACAAAACACAGACAGAGCTTCTTATCTCTGGTCTGCCTGCATTTGTGAAAGACGAGTGTGGTGACACTGGTGAACCCAGAACCGGGGACGTTCTCTTGAGAAAGAAAGAAAACCCATTCTCGCGGACCGTCCTTCCACGTCTGTCTTGCCTTCTCTTGCAGGACTGTGATCGTTTTCGGGGGTCAGTCCCGGGAGGGGCTCCCAGCCCTCCGGTAAGACCCCAGCTGTGACCTAACACAGAGTCCCCGTGCCATCCCGAGGCCACGATGCATTTTAGCAGTCTCGTTCGGGAGACACGAGTGCGCGTTCCATGCCCGAAGGACGGCGCGTGCGGGAGGGCTTCCCGGGGCCACCTGTGTGTGTGGGTCCCGCCCGCGGTCTCGTGGCGGAGCTCCTGCACCGCTGTGTGCCCTCAGAGCCTTGCCAGGCTCGCCCCTCCGGGTGGTGAGGGGGGCTTGGATCGTTCCTGTCGTCCTCGCACTTACGCCACTGTTCTGTGGAGGGGAGGGGCTCGTTTGCTTGTCGCGAGGACTGGTGGGTATGCGTTCACATCTCGAGGCCAAGAGCTGGAGAAGGCACCCGAGGCCGGTGTTCCTGCCGTGGCCGCCAGCTGGCTGGGGGAGGGCCCCGATTGCTGCCTCCGCTTCATTATTACGACCTGTGAAATGGGAACAGTGGCGCCTCTGCCTCCCCCGGGTGCTGTGAGGATCAGGAGCGTTCACGGAAGTGTCCGTGTTGGCGGATCCAAACCATTGCCCTCAGACCCGCCTTGGAAGTTTGCCCTGGGGGGCTTACGGGGCCTCCCGCGTCCGGACAGATACAGAGAGCACCCCTGGTGGTGGCCCGTGGCCCCAGGCGGCCCATAGGGCGACACTGTGGGGTAGGTCTGTGGGGAAGCTTCCTGGCAGAGACCCTGGGGGCGGGGGAGGAGCAGGGGAGGCTGCCGCAGACGCCGGTCCAGCTCCGTCTCCCGCGGACGCCGGTCCAGCTCCGTCTCCCGCGGACGCCGGTCCATCTCAGTCTCTGGCGGACTCTGGTCCTGCTCAGTCTCTGGCGGACACGGGTCAGCTCTCTCTCCTGCGGACGCTGGTCCGGCTCAGTCTCCCGCCGACGCTGGTCCGGCTCCCTCTACGGCGGACGCTGGTCCGGCTCCCTCTCCCGCGGACGCTGGTCCGGCTCCGTCTCCCGCCGACGCTGGTCCGGCTCCGTCTCCCGCGGACGCTGGTCCGCCTCCGTCTCCCACGGACGCTGGTCTGGCTCCGTCTCCCGGCTCTCTCTCCCGCGGACGCTGGTCCGGCTCCGTCTCCCACGGACGCTGGTCCGGCTCCCTCTACGGCGGACGCTGGTCCGGCTCTCTCTCCCGCGGACGCTGGTCCGGCTCTCTCTCCCGCGGACGCTGGTCCGGCTCCGTCTCCCGCGGACGCTGGTCCGGCTCCATCTCCCGCGGATGCTGGTCCGGCTCCGTCTCTCCGGCGGACACTGGTCCGGCTCCCTCTCCCGCGGATGCTGGTCCGGCTCCCTCTACGGCGGACGCTGGTCCGGCTCTCTCTCCCGCCGACGCTGGTCCGGCTCTCTCTCCCGCCGACGCTGGTCCGGCTCCGTCACCCACCGACGCTGGTCCGGCTCCGTCACCCACCGACGCTGGTCCGGCTCCCTCTACGGCGGACGCTGGTCCGGCTCCCTCTCCCGCGGACGCTGGTCCGGCTCCCTCTCCCGCGGATGCTGGTCCGGCTCCGTCTCCCGCCGACGCTGGTCCGGCTCCCTCTCCCGTGGACGCTGGTCCGGCTCTGTCTCCCGCGGACGCTGGTCCGGCTCCGTCTCCCGCAGATGCTGGTCCAGCTCAGTCTCTGGCAGTAAGGATGGTTTCCAGGCAGGGATGGTGTTGAGTCCTGAGCCGCGTAAGAGGAGGAGTCAGTACTGAAGACGAGGAGTGGCCCGGGCGGCCAAGGGTGGGTTGATGGAGAAGAGCCCCGGGAAGGAAGCGGGACAGGCAGGTGGGACCTGCACGCGGCACTCACCGCACGGATGAGGCCATTTCCACGTCCCGCGGAGGCACCGTGAGCCGACGACGCCCGTGTTTGGGGTGGCACGGGATTGGATCTTTGCTTTAGGAAGGGATTTTTTTAGTGAGGTGCGGGATGGAGGGGAGGTGGAGAGAGCTCTCCTCATTGTCTTTATTGTGTTTCTGAGGGTGACTCAGTGACCCAGGGGAGGACACGGTGGGGAAAGGACAGAGCCCTGCCCTCTGGACGCACTCCAGTGGGGCCAGTCGGGAAGCTCTCCATGGGCCCAGGAACATTCCAGAAGGGCTCCGAGCGGAGGTGCGGGTCGAGGAAGGCCGGCCGGGGGTGGGGATGGAGGGAGACGAGCAGCTGGTGGTCGGGTGGGGTCATGGGCGGTGACGCGGGGGGACCCTGTTGACAGCGAAGAGGCTGCCGCTGCCTGTAGGACATCCCTTCGGTAGCGTCTGCCCAGCAGGTGCAGGGGACATAGACCCCAGCCCCAGTGGCGGCTGGCTGAGAAGAGTGTTGGAGGGTGGAGCCCGGCAGCTCCCACGCCCCCTGCCAGGAGGATGAGAGGGGAGGAGGAGGAGAGGGGATGAAGGCAGCGGTGTTTGCTCACCGCCGGTGTCAGCGGTACCCGGTACCCGTAGAATCATGATGGCGGAACTCACCCTGGCTGTTGGTGGCTCCTTCCGACTTGGGAGCAAGAGATTTATTCTTGCGTCATTTTCTGGATGATGCTGGATTCTGGGTGTGTGCGCCAATGGGCGGAACACAGGGCACTCAGGGCGAGTGGCCCACCTGGGCACAGGTGTGGGATCTCCACTGCAGCAGAGCCTTGGCCGGGAAGGCAGAGCTGGAGGTGGTCAGGCCCTCTCTCCTGGGGAGGTGGTGCAGGGGTGCGTGTGTGAGCGCGGTGGTTGGGGCGGGGGCCCTGTGTGCTCAGTGCAGGGGTGCATGATCACGGTGTTGGGGGCGGGGCGCTGTGTGCTCGGCACAGGGGTGCGTGTGGCCTGTGGCCTGGAAGGAGGCCTCCGTCCTTAGCACCTGGGGCACGCCAGGGGGCGTAGAAGTGCCCCCCACATGTGGGGCCTGACCCCGGGAGAGCTCAGGCAGCAGTGGGGGTGTTCCTCCAGCAGCAGGGGTGCTCCCGCGGCGTCCAGGGTGCTCCTGCGCGGGCTCTGCCGTGGTGGGCTGGGTGAGGAGTCCCGTCTGTAGCTGGAGAAGGTCCTTGAGTCCGTGAGAGGGACGCACCCGCAGCCGTCCCTGGGCCGGGGCCGTTTTCATGCTCACACAGGCCTCAGGGAGGGGAATTGGCCCACGTGCGGGCGGGGCAGTGATTCACCCTGGCACTCAGGGTCTGCAGCAGGGGAGGGGCTCCTCCACGTGCCCTCTCTGCCCCCCCATCCCGGACACCACCTCGGTTGCTGGAGGTGCTGGGCCAGTGGGACATGGGGGGCAGGGGGGCCCATCTGGAACTAGGAGTCACCAAGGGCTTTGCCCGTGTCCAGTGCCGGCTGCATGTGGCCTCGTCCCTGAGAACCCTTTTATAGCTTTGCACACGGGCTGCTGGTTTTGGGCGTCTGTGGGCCGGAGGCTCGGGGCTCCCAGCCCCCAGTGGGAACCGCTGGAGATCCTCTGCCTTCCAGCCTCGGGGCCCCTCAGGCCAGCGGCCGCCCGTGGGCCCGCCTGTCCTCAGGATGTGGGAGGCCGGGGTCTGGTCTGAGAAGGGCTCCTTTGGTGCGGCGTGAACAGCGTACTTTGCCTCCGTGGATGCAGAGGGTGAGGCTCTGGGGTCGCGGGACTTTCACGCTCTGGAGAGCGGCTCCCATTTACATGGTAACAAGTACCCAGATCCTCCGCCCTTCATCGTCTGCGGATGCAGGGAGATCTCGTCCTCTGGGGGCTGCCCGACCCACATAGTGCGTGCCGTCCTCCACGGCCCCGGGTGGAGAGGAGTAGCCGTGCTCCAGGCCGGTCCCCGTTGGTCCATTGGTCTGCAGCGGCCGTGAGAATCCCTCCTCCCGCCCTCCCTGCTTTCCCTCCCAGGACACGTGGTCACGGGGCGGCGGGGAGGGGGCCTCCCTCCACCAGGCTGCCGGCTCGCGCGTCTCACCTCCCACGCGCCTCAGCCTTCTCTCAGACCTGCCGCGTCCACCTTGTCCCGAACTGGGTCATGTTCTCGGGGACGTTGACGTTGCTCGAGCCAAGTCGTGCAGCAACGCGAGACCCCGCCAGGCCCGTTTCCCTGGGACGATGTGTGTCGTCAGTACCGTTCCCGGGTTGAGATCCACACATCGAAGGGCGGGGTGGCCACGCATTGGTTCAGACTCATCCACAGGAGAGGGATGCGCACTCGGCGCAGCCCATTCACCCGGAGAAACAAGGGTGGAACAAAATCCAAACTAGGCCTGAATGCGTCGTTCCCACCGCCCTAAGCTGCCGGCTCCTCCCTCGGGCTGGCATGGACGGCCCTCCGTCCCTCGTCCAGCTGCCCCGTCTCCCCGTCCCACTCCTTCCGTGACCTCTCGGGTGGCCCCTGGCTTCCCCTCTGTCTTCGGCGCTCTGGGGGTGCCGGACTGCTGGGCTGAGCGGGGGCCGGGGAGGCCGTCTGGTCCAGGGGCAGAGCAAGCTGCCTGCTCGGCCGAGTGTACACCTCCCTCCGGTAGCCGGTGGCCCCCTGGCCCGGAGCTCCGGGGACCCTGAGCTGGTCCCTGGGCCGTGGTCGCTGAGAGCTCGGGGTCTGGAGGCAGATCCCTGGGACCGAGTCCCAGACCTGCTGCTCCCCTCGATCCATCCGTGCCTCAGTTTCCCCGTCTGTATGATGGGGACGATAATGCCCATGTCACGGGGGCGCCGGGAGGACGGGGTCAGTGTCCCCGTGGAGAGCACAGAGGACAGCTTCTAGCATCATCGTCTTTGCTTACAACGCCGGGATCCCGTCTGACTCAAGCTCCATAACCGTTTCTCCAGAGCAGGTCGCGCACCGGGACCAAGGGCAGCCCTGGCGCCGGGCCTCTGCGGGGCCGGAGGGTTCCTCCTCCAGGGCGGGCTCCAGGCTTGCGCTCCTGAGCTCTGGAAGCACAAAGGCACGGAGCCTGGCCCTGCGGCTGGGTCAGCGGGTCAGCAGGCTCCGTAGCAGTGCGGCAGCCAAGATCTGCGAGCGTGGGCTTAGGAGATACTGTTGAATCGAGCTTTTTGTTACTTCTGACTCTTGTTGCCCTTTGGGTTTGGATGCCTGGGTCACTGGCAGCAAGGACACCGGCTTGTCCTGAACCCTGTCCTGCCCTCGGCGAGGGCAGCCCCGCGGGCCGAGTTTTTCCTCACCGTGGCTGGCCGGGTTGAAGCAGGGCTTTGAGCTGCTGTGGGCGGCGGAGAAACTGAGGCGGTCTTGCAGCCTCCGCCCTCCCCTCGCATGGTTACTCCTAACTGTAGGGATTTAGGGAGTGCTTGCCGTGTGCAAGCCCTGCCTGAGGGGCTCAGACCAGACGCGGGAGCGAGGACCTGGCATCCGGTGTGGGCAGTCCACAGGCCCGTGGCTGACGCGACAGCGGTTCACGGTCTCGTGGTTCTGGGGGCCGGACGTCGGAGGTCGGGGGCCAGCGAGGCCCGTTTCCAGTGAGGCTGTCTTCCCGGCACGCGGATGGCCGACTTCTTGCTGGGGCCCCGTCTGCTGGAATCTCCCCGGAATCTCCTCACAGGAGGACACCAGCGGTAGGGGCTCCGGGCTCCACCCTCATGACCCGCATTAAGCTCAGGCACCTCCAGTCGCTCGGCGGGGGGGGCTTCAGGCTTCAACGGGGGGTTGAGTCTGGGGGGGGCGTGGGGGACAGAAGTCAGCCCTTGGCAGATACCCGAGGGAGACCAGTGCGAATTCTGATGAAGAGGCACCGTGAGGCTCCAGAGCTCAGGGGAGAGCAGGGAGGGCTTCCAGGAGGAGGTGATCCCAGAGCTGAGCTCTGAAGGAAGAGTGGTGCATGTGCACCTGTGTGTGTGTGTGTGTGTGTGTGTG
>CM052814.1:414312-432008 GCA_028533885.1 Nasua narica | reverse complement strand
CCCCCCCTGCTCTCCGCCCGCCCCCCCCCCCCGCCCCGGAGGCGGGAGCCCTGCACTCACCGGCTGGGGAAGTGGGCCTTGAACTTGGTCTGGAACATCCGGGCCAGGATGACGAGCAGCAGCACCAGCAGCACGCTGGTGGCCGTGAACGCCACGATCTTCCACGTGGTCAGGAGGGTCTCGTGGGTGCTGGGCCACGTTTGCTCTGCCAGGGAGAGAACAGAGGGGCGCATGAGGCCTCGGGACCGGGACGGCCGCGTGTCCCCGTGCTGGGTGATCTGGGAAACGACACGCTCATCATAGGCGTCCGGGACTCCCCACACCCAGACCCCACGGCCTGCGCTCCGTCGGCAGCGAGGCCTCTGCTGGTGCCTGCAGAGCTGCAGGGGCGCCTTCCCCACGGGGCTGAGAGCCGGCGCCCGGCCGGAGACACTCCTGTCTCCCTGGGGGGGATGGGGGATCCGTCTCCCCAGGAAGCTGAGCTCCCAGTGCACCTGGGTGGCGGAAGGGTTGAAGAAAGAGACAGAGGTCCAGGCGGGTGCGCCGTGGCCCCCGCTCCCCTCCTCCTCCAGCCGTCAGCGCACCTGTGGGAGGGGCAGCCGACTGCCGTCCAGAGCAGTCCCTGCCCACCCCCGGGGCCCGGGCCGCCCCGTCTGCCCCCTGCCCTCCTCACTCGCTGCTGCCACCCCTGCAGACATGGAGCGCGGGCTCCCACTGCCGTCGGAGGGCCTCTGGGGGCCCCGTGTCATGAGGTGCTGTCCCCACAGCCGGCGGCAGGAAACGCCGGGGCGAGCGGGCAGGGCCGGGCGTGCGGGACACCGTGGGAGGCTGAGTGCCCTGGTCGGGTCCCCTGCTCAGCACCCTGAGGCCAGTCGCTGGTTACGCGCCGACAGGCACCGGCGGCCTGGGCGTTCGTCCGTGAGAGCAGGTGTTCCCTGTGACGCCGTCGTCCGGGTTGGGACACGTGCACTCACATGGGAGCAGACGGCTATGCTTGGGTCACCCCGGGGGCCAAGGTCCCTGCCCCCCCGGGAAGGACAGTCTGGGGGCAGGCTGAGGCCGCTGGACCATCCCTCCCGCCTGGGGGGGGGCACGCAGGGAGCGGGGTCTGCGCCCCGCGTCCATGGCCCTCGCCCGGGCGGTGGGGGGCGCATAGTCCCCGGCACAGGTCCCGGCCCCCGCCCCGGCGGCGGGGGCACTCACCTGACCGGATGCAGTAGACCTGGTAGGAGGGGAACCACTGGCCGTACTGGCAGGTGATGTACTTGTAGTCGCTGGTGAGGCTGTAGCCGGCGTCGCAGGAGAACTCCACCACCGTCCCGTGGCTGTAGCGCTCGCAAGGCCGCGGGTGGCAGACAAAATCGCCGTGACTCACCGTGGGAGGCAGCGGGCACACTGGGGCGGCGGGGAGAGAGCAGCGTCAGCCCCGCGGGCCGCCCGTCCGCCCGTCAAGACGCACACCCAGCGGGAAGGAGTGTCTGGACGTGCGCCACCAGACCCGCGGCCTGTCCCCACGGGGTCACCCCGAGCCCGCTAAACACGCCGGGCACAGCTGCCCGGCGGCCTCCCCGACCCTGCCCCTGCCATAAAGCAGAGGATCGTCTCCCGCGGCCGAGAGCGTGCGTGTTTCGGGGACGCGGTCGCGACATCGTGTGAATGACACGTGTCACCTGCCCAACAACCAGGTCAGTAAGATCAGGGTATTCGCGGACCCTGATCGCGGAGCAGTGAGCCCCGGTCTCTGTGCTGTGGCGTCATCGGGGCCCTCCGCCTCCCTGGGGTCCCCACCCCGATCCCCAGGGGCCCCGCCAGCTGCGCGCAGACCCCGGGCCGGCCCCCGACGGGAGCAGGCGGCACCCGCGAGAGGAGCCTGGTTCCAGGGCTCGGTTCGGCCACCGCGCACTGTGCGACCTCAGGCAGGGCCCGCGGCCTCTGCGGCCTCTGCGGCCTCGGCGTTCTTCCCTGCGCAGCACGACCTTATTCTACCCTCCACGAGCTGCCGTTTCTCTGACTCTGCTCTTCCATCTTAGGGGAAGGAAAACATCGTTTTCCGTTTCCGCTCACGACTCAGAACCGCCGGTCTGCTTAATCGTCGCTGGAGACACAGCACGGACTCTGCGGTGGCCGCTTCACGTCCACACCCGCGGGAGCCCCCCCACGCAGGCCACGTGCACAGGGAGCCCGGGCAACGCGGGCCCCCGGGTGAGAGGCCCCTCCGCGCCCTCCTCCAGGCCTGCAAACAACGGGCCGTGAGATCTGCTGGGCTCTGGAGGGAAGCAGAAACCAGCGGAGGGGACGCCATTTAGGACTGAGCTGAGGAGGAGACGCGGATCGGGGCCGACGGTGCTCAGAGGTCCAGAGGAGCCCGTGCACAGGCCCCTGGTGCCGGGGCTCCCAGCACGGGGACAAGACGGGGGCAGGAAGGGCAGAAGGAAGCCCCTGAGGGGACATACTGGTCCTCGTGGGGGGACGGGGGGGACGCAGCAGAGCTGTGGGTGGGCTGGCGGCGGCACGCGAGTCCCTGCGGAGGGCTGAGAGGCAGGCCGCGCGCGGGGGAGGCCGGCCTGACCCTCTGGTCGCCCGCCTCGGTCCTCAGCCGCTGACCCGTCTCTCTCCGGGCCACAGAGGCGCCCGAGCGCTCAGGTCTGTGCCTCGCGCACGCAGAGCGGCCATGGGGGCGGAAGCACGTGGGGCTCCACAGCCCGTGGCCACTAACTACTCCGGGAGCCCCCCGGAGCCGGGACCGGGTATCCTGCGCCAGGCGGTAGTGCCCGTCCCTCGGGGCCCAAGAGCCACCCCTCAGTCTGTGCGCCCGGACCGCCCGCCTGGGGCGCGGGTGCTGGGGGCTGCTCGCCCCGACCCGCCGTCCCCTGGCCGGGCTCGGAGCCAGCCTGGGGCCGTGTCCCTGTCAGCGGAACACGAGCTGACACGACCCACGCCACGTCCAGACTGAGCCACGAAACGCGCCGAGCCTCGGGCTGAGCACCGCGGAGACGACCCCCGGGGCTCCCGGGAGCTGGGCCCCCGCGCCCCGAGTGACCAGCCCACACGCGCGAACGCCACTGCGTGAAATCCCACTCCCGCTGTGTTGGGTCCACGGAACATCTCTGGGGACGCACCCCCGTCAGCGGCCGGCGGACTTCCAGTAAGGAACGCGCCGCGGCACGGGCCGTCCCGTCTGCCCGGCGCTTGGGTCACGACTCCAGGGAGCCGGACGGAAGCCCTCCCGGCCTAAGTCCCAGCGGCTTCCAAGGGGACGCGCCAGGGAGCACAGGTGTTTTCCACTTCAAAGGTACCAATGCGGGAGGCCGATACACGTGTCCCCCGAGGAGGCCACCGCGACCAGGCTGGGGCTCTGGTTTTCTGCGTCTGCCGGCCCCGAGCCGAGCGGACAGTGGGTGAGGATCAGTACTGCGCAGCCGCCCGGGGCGCCCGTGGGCTCCGCGCCATCGTGGGGCCGCCACGTCGGGGGTGGGGGAGAAGCAGCCCCAGGGCAGAGTGAGGACGGGTGGGTGGCTTCGGGGCGGCCACAGGGTGAGGGGGGCCAGGGCTCGACAAGGCGCCACCGCGGGGAGCACAGGGAGGCCGCGGGGACCGCTGGCGGCGGCCCCGGGGCTCTGACCAGGCTGTTCTTCCCTCTCTGCGGCGACTGAGCGGGCGCCGACGGCCTTCACCGCCGCAGGGGAAACAAACACGAGGGAGCTGTGTGCCAGCCTCCTCGGTCTGCAAACCTTTCCCGAAAGTGGGTTCCCCTCTGGCCAGAGACCCCGCAGGCGCGGGTCGGCCCTGCACAACCCCCCCTCCCCCTCGGCAAAGCCTCCCGCTGTCGCACCCCCCCCCCCCCCCGGGTCAGCGCGGCAGGGGTGTCTGGGCCGCGTTCAGAGCCTCCTTCCGCGACAAAATCAGCCTACTGAGCGTTCTGACCCTCAAACTTCTCATTCTCGCTACTTGGAAATCCCCGCGGGTGAGGACGCAGCGCTGGGACGGCGAGCTCGCGAGTGTGGGCACGGTGAAGATGAACCGCCACCTCTCCCGCTGGCAAGGACCTTGGAAGGTTTCCGCGGCGAGTCCCAACCACGGGGCCGCTGGCACCAGAGCCCATCTGGGAAGCGCTGGCCAAGCCGCCGCGGGTGGGGGAGGGGACAAAGGGGCTGCGGGCACAGAGAGGGCGGGACCCGTGGGGTCCGGGAAGGCCCACAGCAGCTCCACGCCCTGACCCAGCCGCCCTGCAGTGCCCACCGCCCCTCGTCCTGAGCCGGCGTCCCCGCCCCCCGCGACACAGAAAGGGTACCATCCGCGCAGCAGGGTCTGCACAGACGAGAAAGGACCCCTGGGCCTCGGCCGGCTACTGTGACCGTTGGGCACGGACGGGCAGTGAGGTCAAACACAAGCAGGAATCGCAACCACAACTCCACGGGCACCCCCCCCCCCAGGGACGCTGACCTCACGGACCCTGAGGGCTGCACGCGCACCGTCCCAGTGACCGTCACTGCACCGTCCCAGTGACCACCGTGCACGGCGGGCTCCTCGGGGCCTCACTTGCACAGATAAGGGAATCGGGGCTCAGCAGGGTGAGGTCACTTGCCCAAGGTCACTCAGCAAATAAACCACTGAGCCGGGATCTGACCTTAAGTGAGGTTACTCTGCAGCTGCGCTCCCTCCCAAGTCCTCGTGGGGTCGTGCGTGCAGGCCACCCAGGGGCAGATGTCCCAGCAGTGATTTCTTTATCTGCTGGGCTGTGGGCTGTGTGCGGGCGGGTCAGAGGTCGAAAGAGACACAGAGAGAGGAGGTGGGGAAGCTCTCTCGGCTCTGGGGTCACGGGGGGTGCCGTGCGCTGGGCCCCAGGGGACACCAGCCCGGGACAGGGTTGAGGACAGGGTCCCAGGGAGGCTGGCCAATGGGCTGGGGACGCCTTGAAGAGAGCCTTTCTAAACTGGAAGCAGGTGGAGGGCAGACAGAAGACATCTGTTTCCTCCTACGCCAGAGGGACAGCATGAGCTGCAGGTTGAATTGTGTTCCTAAAAAAGACACGCCGGAGCCCTAAGTCCAGGCACCTGTGAGCGGAACCCTTCCCACAGTGACACTGGTCATGCCGGAATAAAGAACCTCACCTGGAAACTCGTCTGGTGTGCGGCAGATGGAATCGGTCACGGGGAGGTCCTCCTGCAAGAGGGGCAGCCCTTATTCCAGCATGACTGGTGTCACTGTGGCAAGGGCCGACTGCAGCTCTGCGAGGACAAGCGAGGGACGCCGAGGCCACACTGGGAGCCGGACGAGGCAGGGAGGGGTCCCACCCCGGCTCTCCGAGGGAACACGGCCCTGCGGACTCTTCCCAGATTTCCGTCCCCGAGAGGGCGACGACCCTGCTGTGTAAGTCACCGTACGCGGTGCTTTGAGCGGGTAAGGAGTCCAGGCTTGGCCTGCAACCGAGGCCGAGCCCCTGGGTCCCCAGAGAGGCAGCCCGCCAGACCGGGAGGCCTTCCTGCTCACGGCAGCACCCCTGCAAAACAGCGGGACCCTGAGATTTCCTCAAAGGGCACTAAACCAGCCGCATGCCCCACAGCGGCCCAGCCACAGGGGACAGGAGCAGGGCGCCTGGGGACACGGAGTCCCAGGCCTCCAGGCCTCCCTGGATTGCGCCGGCTGAAACCAGGCTGGGGAGCACCGTGCTCTGGGGACAAGACAGAGTCGCCCAGAGTCAACACGAAGGGCCCGTGTCCTGATAATGTCGGCACAGCGCAGCGAGGCCCCCCACGCTCCTCCGCCTGGCGGGCTACAGGATTCTGGGCCGAAATTCTCTTCTCTTCCGGAGCCAGAACGGTTTCCCTCGGGATCAAGTATTCGCAGGAGGAAAGCCCAGGCGGAGGTTCGCTTGCGGCTGCCTTTGTCCCAGCTACTGCCCCCTTCTCGACGCCTCTCCCCGCGCAAGGAAGACGGGCGCCGGAAACCGCGTTAGAACCTCATCCATCAGGACGCACTGGCCTGAACATGAGCCACGGCCCCCGGGGGGAGGACGAGCTGTCACGGCCACGGAAAGCCGGGCGCGATTTAGAGTCAGGCGCCCTCTTCTTGCAAGAACCAAACCAAGAACGATGAAAAGTCCTCTCCCTGCACAAAAAGAGGAAATGATGCTGAATTCAGGCAAGACGGCGACAGGTTCTACTGGAACAATGAGTGATTCGAGACCCCGAGACACACGCAGAAAGGTGAACGATTACCGGGGCAGAAGACGGGGCCGTCTGGCAAACAGCTGGAGTGGCCCCCAAACCACCCTCGGGATCCCCGGATGTTCCCGGTGCCGCCGCCTGCTGGGGGGTTTAGGCCTTCTGGGCTGCACCCGACGGCCAGTGGTTTTCCTACCGTGAAATACAAGTCTCCGAATTTTGCAGACAGCAGAGAAAGAGAGAAACCCCGCCCGGAGCAGCGAATGGAGAGGTATTCTAGAGTTTGGGGAGACTTTCCCGTTTGTCCCGGGACGTAATTTCAGAACACGACGCGGTCACTCCCTCAGCGTGAGCCGCTGGCTCCAGCCCTGGCCGCAGCTCTGCGGCCCTGAGCCCCGCACTCCTTTCAGGGACTGGACGTCCAAACAACACAATGGAGAGACCTCAGCTCCCACGTCTGTGAGCTTTTCCAAATTCCGAGGCGGTTACGAGGCAGAGCAGGAATGGTCCTGGTGACGGCCATCGGCCCGCCCTGGCCTGAGTCCCCTGGGAGGTGTGGGATTCAGACCTGTTCAGAGGCGTGAGCCCCGGGAGACGCCTGCGTGCCGGGCTCCCGCCATGAACGCGCAACCTCTCAGCAGAACGCCGGCCGCCGGTCCCTCCTGGCGCCACCACTCGGGGCCTCGTCGGACCCGCACAGCAAAGAGAGGAGGGTGTCCGCTGTCCGATTTGCTCACTGACCAGGAATTCACCCTCAGCCCCCCACCCACCCTGGGCCGGGCCACCTGCGGCTGGGACCCCCCCCCCCCCCGGGTGGTTCGAGTCCTCCCTGGGGGTCCTCTGGTTCCTGATTGGCTGGGAGAAGCCACTCCAGCACTCGGCCGGCTTTGCGGGCCTCTCCTGGTGCCTCTGGCTTCCGCGTAAATCTCTTCACCCGAAGGAGGTGGGAAACCGGCTCTCAGAGCCCAGGAAGGCTGGGAGCCGACGGCCACATGTTCCCGCCGAGGCTGGAAGGCAGGCAAGGGGCCACGAGGGGCCGTCAGCGATTGGGCTGCGAGGTCAGCGGCCACGCGGCTCCAGGGAAAGGAGCCTGAGAAGGAGCCGCGGGGGAGCCCGGGGACCCTGGAGGAACTGGGACCAGGCCTTCGGGCCGTGCGCACAGAAAGACCAGTGTTTCTGGATTCCGTGTAGAAGGGTTCTCGGTGCCACAGCACGGTCGGTCTTGAGCAGAGAAGAGCGTGACCAGGAAGAAAAGGGGCCGTGCAGGCCGAAGCACTCTCTGCAAGAGAGAGGAAAACGTGAGCACGGGGACCCCAGGAAACGCCGGAGCGTCCCCACCATCGCTGGGCGGGGACACAGGAGCCGAGCCTGGACACGCGATGACCCACGACTCGTGTTCTGTGTTCCCCCCCGAGAAGGCCGTGCTGGGGTCACGCCGCGCCCGGCACAGGCACTTCCGATGCCAGCAAACAGGTGAGCGCCGCAGGGGCTGCGCACATTCTCAGTCCCCTCCGCAAGCCCAGGTCACCTGCGCACGCACGGGCGGCGAGAGCCCCAGGCGGCCTCTTTCCCAGGCCAGGGCGCACGTCGGTCTTCGCAGAGCGCGGACGAGTCTCGTGTTTGAGAGGAAGACCTGAAAATGCCGCCGGACTTCGATCCAGGCCGGGTTCCTAACGAGGGCTCAAAGCTAGTCATCTGCTCACATCCGGGCAGGCTGCCGGCCGTGGACACGGGGACTGAGACGGCCGGTGACGTCACTCCCTGGCCTCGAGGTCCTCGGGAGGCGGAAGGAAAGGAATGACGTGCATGCTTTTGGTGGCAAGCTCTTCCTTTAAATAATCGCGAAGTGGAAACACGGCACATGGAGGAGAAGCACAGAGCGCTGGGGTCAGGGGCACACGCGGGGACACCGCCCGCTCCGGCCGCCGCTTCCTGGGGAGCCCCCCACCCGGCCTCGGGGCATCCAGGCAGGACGTCGGAGCCCGAGCCTATTACCTGGCCCCCCGGAAACCTGTTCCACGCGGGAGAGAAAACGAGACGGGGTGCAGGCCAGCGAGCAGATAACGCAGAAACCCTCTGTCTCCCCTCGAGCAGAAGCCCCATTGCTGCGCTCGGGAGAGGAGAGAGGAAACGGGCACTCCGTGCTCTTCTTCATCTCCTGATTCCACTCACACCGGATGCAGGGGCTGCGGGCTCAGGGCTCGCGGGCGGGACCCCCTGTGGGCCCCCACCCCCCCGGGGGCCGGCGACTGGGCAAGCTCGGAGGCCCCGGGGCCTGTTTCCACCCAGCACCTCCCACCACGCGGTCAGGACGAGTGACCGTGTAGAACAGCGCCTCCACAGCGCCGGGCACAGCGCCCGAGGCCGGCGGACGGAACCGGAGGACGTTCAGCCTGAGCTCCCGCTGGGGCCCCCGCCCCGCGCCAGGGCCCCACGAGAGGGACGCGAGCACCCAGCCAGGCCTGGCACACATGGCCACTCAGCTCTGTCCCGCCGCTTCACCTCGCAGAGGCGGCGCCGGGGCACGTGGGGTCGGGGAGAAGCTCCCCGCAGACGTCTGAGGCCTCCCCGGCTCTGAATTCCGGGACTGACGGTGCGGGCCCAGCAGCAGCCAGCCCCGCGGTGACTCAGCCACTTCTGCCGGGCTCCTTGAAACCCAGCACGGGATGGCGTCCCGGTAATGAAGGGACAGGATTCTGCACTTTCTGGGGACCGTGCGGGAAGGCGGGAGAGTGCCGACGCGCCCCGGCTTGCTGGTCTGATGGGGGTGGCAGGAGGGGCACCAGCCCACGCGGGGACGGCCCCGACTGGTTTGCGGGTGACACAGGGACACGCAACCGCATCCCGGACAACCCCTTCGTGTGCTCTGAGTTCTCCTCGTGTAAGACGGGAACGACACAGGCCCAGGGGCGCTGGAACGGCCTGAGTGTATCCCGGACCCTCCAGGATTCACCCAAGGGGCCCTCAGGCTGCCCCGAGCAGGGCAGGTCCCACGGGACGAGGCCCAGACTTCCGCTACGCGTCTCCTGCCCCGTTCACGGTTCCTCCCACGGCCACGATGTGCTTCCTGCCAGGGAAAGTGCACGGGGTCCTCTGGGACCCAAGGGGGGGCGGACAATGCCTCCATGTCCACACTGGTTTTCAGTGTCGATCCTAAATCGGGACATTTCCAGGGATTTCACATTCAGCGAAACAGGGTTTTTTGGACTCTTGCTTTCCCTCTTTCTCTCAAAAAGGCCACGGACCCACGCGGGTCCCCGGGCCCTGGCGGGTTCTCAGGAAATCCAAAGCCGCATTCCCTGTAATCGGGTCTGAAACCGGCTGGTGAAGGGGGGGAAACCAGCGCGGGCACCCTCGACTGCGGGAACAACTCCGATGTCTGGCTCCTGCGAGAAAGCCCGTGGGAGGTCCTGCGAGAAAGCCCGACGGAGGCCTCGTCCCAATTGTTCACCAGTTGTGCAAAGTAGGGAATGGAGGCCTACGCACACCTCGAAGCAGCCACCACAGTGAGCCTGGCGACCGGAGTTTCTTGGAGTCCACGTGTAAGTGAGATCCTGTGTCTCTGTCTTCGCCTGACGCTTCTCTGAGCACCCCCCACCCCCGGGTCCACCAAGCCGCTGCAAGTGGCAAGATCTCATTCCTAATTGGAGGCTCAGCAATGTCCCACTGTATTTACGTCTTCTCTACCCGTCCGTCACGCAATGGACATTCGGGCTCTTCCGTATCGTGGCTGCTACAGACGTACAAACGTGGGCCGCACGTCTCCCTTCACATCAGTCGTCATTTGTTTGGGGTAAATACCCAGCGGTGCGATTACTGGATGGCAGGGTAGTTCTATTTCCAAGTCTGTTGAGGACCCTCCAGACCGTTTTCCAGAGCGGCGGCACCCGCCTGCAGCCCCGCAGCCGTGCGCGAGGGCTCCCCATTCTCTGCATCCCCGCCAACCCCTGTCATCTCTGGGCTGTTTGCTGGCGCCACTCTGGCAGGGGTGAGGCGGGATCGCACTGCCGTTGGGGCTGTTTCCCTGACAGCGAGTGATGCTGAGCGTCCTCTCGCGCGTCTGCTGGCCCTCTGCCTCCGTCTGCGAGCGTTCTGTGGAGGATTTTTTACGTCGATGTTCCTCGGGGACACTGGCCTGTAACTTTCTCTGCTTGTGGCGCTCATGTCTGGTTTGGGGATCAGGGTAATGCTGGCCTCACGAAACGAGTTTGGAAGCATTTCCTCCTTCTAGGAATTTTTAGGAACACTTCGAGAGGAATAGGTATTAAATCGTCTCTGAGTGGTTGGTAGAATTCCCTCGGGACGCTGTCTTGTCTTACGCTTTGCGGGGAGGTTTCTGATTTCCGACTCTATCTCCTTCCTGGTCATCTGCCTATTGGGATTTTCTATTTCTCCACAATTCAGTCTGGGAAGATTCTAAGTTTCTAGGGATTTACTCATTTCTCCCAGGTTGTCTAATTGGCTTACATATAATTGTTCGGAGCGTCTCTTACGAGCCTTCGTGTTTCTGTAGTACCAGTTTTAACTTTTCTTTCATATATGATTTTATTTAATTGAACCTTTTTCTTTTTTTCCTCTTGGGGAGTTGCCCTAAGGGTTTGTCAGTTTTGTTTATCACAGAATCTGCTCTTGGTTTCACTGATCTTTCTGTTGTCCTTTTAGTCATTTATTTCCTTTTTAATCTTTCAAGATTTATTTATTTATTAGAAAGAGAGAGAGAGAATGGGAGAGAGAGAATGGGAGAGAGAGTGCCCACAAGTAGGGGGGGCGGCAGGCAAAGGGAGAAGCAGGCTTCCTGCTGAGCAGGGAGCCCGATGCGGGGCTCGATCTGGGACCCTGGGATCATGACCCAAGCCGAAGGCAGACGCTTAACTGACTGAGTCACCCAGGCGCCCCTCCTCTCTGATCTTTATTGTTTCCTTCCTTCTACTGACACTGGACATTTGTTCCTTTTCTAGTTCTTTATGCTGTGAAGCTAAATTGCTTGAGATCCCCCGCTCCTTGAGGTAGGCGTGTACTGTCCTGAAATCCCTGCTTAGAACCCCTCTTGCCACATCCTGTGGATTTCACCATGGTGCTTCTCCGTTTTCAACTGTCCGTATGTTTTTATTTCTCCCGTGACCCAGCCCTTGTTCAGTCATACGTTGTTTACTCCACATAGCTGTACTTTTTCCAGATTTCTTCTTGTCCTTGATTTCTATTTTCCTACATTTCTGGTCAGAAAAGATGCTTGATAGGGTTTCGGTCTTCTGTGTTCACTGAAGTTGTTCTGTGGCCCAATACATGGCCTGTCCTGGGCGGCTCAAGGACGTGTCCTTGAGAAGAAAGCACATCCCACTATGTTTGGGTAGAATGTTCTGTACATATCTGTTAAGCCCACCTAGTTTAATGGGTCATTTGAGACCGATGTTTCCTGATTGACATTCTATCCTTTCCTTATAACCACCCACCGATGTAAGTGGGGTGCTAACGCCCCCTACTATTATTTTATCAATTAGATTAACTTCTCCCCTTGGATCTGTTAAGGTCTCTTTACATATTTAGGGGCTCCTGGGTTGGGTACAAATACACTTATAAATGTTTTATTTTCTTGCTGGATTGGCACCTTTGTCATTCTGTACTATGGGAGTCAAGGACCCTTCCCTGTCCTTTGTCACGGTCTTTGTCTCCAAGTCTCTGATGGAAGTGTTGTTGCCCCAGCTTCCTCGCTCACCTCTGTGTGCCTGGGATGTCTTCTTCCGTCTTACCCTCTCAGTCTGTGTCCTGATGTCTGTAGGCAGAAGTGAGTCTTCTGTAGGCAGCAGAGACACGAGTGTCCTTCTTTAATCCATTCACCCACTCCATGGCTTTTGGTTGGAGAATTTAGTCCATTTACATTTAAAGTAATTACCAATAGGTGTGTACTTACTGCCATTTTGTTGTTTTCTGGCTGTTGCTGTTCTTTCTCTCTGTTCCTTTCTTCTCTTTCTCTCTTCCCTTTTGGTTTGAGAACTTTCTCAAGTGTTATGTTCAGATCCCATTCTCTTTCATCTATTTACTATACATTTTTGCTTTGTGGTTACCATGAGGCTCATGTACATCATGTATATGTGACAACAGTCTATTTTTTTTTAAGATTTTATTTATTTATTTATTTATTTGGCAGAGAGAGAGATCACAAGCAGGCAGAGAGGCAGGCAGAGAGAGAGGGGGAAGCAGGCTCCCCGCCGAGCAGAGAGCCCAATGCGGGGCTCGATCCCAGGACCCTGAGATCATGACCTGAGCCAAAGGCAGAGGCTTTAACCCACTGAGCCACCCAGGTGCCCCTACAACAGTCCATTTTAAGTTCATAGCAACTTAAATTTGAATGCATTCCAGAACACGACATTTTTATGTTCTTTGTCACCTTTTGCATCTTCTTATTTTATGTATCCGTTAACTCATTAACATAGTTATAGTTAATTTTGCTACTTTTGTCTTTTAACTTTCAAAGTAGCTTTACAAGTGATTAAGCCACCACCTTTACTATATATTTATCCTTGCAAATGAGGTTTTTACTTTCATATTTTTTGTTATTAATTTGTGCCACTGCTTTTCAGTTTAACCATTTCTTGTAAAGCCAATTTAGTAGGGATGAATTCCTTTGGTTTTTTGGTCCAGAAATCTGTTTATCTCTCCTTTAATTCTGAATGACAATCTTACAGGGTAGAGTATTCTTGGTTGAAAGTTTTCTCCCTTCAGCACTTTGAATGTGTCCTGCTGCTCCCTTCTGCCTTGCCAAGTTTCTGCTGAGAAATCTGCTGATAGCCTTACGGGTTTCCCTTGCGTATAATAACCCGTTTCTCTATTGCTGCTTTTAAGATTCTCTCTTTACCCTTAGACATTTCAATTACAAAGTGTCTTGGTGTAGGATCTCTTTTGATTTATCTAATTTGCCACTCCCTGAGTTTCTTGGATGTGGACGTCTCTTTCCTTCTCAGATTACGGAAATTTGGGGCCATTAGTTCTGCAAATAATTTTTCTGCCCCCTTTCTCCTTCTGGGATGCTTATAACGTGAATGTTATTCCACACAATGTCCCAGAGATCCTTTATGTTATCTTCATTTGTAAAGCCTCTCTTTTCTTTTTGCTGCACTGTCTGGGTGAGTTCCATTGCTTCTGTGTCTTCTGTTCAGCCGTTGGGCCCCTCTAGTGTATTTCTCAGTTCAGTTCTTGTATTCTTGAGCTCTGTGACTTCTGTTTGGTACTTTCTTGTTTTCTGTCTCTTTGTTAAAGTTCTCACTGTGTTCATCCACTCTTCTCCTGAATTCAGTGAGTGTCTTTATGACCATTACCTTGAATACTTTGTCAGGAAAAAAAAAAAAAACTTTTGTCAGGAGGATTACTCATCCCTGTATCACTAAGGTCTTTTTCTGAGGTCTTATCTTACTTTTTCGTCTGAAACACATTTTGTTTCGTCTGTGTCCTCATTTGGCTTGACTCTCTGTGTTTGTTTTTGTGGATTAGGTGAAACAGCTACTCCCTCACTCTTGGAGTGACATTTGGAGGTGATGAAACTTCTTAGTCACCCTGCCCTAGGTCTTGGCTGTCTCTTGAAAGCCTGTGATTGTTTAAACTGCCTGATCTATTCTTGATAAATCTCCCCATCGAAGGTGTGCCAAGACCTGTCAGTAGGATCTCACTTAGTACCTTGCTCTAGGCTGGTTGGGAGCCAGACCCTCAGGCAGCAGCTTTTAAAGTCTGCAAATATATGCAGTTCTATGGGCCACAACCGTAACCCTTGCTGGTCTCTAGACCAGGAGATGTGGGGGTGTCCCCTGGACTGCAAATCTTGGTCCTTTCTAGATTTCATTCCATCTTTTTCCATAGATATCTACTGAAAGAAGAACTTCTGGTTAAAGGATCTAGTTTTCTAACTTAATAGGAAAACAAAGAATCTTTAATGGGGGAGGGGGTCAAAATCAAGGATTCCAAGTTCCACGTTTGAGCTTCAACCGTCGGTCTTCCCAGTGCTTGCCACCCGCCTCGAAGATGGAGTCATGGGACCTCTGCTGGTAACCTGCTCCCAGGAATGCCTGTCAGCAGATCCCTACCACGCTGAGCTACTTTCAGGCCATTCAAAAAGCCGAATGTGAGGAGAGTGTTCTGGATACTTAAAGCTTTTGGATGGTTCTTCCCCACACAAAAAAGAGACTTTTCTGCAGCCACTATACGCAGCATCCCTTGTAGCCCCCAAAACATGGTACCTAGGGGATTCTGGGCAGTTAGCACCTCCTCCTAGACAGCTGCAGGGTGCATCTGGTCCTCCTGTAAGTACTGTTGCACAGGTCGTTCACTGACTTACTTGTACACCCCTCGACATCCTCCACATTTCTACCCTTCAGCCACCGGGTTGGCATCCTCACACACACCGAGGCACACCGCCTAGGCCAACGAGCCCTACAGAGCTTCAAAATGCACAGCCTTCCACAGGAGTGAGATGCTCAGACGCCTCTTCCCCCAAAGCTCACGCCGAGACAGAAAACTGATTTCTGTTCGATCTCTGGGAGAAGGAAACAAAACCCCTACAAATCCCCAGGCAGAAATTTTCCTTTTACGGTTGTGGTATCACCTGCGGGAACTGCCCTTCCGCCCTTCCCAGAGGCACAGACCCTCGTGCGGCCCTTGGTGAAGGTGGCCGCGTGCTAACAGGTACCGCCTGTGACAGTGCTGGGCTCTACATAAAGGGACTTGTCTGCTTCTTCCCATTAGAGTGTAAACTCTTGAAGTAACAAACTTCTGGTACTTTCTTTGTCATTCCCGGTGTCCACTCTGGTGCTGCCGCGTGCCTTGCGGCTGCTGGACACACACCACTGAGCATCAACGGGGTCCTCGCCCGTGTAAGTGAGAAAAGGCCCGCCTTCATTGTTATGGGTTAGACATTTGCTTTTCTGAAGAGATCTTGGATTCTGTGTGTGTGAGAAAGAGAGATGGAGGGACGGGGGCCGCGGGGATGAAGGGGGAATGGACAAGGCTCAGGCATGATGACCCCTGAGGCCCGCGGAGAGCTGGGCTGGCACACGGGGCCTGTGGCACTCCTGCCTGCTAGTTATATACACGCGTCTGTTTTTTGGGTTTTTTTTTTTTTAAGATTTTATTTATTTATTTGACACAGAGAGAGAGAGCGATCACAAGCAGGCAGAGAGGCAGGGAGAGAGAGAGGGGGAAGCTGGTTCCCCACTGAGCAGAAAGCCTGATGCGGGGCTCGATCCCAGGACCCTGAGATCATGACCTGAGCCGAAGGCAGAGGCTTTAACCCGCTGAGCCACTCATGCACCCCTGCATACGTCTGTTTTTAAAGGACAGGGCAATGTTCTGGTTCGAGACCTGGTGATTTCTGCTGCTTCGTCCTCTGCCCCCAGCCCAGCTGCAGGGACCGCGGGCTCCAGGGGGGCCCCGCTCTCGGTCCGAGCACGCGGACGTTGGGGCCCACAATCCGGACCTTTGGAGAAGCTGCCAGAACTTTTCCTTCCAAAGCATGAGCTCCTTCGCGAAGCAGGGCATCCATTCTGGGCTTGCTGACACGTCAGTGGGGCCGCCCCCCACACCAGTGTCGAGGAGGCCTGACCTCAGAAGACGCCCCGCAGCCCACTGAGGACGGGAGGCCCCACGAGGCGGGAAGAGCCCCCATGGCCGCAGAGACAGACTGTCTGGACAGGTCGTGTCACCCTGGAGGTGCGCGGCCGGCCCGCAGAGGACCCACAAGCCGGCCAGGCTCTGCATGTGCCGGGGAGGCGGGGTGCCGGGGGGAGGGGCAGCGAGCCACCCCCGTGTGCCGCGTGTCCCCTGCGGCCGGCGCTCCCAGGCTCGGCAGCCAGTCTAGAAAGGCAAACCCCTTCCTGCGTGTTAGTTCTTCCAAAATCGTTCGACTCTTCCAGAAAAGGGCATAAAAACGCCACACTGCTGGCCCGCAGGCTGCAGAGCAATCAGGACGAGCGCGTAGGCGACGGATCCTGGCGGTTAGGCGCGCGAGCTCTGACGGGACAGGGACCCACGTCGGGGTCCCGGCGCACCGCTCCCCGGCTGCGTCACTCTGGAACTGGACAAGCCCGGGCCGGCCCGTCCGTGCAGTGGGTCACAACCAGCGCCCGCCTCCCAAGGCGCTCGGCGGCTTGCCGCGTCAAACCTCTGGCGGCACGCTGAGCTCTCAGAACCAACAGCATCACAGGTGCTGTCGAGCGCGCCCTCCCGGTGCGTGGGTTCACCTTCTACGCGAGCACCCGCACGGCCGGGACGGTCCCGAGTGTGCACGGAAGCGTGGGTACTGGGCTCCCACGGCCACGCCCAGGGCCTCACCACGTGTGTATGTAATGTGCCTCCGCACAGAATTCCGAGAACAATGGGAACGGCGGCCCTGGAGGACCGACCTCCCAGCGTGTGGCGCGCGTCTCCCTAAACGTGTGACGTTTGTGGTCACGCTGGCCTCTCACAGCGTCAGGAGGCGCGATGACCATCCGCCCCACACGACAGGCAAGGGAGCGGGGCTGACAGCGCTGGATGACGCACCCCACGGCAAAGCCAGCACGTGCCAACCGGCGACAGGAGCCCGGCCGGTCAGACGTGGGTCCA
Source organism: Nasua narica (assembly GCA_028533885.1). Lineage (NCBI taxonomy): Eukaryota > Metazoa > Chordata > Mammalia > Carnivora > Procyonidae > Nasua > Nasua narica. The sequence continues at coordinate 415,257 of CM052814.1, read as the reverse complement.
CGCTCTCACTCAACACGGCACGCTGCCTCCTGACCCGCCTGGGGACCCCGTGTCCCGGCTGTTGCGGAGTGTGGAAAAGGCCGGGGGTGGGGACCCCAGAAGATGTATTGGTGGGTCCTGGGGAGCCACAAAAGGGAAGGGAAGCACTTCCCCGGCACAGTCGACCAGACCCAGATGCTCAGGGGTCAGCTCGCTCCCCACATTTCAAAGTCCCTGAGAGGAGGGGCACCTGGGGGGCTCAGTGGGTGAAAGCCTCTGCCTTCGGCTCAGGTCATGATCTCAGGGTCCTGGGATCGAGTCCCGCATCAGGCTCTCTGCTCAGCGGGGAGCCTGCTTCCCCCTCTCTCTCTGCCTGCCTCTCTGCCTACTTGTGATCTCTCTCTCTCTGTCAAATAAATAAATAAAATCTTAAAAAAAAAAAAAAGCCCCTGAGAACATCAGGCTTTCCAGCACCGTGAATTTCACTGCGACGTCGAGAAAAATCAGACCGTGTGCTAAGAAAGATGGGAAACTGAGGGGGGAACCAGGTGACAGAGGCAAGGGACAGAGTCCCCGGGGACGGTCACTGACGAAGGATGCCCCGTGACAGCATGACCCCTCCTTTCAAAGACCATATATGCTTCCAATGAGGCCAAAGAAACAGCAACATTGAACGTGTCTGGATAACTTTCCGTGAACCCTCGCCCGGTACCCCAACCCATCGTCCCACTTGGCCCCATTTCTATCGAGTCTCAAGAGGCAAAAATCCCTCGGTCTGCCCTGTGCCTCTCGGTTCCGAATCCCGGCTTCGGCATCTTCGCCCAGTTAGCAGTTCGAGGTCCCACGAGTGCTCCCACCAGATACTTTACAGGGAGAGCGGGATGGGGACACTGTTCACACCCACGCACACACACACGTGTATGCAACGTGTACGCACACACACGTGCATGTGTGCCCACACATGCA
>CM052814.1:385390-413812 GCA_028533885.1 Nasua narica | reverse complement strand
CGGCGGTGGGGCGGGGCGCGGTCACGGGGCGGGGACGCGGCGATGGGGCGGGGCGCGGCCGTGGGGCGGGGCGGGGCGCGGCGGGGCGCGGCCGTGGGGCGGGGCGCGGCGGTGGGGCCGGGGGCGCGGCCGGGGGGCGGGGGGCGCGGCGGGGGACGGAGCGTGGCCGTGGGGCGGGGCGGGGCGCGGCCGTGGGGCGGGGCGCGGCCGGGGGGCGGGGGGCGCGGCGGGGGACGGAGCGTGGCCGTGGGGTGGGCTGCGGCCGTGGGGTGGGGCGCGTCCGGGGGCGGGGCGCCGCTGTGGGCCGTCGGGCAGGGAAGGAGGCTGGTCCTTCCGCAGGGGCTCCGCGCGCGAGCTCCGCGCGCCCTCAGGAGCACAGGGGGAGCTGGGGGGACCCGTCCGTCCGCCGTGGGGAGGGGACATGCTGTCTGATCTGGGGACGCTGCTTTCCTTCGCACAGGGGGCCCCCGCGGAGCGCCAGCAGCGACCCGGACTTCGTGGTGGTGGACGGCGTGCCTGTCATGCTCCCATCCTACGACGAGGCTGTGAGCGGAGGCGTGAGGGCGTCAGGCCCCGGGTACCTGGCCTCCGTGGGCCACGGCTGCCCCTCGCCAGTGGACGACCAGAGCCCCCCCGCATACCCCGGCTCAGGGGACACGGACACGGGCCCGGGGGGGCCAGAAGCCTGTCACAGCGGCTCAGGTTCTTCCGAGCTGATCCAGAGTCTGTACTCGCCTTCCGTGTGCCCGGGGGGCACGCGCCCCGACAGTGCGGATGTGGGGGCCGGCACGGCGGGAGAGACGGCGTCCAGCAGCCCGGGCATCGACATCGCAGACGGTGAGCGTGGGCCCGGCTCCCGGCCTCTTCTGCGGCCTGAGCCGCCGCTTGTCGCTCTCCCTGCGTGTCCCCCGCCGTCCAGAGCGGGAGGGCTGCAGGGACCGGATTGTGTCCTAGCATCCACGGGAACCAGGATGCTCCCATCCCTGCTTTGGACGGGGTTCTGGGGGCACCGGAGACAGGGTCCCTGAGCACACGAGCAGGGTCGGGGTACCCGCGGGAGGATGGCCCTGCAGGGGCTGTGTGCAGGCGGGGCGCTCTCAGCAGGCGGGAGGAACTGGCACACATGCCCGGCGTTCGCAGCTCACGGTGGAGAGAGACCGGGCTGGGTCCCCGGGAGGCCCACAGCCCACTGTGCACGCAGGAGCGCCCCTGCTGCCCAGAGCCGGCCTCCCTCCTGCGTGCCCACTGCCCCCTGTCCCTGCATCCGGCCCTTGGTCTGGCTTGATCCCTAAAGACAAGTGGTTCAGGTCTTGTAACATATCATTTCTCGTGAGCTAGGTGTAAGATTTTCTGTGGGAAGAGCGGTTTCTGTTATTATTAACTGATAAATGTAGAACTTAACATTTACACTGACACGGGGAATTATAGATATTTTAATCGAGCTTTTAATCCCCGATGCTTGCGGCTGAGTAACCACCTGTCCTTTCACAGAGATCCCACTAATGGAAGAAGACCCATGACCAGCAAAGCCGCGAAGATTCGCCTGCCCCTGTGGGATGGGAGCCGTGCCCCTTGGAGTGACGCCCCAGAGGACGGACTGTGGGGCCATGGGGGGGTTTCCAGCTCACCTCCGTGGGGACCATGACTCACATCTTCCATCTCGGGCTCGACACTGTGGCCGGCGCTCATGGGGAGCAAGGACGAGGGGGCCTGGGCGGTCCTGGTGAAGGGGTCTGGCCGTCCCTGCTGCAGAGCAGGGGGCGCCCCACACGTCTCCCCGACCCCGCGTCCCGTGACTCGTGCTGCGGGCACTGCCTGCGCCTTTGCAAGCATGTCCCCTGCCGATTCGCCCCGAGACCGCAGCCATTGTGTAGAAGGCTCCCGGGCGCGTGGGGGCCTCTCCTTGATCCAGACCCGGTACCGGTGCGTGAAAGGAAAGGAAGGGCACAGGCTCCGCTTCCCGGAACTCCATCCACAAGTGCAGCTGAGGAGCTCTGAGCCGCCCTCTGGGGAAATTCAGTGGTTTTCTGCGTCACGGGCTGGCACACGCATCGTGCTCGGGGTAAGTCTCGTGGTCGTGACTTTTCGGATGCTCGGACGTGTCTCCTGGCGAACAGAGTTACAAGGTGACGTTCATCTCGGCGTTCAAGGTGTCCCTTGACCGTGTGTCTCGAGAGTCGCGAGTCCCCTCCCATCACCCGTTACCATGCTGCCCCTGCTCCCAGAATGCAGCCATATGTTTATTTTCCAAAACAGAACCTGTTTCTGTAAACATGCTCCTCCTCCAAATAAAGTATGAGGCTGGATTTTTTCCTTTCTGTTTTGTGTGCAAAGTGCGCAGGCCGGCCTCCCGGCCCAGATGGCTTTCGGCCTCCCCCCTCCCAGTCCGGGTCCGCGGTCATGCTGCCACGAGGAACCCCCCCAAGCCCCACTGGGTGCTATTCCTGAGAAAGTGACTGACAAAAACGTTTCCCGAGTCCTGAAACATCTTCTCAAACACATGTTGATCTGTGGATTTGATTTTTTTCCTCCTTTGGGCTGTAGGCAAACATAAACAAAACTCGGATCCATAAAATTGCTCCCTCTTTGGAGCGCGGAGCTGGGAGCTCGGTGAAATCCCCTTTTATCCTGACACAGACTGATTAAAAATGAACAACAATGTGACAGTTTGAAGCGCGGCTCTCACAGTGGAGCCGGGCGGGCAGAGGAGGGGCGGTGACCCCCAGGAACGGGGGCTGGGGGCTGGCGGCTGGCGGCTGCGAGGGGCTCGCTGAGCCGGCCCGGGGCCGCGGGAGCCCTGGGTGCATGAAAACTTCGGCACAACTTTGCATCACTAGCTGCATGGAAGGAGCTGGTTTTCATGAGTGTTTGTGCTTAAATGTAACCCGGCCTGCCAGGAGGCAGAGGGCGTGGGCGGCTGGGGGGCCCTGGGTCCACTGTGGGCTGCCTCCTCCAGACAGCTGCCCAGGTTCCTCCACCCTGGGGCTGGCGGGGAGGGCATCTCAGAGACCAGCAGGCAGGCCCCTCACTTTCCGGGAGGCAGTAGGTCTGGCCTCCCCTCCTTCGGGGAGGCCTTCTCCTCCCGAACTAGAGCAGCCCCCCGACGCCTGTCAGCCCAGCACAGGGTGCCCCCCAGGCCGGCAGTGGAGATGGGGAGCAGGAGCTGCACGTCCAGGCGGCAGCGGCAGCCGTGTGGAAGTGGAGCTGCCCGTCAGAAGGAGAGGCCTGCTCTTGGGCCTCAGTCTAACGGGATCACCGGGACCCCCTCGGTCCCTGTAGCTTCTGGCCGCGGCCTCACCCACAAATGCTGCTTGCCCTGACTTCTCACCCTGGTGAGGTGCTGTCCCCGGAGAGAAAGCCCGCGACTCTGACGCTGCCCTGGGGACCCGTCTGCAGTCAGGCCCATGTCCCAGGGCAGGGGGAGCGCCCTCCCCAGCTCTGCGCTCTGCCCCGGGGGAGGGACACCCCTGCGGCGGGAGCCCCCAGCCGGATCCCTGGCTGCCCCTAGAGTCCGCGCCAGGTGCCCGCGGTTTCCAGGAACTGGAGGGGACTTCTCTGCTGCAAACCCAGCAGATGCCCCGGGACGTCCTCACGCTTCACTGTGGGGAGACTTGGTTTAATTGCAAACTCCGACTTGCTGGTGCGGGGTCTTGCGCCTGTCCCGGCAGCCTCCTACTCCCTGCTGGCCGCACGGCAGGCCCAGGCGAGTAGGGAGTCTGAGGCCCGCGGCCCCACCTGCTGGGCCCAGATGCCCCTCGCGCTCCTGTGCCGCCGCCGTCCACACCCCCGCGCCCTGTGTCCCCATGGGGACAGCATGGCGTCACAGGACAGCATGGCTTGGCCACGGCCACTACCCGGCTCCCAGTCCTGCTTCTGTCACTGACGGGCTGGGTGTCTGGACGAGAGGGGTTGCCTCCCGGGGCCTCCGTCTCCTGATGCGGAAGAACTAGCTCCCCTCGGCCTTCCCTGGGGGCCGTGGCCAGGACGGAGAACGCGCCCAGCAGGCCCTTGTTGCCCAGCGCAGGTGAGGCTGTCACATGGGGTCACTTCCAGGCACCTCGCACCTGCCTGGGTCCCTGCGGCTCCCGAGAACGCTCGCAGGCACAGGGTGCCCCCAGCAGATGGGCAGAAAGGTGGGATGGCCCTTCCCCTGGACCCGCCCCCCAGGAGCCCCCCAGCTTCCAGATGCTGAGCCTTCCGTGAAGGGGGAGGTGTCTCATTCTTGGAATGCTCCGGAAGCTCCCGCTCAGGGAGGGCAGAACAGCCTCGGGAATCTCCCCGTGGACTCCGAAGGACCCGGATCGCCTCCACAGGCAGCCCCGTCGGTTAACACGAACCTGCTTCTCTAATTTTATAGCCTGTCTCGGATTGAAGGCATCAAAGTTAACGCCCATCCATTTCCGAGGTGATAAAGGGCCAAGCCCACAGCAAAGACGCCCGGTCCAGCAGCAGGCAGAATGGGGCCCGGGAGAGCACGGTCACTGGGCAGGGACGGCGGGTCCCGAGCACGATGGCCTTGAGCTCCTCAAACTTAAGGCAGAGCGTGTGGCGTCCACGCACCCGTGGCAGGGCGTGGCAGAGCCGTGGCAGGGCGTGGCAGAGCGTACAGTCTCTCTGCTGGGCTGGGAATCGGCCCCTGGGTACCTGCCGTGCATGATTCTGAGGGGCCCGAGGTGTGGCCCGGCCACCTGCTCTGCTTAGAGGCGCATTGGCACGTCCAGAGCCCATGGGAGTGCTGGTCTCTGGTCCTCCGAGGCCGCGGGACACAGAAACCCCAATGCCAGCAATACAGGATGGAGCCGAGGGAATGACAAGTGTTTGCTGAGCACCCGCTGAGCACCTGGGTGCCAGGCCCTGTCTCAACTCTCTGACGGGTGGAGGTGGGCTGGTAAATGGGCAGAAGCAGGTTGGGGGCTGGGACGCATGGGACGCCCGCCCAGGCCTAGGCGCTCAGGGAGGCTGCCCTGCTGGGCGCAGGGTGGTGGGGCCCCAGGCCTGGAGAAGCAGGTGTGGGGCAGAGGGGTGGGAGAGCTGGGCTGAGCGAGGGGCCCAGAGGCCAAGAGGAGAAGAGCAGGCAGAGGTGGGACCGGGAGGAAAGCTGGGCCGGTGGGGAGACTGGGTGCCGGCACCTGGAGAAGGAGAGTGCTTCCCCAGGGCCTCGAACCCGCAGAAGGCTTGAAGCCGAATAGTGCGCCCGGCCCGAGCCATCTGTGAGGCCCCTCAGCTGGGGCAGCCAGGCCCAGGAGTTCCCTTCGGGCTGCCCAGGACCCGGGTGCCTCTGTCCCCGCCTGCGCCTCCTCCCCGGGCGCGGGCTCCGTCGGGGGCGTCTGCACTGAGAAACTCTGCGTTCACCTCCGTTGGGGACGGCGGGGACGGGATGCCATCCTGGGCCAGCCAGAGCCCCTCCAGGAGGCAGTGCCGGCCCAGACCAGTCACCGGGTTGAGCCGGCCACCGTCTTCACAGTCGGGGAAGTGTGGGGGAGATGGGAGGAACCCGCAGGTGTTGCGTGCCCATCCTGTGGCTTTCTCCTCCACCAGCCCCGGTCCCCCATCAGGCCGTCCGTGCACACACAGAGCTCTGTACTTTTATCCTCGACTGTATTTCGGGGCAGCTCTACTTCTATGGGAAGATCGGGCAGAAAGTAATGAGCCCCATGGTGCGTGGTTTCTCCCCTTCCTCCGCCGTGCGCTCCCGTGGCCGGAGCCCGGGTGACACGACGCAGGTTCCCCTCGCTCTCCGAGACCTTTCTTAAGCCGAAAGGGCAGAAGTCGAAGCGTAGCCCCCACTTTCTGGACGCTTGTGTTAGTCCACTCGGCGTTTAGGAAGGACGTGTGGTCGTACCCATTTCCGCTAAGGGAGCAAATCCAAAGGGGACGCTGCTCTTACGGAGAAAGCTGTCACGGCTCTATGCAGGCGGCAGCTTCCGGACGGCAGGGGGTCCCTGTCCTAGCAGCTGACACGCGCGGGTTATGGCAGGGTCGCTCCTGGTGACACACCTTCTGCAGGTTTGGATGAAGCTACAGTTACACACGACCACAACATCATAGAGCAGTTTCTCCGCCCCCAAAACCCCACGTCTGCCTGTTCCTCCTTCTGGCCCGAGAACCCATGGCTGCCACGACCTTCTGTCCCCGAACGTCACCTCGCTGGGGTCACACTGGGCCTGCACTGGGCGTGCAGGGCTTTCACGGGACGAGGCACCAGCCTGAAACTAGAAACTTCGGAGACCGCACGGACTTCCCGGCTTGTGGGACTGGGGACAGCGCGACATCGGCAAGGCTGTGACGAGGGTTCCCCCCCCCACCCGGCCACCTGGAGACCCGCGGCGGAGCACTCCACAGGTTCCCCGAAGACCCCGTTCTGGGGTCAGGCAGATTTCTTCCTGTTGTCCCCTCCCAATCCGAGCACGGGGACGGAGACGGTTGGGGAGCCAACAGGACCCCGTGGGGCACACTACCGGCGACACCATCCCCTGCCTCGTTCCCGCAGCTGTAAAATGGGGCAGACAGGACCCGAATCTATGCAAACTCCTCAAACCGCGCCGCTGGAGGACATATTCGGAAGCTGCGAGCTGTGGGCGTTAGCGGCACCCAGGGGCGGAGCCCGGGGATTCTGTGAACACCCTATCCTGTATGCACAGGACAGCCCCCAACAAAGTCACCCCGAGGGCCGACGGTGCCGAGGGGAGAAGCCACGGCTCAGGAGACGCTGCACGAGGCCGTGTCACGGACTCAGCTGACACAGGCGAGGTCTGACTCGGTCACTCTCACTCTGGATCAGGGCCCTGGGCCCCCCACCGTCGGCGGAGGCCTCCGGGGCCTCCCTCAGAAGCACCTCTCCAAATGCATAACACAAAAGTCAGTGAATTACACGGAAACACAATTACCAAAACATTTCTAAAACTAACGTGTAACGCAATTATGTTTTCTTTTTCATGATCACGCTACAGAACAAGGTAGAGCAGCAGGTCTGATCAGGATCCTAAATGCAAAGCAGATAACGCTGTGTGAACTTTACATGCCACGCCCCCTCCCCCCCCCCCCAGCCCAGAGCCCACGGGCAGGGGGCTGCCCACGGATGTGCAGGGGCAGACGCCACTGCTGGGGCTGTGCCTGGGAGCCACGCCGAACAAGGACACGGGCGGCCGCTCTGGGTGGGGACTGCTAGGAGCTGGCTTAGCTCCTAGCAGTCCCTCGCTCCGTGTCCCTGCTCGGACGTCCCCGTTCGATGTCCCCGCTCAGATGCTGCATCTAGCCCCCCCCTCAATGCCCCCACTGGGATGTCCCCGCTTAGATGCTCCATCATCAACACGAAGGAGAAGGAGAGTAGCTAGAAGAAACATGTTTTCAAGCTATCGACAGTAAAACAAATCGAGATCCACCATGCTTACAGAAAATACAGCATTATCTTCGTATTCTCTCTACAGAAAGCAATGAGAGAAAATCACTGCCCTGGAAAGGGTTGAAAGAGCAGAGGCCACAGCCTGTAGAGCAGGCATGTGATGGACGACAGGCAGTGGATAATCGATCACCATTTACAGACTGTTTTGTTATTTCTGTCTCCGTCTGTGATCTTTATGATGTCTGTGGGGCCAGCTTACTGAAATCTATAATTTGTTGCAATTTCTTATTCTAAGGAAATAGTCATTTTTGTACCGCAGGTGTGATTTGCATCCTTTCTCTTAATGAGAGCCCCAGGACGGCGGGCCTGCCGGCTGGCTGAGAAACACGAACAACCTGAGTGACCCCCACATCCCTCCCGGCTCTGTGGCTGAAGCGGCCCACCCAGCGCCCAGGGTAGAGACACAGCCCCTGGTAATGCGGGGGCGGACGGATGACACGAAGACCCTGGGTTCTCACTGCACCGCCCTGAGCATAGAGCATCGTCCCTGGCAGGGCTCCCCACCACCCTGGGGCACTGGGGAAACCATTCCACGCGTCTACATTATAAAGGGTAAAAAAAAAAAAAATGCTATTAAACCAATATACCTTTAAGCATTTTCACATAGTCCGAGCGGTCTCCAGCCTTTGCCGTGCTTGTCCTGCCGCCATCCGGCCTGGAGCCCCTCGGCCCAGTGACGTCTCCCCGCGTTCAGGCAGAGGTCCCACCCGGTGACGTCACCCCACGCTCAGGCGGAGCTCCCACCCAGTGACGTCACTGCGTGCCGTGAAGTCCTCCCACCCGGCGACGTCACCCCACGCTCAGGCGGAGCTCCCACCCAGTGACGTCACTGCGTGCCGTGAAGTCCTCCCACCCGGCGACGTCATCCCACGCTCAGGCGGAGCTCCCACCCAGTGACGTCACCCCACGCTCAGGCGGAACTCCCACCCAGTGACGTCACTGCGTGCCGTCAAGTCCTCCCACCTGGTGACGTCCTCCACGCGCAGGCGGAGCTCCCACCCGGTGACGTCACCCCAGGCTCAGGCGGAGCTCCCACCCAGTGATGTCACTGCGCAACGTCGGGTGCTCCCACCTGGTGACGTCCTCCACGCTCAGGCGGAGCTCCCACCCAGTGACGTCACTGCACGCCGTCAGATGCTCCCACCTGGTGACGTCCTCCACGCTCAGGCGGAGCTCCCACCCGGTGACGTCACTACACTCAGCTAGGCGGAGCTCCTATCGAATGACCTCACCCAGTGCTGAGGTTCAGCTCCTCACCCTCGCTCAGGTGTTGCTGACGTTCGTGCAGTTTTCTATTTACCAGACAAATGTCACCATCTAGTGAAACCAGAGACCCAATTTCTGGGTCTGTCACTGAATGTAGGACTCCGAGCTGACGTCCTTCCCCTCTGCCCACAGCTCCCACACTCCTCAGGTGAGCAGATGGTAGGACTGGGTGGCCTCTTGCTGACACGGCGTGCTTTTAGAATTTCCAACCTCTGAGGGCACTTGGTGGCACAGTGGTTAAGCGCTGGACTCTTCCTTTTTTAAAGATTTTATTTATTTGAGAGCGAGAGGGAGAAACAGAGAGAGCAGGGGGAGCGGCAGGCAGAGGCAGAGGGAGAGGCAGACTCCCCACCGAGGAAGGAGTCTACGTGGGGCTCGATCCCGGGACCCCAGGATCACGACCTGGGTTGAAGGCAGCCGCTTAACGGACGGAGTCACCCAGGTGCCCCTAAACTTTGGACTCTTGGTCTCAGCTCAGGTCACGATCTTGGGGTCGTGGGAGCCCTTTGGGAGGCAGCTGGAGCCTTACGCCCCGGAGGCCTTCCCAGGCCAGTCCCACTTGCTCCCGGGCTGACCCCTTCCTCTCGAGGCCCCCGGGAGGACACCTGTGGGCGGCCAGCCACCGGCAACTTCAGGTCAACCTGCCACACATGGGGGGCACAGGGCCCGTCCTGCCTGTGGCGGGCGCTCCTGCCCCAGGGCTCAGCCCATGCTGGCGCCGGCGCTCCTCCCAAGTGCCCCCAGACGCACGTGAAATCCCCAGCTGGGGTACACCCACCTGCTGGGGACACAGACCGTTTGACACGCTACGCGGGCAGCCGTCTTTGGAGATACAGGTTTTTACTTTTTAGCCTTTGGGAGAAGGAGGGCGGGTCGGGGAGTGGTCCTAGCACAGGTGAGCTGAGCCGCTGACCCCACTGGTCTCACTGGCCCCAACCGGAAGATGCTGGGTCCCAGGGATGCTGCCCCAGGCAGGCTTGCTCAAAGAACCAGGTGTGGGCCAGTCCGGAAACCCCCAGAATTCCACCTGCGCCCACACCGCAGATGCCGAGGCCTCCGTGTGGCTCTGCGCCCAGAGGCCCCGGGAGGACCAAGCAGTTGAGCAGACTCTGCGCCCCAGGGCGAGCCCGCTTTGGAAGCCGGCAGGGCGGGACAGGGGCCCGGCCTGCCCAGTGCCAGCAGCCGTGGTTGCTGCTGACGGCACCTCCTGGCCATCAGACCCCCCGGGCCTCCTGTACCCGTGGGTCGGGAACACGGCCCCCTTCCTCCACACACCACGGGGCCCTCCCCCGCAGGCCAGCTCCGAGGGCATCGCATATGCTGCCCTCCCACCTGCTGGGCTCCCTGTTGGGTCTTCCGGTCCTCTGTGCCCGGAGCCCTGCTCCCCTGTCAGGCCTCTCCCAGCTCCCTGCCACCCCCGCCCCCTGTGGTCCTGGCCTGGAGGCTCTGGGAGGCGGGGCAGGTCGGCCTCCACCGTAGCTATTCCCGGGGCCCAGCTCCGTGCCGCCCACCTGGTCCACAGTGAATGCTCTTTGAGTGAACAAATGAATGAGAGAATGATCCCGAGCCTCTGGGCACGACTGACATCCGCGTGCACTGCCACAGAGAGCGTTTGGGGACTGACTCGGCTCTCGTATGAGCAAGAGAAGTCTGTCCTCTCCAGAAGGGGGTGTCTTCCCCACCCCGGAGTGGGGAGCCTGCACCCCGAGATCCAAGGACCCCAGACCCCAAAGAGCAGAGCCTCTCGGGTCCTCCCGACAGACCTCGGGTGTCAGCGAAGAGGGGGCCTGGAATGTCCCGATGAGGCTGGTCCCCTCCTCACCTGCTTTCCCAGAAATGAGGGGGGGCGGTTCCTGTGCTCCCACAGCTGCCCAGACGCAGGATGTGTTCTCCTCCAGATCGGTCCGCTGACACTGCCCCCTAGCGCCCTCCAGGTTTGTCCACGTGGCAGAAATTCCTTCTTTTTCAAGCTGAATACTCTCCTGTGTGTGTTCGTGTCACACTATGTTTATCCATCACCCACCGACGGACACGGGCCGCGGGCACCTTCCGGTTGCCGTGAACAAGGGGTGCAGAGAGCTCCTCGAGACCCCACATTCTGTTTTTTTGAGGGCACGCCGGGGAGGACAGCTGGATCGTATGATAATGCCGGGTTCCATCCTGCAAGGACGTTTTCCCTCAGGGGCTGCACCGCCTTAGCCCAGACCCGGAATCAGCCCCGTCCTGATGCCGAATGCCCTCGAACCTCACGAGACACCCTGGCCCGGGATCTCGGGCCTCACGGGGACCTGGGCTCACAGAAGGCCCGCTGGAAGGTGCTACCTGGCCCCGGCTCTCCGTGTGCCCTCCCTGCCAGCCTCTGTGGGACAGAAGTCCCCCCAAGCTGGAGACCAGGGCTCGTCTGCAGTGGTTGGTGGAGGGAAGTGAAGCCAAGCAGCAGGAATGGGGGGTGGGAGAGGAGAGACTGAGCAGAGGTGATGGTCTGTTCTTGAGATGTCCCTGCTGGGAGCTCGGCCCTGCCCTTTGCAAGGCCAGCAGCCCCTGCATGGGACCCCCCACGCAGGGGACGGTCTGGCGGGTGCTGCCCACTGGTTCCTGCCTCCTGGGGTCCCAGGGCGCCCCCTGCCCCGGGTCAGCTGACACCGAGGTGAGCACCGGGCAGCTTCCCAGGAGAGCCGGGGGACCCCCTGAGGCAGGATGCGGACAGGCGCACCGGCCACGTGGAAGCCGGGTCCCTCCTCTCGCTCGGGGATCCGGCCTGGAGACAGCGCGAACCCTGGACCCCCGCATCTGCGGAAGTCGCCGCCACCCGCCCCACCGGCACGTACCGCAGGCCTGGCGCGGGGCTGTGGGGACATCGGTCCTTAAACAACCCCCCAAGGCCTGACCCCGACTTATGGAGGACGACGAGGTGGGGGCGGAGGCAGGGCCGGCGGTGCGCCCACGGTCACCTCGCGGCCCCACAGCGGAGTGGGCCGGGCCCACGCCCTGACGCACACGCGCGCCGCGACCGCCAAGCCTCCCCAGGCCCGCGGGTGCCAGAGACCGCGGCGGGAAGGACGTCTGGGCTAGGGTCGAGGCCGTGCCCTGTCCTCAAGGGCAGCGTGACCTTCAGCGGGTCACAGGAGCGGAGCGGCTGCACCACTTTCATCCTTCGTCCCCAAAGGCCGGGCACCTGCCAAGAGGAGGGCGGGAGCGCGCACAGTGGGCGCTCCTCCGCGGCGGGGAGGGAGGACTGCGCACGCCTGCAACCTCGGGCAGTCACTGCGGGGGGAACCTTGGAGACCTGCTGGGGGAGCTCCACGACGACGCGCCAGCCCCTGGCTGCCCCCGGGGGTGGGCGCTGGGACCCACTGCGGCAGGGCCGGAGGGAACGTTCTGGCCTGGTGGCATTGCCCTCTCAGATTATGCAGCTGTTTTCCTTTCTCCGTTTCTTTCTCCTCTCTCCTTTCTCGAAACTCAGTAAGTTTGACCTGAGCGTTTCCCTGGGAGTACATTTACCCTAAAAAAAATCTGTAAAAATATATATATAATAATAATTTTAAAAATTCACTTCTGGTTAATATCGCACACCGAATTTAGGGGGAACCGTGCAGATGTTCACGGTGCTCCAACCCCCATGCTGGCGAGGTCCTTGGGACGCACCCCTGTCCACCCTGCCTCAGTGTGGGGCAACTCTGACTCCTGCATCCCCGTCCTTTCATCAGGCCTCGGCCCCGAGGCTCCCTCCTCCCGCTGTCCCCAGAAGCCGAGAAGAGTGCCCAGCACGAGGCGGCAGACCTTTGGTAAGAGGTGCCCTCTCCGGCCTTGGCCTGCCATCACTGGAGAGCAGACGGGAGGAGGCCCAGCTATTCAGCAGCCCGTGGGGGGCCCCAGGGCTCCTCCTCGCAGGGCTGGAGCTCCCTCCCCACCACTGCCCCACCAGCCGCCCGGGACTGGGAAGCAGGCAGTGGCTGGTGCATCCCCCCCAGTCCGTGAATACAAGCCCCCTGTGCCGGCTTCCCTCTGCCCCACGCCCTCCAGCCCGTGCGGCATCGCGTCCCATCACCGCAGCCTGACCACAACAGGGCTGGGGACAGCTCCGTCCCCTGTTCCCCGTGGTCTGGCTGTGGAAGTCCCACCAAGGCCCGAGAACCTGCTTTCCTAACCAGGGGGTCTAACCAGTCAGCGCTTCCCTGGACTTGGAGGGGAGTCCCCTGCTGGGCGGCCGTTAACAAAGTACCCCAGACGGGGGTAGGGGGCTTGAGCAGGGCCGTTGTTTCTGGCAGTTCCGGAGGCTGGGAGTCCGAGGGCTCCGTGGCCAGGTTCTGGGGAGAGCCTCCCTTCTGGGGCTCACGGCCACTTCCCTGCTGCCTCGTCACGTGGCAGAGAGCGCTGTCGTCCATTATGTATGAGGGTCCCGTCACCAGGGTCCTGTCCTCGCCGCTGCCTCACCCCCAAATACCATCGCCCTGGGGGTCGGGGCCTCGCACGGGGACTTCAGGGGCTGACAAACCTTCGGTCCCTGGCACTCCCCGAATCTTGCCTCTCTGCCTTCCCAGCACCCACAGCACAGGCTGCTTTCCTGCCTGCAGGGTGAGCACTGGGGGGCTGGGGGGTCCTGGGGGAGCCCAGAAGCACGGCGTGGTGGACATGACCTCGCCAGGCCAACTGCACTCAGTCTGGCCGAGCTGGGGATGCTCCAGAATCTTCTCCCTTCTCTCAGGACCCCGGGGTCCCCAGTGCCGGATGTTCTAGGCAAACGTCCTCTTCCCCTACCTTCACGTTTCTTTGGACGGAAATACTTGACTCACATAGAACTTGTTTCTACGTCAGCTTGCGGCAGAGAACTTTCTGGTTCTCTGTGTGGGGACAATTTAAGTCAAGTACCTCTGCATCTGACTGGAGAGGCCACCATCACGGTGTGGCCCCCTCTATCTACCTCTCCTCCTGGGCCCTCTCATCCGCGTCCCCCCACCCACCGCCCCGGGGCCCACCCCGGCCCTCCAGGCACTGGGAACGCGAGTTTGCGTCCTCTGGTTGACTGAAGCTGGTCCTCTCTCATTCCCACTTTTCTTCACGAATATTCTCTGAACTATCGAAAACTGAAAGTGTTTTATCTACGTGAAATTTGTTACTTTATCCAGTTCTTGAAAGTATTTTTAGGGACACCTGGGTGGCTCAGTCGGTGAGCGTCTCACTCTTGATTTCGGCTCTGGTGGTGATCTTGGGGTTCTGAGATCGAGTCCTACATCGGGCTCTGCACTCGGCCCAGAGTCTGCTTGAAGATTCTCTCCCCACCCGCCTCTCTCAACTAAATAATCTTTTTTTAAAAAGTAACATTTTACTTATAATTGCACTAAATTTATATATGAGCTTCCTAAGGGTTAGCATGTGTCTGGTATTAACTCTTCCCTAAGCCCATCTTATACGTCTCCAGCTGTTAAAATTCTGTTTTATGTCCTTTGGTTCAATTCCATCATTTTATCTGAAGAAGCAGGATACCTTTCTTAGCCTTAGAAAGTGTATAGTTTTGTTGCTCTTATGAATGGGATCAAAACTCTGCATTACTCTACCTTTCTAAATTCTACCAGTTGTAATAAAACCTAATAGATTATCTAGGTACGCTCCCAGTCGTCTGGGAATGACGGTATTTTCTGTCCTTTCCCAATATTTATTGCGCTGGGTTCGCTTTCCCATCCCCCAGAATCTGTTAAACCTCCAGCACCATCGTGGCGAGTGTGCCCCAAACCTTGTTCTCGAACGAACCGAACAACTCGAGCATTTTCCATTTAGTAAAATGCTTGATCTGGGGTTTCAGTAAAGGGTTCTTTATCATGTTTAAGTACTTTCTCTCCACACTCAACAACTTCTTAGGGGAAAAAAAAAAGAACTCGTACCTGTCAGATTCGTGATAGAAGTACCAAATATCTGAAATTGGGTCCATAAATTGTGAGGCATAAATCATATTTCCATTTTCTCTGCAACACTATGAAACCCATTATACTTTTGTGGTTAGAAAATTCAAAACAACAAAAAACCGTGCTCTGGAAACCTCACTCCCACCATCTCCCAGTGGGGCGTCCGCGCCAGGGTCTGCAGTCCTCCCGCCCCCCAGCCCAGCCGCCTGAGGACCCTCTCGTCCTCTGGGGAATGGCAGGCGGAGGGGAGGGCGGGCGGAGGGGAGCAAGAGGGCAAGCGTTGGCGAGGCCGGAGTCCAGGCGCAGGCCACGGTCAGGTCAGAGGGGTCCGAGGCAGCAGCGGCGGAAGTCAGGCCCGTGACAGAGAGGGGACAAAGCTGGTGTCTCTGCCGCACCTGCCACGCGCGACCCTTATGTCCCTGAATGAATCACTCCGGGGAGGCTTGCAGAAGCAGGTTCGAGTCCCACCAGCAGCAAGGCTCTGCCACCAGGGGGCGTGCCCTCGAGTGCCCAAGTCTCCTCCTGGTGAGGCCCTGATGCCCAGCCTTCCTGTCCACGGCCTGACCTGCCACTGCCACGTGGGGGAGGAGGGGCTTGGGCCTGGGGGCAGCTCAGGGATGCACAACAAACATTCAGCCTGGGGGCTTCTGACTCTGCCGCAGGTCGGGGGGCCTGCCCTCCCCAGCTCCCCACTTGGCTGCTGCTGACCCTCGGTCCCCTGCTGGCAGATGTCCTAACCCTGAGTCTTTCCTGTCCCCCCAGGGAAGGTGGTGACAGGGGGCGTATGGTGCACATCCCGACCCCACGCAAACTCTGCGGAGTGGTCCCTCCACCCTCCACTCCTGCCCCTCGTCTGCAAGCACCCCCCACCCCCAGTCTGAGGCAGCAGGATGAGGATCAGGGTACACGCTTGTGTCACGGCCACGTGGGGCCAACAGCGGGGGCAGTGGCAGGGACAGTGAGCCTGGGCTGCACCTGCGTGAGCGGCCCCAGGGCTCCAGGAGGTGCCGTCCCACCACAAGGCAGGGTGCCCATGAGCCAGCGCCCCTGCCTGGGGGGCTCTCCTCACACCGGCCGCCCAGGAAGACCACCAGATACGTGCCTTCCCCTTCAGACCCCAGCGGGCGGGACAGGGGCAGGCAAGTACACATATGACACTAATTCATATTTCTCCATATACAGATGTAGACCGGTGTCTCACCAGCTTAAATATTCTCCAAGAGAATCTCCAACGTCTGCGTGCGCCCCAGAAGGTCAAAGTGCCCTAATTTCTTAGCGGCAGTCCCTTTGTTAGGTAGTTTAGCTCCTCCCATTGTCTAAGAATTACAGACAATGCTGCAGGGGACCCCCCCCACTCTTCAATATTATTGCAACCCCCCCCAAAAAACGGTTAAGCAGTAAAACTAGTGTCAGAAAAGACTAAGGATTTAGTTCCCTGGAGGGTCTGGGGGAGGGGGTCTCGGGCGGAGTTGTACTCTCATGCAGAAGCTAGTGTGGGGGGGCGGGGAGGAGGTGTGGCGGGGAGGGGGCGTGGCGGGGAAGGGGGCGAGGTGGGGAGGGGGCGTGGTGGGCTTCTGAACCACGTGCTCTCTGGCTTAACCATGCCCGGTGGGCTGCTGGGTTGTGTGGTCCGGGGCGGGGGGGCGGGGAGACACACAAACCAAACTCCCGGCACTCAGGGTGCTGGTGACCTGAGCCCCACCCAGGAGAAAAATGAGCGCCGAAGGCACCGACCACGTAAGTGGCTACATGCCAAGGGGAGGAGACCGGGGAGCCTGAGACATTGTGCATATTGGGGGAAGAACCCTCCTGCTTGAAGCAAAGGTCAGGATTGAGGAGACACTTGTCTCCCAGCAGCGAATCGCACTGGTTTGGGCTGGAGCTCTCGGATCACCCGAGAGGCTGGACACACTTTCATGACTTTATCGTCCCTTGATGCTTTTTCTCCGGGGAATTGCGCCTCCCTATTCTTTGTGCATCTTCCGGTGGTTTTCTCTGTCTCTACCTTATGGGTCGGAAGCATGATTGATATTCTCAACAGCAAGCGTTCGCCAGTGGCGCCCGCCACCAGCCCATTATTACCGTCTTCCAATGCTGTTTTCGCTTGTTTACGATGAAGTAGAAGCATAAGAAAACTGAAGGCTTTTTTTTTGCCTTAATGTGGTCAAATCCTTTGTCAGTTCTTCTCTTTAAGGTGCAGGGTCTTCATACCTCATTTAAGAAACCGTTTGCTTCCTTTTAGGGGTGGGGCGGCAGGCGTTTTGGGGTGTGTATGAGCTGAGCCTTGACCACACCCGGAAGGTGGAAGCAAAGGTCTGTGGGGCCAGCCTGGGGGAGGGGAGGCGGGGCCCGGCCTGACATCTGGAGGGCTGTTTCCTGTAAACCCGCACCTCTGCTCCCATGTCCCCGGAGTCTTCTCCTGAAGGCCCCTGGAGACAGCACCCCCCGGGCTGTGTCTCCACCTCCCCGGTTCCACGCCCCCTGGGCAGCCCCGCTGACCCGCACTGCAGGGAATGGTCGTCTTGCCTGGCAGGGAGCAGACCTCCTCCCCAGCCACACTTCCGCCCGGGACATCCATTCCGCGTGGGCTTGGCTGCTGTGAGCAGATCGCGGGCGCCCGTGTCCCACCCCCCAGTTGGTGGCCGGCGGCTTCCCCTGACCCCTGGGGCGGGGAGGGGGACCACTCTAGCCCAGATGCATGGGGGCCGGACACCTTGGGAATCGCCTAGGGTTTCCCTGAGGCTAATTGAACGGGAGCTCCCCTAGAACAACCGCGGGAACCGCGGACACAGTTCAGGTGGTAAAGGCACATTTTTGTCCTCTGCTGCATACACATTAGAGTGCGTCCCCTTCCTCAGCCTTTCTCCCACCTCCATTCCGTGTCTGTCGCGGTAACCGGTAGGGGGCTGCAGTTATGCACGCGTGCACACGCACACATACACGAGCACACGCACGCGCACACTCCCAGGGAACACTCCCAGCCCTTCGCTGTCGTTTAGGAGGCATCTGCACGGACGGGCCACTGCGCGCCAGCGAGGACGGAACTACGGGAAGACTGCGCGCAGGAAGACCCTCAGTAACGCTGGTACAGACCAGGAATTTTTACGGCCGAACTACGCGGAAGGACAAGGAAACAGGCCTGGGAAGCTGGCACAATCGGCCACCTCCAGTCCAGCGGTCCGAGTGTCCGAAGTAAACCACACAGCGGGAGAAAGTGAGAGCCGAGGCGCCAAGACACCGAGAGTAGCCCCCGCACCCGCTGGGGCGCGCAGAATCCACGGTCCCGGGCGTTCCCGGCGCGGAGCCAACTCGCTTCCGCAGGCGCACACATCCGTCCTGGGAGGAAGGCGGGCTTCTCTGTGCTTCCCGGAAAATTACGTCCAAGCTGTGAGAACTGAGACGTGCCCGGCGAGGGTGTGCGGGCCCGATGCGCTGGCGCTTCGGGACAGGACGGGGTGGTGGCTGCGGGGACACAGCCTGTGGGTTAAGGTTAGGGCCTAACCCTAACCCTAACCCTAATCCCAGCCTGTCCTTGAGTTAGGGCGGCAGCGGCTGTTCCCCCTCCCGGATCCCCGAGGCGCAAGGCCGAGAAGTACAGCCACTCCGCAGCTGTGCTCCGCGTCCTCTGCGAGCCTGGGAGTCTGGAAGGTCGACCTCGGGGACTCCAGGCTGGCCTGCACGCCCAGCCGACCACGGGAAGCAAAAAATGTGGGCATGGACCAGAAGGAGGGCTCAGACATCACGTGCTAGCATTCCCGGTGGAGCTGCGGACAGTGTAAGGGGGAGGCTGGCGTGGGGCGGTGGGGGGGCGGTGGGGCGAGGGGGGGGGGAGGGGTTCCAGTCGGGAGGTAGGAATGAGCCAGGTACTGTGCCCACTGCCAGGGGAGGGGCCTCGAGGGGGCTGCGGGTAGCCTGAGCATCAGTCACCAACATAACTTTCCCCACTTCCCATTAAAACATTGGTGGAAGGGCACCTGGGTGGTTCAGTCGTTAAGCATCTGCCTTTGGCTTGGGTCAGGATCCCAGGGTCCTGGGATCGAGCTCCACATCAGGCTCCCTGCTCAGCGGGAAGCCTGGAAGCCTGCTTCTCCCTCTCCCACTCTCACTGCTTGTGTTCCCTCTCTCGCTGTCTCTCTCTGTCAAATAAATAAACAAAATCTTTAAAACAAAACAAAACAAAAACATTGGTGGAGATGGGGGTGAGCCCTCACTAGAAATTAGGTCTAACAGTCAATCTATCACCATTCCTAACCACAAAGTTCGTAAGCCGGGATGGAGGAGCCCAGAGGCAGATAGGAGACCCCATCCCCCTTCTCCCCACTGCCCGGCCTGGATTCCAAAATACAAAATCCACAGCAACCCAGAAAACCTGAGGCTCCATTTCGAGCAGGAAGGAGCCGTGCTCCTTTTGGCCAGCTTTCTCTTCACGCACCTGCTCACAGACTCAGCTCCGAAAGCCGATGGAGCGGGCAGCGAGAGGTGGCGGCAGGGACACAGGTGGGGGAATGCGCCCCCCGCCAGCAGTGGCTTTGAGCACGGACTTTCATACTGCAGAGAGCAGGCTAGGGAGGACACACGTCATCCAGGGGAATGGAGGCATGACAGCCCCTAGACGTGGGAATCGGGCTGGCAGAGATGAATCTAGAAAGGGAAACTCGCACATAGGTAAGTGAGCAGTGCAGCCACATGCCCCTCTGTGGGCACACGCTGTGTCTGGAAGGATCCCTGCCTCCCTCCAGGAGAAGTAAAGCAAACCCCAAGGAGAATCCGTGAAGCGCACTGTGGGACACGGGAAACCACCATCACCCTGTAGACTTAGACAATGTCCCGATCTCTGCAGGAGGTTTTCTACGGAAACCTAAAGGAAGGCTGAGAAATCCTACTTGGCATTCTGTGAAGGATCTGATCTCATAAAGCAGAGCTGAGGGAAAACAGTGTAGAACAAAGACAACAGGTCTTACAGGGACGATGAGAAAATCCTACAGAGAAATCAAACAAACAAGAGGAGCTTTAAAATTCACATGGGTGCCAGATATCACCCCATGGATGGCTCCCTAACCTCAGAGGGGAAATACGTCTTCCCCGCGGAGGGCCGGAGGCTTCCCACCCTGATACCGAAATCACACAGAGCACCACGGATAATGGAGAAGGTTACCTGCAGACCTAGCTCCCCATTACAGCAGATACGGGGACAAGGTAAGCTAAACACACCGAGCGGAAGCAAACAAACAAATCTCTAATGTGATATCCTGGAAAAGTGTTGGGCTTCAGGAAGGGGCTGCTCTGGGTTAAAGACTAAAGGCACCAAACGTCATAAAGTGATGTGTGAACTCCAACCATGCACGGAACTGAGGGGAGAGTCCCGGGGAGACAGTCAGGGAGGTCTGAATATGGACTGGTTGTTGGATACTGGGGAATTAGTGTTAGTTTTTAGGTGTGATGCAGTTTTGAGATTATAAAGAAGAGAACTTCCTTTTAAGAGACGTGGCTGGTGACGCCGCTGGAGTCCTTCAAGGGGGCATGTTACCATAGTTGCAATTTGTTTCCAGACAGATCAACATTTTAAATATGCATATATTAAAATATATTAATATAAATGTATTAATATATTTAATAAATATATTAAAATACGCATATATTACAAATGAATAAAACAGCCACGATTTTTGAATCTATGGCAGGAGGGGCAGGGGATGGGAGTCGAGTTTGGAGGCTACCAGGGGGACAGGGACAAGGAGAAGCCATCAGAAGACAGTAAGTGGTGGGACAGGCGAGTCTCCAACCGGCCCGGCAGGGTGATTTGACGCGGAGCTGGGCGGGCTCAGCCATCGGTGGCGGTGACGGTACAGGCCTGACCATGGCAGGACCCGGCCAATAGAGGACCAGCCCAGCTGTGCTCCCAGCGTGACCTGCGTCCCCACGTGCCCTAGGCGGTCTTGTGGCCTGCCCATCCGTGGCACGCCCCCGTGGCCTGCGTGCATGCGTCGCGGTCCTGTGACTCGACCACGTCACCATGACAACAGCCTCAGAAATCCGTGCCGGGTCGCGGGGCTGGGCTCGGCACGTGGCGCTGCCGAGGAGAGAGTTGGCCAACGGGGGACGGAGGGGACGAGTACCTGCGTCTTCTGGGACGCAGGGAGTTAACACAGACACCGTCCACCGTCGAGTGCCCCAAAGAGGGTGCTCCAGCTTCGTGCTGAGAATAGTCGAGTGCGGGCGAAGCTAGGACTCAGGGTCCATCTCCAGAAGAAGGGAAAAAGGAACATCTCACCTTCTCACGGTCTCAAGATTGGGGTGGCTGGGAAAGCGTCTCCCCTTCTGCACCCTTCGTGCCTGGGGGGTCGGAGGCGTGCAGCTGAGCCTGAAACTGCGGTGCACGGGGCCTGGGGCCACCCGCTCTGGTCATCGGCTGGGCACTCACTAGCCCCCCGCAGGGGGAAGGCGTCCACCTTGACGGGGACCTGGGGGAGGGAAGGGGAGGGCGAGGAAACGGGGCCCAGGAGGGAGTGGCCGTTTCATCCTGGGACCAGAGGGCCCTGGGTCTAAAGCCCTCGTCTGGGCTCGAGTGGAGGGCAGAGAGGCTAACCCCACGCGGCTCTGGGAGTAAAAACCTCTGCTTCGGCAAAAAAGAGGAAGGCGGCAAAGAAAAAGGGAAGGACGACGAGGGGAGCAAGAGTTGCTGCCGATCCCGCAGAGGCATTTCCGAGGGCGTCGGCCCAGACAGAAGGGCAGCGTGCACGTCGGAGACTTCCTCTCTGTGGGGGGACCCCGGGCCAGGGCTCCACCAGGAAGGTGCAGGCTTCACGCGTCTCTGAGCTCGCCATTAATGCCGGTCCTGGAGAGCCACGAATAACCTTGCCCCGAGTCTGCTGGACACACTTTACTCCTCAGACGTCGGTGACCCACAGCAGCCGGGCCGTCCCAGCTGCCCTCCTCGTGCGTCCCCTCGACAGGGGACAACCCCAGCCCCCCACAGCGTCTCCCAGGACTTGTGGGTTACACGGCATGGCCCAGAGGCCCCCGCAGGCTGCAGCAGACTTCAGAGGAAGTCTCCCTGCTCTGCGGTCTCCAAGTGCGGCTGCTGAGGGCGCAGTGAAGCCCACGGCTTTCCACTGGTCTTGCCAGTGTTCCTGCGCTTCCCGCCAGCGCTGACGGACCACTGGCCGCGAGTGGGACCCACAGCCGGGCCAGGGACAGAATGGTGCCGATAAAGCTGCGTAACGACCACGGCTTCCATGGGTCAGAAACCCAGGTGTGTCGCTGGGCTCCCCGCTCCGGGCCTCGCAACCCTGAAACCGCAGTGCCTGCCGGGCCGTGCCTGTTTCCAGAGCTCAGAATTGCTGGCAGAGCTCGGTCTCGCACTCCGAGGGCGGAAGCCCCCACGTTCTTGCTGACCGGTGGCAGGACCGCTCGCGCTCTGGGGGCCATCTCGCGTCCTGACAACGGGGCCGTCTGCTTCTTCAAGGTCCCCTAAGATGGAGTGCTGTAGCCGTGACCTGGTCAAGGGACAGACAGCCCCCGGGCATCGCCAGCCCCACGCGCGAGGGGCGGGTCCGCCGGGCGTGGACATCCTAGCGGCCAGTCAGCCCTGCACACCTGCCACGGGCCCCGACCAGTGGGACACTTCACTCTTCGTGGGGTTTAATTTCTCCCGCACCTTCTCGAGATCCGCACGATGATGACCTTCCTAGTTCCTCTTTCTCCGCGTTCCTATTTTTCTGCCCACTTGCTATGACTCTTCCTCTCCTTGTAATGAGAGATCTCGCGCACATGCATCCAAGAAAGACTCCGTTGTCTGACGGTTATTGATCTCCAGTTTATTTGCCCATCCTGCTTTTGATGGACATTTGGGCGATTCCCAATTTAGTGACGGTATGGGTTACCTATTTCCGTATAACAAATCACCCCCAAAACCTAGTGGCTTCAATCAGCCTGTGTTGTGTCACCGTTTCCGGAGGCTGGGACCCTGGACCTGGCTGCCTGGGTCCTCGGGCTCCGGCTCCTCCCACGGCTGCTGCCCAGACGCTGACCGGGGCTGTGATCTCATGTCAGCCTCGCCTGGACTGAAGTCACGTCCACGTGTACTTGGGCGTCGCTGGCAAGAGTCACTTCTCACAGGCTGCGGGATTAAGGCTTCAGATCCTCACTGGTGGTTAGTGATCACCCCCCAGCCCCCGCCGGCACCCGCTGCCACGGGGTCGTGGCCACGGGACAGCCTTGCAGCAGGTGGCCTCCTAAGAGAGCCAGTAGCCAGTGGCAGGGCCGGAGAGCAGGCGTGAACAGGTGGAAATCCCGGTATTTTGTGAGTTAATCTCAGGAGTGGCCGCTGCGTGGCGTTCCACCGGTGAGAAGCGGGTCGCTGGTCCAGTCCACACCCAGAGGACAGGTGGCAAGGACGGGCGAATGCCGGGGGGTGGGAATCCCTGGGCACTGTTCTAGAAATTGTCTACCACGCTGCTTTCTTAAGCACCGTCCCATGCGTCCAGCGGCATGTGCCAGCTCCCGGCCGTACCCGGGCAGGTGTGGAATTTCTGGGTGTCAGGGGCGTGGACCTTCAGCTGTCCTGGACACTGAGTGCCCGCCTCCCCCAGTGCCCGCGCCAACTTATATACCCACGGGCAACACTTTGGTCACTCCAGATCAGCTCCGATGCTTGTTAGTACCAGACTTTTTACCTCAGGTCAACATGACTCTGTGAGATACGGGATGTGGGAGGGCTGTGATTTGCGTTCCTCAGGTCACGGATGAGGTCTGGCACGTCCTCGTTTATTCCATGGCAGTCTTGGATTTGCTCTCTTATGGAAGAAGTATCTGCCTGCATCTTTTGTCCGTTTCCCTGTTCTTTTCTTACTGATTGGTGTGGCTTCTCCATATAATCTGGATTCTTGCTCCTTGGTGGTTATGGGAATTGCGAGAATCTTCCCGGATTTTTTTCCCCTGCCTTTGCAGTCTTTAAATGATATCTTTGGGTGAATAGGGGTCTTATTTGAACATAATTACATTTAACGGTCTTTTCCTTTACAAACTCTCACTTCCTTTCCCGGACCTTGACCTTGCTGGTCTAGGTGCGGTTTTTCTCCAATGTCCCCAGCTGTTACCGCTGTCCTCATGCCTCCCGGCCTGTCTCCACGTACGACTTCAGCTGTCTGCTCGATGCTGCCGCTTGCCTGTCCCACAGACAGCCCCACATCAGTGCCCCCTGAACTGAGCTCAACTACCCTTCCGAGCTCCCACCTGCCCTGTGTTTCCTGATTCTGCGCCTGGCACACCCCTCCCCCATCTCAGAGTCAGGGTGACGTTACCTTGGCCATCTCTCCTTGGCGGGGACCACACCTGAGCCCTGCCCGCATCTGCATTCTGTGCTAGATCTCCGGAGTGGGAAGGGAAGCTCGGTGACATGGGGACCTTGTCCCGCAGGTTTGTCACCTTGATATCGGTGCAGAATAGTGCTGCAGGGCTCCGGAGCCCAGGGACCCACGTTCCGATCCTGACTGTCACGGGCCAGCTGTGGGAGCACCTGGAGGTAACCTCTCTTCCTTCAGTTTGCTCATCTGTGAAAAGGGGACGGCGGTGGTCCTGACTCGTGGGGTCTGGGTGAGGACTGAATCGGTTATCGCACATAGAGAGTAGAGCCGAGCGCGCGGCAGGCCCTCAGTGGACGTCAGCTCTGGATGTCGCGTCCTGCCCACCCCGCACGGTGCCTGGCTCAGAAAGCATGGGGACTTCACTGGCTAATGTGAACGAGGGGGTGGGGAAGGGAGGAACGTCCCAGCCGTCTTAGGAGGCCCAGGGCCCCCCAGGGCCCACTCCTCTGCGCTGCTCCGGGGCCCCGTCTTGTGACCGATGAGGTCACTGGGGCGGTGACAGCTCCCATGTGAATGGCCAGAACCGCTAGGGTCTTCTCACGTGTGGCCCTCGAGTGAGCCCCCGTTCGCTCTCTCTCTGTGGCTCAGGAGGGGCTGGCGACCCAGGGGTTTGCTGCTCAGACTGTCAGGACTGTCACGTGATTTGTCTGTTAGAATCTAGAGTAGTGGGGCGCCTGGGGCTCAGCCGGCTAGGCCACGATCTCGGGGTCCTGGGATCCAGCCGCCGCATCGCCACTGGCTGCTTTGTCTCTCAAGATCTTGGAAATCTGGCTGGAGTTTTGGCCAAGGGGTGGGAGCACTGTGTGGGGAGTCCAGGAGCAGCAGGGAGCTCCTCCTCGCCAGCCCGGCTGTGCCTTTGTAGGGTTACTCCAGGTCTCCTCTGCACCAGGGCAGGAGGGGTGGCCTTGCAGGCCTGGATGACCCCAGTGACAGTCCGGGGGCAGCCCCCTTCTCTCGGCTCCAGGGAGCCTCAAGCACCCAGCACCCACATGTCCCAGCCACGGGTCCCCTACATTCCTCCTCATCTCCGCAGCCGCAAAGCCTCAGGGGGGTGCCTCTGAGGGGCCCTGGGGTTGGAGCAGGAGGTCCCTCCAGCCATCAATGAGCTGAAAGAGGCAACCCAGGGCGGGGCTGGATGATGGGCGGGGCCTGCCCAGACGGGCAAGTGGGTGGGGCCTGGACGATGGGAAGGGCGGGGAGGTGGCAGAGCGGTAGGCGGGGCCGAGCAGACAGGCAGGGATGAGGCAGGCAGGTGGGCGGAGCCAGAGGGCACTCCCCCGCGGTGGGCAGGGCCAGATCCGTCCGGGGGCGGGGATGGGGGCGGAGTCGTGGCATGTGGGCGGGGCCGGATCAGTCCGTGGGCGGGGATGGAGGCGGAGTCCGGTCGGGTGGGCAGGGCCGGATCTGTCCGGGGGCGGGGATGGGGGCGGAGTCCTGCCGGGTGGGCGGGGCCTGGGCGGCTAGGCGGGGCCTGGGCGGGTGGGCAGGGCCGGATCTGTCCGAGGGCGGGGATGGGGCAGGACGGTGGGCGGGGCTTTGGAGGGGCCCGGCGGGGCCCTTCCGGGAGGAGGGGCTGGGAAGAGCGCTCGCAGGCGCTGGCGAGCCTTCCCTGGAGGTGGGCGCCGGGCCGCGGGGGAGGACAGGGCCGGGACCGGGCGGCCGGCGGGGTCGCGCCACCCGGGGGCTTCCCGGGCCGCTTCCCTCTCCTCCCGGGACCCGCGGTGGCGGGCTGGTGGCCGGCTGCTGGCCGGCGGGCGGCCCACCGCGAAGTCCTGCTCTGTCGAGGTCCCTTGCACCCCGCCTTTGGAAAACTGTCAGACTTTGTCACTTTCGCTTTCGTCCCCACCTGGAAAGGGGCAGATGGCTTCACCGTCTTGGCAAAGGAAGCCAGCCAGCCCCGCGGGGCCGTGGAAATCCCAGGACGCTGCCCCGCGGCCCCGCCGACGGGCCTGAGCCCCGCCCACCCAGAGCACCGGGAAAGCAGGCTCCACGGTAAATATTGCTGGCCTTTACGTTATGGACGATCTGCCCCTGAGGGCAGGGGAGGGCACGGCTGCAATGACATCCTCCCAGGCGTGAGCGTGGGTTCGGTTGGTTTTCTTAGGGGTGAGGGGTGCGCTGCCCCAGGAAGCCCACCCGCAGAGACCGGGTCGGGTGGGAATCGGTGCCCGTGGGTTGTGTGTGTAGTCAGTCAGTGTTTGAACACACCTGTCTTGCACAGCGACCCAGAGACAAGCAGCTTAATTAACCTCAGCATTCTTAGAGAGTGTCCCTGAGCAAGAAATGACCCAGTCAATATGATGCCGTTTGAAGGTCAGGTACAGATGGGATGCTGTCCTCTTGCTCAGCACCTGGAGGGGAGCCTGGGGGTGCTGATGCTGGGGGGGCCGTCCTGCGGAGCAGCCAAGGCCCCACCAGAGGAGCGTGGCCGAATCACTCTTCGCTGTGTTCACTCAGCCTGGCTGAGCGTTGACAAATCTGTCCGGGACCCAGGGATCCCTGACTTGCTTCAGCCTTGTTCTCGCGGGTAGAACACAGTGGCCAGGAACTTCCCCCTGAGGCAGGCACAGCAGGGCCCTGGGGGAAGGTCTGTCCCTCAATTGTGGGGTTGCAGGCAGGTTCCATGGGGTTCCCGAGGAAGGGCCCCCGCCAGAGCTAATTACTAAGCACATTTAAGCAGTCCCCCGTGCCTCTCCGACCCTGCGGTACCCCAACCTGAGTGCTGTCACAGGATCGTCCTGAGCATGTCAGCTCTAAGCAAATCAGGGAGTGTTGAGATTCCACGGTCTGAATGCAAAGCTGACTCTGCCAGGTTTTTGGCTTTGTTTTTTTCGGAAGAAAGACTTCTCACGAAGTTGGGTCCAGCATCACAGAGCCTTCTTTGTTCGTTTGCGTGCATGAGGAAGTTCTTTGCTGAGTGTTGAAATCAGAATCGGCCTGCTTGATCGTTTCTGCACACTCACGGACTCAGCAGAAAGCTCTGGAATGTGCAGTTCCTGGGTCCGGATGTGCCTGTTTCGCGCTTGGTTTCGTGGAAGGGAGTGCCTCCGGCGGGTCTGGGCTTCAGTCCCGCGGTGGCGCAGTCCTGTCCCTGCACGTGCTCTACTCCACGGGGGGCCCACTCCAGGCTGAGGCACTGTTCCCGCCCTCCAGAGGCTCCCAGGTTCAGGGTCCCCCCTTGGGAGAGCCGCAGAGTGTGGAATTGTGTGCTGTCATCTGCCGGTTCAAAGAAGACAGCCCATGTGGGCTGCTCCAGACAGCAGGGGCTTTGGGGAACTACTCGTCTTCCTCGGGATTGAGAAATGGCAGTCAGGGACCGGGCCGGGCCCGGGGAAGACGGCCCAAGGATAATATTCCAAGGCCCTCACTGTCTGCCAGGTGCCGTCCAGATCCCCTGCCTCCCTTTCCAGCTCCGACCACTCCCTTCATGTCCCCTGACACGCTGACCTTCCAGAAGGTTCTGACTCGGCCTTTTTTTGCAGGCCTCACTCGCCTCATGCTTGCTCTCCTGCCCAGGATGCCCTGTTGGGTAATCCTCAGCGGGTTTTTTAAGAAGCATATCAAAGGGCAGCATCTCTACAGAAGAGTTCAGGGGCAGAGCTAGAGAGCGTCCCCTGGCTTCCTGTCGCTCGGGGGGCCTCTGTGTGAGCTCTTGCCCGCCCCCCCCATTGCCTCTCAGATGGGAGGGGTCTTTGCCCCACTCCCTGCGGCAGGGCTGCGTCGTGGTTATCCGGAGACCCTCGGAGCCACCCCCAGTGTCTGGCACAGAGCATGTGCTTGGTGAATAACCCCCGTTTGCAGCCCATGAACACGCAGGTCGCGGGGAAGCGCCTTTTGCCCACTGGGTGCCGAAGGTGTGGGAGGAGCATTCTTGCAGGGACCGTAAGAGCCAGATCCCAGGGGCCTGAGGAGTTTGTGTCCGGTGCGGCGGCACAGGTCCAAACCCCAGCGGCCCCCGCTGCCCCCAGGACGGCATGCAGGTCCTTCTTGTCTGCAGAAGTGCCTCTCCAGCCCCACTTGCACCTTCCCGGCCGCTCCACCTACGGGGGGGCCTGGGCTCCAACCCCAGCCTCGGCAGCCTCTGTGGGGACCGCCCCCTGCTCTCCCGGGTGACAGCTCTTGCCCCTCGAGGCTTGCTGTCCATATCCCCCTGTGCGAGGTCCCCTCAGGCTGCGGGTGCGTCCTCCTCTGCCCCACGGCGCCCCGCATGGTCCTGTAGCCTCATCATGCCCTCCCTGGATGCCTCCCTGCTCAGACGTTGGCTCCCTGAAGGGAGAGACTGGGTGTGTCTTGATGAACCCCCAGGGGCTAACGTTGTCCCCAAATGGTGTATCTGACAGAAGGCCCATCAGGGGTGACGAATGTGTGGAAGGAAGGACAACTCAAGAGACATTTGGAAAAGAAAAGGTGGGACTTGGCCATTAGCTCCACAAAGAGTAAGGCAGGAGGCCGGCTTACCACCTGCTGACGGGGGGGGGGGGGGGGGGGG
>CM052814.1:371224-385290 GCA_028533885.1 Nasua narica | reverse complement strand
CCAAGTCTCTGGCTCCGGAATGGAACCCAGCCTCTGGGCAGCCAGCCCAGGGTGGATCCCGCCCTCCAGAACCTCCCTGGGGCCTGGGACACGTGCTTCCCGCAGGGGTGTGTTCCCCAGCTGCCCCTGCCCCCTCTCCCAGTCCCTGTGTGAAATCTTCCAGTGAAACCAGTGAAATCTTCCCACGCACTTCCCTCCCCCCGCCCCAGGCCGGCGGGGGAGATGCAGGACCCCTCCTGGCCTGGCTCCTTCCTCACCCCTCCCTCTCCAGTGTCGTGTAATCTCTCCTCCGCATTTCCATTCTCTGTGTCTAACAGATGGTAGTTTAATAGCTTTCCCTTCCCTGTGCCTGCCCAACAGCTGCCTCAATTTACATCACAATCACAATGATGATTTCTGCAGCTTGGAGAGCAGATCTCTGTCATTACTTCCTGGGATGCAATATGGGGCTTCCCACCCCTCTGCCAGGGGCTCCTGCTCCCGACCTCCCAGCTGCCCCTCTGTCCAGGCAATGTACTTGGCCTTGGCCATCTGCACAATGGCTCTAGTGGAGTTACATTCGGGGAGGCTGTGGTGCGAGTTGTTGGTCTTCAGTAATCACCCGAATGGAATTACTTTCTTCCATCAGATGTTTTAAACCTGTGCTAAGGAACGTGTAATGAACAGATGGAAGAGAAGCTATGCTCTTGGGTTTGCGACCTACTGTCTTGGTTTGGGGGGATGCCATGGTGGTTTGAGGGGGACACCACCTGAAGACATTAGACGCCATCAGGCAAGATTTTACATAACTTCCAGGGAGGGCAGAAAAGGGAAGCAGCAGGTCGTCCCAGCATAGGGAGAAGCTCCGTTTCCTTCTCAGTGTTCCCCTTCAGTGGTTCCTAAAGGGAGTGCGTTTCCGCCAAGGTGCACTTGGATAAATGATGTCTGTGTACTTATGCAAGAAGCATGAGAGGGTTTCCTGTCAGTAACCGGTTGCTCTGGGTCGCGCCGGGGTGTCCCTGGGGAAGTACACTTTCTGTCGCTAGTGTAGGGATGATCGCGCTGGTGCTCAGAGAGGCGAAGGCGCTTGGTCCAGGTCACACGTCCGTTAAACTGGGAGCCAGCACTTGAGTCCAGCAGCAAACTTAGTCGTCATTCCGATTCACCCCGCCCGTCAGATGCAGAACTCCCAGCGGGCATGGGCTGGGGGACAATCCCTTCTGAGCCCCGCGCTCCGGAAGAAGAGGTCAGGGTCAGGGCGAGGCCCGCTCCGTGTGTGCCCCCCACCTGTGCCCCCGCACCTGCGTGCCCCTGGAGCCGGCCCTCTGTCGTGCCCTGTGGGTCAGCGGGGCGGGTGGGGGGGGAGCGCCCTGCTCACCTGTATCCGCAGCTGCGCCTAAACCTTCATGGCCTGTCTCGCCCCCTTCCAGGGATGTGAAGAGTTGGGGGCGAACGTAGGAACGTGGCCCCTTCTCAGAAGTGATCAGGCAGCATCTGGTCAGCAGCGAGCGGTGACCAAGGACAGGTTACTTGCAGCTCGGGCTGGGAACCCGCCGGGTCAGGATGGCCCGGAGGCTTGCTCCAAAGGCAGAGTCTCAGCTGGAACTCCCTCCCAGACCAGTCCCTTCAGGGACTCAGAGGACGCAGGCCAGTCCCCAGCGGCTGGTAGCAGAGCCTGGGGGGCGTGGCCACAGAGCAGGAGGTATGGCCCAGGGCCGAGATGGGGCAGATTCACTCACGCAGGGGACACCCACCACATGGTAGGTCCTGGCTGCTGGCGACGTGGCAGAGAACCGAAGAGAGGACACCTGTCCTCAGGGGCAGAATTCTGATTCACAGAAAGATGGCTTTTAGAAGGACGTGGCCCTCGGGACAGCGTGGCCTCCAGGTGCCCCCGGGCAGGTCTGTGTCCGCGGGATGCCAAGTCCTCCTGGTAAACACGTGTGTCCTGTGACTCCACCCGGTGTCCTGGCCTTGAGCCTTTGCGCGAAGTGGACCCAGCCCTCCAGCCCCGCCTTCGGATTCAGTTCGGAATTTTCACTGCCACGGGAACTCTGGAGAAACTCTCCCAATCCCCATTTGGAAATGCAGTGAGGGTTTTTCTCAGCGCGCCCTCGGTGCCGGCCCGCTGTGGGCCGCCAGGTGTCCAGCTCAGGTGCTCCTGGGGGCCAGGACCAGGAGGGTCTGTGAAGGATCGAGGGGCCCCGGCCAGAGCTAAGTGCAGAGACGCACCCAGAACTCTCCCGAGCTTAGCCAGCCGGGCACCTTCTCCCCTAACGACGGGGATCAAAGCTAAGTGGATCCTACTCAAATGGGAGAGCTGCTGGCCCCTTTTCCTCCAGTCTCATTACCATAATTAACAGCGCTCGGTGGCGGGGGTGTTAGGCATCACTGACCCGCGGCCCTCGGAGCCCAGACCCCAGCTAGCTCATGTGCACGGACTCACGCCGTCTCTGGCCTCTGTGACTGGGCATGATGTCCTCGAGGGTCACCAGGTCCCACCAGGCGTCGGCGTCTCCTCTGCGTCAAGGCTGACTCGTACGTTGTGTGTGCCCCACGTCTTGTCAACCTACTCGTCTATCGGTGGACGCCCCTGCCGTCCCAAGACCAACTAAACCATCTCTCTGAGGGGACCTGGGTCCCTGTACTGTGTCCACGTCTCTGGTGATTCTGGAGGATGGCCGAGTTCAAGAACCGTCCGTCTACACCAGGGAGTCTCCGGTTTGCATGTGCAGAAAATTCCCCCTCGTGGAGCGTCCAGAGGCCCACTGTAAGGCTGTGTCCTGTCCCTGGGCTTCCTTCCCCAGGCTCCCTTGGTGACTCTGGCCTGCCGTCCTGGTCGGGACCTTCCCTGCTCGTCTGTCCCTCCCCACTCATCGGTCCCTCGTTGAGGCAGGAGCGCACCAGGGCTGGGGAACAGACGCACCCGGGTCCCCGAGCCTCTGGGATCTGAGTGCACGCCAGCCCCAGCGGGTCCCTGCGCCGGTCCTGCAGGCTCCCAGAAAGGACGGCAGCTTCTACCCCCAAAACCGAAACCCTTGGCCTTGAACTAACGAGCACGTTTGATTCACATGCTGGGAGGTGTGCGTTTCGTGTGGGCTTGTGGGCAGTTTCTTAGGTTGAGATGAGCCAAATGGGCCCCGCTGAGCCACCCCAGGTGGGAATGAACGCGTTGCACTTGGGAACCCGCCAGGGACCTTGGTTCCCGTGCCCACACCAGCTGTCCCGGGAGTCCACCCGCTCCCAGGGATCCCCTGTGTCCCTGCCTCCCGCAGCTCAGCGCAGCCTGGGACACGGGCTCGGCGCCCTCGGGGTGAAGCCGGCCTCCTGCCCCGTGTCTTTTATGGCCCCGTAACCCCTCCATGACTGTAGCTTCTCTCCATCAGGCTCTTTTGGTGCCACTGGGGAGATTTTGAGTGTTAGGTGCCAGCCCCCTCTCCCCGGAATCCCTGTTTCTGTTGCGAGAACTTGTGTAGCACGGGATTCTGGGGGAGGAACGCGAGTGTCACCGGATGCACGGACCGTGAGCCGGGTAAGCCCTCGTCCATCCTCTGCGCCGCAGCGGTTCAGGAGCTGCGTCCTCCCGCCGCTCCCAGCAGCTCTAGGTGGTCGCTCTCTGCAGAGCAGCCTGGGGAGAAGCAAGTGGGTCCTCGAGACTAGCTCCGCGTGCACGCACCCTTCCCGCTCCCCCTGCTTCACCGCACGTAGGGGCCATTGGTTCTCTCTCCTGGATCATCCACGCCTGCTCCTGTGTGCTCCCACGTGCTACTCCGTGCTCCCACGGGCTCCCCCATGTTCCCCTGTGCTCCCGCGTGCTCCCCTGTGCTCCTACCTGCT
The DNA here is from genome assembly GCA_028533885.1 of Nasua narica. Lineage (NCBI taxonomy): Eukaryota > Metazoa > Chordata > Mammalia > Carnivora > Procyonidae > Nasua > Nasua narica. The sequence goes on along the minus strand of CM052814.1, from coordinate 381,474 downwards.
CCTCTGTGCTCCCGCCTGCTTCTCCGTGCTCCCATGTGCTCCCATGTGCTCCCGTGTGCTCCCACGGGCTCCTGCGTGCTCCCGTGGGCTCCCATGGGCTCCCCCGTGCTCCCCTGTGCTCCTGCTTGCTCCCCGGGCTCCCACTTGCTTCCCTGTCCTCCTGTGTGCTCCCCTGTACTCCCGTGTGCTCCCCCATGCTCTCACCTGCTCCCATGTGCTCCCCCATGCTCCCGCATGCTCCCACGGGCTCCCCTGTGCTCCTCCTTGCTCCTGCCTGCTCCTCCATGCTTCTGCCTACTTCTTGTGCTCTTGCCTGCTACCCCATGCTCCTGCATGCTCCTCCGTGCTCCCCGTGCTTCCGCCTGCTCCTCCATGTTCCCACCTTCTCTCCTGTGCTCCCACGAGCTCTTCTGTGCTCCCACCGCTCTCCCGTGCTCCCCCCTGCTCCCACGTGCGCCCCCGTGCTCCTCCGTGCTCCTAAATACTCCCTATGCTCCTTAGTGCTCCCTGTGCTCCCACGTGATCCCACGTGCTCCCCTGTGATACCCTGTGCTCCCACATGCTACTGCATGCTCCTCTGTGCTCCCGCCTGCTCCCACGTGCTCCTGGCACTCCCCCGTGCTTCCCTGTGCTCCAGTGTGCTCCCATGTACTCCCACCTGCTCCCTCGTGCTCCTGTGTACTCCTGCCTGCTCCTGCGTGCTCCCTCGTCACCCCGTGTACTCCTGCCTGCTCCCGCGTGCTCCCGTATACTCCCGCCTGCTCCCGTGTGCTACCTCGTGCACCCCTGTGTTCCTGTGTGCTCCCTCGTGCTTCCATGTACTCCCGCCTGCTCCTGCGTGCTTCCTCGTGCTCCTGTGTACTCCTCCCTGCTCCCGTGTGCTCCCTCATGCTCCCGTGTACTCCTCCCTGCTCCCATGTGCTCCCTCGTGGTCCCAAATGCTCCCTATGCTTCTGAGTGCTCCCTGTGCTCCCCGTGCCCACCTGTGCTCCTGCGTGATCCTACATACTCCCCTGTGCTCCCACGTGATCCTGCGTGCTCCCCTATGCTCCCACATGCTACCGCGTGCTCCTCCATGCTCCCGCCTGCTCCAACGTGCTCCTTGCGCTCCCCCCGTGCTTCCCTGTGCTCCAGTGTGCTCCTGTGTACTCCCACCTGCTTCCACCTGCTCCTTCGTGCTCCCATGTGCTCCCTCATGCTCCTCTGTGCTCCTGTGTGCTCCCTCGTGCTCCCGTGTACTCCCACCTGCTCCCGTGTGCTCCCTCATGCTCCTGTGTACTCCTAACTGCTTCCGCATGCTCCTCATGCTCCTGTGTACTCCTCCCTGCTCCCGTGTGCTCCCGTGTACTCCCGCCTGCTCCCACATGCTCCCTCGTGCTCCCTTGTACTCCTCCCTGCTCCCATGCACTCCCTCGTGCTCCCGTGTACTCCCGCCTGCTCCTGCATGCTCCCTCGTCTTCCTGTGTACTCCCGCCTGCTCCCGCATGCTCCCTCATGCTCTCGTGTACTCCTCCCTGCTCCCACCTGCTCCCTCATGCTCCCGTGTGCTCCCTCGTGCTCCCTTATGCTCCCGTGTGCTCCTGCCTACTCCCGTGTGCTTTCTCATGCTCTCGTGTACTCCTCCCTGCTCCCGCGTGTTCCATTGTGCTCCCTTGTACTCCTCCCTGCCTCCGTGCGCTCCCTTGTGCTCCCCTGTGCTCCCGTGTGCTCCCTCGTGCTCCCGTGTACTCCCGCCTGCTCCCGCATGCTCCTGTGTACTCCTCCCCGCTCCCGTGCACTCTCTCATGCTCTCTTGTGCTCCCGTGTGCTCCCTCGTCCTCTCGTGTACTCCCGCCTGCTCCCGCGTGTTCCCTCGTGCTCCCTTGTGCTCCCGCATGCTCCCTCGTGCGCCCGTGTACTCCTCCCTGCTCCCGTGCAGTCCCTCGTGCTCCCCTGTGCTCCCCTGTGCTCCCGTGTGCTCCCCTGTGCTCCCGTGTGCTCCCTCGTCCTCCCGTGTGCTCCCGCCTGCTCCTGCGTGCTCCCTCATGCTCTCGTGTACTCCTCCCTGCTCCTGCCTGCTCCTGCATGCTCCCTCATGCTCCCGCGTGCTCCCTCGTGCTCTCGTGTACTCCTCCCTGTTCCTGCCTGCTCCTGCGTGCTCCCTCGTGCTCTCGTGTACTCCTCCTTGCTCCCGCGTGCACTGTCGTGCTCCCGCCACCCTCTCTGACAGGGTCTGGAGCGACTTCGCAGCGTGGTTCTCATTGTTAGACCCGACGTGCCCTGCAATCGGACTTGTTCAATTACTTAAACCCACACGGGCTTCCGGCTCCCATCCAGGACCCCCGCTTGGGCGGTCTCGCCTCCCCCGCCTGTCTGCTCACCCGGCCTGGAACTTGACTCCTGAGGCCCCTTCAGAAGTAGGAATGTAGTGTCTCACACCTTCCCGTATTTCATATGAGAATTGGTCTGTGTGCTCTCTTTGTCATCGACATAAGCCCGAACAATTTTCTTTAAAATCTGTCCTTACCCACCTCACAGTTTCTACCACGGGCTTGACAGCCCAGCATCCTGGAGTGTGTTGTGTGGGGCCCCCGGTAGCCTGCGTTATGGCCACAAGTCGGGGGCCAAGCCCCCAGCCCAGGTAGGCGTTTGGGGCCAGCAAGGAGTCGCCTGGAACAAGGCGAAACAGGAACTAGGAAATTCGACTGTTACTCTGAGCTGGTGTTCTCGCTTGCGTGTCTCTGGGGGATTTTTCTGTCTGGTTACGCAAGAAGAAAACTCACTCTGATGTTTGAACAAAACAGCCGCTGCGAGAGTGCCAGCAGCGTGGGGGCCGCGCGAACCCTTCCCGCAAACACTGCTGGTTCGGTCCCGGGACACGCCTGTCTTACGCTCACTTAAAATCCTCATTTGTGAAATCAAAGTTTCTATTCTGCTCGAGGACAAAGGTGGGCAAACTGTGGTGTTTGGATTGCAAAGCCTGAAATTTTTACCATCCGGCCCTTTGTAGAACTTAAAAAAAAAAATTTTTTTAAAGATTTTTTTAAAGGTTTTTTACTTATTCATTTGAGAGAGAGAGACAGAGAGACAGAGGGAGTGAAAGCACGAGCAGAGGTAGGGACAGACGGAGAGGGAGAAGCAGGCTCCCCACCGAGCAGAGAGCCCGACGTGGGACTCCATCCCAGGACCCCAGGATCATGACCTGAGCCGAAGGCCGACGCTTCACTGACGGAGCCCCTGGGTGTCCCTGCAGAATGTTTTCTGAGCCTCATTCTGGAACATGAAATGCACTGTTTTTTTCCACCTGACTGATGGGCTGGAAGGAGCAAATGTCCCCCGAAGTTGGGGGCAAAGTTTGGTTTGTGATGCGTATGTGCATTTTTGGAGGTCAAGGAATCAGAGCTATGGGAGCTCAAAGGGCTCCGTGACCTCGAAGTATTTAGGAACTACTGTCAAGTACGGTCCGCGACTGGGCAGGGAGGCTGGAGTGCATATTGCTGCACATTGCTGTAGGGCCCCCTTCCCGCCGTGAGACAGGAAGAGGGTTGCAGGAAACAGAGCGCGGTCTTTCCCAACCACGTGTGTCCCACATCCTCGGCGTCCTTCCTGCCTCCTTCAAAGCACATTTGCAAATCTGCGTGTGTCTCCAGGAGAATCTGCCTCCCAAGGACCACATCTCCCACCGCGTGGCCCAGCGCGGAGCTGCACCGGATTCTGGAACCGCAGCCCAGAGCGCATGCTGGGAGCCCGGCGCCCGGGGGAGGGTCGCCATGGACACCCGCGGTCTCTCCGATCGCAGGCTGCCCTTCTCTGGCTGGCCTGCTGAGGACTCGGGAAGGCAGGGACGGGGTTGTCCCAGGGCTGGTGCCCGTGTGGGGCTGGAACTCGCCTCTGGGGCTGCCGTGGGGCCCTAACCCCACACCTGGCCTCACCCGCTCCTGCTTTCTTTCTGGCGGGTCTCCACCTTGTCTACAGAGATCCCGCTGACCTTGAACCCCACTTCCCAGAACGCAGGTGTGTCTGCTGTAAACACAAGGGCCCTGGCCCCAAGGCCCACCTCAATCCAGAAGAAATTCACCCAGGAAGGAAGAGGCCGTACTGCTCTCGTGACGCCGTGAGGTCAGCCGTGCGAGAGACGACCACAAGCTCCGTGGGCGCAGAGGCTGCGGAAGAACATCGGGCTGAAATCACCGGCCGCCCGCGGGGACCGGGAACAGGGGGGACCGGGAACAGGGGGGACCGGGAGCCTTGCCTCGGGGCCGCAGTGCCGAGGAACGCAGCTGCCTACCACAGATGTTTAAATCACCGAGCTTTTCCATTCGGACATGGAATCGCAGCTCTAATCTAATCCAGCCATATCCATAATTTTAAAGACGTCAACGTAGTGTGCCCTAATGGGAACAGCCAAACCAAAATAAAGGGAAAGTCATTTATGACGAATTAATAGGAGCCGCACACTCGGAGGCAAAATGAGTGATTTGGACTCTGAACCCTCACGTATTGGATTTAAGACGGAGGAAAAGAGTCAACAGACATTTCATTTGACATTTAGAAATGAGGGCCAAATAAACTAGCTCACACACACGTGCACACACCGACATGCACGCATGCACATATACACACACGTGCACACACCGACATGCACGCATGCACATATACACACACGTGCACACACCGACATGCACGCATGCACATATACACATGTGCACAAAGACACAGATGAGCACACACGTGCACAAGGCACGGGCAAACACACATACGTGCACACACACGTGCACACGCACACACACGTGCACACACACACACACAGAGTTCCAGCCCCTCCCCCCGGGGGCCTGGGCACCATGAAGGGATTTTCCTGAAAAGGTGAATAAATCCCCCTAAAGCTCCAGTGGAACCAGGTACGAGCTTCCCTAGATTCACAAGGTGGTCGCGGGCCTGGATAAGTCAGTATTTAGGAAAACAGTGCGAGCAACACGCTGTTGGCCCCAAGAAGAGAAGAGGCTCTGAGGTGGTTTCCAGCCCGGATTTCGCCCCGGGGGCCACTTGGCAGGGCAGCCTCCCGCTGGGGCGCCCAGCCAGCCTCTCTGCTCCCTGGGGGCTCCCGTCGCCTCCTCTCCACGATCAGAAGCCCCCGAAACACCCCACGTGCTCACAGGGTGCTCCGGCCGAGGCGGCTTCCCCATCAGGAGCCCCTGTGCTACCCGGGACGTTTCGTGGATAAAATGCAGTTTTCTGTTTAGCAGAGACAGTTCCTCCAGCAGATCGCCGGCCGGTGACTCGTTCCCCTTTGTTTTCCCTCTTTAGCCGCACACATCCTTCCTAAGGCGCTGACGGCGAACGTAGCCAAGTCAGGGAGGCGGGCAGCAGACAAGGAAACCCGTGGCCGCACAAGGTAATTCAGAGCTTTCACAGAATCACACGGGGCGGTGTCCAGAGAGTCAGGGGCAGGGACTTGTTGGGAACAGCGGGTGTGGGGAATGACTCTCGAGTAAGTGTCGACGTGAGATCCAGCCACGGGGTGGCAGACAGGAAGCAGCACGTGCCAAGGCCCTGAGGTCGGACGGCGCCGGACGTGGCCGACAGAACCCCATGTGGTGGAACTCCCACCTCAGATGCCGAGCCTCTCCTCCTGTTCTTCCCTCGGGTCTCTGCTCAAAATGCCATCGGGGAGGGCTTCCCCGGCCACTCCGCAAACAGCCGCCGGCCCCTCGGCCCTGGCGGTCCCGGTCTCCATGTTTCCGGCTGACGCTCCTTCTTGGGTTGGGTTGGGTGGCGCCCCTTCCCTGCACTGGAACAGAGGCAGCGGGGGCGAGCGCGGCCTGTTTGTTCTCCCCTTCCTGTGCCCCAAACAGCGCCCAGCACGTGGCGGACGGAGCCGCAGATGATGCTGGGGAGTCAGACCCCGGAAGTGGGAGGAGGGGAGCCGCCCGGGAGAAGCACGGAGGGTCCACAAGTGAGCGAGGACTTGGGGGGCGGTCCAGGCCACGGGGAGGGCGTGCGGCCCTCGGGAGGTGCGGGGCCTCCGCTGCCGCCGCTCCGGAACTCAGGAGGGCACGGCGGAGGAACAAGCCGCCCGGGGCAACGTTCTCCCGGAGTTCTTCCCCGTGATTAGCAAAAGCGCGGTCCGGAGGCTGGGGGCCGACTCCGGGTCCACGCTCACTCCTGATCTGCTGTCATGTGTGTGTCTCAGCCTCAGGGTTTCCATGGAAACCCCGCCACAAATCAGCCCCGAGGCGAGCGGAGCCCGGGCAGACTTGCACCTGCTCCCCGTGCGCCCCCTTCCTTCACCCCTTCCCCCTCCTGCGAGTCACGGGGCCCTTCCTTCCCTGTGGATGTGGAGGCTCCATGGAGAGCAGGTCGAATGCGCCCCGGGCACGGGAGGCAGGGCCCCTCTCCGCCTGGCGCAGGGCCGGGGACACCAGCCGGCCGCGAGTGTGGACGCCCCCGAGGCCCAGGGGCCCGGTGCGATGCCTCGAGCTGGGACGGCTGTGTTTTCATCCTCCCTCCTTCCCCGCAGGATCATGGGGGGCCGCCTGGACCTTCTGCTGGGGGTGATGCTTGCGACTGGCCCTGCGCTAGCGATTCCTTCCTGCGCCTCCGACGGCCAGAGGGCCTTCTATCACTTCTGCAACCTCACCCGGGTGCCGCCGGTGCCCAGCACCACCCAGATCCTCCTGCTCAGCTTCAACTACCTCCGGACGGTCACCACCGCGTCCTTCCCCTTCCTGGAGCAGCTGCGGCTGCTGGAGCTCGGGACTCAGTTTACCGCCTTCAGCATCGGCCGAGAAGCCTTCAGAAACCTGCCCAACCTCAGGGTCTTGGACCTGGGCAATAGTCAGATAGATTTCCTGCATCCCGATGCTTTCCAGGGGCTGCCCCACCTGTTGGAACTTAGGCTCTTCTACTGTGGTCTGTCCGATAAGGTCTTAAAAGACGGTTACTTTAGAAACTTGCCGTCCCTGTCTCGCCTGGACCTGTCCAAAAATCAGATCCGTAGCCTTACCCTTCACCCTTCATTTTGGGACTTGCATTCCCTGCAGTCCATCGATTTCTCCTTGAACCAGATCCCCGTCGTGTGTGAACCCGAGCTGCAGCCGCTGCGGGGGAAAACGCTCTCCCTGTTAAACCTTGCCGCCAACCAGCTGTACAGCAGGGGCTCCGTGGACTGGGGCGCGTGCATGAACCCCTTCAAAGACATGGTCCTGGAGACCCTGGACGTTTCTGGCAACGGCTGGACCGCGGACATCACGGGCAACTTCAGCAGGGCCGTCGGCGGGAGCCCGATCGCCTCCCTGGTGCTGGCCCACCACATCATGGGGCCCGGGTTCGGCTTCCAGAACATCGGGGACCCCAGCCGGGACACGTTTGCCGGCCTGGCCGGGAGCGCAGTACTCCGGCTGGACCTGTCCCATGGCTCCATCTTCTCCCTGAACGCCCGAGTCTTCGAGGCCCTCATGGACTTGAAGCTCCTTCAGCTGGCCCACAACAAAGTCAACAGGATCGAGGGAGGGGCGTTCCGTGGCCTCGACAGCCTCCAGGTTCTCAACATGTCCCACAACCTCCTGGGGGAGCTTTATGACTCTGATTTCTCCGGACTCTCTCAGGTGGCCTACATCGATCTCCAGAACAATCACATCGGGATCATTCAGAGCCAGACCTTCAGGTCCCTGAAGACGTTGCAGACCCTGGACCTGCGGGACAACGCTCTGAAAACAGTCGCGTTCCTGCCAAGTCTAGACACTATCTTCCTGGGTAGCAACAAGCTGGCGGCCTGGCCGGACCTGGAGCTCAGCGCCAACTTCATCCACTTGTCGGAGAATAGGCTGGAGGATCTGGGCGATGTCTACGTCCTCCTCCGGGTCCCCAACCTTCAGGTGCTCTTTCTGGATCAAAACCGCGTCTCCTCCTGCAGCCGGACTCGAGGCCCGGCCGGGAGCCTGAGCCTGGAGATGCTCTTCCTCGGGGGGAACATGCTGCAGCTCGCCTGGGAAACCGGCTTCTGCTGGGATGTGTTCTCGGGGCTCTCGCGCCTCCGGGTCCTGTACCTGAACGACAACTACCTGACCTTCCTCCCGCCGGGCGTCCTGGGCGGCCTGCTGGCGCTGAGGGGCCTCAACCTCAGCTCCAACAGGCTGTCGGCGCTCGCTCCTGGGGACCTGCCTGCCAGCCTGGAGGTTCTGGACGTGTCCCGGAACCAGCTCCTGTCCCTGGACCCTGGGCTGCTGGCGTCCCTCGGCGCCGTGGACGTCTCGCACAACAAGTTCATCTGCGACTGTGGCCTCCGTGCTCTCGTTGCCTGGCTCAACCAGACTAACGTCACCGTGCTCGGGGCGGGAGCTGCCGTCTCCTGCGCGTACCCCGGCGCGCTCGCCGGGACCCCCGTCTCCTCGGTCTCCATGGAGCACTGCGACGAAGAGGAGGTCTGGAGGGCCCTACAGTTGTCCCTTTTCGTTGCCTGCACGGTCACCCTGACTCTGCTCCTCGTGAGCGTCTTCGTGGCCACCAAGCTCCGGGGACTTTGTTTCCTCTGCTACAGGGCGGCCCGCAGACTGCTGCCCGCGGTTTGGGACGGCCGCCGCGAGTCCGACCCGTACAGGTACGACGCCTACCTGTGCTTCAGCGGCAGAGACTTCGAGTGGGTGCAGAGGGCGCTGCTCGCACACCTGGATGCTCAGTACAGCGCCCAGAACCGGTTCAACCTGTGCTTTGAGGAGAGGGACTTCGTCCCCGGGCGGGAGCACGTCGCCAACATCCAGGACGCCGTGTGGGGCAGCAGGAAGGTGGTCTGCCTGGTGAGCAGACACTTCCTCCGGGACGGGTGGTGCCTGGAGGCCTTCGCCTACGCCCAGAGCAGGTGCGCGTCCCAGCAGGATGGCGCCCTCATCCTGGTGGTCGTCGGGTCCCTGTCCCAGTACCAGCTGATGAAACACCGGGGCATCGCAGGGTTCGTGCGGAAGAGGCACTACCTGAGGTGGCCCGAGGACCTCCAGGATGTTGGTTGGTTCCTGCACACACTCTCCCGGCACATTCTGAAGAGAGAGAAGGACGCCACCAGGGACGGGAGCATCCAGCTGCAGGCTGTGGTGACCGTCTCCTAGCCGAGGGGCATCCCTCCCCCAGTCCCACGCCGCAGATAACTCTTACCGTTCGGGGCTCCTGTTTCGGAGGGAAACCAGCACAGCCCACGAGTCTCATAGCCCCCCGATGGATGCCTGGTCTCACTGACCCCAAAATGGAAAGGAATCCTGTTCTCGCCAGACGCACCGACCACGGGACACACCCTGGTCCCGGGAAGGGCACTGGGAGAGGCGCCCCGGTGGAGAGAGCCTTATGGGCTCTGCAACGAGGGGGAGGGAGCACAGAGAAGAGGGCGTGTTTCCTGCTTCCCCTGCGGGGACGATGCCGCTGCTGGGTGCCGGTCCCGCTCCATCTGGGGACGCGCACTGGCCCCACGGAAGCCGGCGGGCGAGGACCCGGATCCTGCCGCGGCCGTAGCGCACCCCTGTTCCCCGTGAGCTCTTCCTCTCCCACACCCCGCTCGTCCGCTGGGCTGTGCCGGGAGCCTGGTCCCAGGCCCGATGCTGCTGCTCGGCGCTGTGTGGCCTCGGGCACACGGCACCCCCTCTCTGGGCCTGCTTTCTCATCTCCGGGCCGGCTGCTACCGACCAAGGACGCCAGCTTCTCAGATCTTCTCCTTGGTTACCCGGCTGGCCCCCAGGGCGTGCGCAGGCAGAGGGGCCTGTGGGAGGCCGTCGAAACTTCTCTGAAGTTACCTTTTTTTAATCTTAAAAGAAATCTCTGTATATTTGGCTTTCTGTCCTTTTGTGTGTTTATTTTAATACAGAAATGCTTTTCTGCAAAAGTATTAAGAAAACTTAAACTGAGGAAGGCGTGCCAGAATATGGCCCCGTGGCTTCGCGCACGGTCCCCCCCAAACCCAGCTCGGCTGCCACCCTTGAGGGGCGCCCCTAGGCCTGGGGCCCGGTGCTCCAAAATGTCCCTCCTGTCCCCGAGCCCCTGGCCCTGACTCCTCTGGAACCCCCACCTCTTCCTTCTGGAACGTTCTCCCAGCTCTGCCCGCCCCTCCTTTGTGTTCTTCAAGCCCCACCCACCCTCTGGAACCCCCCCCTTCCTTCTGGAACGTTCTCCCAGCTCTGCCCGCCCCTCCTTTGTGTTCTTCAAGCCCCACCCACCCTCTGGAACCCCCCCCTTCCTTCTGGAACGTTCTCCCAGCTCTGCCCGCCCCTCCTTTGTGTTCTTCAAGCCCC
>CM052814.1:336196-370724 GCA_028533885.1 Nasua narica | reverse complement strand
GCAGGGTGGGGGGATAGAGGGGTGGGGGATGGAGGGATGGGGATGCAGGGTGGGGGATGGCAGGGTGGGGGGATAGAGGGGTGGGGGATGGAGGGATGGGGATGCAGGGTGGGGGATGGCAGGGTGGGGGGATAGAGGGGTGGGGGGATGGAGGGATGGGGATGCAGGATGGGGGATGCAGGGTGGGGGATGGGAGGTGAAGGAAGAGAGAGAGAAGCAGCTTCTCGTGAGCATCGTACTAGGAGAAGCAGTGACCGAAACCCCCAGCACACTAAGGCTCTGCTGTAGGAACAGTTGTAATCAGGAGTCAGGAAGTCGGTAAAAGGCCACTGACTCAGGACTAACCTTCCCGCCCCCGTGGGGCTGTCGTGCTTCTCCCCACGCTGCGGGAACCTAGTCTTGCATCAGGACCGCCAGCAAGGGCGTTCCCTTGTCCTGGTGGGGTGGGGGGCTTGGGGGCAGAGCTAGCCCAGGCTTTGGAGGAACTGTCCCCATCACTGTTTTCCAAGCCAAACCCAGACCTGTGGAAGGACAAGGGGGAGCGTAGCTGTGGGAACAGTGGGTTGGGACAGGAGAAGGGAGTCTACCCCACAACCCTTTCTGATCCTCTGACTCAAAAACCCAAGTGGCAGTAATTTTCCTAATGAAACATGTTTAAAAGGCACCTTTTTAATGTCTCTGTCATAGCCCATGGCGAGCTAGCTGTTCATCGCAGACGTCCCGGCCACCGTTAAACTCGACAGGCCCCTCTTATTCCTGACTTTCTCTTTTCTGGCAAAGACCCCAAACATTCTTACATTCTTTTCGTTCACCTTCCCTCCCAGCAGCAGACCCAACAGGTGGAATTCTGCTTCAGGCTGTTGTCCCTTCACAAGAGCTGTGGGTGGGGCAGCAGGCTGCATCACGTTGGGACCGTGACAAGTGAATGGTGATGGTGGGCGGAAGGCCCGCTGCCTCCCCGGGGATCCCAAGCAAAGCTGAAGACGTCAGTGCTCCAGAAGGGATCTGCAGGGCCTGCGCGGCGCTGTGTTTCGGGGCCACAGGGACGAGGCAGCTGCGTTCCTGACTTTGGCTGGAGATCGTGTTTGTTTCCCGGAGGGGAAACCTCGCCTCCCCAGGAAGGTGGTCTCCCTGAGACGCCATAAAACTCAGTGACATCCCGTCTCACCGCTAGATGGCAGCCGCGAGCCACACGCTGGGGTCGGGCGGGTGGTGCCTGGCCCATCCCCGACCCAAGGCCCAGCCCAAATTTGACTTTGGTGCTGGCAGGCTTGGTGCTAATGGTCCCCACCTGCCGAGAAGCAAACCCCACGGGAGTCGCTTGTAATCCATTATACGGGACACCCCTAGAGAGACGGTAGGCAGGGTGCAGGGTCTCCTTCAATGGCTCCATGTTCCCCGCCACCACGGGGCCCATGCAGAGAACTGCAGGGTCGTCCCTGGACTGCTGCTCGAGCGGCCCGGATCCCCCATTCCCGCCCGCATCGGCCATAGCACGTGAGCGCCCCAGAGCCCAGGAGCAGACTCGCAACCTGTCACCACCGGGGTCAGCGTCGCCACATGCACTTCTGAGGTAAGGGCATCACAAAGGTCCCCAGCCCTGCCTCAGCTCAGCTCAGCTGGCAGATCCTTCATTGTCCCGGCAGAGCCCCAGGCGACAATGTTCCTGGCCGCGGGACCGCCCTTGTCAACGACATTCTGAGCTGGGTATAAAAATCAAAGTGAAACAACGCCATCACAGCGGAGATGCCGCCGACTGTCCTTTATCCGATGAACCACGAATGCACGGGACGACTGCGGGATGCATCCTGGTTGTTCAGCATTAATTATGAAAACAAGTGCCCCCCACCCCGTGGTGTCGAGAAGATCTCTGAGGTCCCTTTCTGCTCCCACGCCCCCGGGGCGAGGCTCAGAGTGCTTTCTCCCGGCCCAGATGCCCTCACGGGAAGAGGGTCCCTGGGTCTCTCAGACGTGAGGACACTCAGCAGCCGACATTCTCAGCAGCAGGACACATGGGGCCTCAGCTTCAGGGACTGCAGGCAGTGGCAGCAGATGGAGGGTCAGGGTGAGGGCCGGGAGATGGATCCCATGCCCCCCAGGGAAGGGAAACCGTCGTCCCCCCACCTTCTGAGTTCCCAGAAGAGACCCTTGTAATGAGAGATGGATGAGTGCAATTGTTGACATGGAGACGTGCAGGGCATGCGAGTAACTCCCGAGGTGGCATGGAGTTCTGGCCCAGATGCCACCCTGGGGAAGGGGGCACGCGGGCCTCCTGCAGTGGGATGTAATGTGTAGGAAAGGCACTGGACCAGAATGACACCCGGGGTCAATGGCATCCCATCCCTTGTCCTATGGCCCCGTCAGTCCTCCCGGGATGTGGTTTGTGACACCCATGGTCCTTTGGAGGATCCACCCTTAGGCTGACAAAGACGTTCAGAGACACCTTCCCCTGTACCTGCTGTCCTCCATGGTGGACGGGTGGGTGGGTGGATGGAGGGTGGTTGGATGGATGGATGTACAGATGGATGGATGGATGGATGGATGGATGGATGGATAGAGGGTGGATGGATAGATGGGTGGATGTACAGATGGATGGATAGATGGATGGATGGATAGAGGGTGGATGGATGGTGGAAGGGTGGATGGATAGATGGATGGATGTACGGATGGATGGATGGATGGATGGATAGAGGGTGGATGGATGGTTGAAGGGTGGATGGATAGATGGGTGGATGTACAGATGGATGGATAGATGGATGGAGGGTGAAAGGATGGAGGGTGGATGGACAGATAGATGGATGGATAGATGGATGGATAGATGGATGGAGGGTGGATGGATGGATGGATGGATGTACAGATGGATGGACAGATGGATGGACGGATAGATGGATGGACAGATGGATGGATGGATAGATGGATGGATGGATGGATGGATGGTGGATGGATGGATAGATGGATGGATGGAGGGTGGATGGGTGGGTGGATGGATGGATGGATGGACGGATAGATGGATGGATAGATGGATGGAGGGTGGATGGATGGATAGATGGATGGATGGATGGATGGAGGGTGGATAGAGGGTGGATGGATGGATGGATGGATGGATAGATGGATGGATGGAGGGTGGATGGGTGGGTGGATGGATGGATGGATGGACGGATAGATGGATGGATAGATGGATGGAGGGTGGATGGATGGAGGGTGGGTGGACAGATGGATGGATAGATGGATGGAGGGTGGATGGATAGATGGATGGATGGGGGGTGGATGGGTGGGTGGATGGATGGACAGATGGATGGATGGGTGGGTGGATGGATGGATAGATGGATGGATAGATGGAGGGTGGATAGAGGGTGGCTGGACAGATGAAAGGTTGGATGGATGGGTGGATGGACGCTCAGATGGTCGCTGTCAAATGCTATGTGGAAATCCCATAAGAAAGGGCTGGCTTTGGCTCGTGAAGGTCACTGACCCACTCAGAGCAGTGTCAGGAAGCAGAGGGCAGTTTGGGGAATTTGGGGGAATGACTAGTGGTGGAGAGTGAAGACAGCAGGTGTAGACTGTTCTCGGAAGCATCTTGGCTGGGAGAGCAGAAAAGACAGGTGTGTAGGAGGTAGAGTGGTTAAGAAAAGGATTTGGGTCTCTGCAGGATGGAAGAGGCTTGAGGGTATTGAGGTGCCTGTGGAGACCAACTAGGAGGGAGAGCCGAGGACCAGGGAGCCAGGGGAGGGTCCTGGTTGGGGGCGGGTGCCAACGGGTGGACGGACGTGGAGCACAGCGTGGCGAGGGGAGCAGGGCGGGATGCGGGCTCAGGAGCCTCTCCGCGACACCCAGGGCGGCGGCCACAGGACGCACCTGAACTCGGGGGAGACAGGATAACGCACAGTCTTTGCTTCTTCTGTGTCAGTAAAAAGCATTTGCGCCGTCCTGTGTGGATGCCTCTCATCCTTCCCCTCCCAGCCCACGGCGGATGGGCTCCCGGCCACGCCAACTCTGTCCCGCGTGTTTGGGGGGAACTTTCTTCATCCGTCCCTTCAAACAGCATAGTGTGTGTGTGTGTGTGCGATTTCGTCTTGTTTAAAGTTTCAGTTGGGAAAATTAAGCCGCGTAGATTCATCATGGAAAAAAGCGTTCACTTCTGCTAATTATCTGGATGTGGAGTGAACAGGCATTTCGGCGAACACCGAGGAATTCTCTCTCCCACGAGCTCCCTCCTCATTAACTGGACTTCACTGGACTTTTTCCATGGACTTCACGTCCATGGAAAAAATTTTCCTTGAAGTCTTCCACAATCCGAGGCACTCTTAAAGCGATTCTTTCGGGGGGAAAAGTGGGCTAAAATTGCTTCTTCTGTTTTTGACTAGCGGGATGTTGGAGCGCGCGTGCACACACACTTTCTCTCTTTAAAAGAGAGGGAAGAAAACACACTGACCTATTTTTACACCCGCGTGGCTTGCCATCAGCGGAGCCGTAAACCCCAAACTTGGCAAGGCTGGGCTGACATCTTTGAAGAGGCAGGCCCAGCGGGCTCAAAGGGACGTGGCTGCAGACATCACAAAAGTTTAAAACCCTGCATCTGAGCCTGGCGAGGAAGCATTTCTTATCCAGAGTTTAAGCAAACCTCATTATCGGATCCGCACTGAAGAGCTTCAGGGATATTGCCAGCTGCCATTTCTTTTCATTAGAAACAACCCTCAAAGAGGAGGAGGAAGCAGAGAGAAGGCCCCCGAGCCCCTGCAGACCCCTTAGCTGATTCCAGAGACAATCGCGAGAGTTTTTCTGGACGGGTGCGGGTATTTTAAACCTGCGTTTGAAGGCAGGTGCAGTAAAGCCCCAGGCTCTGGGGGCTGCATCTCAGGATCGCCAGCAGATCTGACTGCTGGAACTTGAGGTGCCGTGCATCTCCCGTGAAACAACAGCCCCGCTGTGTCCTGGACAGACGGGCCTGGTTCAGGGCATGGGCCACCCCGGAGGGAAGGGCCCGGGGGGACTGGGCACCCGGGGTTTGGAAGCAAGACACCGGTTCAGAGCGCACCTCCGGGAATTCCCGGACGACCCTGCGCGGCGGGTGTGAGGCCAGGGGCACGGAGTGGCGTCCGGCCCATGGGGGCCACACGCAGCGGTGATGGGAAGGGGGCCCCGAGCCACACGCCCGCTCCTCAGGCTGCCCCCGCGTCCCGCGGTGTCGGCCTCTCCATCTGTAGGGGGGGCGCGGCAACCATGGTAAGATTGGCCATTGTGCTCTCCGGGGTTAGGGGCCAGCTGACGAACACACGGCGCGCAGGGTGGGCGGGCCTAGATGGGAGCTTATGTTAGGAGCGTTGCGTGCACATGGGAACCTGCACACGGAGCAGGCGTGCGCTGCCAACGGCGTCAGCGGGCCCTTGTTCTCCCCCCAGCAGATCCGCGGCCGGGCCCCACCTCCGGGCCCCACCTCCGGGCCCCACCTCCGGGTCCACACCTCCGGGTCCCCGCGTGGCCTCGCAGGCCAGAGCCTTCAGCAGCACCAGCAGGGCCCACGCTGAGACCGCCCTCCTCGTCATGGCGCCCTGGCAGCGAGGGGCCCCCGACCTAACTTCCTGGAATGGCCTCAGAGGGCGTCCCCCAGCTCCTCCCGGCCTCTGCAATGTCCCCGGGCCGCAGCCCCCCTTGTGCGTCCCTCGGCCCACGGGGGGCCCAGCTCCCGCCGCAGACCCTCGCCCCCGAGTCTGCAGGGCCCTGCGTCCTCACCGCTCTGACCACCCTGATCCTTCGCCAACCCGCCGTCCCCGAAACCACCAGCCTCCTGTTCCAACGGAATTTATTAAGTGGGAAGAGAGTCTCAGACACTATCAGGCAAATTCCACTTTTTGGCGCCTGAAGAAAACAGCCGCCTGGTTTAGATCAGCCTCTGGGGCCAAATGCCTGGGCCAGAACTCGCCTTTCCCGAGCGTGAGAGCCAAGGGTGCAGCGGCCACAACCTCGTGGACATGGGGCTCTTCCAGTGACTTCCAAACCTGCCAGTTTGGGGAGGGCAGTCTGCCGGGGACGGCGGGCGGCCCGGCCTCCAGGAGCCGGCTTGGAGGAGCACCTGCTGTGTGGGCCCCAGGGGCTGGGGCCCAGGAGAAAGGAAGCGGCCCGGCCGTCGGAGAGGCAGTGACAGCTGGCGGGGACGGAGACTCGCGGACAGGGCGCTCACGCGGCACCGCAGAGCCGGCTGGAAGGACGCACGCAGGCGAGGGTGCGCAGTCGGGTGTGTGGGACGAGGGCCCGGTGCTGGTCCCGGAGAGGCAGTAGGATCTGGGTTTGCTGGGGCCTCCGGGCCCCCCCAGCAGCTCTTGGTCTTACCCTCGAGCCAACCCGGGCGTCCTCGTGTTGCTTCCCTGACGCAAATCGAACTCCAATGCGGGGATAAACCAGGGAATCCTCGCGGAAGGTGCCCAAGGAGATGGGGGATGGCGCCTGCACCCCCCAGAAAGCAGAACTTGCCCCCGAGCCCCGTGTTGGGGTCTCCATTCCCTCCGCAGCGGCTCGTCCTGCCCCCGCAGCCCCCAGACCCCGCATGCTGCCCCCCAAGCTGCCAGTCCTTGGCCCTCAGATTCCAGATCGCAGAAGGAAGGCCGCAGAGGCTGCCGGAGCAGAACTCTGCATTGCTGGAGGCCGAGTCGTGTCCCCCGCAAAATCCACATGTTCCTCGGAGCGTGACCTCGACAGCCGTCCTTAGGAAAGGGGCGTGTGCAGACAGGCCCACGTACAGGTGTGCCGCGGGGGGGACGCAGGCCGCGCGGGAGACCAGCCTGGAGCACCGTGACCCTCAGAAGGGGCCGCCCTGTGACGTGGCGGGCGCGGGACCTCAGCCCTTCCTGCCACCGTGCAGTCGGGCGCAGAGCTCAGGAAGGGGAAGCCGCCAAACCCAATGCCTGGAGACAGACACAGTGGCAGGAGACCTGGCCGTGGGGAGCACCAGAGCACGCAGGGCGGGTGGGGGACGGGGGGCACTGGGCCCGGGAAGGTCGGGGTGAATCCCACCGTGAGCCCTCGCCCTCTGCCCTCCACCGGGCCGGCAGGTGGGCAGCCTCTCTCTCGGACCAGAACCCGTGCCTGCAGCCCCGATGTCCACCTCCCTCTGCGGCCCCCGTCCCCACAGGCGTGCCGACCTCACCATCTGGCTCCCTGGGGCCTCGGCTCTGCAGACAGGCGGGGTCCCCACATGCGGGAGGGCGGCCAGGCGGGCCGGGGAGACAGCCTGTCTGAGCTGCGGGCTCCTCACCTATGAGCCGGGCAGCCGATGCCAGGGTCCGCCCGGCTCCAACCCTCTGGGGGCCTTCCGGTCACTGTCACCTCCCAACAGCACAGCCGTTCTGACAAAAACAGGGTGGGGGTGGGAATGGGGTTCTCTGGTCACTCTGGGGCCCCAGCCAGGCCCAGACTCCAGGGCCAGCACATCCCCAGGGCCTCGCCAAGAGCTGGGGTGTCTCCTCAGGGCTCTCGGGCCCCACAGACCCAAGGCGGCCTCCGGCGGCCGCTCCCCTGGCCACCCCCAGGTGGCGCTGCAGGACCTCCGCCAGGGAAGTTGGGGGACTGGGGCTTCAGTCCAAGACCCGGCCTCCCAGAGCTTTCCACGGGAGCCCACGTATGTACACACACACGCGCGCGCGCGGGAGCCCAGGGCCTCTCGCATGTCCCTGCCCCTGGTGTCAGAGGACACAGCACCCAGAACCTGCAATCACCACCCGGCACCACGGAGTCCTGTCTGTCCCCGGACACTGCCTGTCCAGCCTCCAGAAACCAAGTGAATGCACACTCCCCCCGCAGGTGCACACACACACACACACACACACACAGCCTCGTTGACCTGTGATCCCAGGCTGGCCCCATGGGAAATCCACGCTGACTCGGGCTGGGTACGGTCTGTGCAGGGGAGACCCCGGGCCCCAGGGGCAGCGGGCCAGCCCCGCCGGGGCCCCGCCTGCCTCTGTGAGCAGCAAGGCTGTAGGCAGACGAAGACTGCGGGATATTCTAGTAACCTCGGCACATCCCGTGTCCTCAGACTTCTGCCATTTTTGTCAGGGGTTCCAGGCGGTGGAGAGGAGAGCACGGCTTACAAGGGAATGGAAGGGGAAGGTCGGAGCTGAGTGACCCCGAGTCACATCTCTGACATGTGAGGAGGGACCAGTCCTTACTCTGGGGTCCGAGAGAAGGCGGCTTTTCTTGCAGAGGAAGGGCCCGTGGGACCCTGGTCGTTGCCCCCCGGCCCGGAGCTTGGGGCCAGAGACCCCGGCCCCTGGCAGCCGCTGCCTGCTGCCCGGCGGAGTGAGGCCGCCCCGGGCGTGGGCCCCTCGCGGGACGGTGAGGCCTGAGCCCAGTCCCCGTGGCTGGGACGAGGGTGAATGCGGGGGAGAGAACGCAGGGGGGGAGAATGCGGGGGAGAGAGCACTCCAGCGGGTGCAGGAGCCCGAGCGGTGTGCCCTTCCCACCCCGTCTCAGTGGGACGGCCAGGCCGACGGAGGGTTCGGTGCCCGTGGCCGCGTCCATTCCGTGATGTGCAAACCCCAGCTGGCTGCTAACTTGGTTAACTTGGTGCCCGGGCACGTAGGGTTCTCTCTGCCAGCTCGTTTCCCAACAGCGACCAGCAACCACGCTGCCAAACGAAGACGTGCAGAATGCTGTGTCAGCGAATAGGGCCTGGCCGGCGGGAAGGATGCACCAGGAAAGATGTCAGGGTGCCCGCCCGTCCTCTGTGGGGCTGCGTGGGTCACCGGGCTCCCTGGACCGCTGTGGGGCTGCAGCCGCACTTGGAGGGGCAGACGGGTCGCATCCCGAAACAGGGCTTGGTGTGCAGACGGCCCCCAGAAAGGCCCCTGACAGCTGCCCCCCACCTGTGCACGCCAGCCCCCTGCCTCCCCTGCCCGGCCCCACTGAGGTCACCGTTCCCCGCGGCCCCGAGGGAGAAGCCAGGCCCGACGCCGGCGCAGGGGGGCGTCTGAGCGAGGCCGCAGACCGGCCTGGGTGGACAGAGCCCAGGCTTGCTGAAGGCCTCGTAAACACCCCTCCCGCTCCCACTCTGCCCCTCGAAGGTCTGCGGCACTTCTGGGGCTTTCCGGGGACAGACAGCGGCGTGCGGGGCTGGCAGGGACAGCCTGCCGGGACCCACGCCGTGCGTGCCGCGTCTCCAGGGAGAGCAGCTGCAGACGTTACCTCATCTCCCAGACGCTGGCCTCCAGATCTCCAGTTTGGGGGGAACGGGACTCCCTCCCTCTCTCGTCCCTGCTCCCTGCACCCGACCCGTGGGCACAGGGGAGGCCGCCAGTGCCCGGAAGGGCCGAGGGAGCACCTGGATGCTGGTGAGGGACAGTGAGTCTCCCCAGACCCCTTCCCTGCAGCCCCACAGAAGGTCCCCTTGAGCCAGAGCCGGATCCTGCTGTTCGGGGTGTGGGGTGACGCCCAAGGCTCTCCTGCACCACCTCGGGCCTAGAGATCTGTGGGTCCTGCTCCTCTTCCTCCCTGTGCCCTGGTCTTTGTGTCCAGCTCAGCTCCATTATCGACGTCGGCCTCCCGCCCCCTGTCCATCGTCCTTCTTGTCCCCGTGTCTGTCCATCCTCCCCGGCCCCATGTCCGTCCGTCCTCCTCACCCTGTGCCCGTCCGTTCTTCCCACTCCTGTGTCTGTGGTCCTCCCTGGCCCCGTGCTCACTGTCCTCCCCACCCCCTTCGTCCTCCCCGCCCCCCCGTCTGCTGTCCCCCCGCCCCAGCCCCTTTGTTCTCCTCAGGACAAGGACGACGTTCACTTTAGTCCCAGAAACCCTTCTGTGGGGAATGGCTTTTACATAACAGCTGCTCAATAAGTGAGAAATTAAATAAAATGAATTAGTTTCGGGGCGCCTGGGGGGCTCAGTGGGTTAAAGCCTCTGCCTTCGGCTCAGGTCATGATCTCAGGGTCCTGGGATCTCTGCTCAGCGGGGAGCCCGTTTCTCCTTCTCTCTCTGCCTGCCTGTGATCTCTCTCTCTGTCAAATAAAGAAATAAATAAAAATTTTAAATGAATTAGTTTCATGATGTGCAGATAATGGGGAAGGACCTCGGCCTCCCCTTGAACCCAGAAGGTGGACGCCAGGCAGGAGAACTTGCCCACACCAGCCCTCGTCCGTCACTGTGGCCGTAGCCCCCGTGGAAGGCCCACGTGCCGGGAAGACCCTCATGCCCCACCGACCCCCCGGCCGTGCCGTGCACTTGGGGTGAGGCCGTGCCCTTGCAGCCCGTGGGAGCTGAGGGGCCCACACAGCAGGACGGAAGGGAGGACTTTCTGGGACAGAGTCTGTCTCGGGCTTGGCCACTTTGGATTTCCTTCCTCTCTCAGGGGCTGTTATGGGAACTTCCCACTGGTCCTCAAGGCTGTGCAGCCATCTAGGAAAACCAAAGGCGGGAGGAGGGAAAGGGAGGAATGTGGCCAGCTGCTTCTGACGGCCCCACAGCTCCAAACAGGAAGGCTGTGCTTTGCCGTGTGGATGTGGCCTCTGGTAAGAGGAAATCGGGACCCAGTAACAGTAAGAGTCCCCTGCACCCGGGGGCGTCCCCTGAAAACAGTCCCGCACCCGCGTGTGCCGCCTCCCTGGGGCCCGAGGCCGCGCGCACAGGGCAGAGCCCGGCTCCGTAAGAGGCTGCGGCGCGGGAAGGCTTGGCCAGGGAAAGGATGGCTCAGGGGTGCCCGAGGGCTTGAGGGCCGCCGCAGGCCTGGGGCGGGGACAGCGGCAGGGGGAGCGCTCGGGCGCCGTTCAGCATCCTTAACACTACGAGGGAGATCTTACCCCACGTGCATGCACGCTGCACACCTCGCCACGCCCTCGAACGTTCGTGTCCCCTCGAAGAAACACGCGGGCTGGAAGTGCAAGTCTGATTTAATCCTGGGGAGATGTGGGCACCTCTCCAGGGGACAAAGGGACGGAGGAGCTCTCACATGTCGCCCGAGGCAGCCCGCTGCAGGGTCTGCCCTCCAGCCGGGCCGCGGGCGCACCTGCCGGGGGCGCCAGGAGAAGGCAGTGTGCGTGGTTCTGGAATCCGGCACCCTGGGGGAGCGTCCTCCTGGCTCTCGTGTGGGACAGGGGCCCGTCGCCGAGGCGTCAGCGTCCAGACTACGGGAGGCCACTCTCCGGGTCAGAGCCTGAGGGTCCGCACGTGGATTCTGTGGGTTGCCTGCCTTGTTTCAATCCCTGAGGATGTTTTGGTCCCGACTGTGTGTCTGGGTTGGGCTAACGAGGGAAATGGAGGCACCGCGGCAGGAAGAGTGGGGCCCAAGCCTACACGGTGGTTTTCAAAATCCCGGAGCGAATCTGGGAGCCGGTCAATTCCCAGCGGGTTCGAGTCGGCGTTTCCCGTCTGCTCGTGGTGAGCAAATGGGTTGTGCGGGGCTGTCTTGTTTTTAACCTAAGGCTTGTTTTTACTTAGCGGCGCCCGACACCATCACGAGAGAGGACGAAGCCCAAAGACCCGACAAGCTGTGGGCAGGGACTCTATGCACGTAAACGCCCACGTCGAGCTATTGCATTTTCCACGCGGGGCTGCTGCGCTTAGAGCCTCCTGCCGAGGACATGGGGGACGAGCTGCTGAGGTCCGGACGGAGACGCCGAGCCAGGCCCGCTGCTGGGGACACACGGCACCCACGCCCCGGCCTGTGGGAAAGACGAGTCACCGGCCCGCGGCTGCCCAGCCCATGGCCGCACTGTCGTTCGCGCCTGCCCAAGACCACAGAGAGCAAACGGTCTCCACCGCCCACAGGGGTGGGGGGCCCTTGCTGCTCCCGGGGCCCGGGCCGCGGTCACCTGCGGTCACTCGGGGGCCCCCCACCCCCTCCCGCACCCAGCAGCCCATTCAGCGGCCCGGGCGCCCCTCCGAAGCCAGGAAGTTTGCTCTCCGTTCGTTCTATTTCGGGAGCTTGGACACGGCCCTGGAATTTTACAAGCCTGGGAGGAATGGGCCGAGTCTTGGCGCTTTCCTGTGCCCCCCCAGGGCCCCTGCCTTCTGCATCCCCGGACTCGGTGGGGCCGGCTCCCCAGCCTGGCGGCTGGGAGGCGGCAGAAGGCTTTCCAGACGGCTCCCAGTGCAGGGAAGCGAACGTGTGTGATTTCTGAGAGCGCATGGGCTGTGGATCCGAAAGGACTCTCTCAGCTGACGTGGGGGCGAGACAAACGGGCTTCCATCCAGGGGTCTCCTGCCTGCGACCACGCGTTTCCGTCCTCAAGACGCCCGGCGTTTCTCTGAGTCCCCGCCCCACACCCGCGGTTCTGAGCAAACACTTGGGGACAAAAGCCGAAATTCCACGGCGGGAAGCGCACCGTCTGGATGCTCCTGCTTCAGCTCTCCGTCCGGTCGGGGGACAGGACGCGGCGGCGTGGGTCCCAGGACCCACTTCAGGGATGGCCACGGCAGACCCCTTGTGTGCGCCTCGCACGCTCAGAAATCACACGTTTGGAGCGACCCGGGGCGTGCGGCTGCGTCCCCGCGCGGCGGAAACCGAGGGCTCGCGGCTCCGCACCAGCGACTGCGGGCGGAGGGCTGTCCCGTGCGCACAGGACGCCAGCAGCCAGCGGGACGACCCAAACTGTCTCCAGACCTCGGCCCAAGTCCCCTTGGGGGACGAGAGTGCCCCAGGTCAGGGGCCGCTGAGCTCTTGAGAGAACTTGTATTTTCCCGCAGGGAGGGCTGGGGCTGGCGGAGGCTCGGGGAGCGGCCGCTTTCCTTGAGGCCGTGGGGCCTGGGCAGCCGGAGAGGCTCACGGATGCCCCCGTGGACCCAGCGCAGCTCCTCAGGGCTGTGCGGCCTGCGGTCCCCGAGGGCTCCCTGCTCGCGGCCACGGGGAGGCCAGAAGCGCGCACCGGAGCCACCCTGGGGCCACGCGCCCTCCTGCTTGGGCCCCGGGGCCTCGCGTCAGCCGGGCCGCACCACGCAGCGCCAGCCCAGAAGTGGGATTCTTCCAAGGGACCTTCCTCGGCCTCCCTCCCGGGCGCCCCCTCCCGTTTCTCGGCCCCGTGCGAGGGTTTCCGCGGGGTCCCCTTGGCGGGGGCCGCGTGCGTGTTCTTGGCCAGGCAGTAACGGGCGGGGCCGCCGGAGCCTTCTCCGCGTCTGTCTGCACATGGAGCACTCGGGGGACTTGCAGGACAGAGGCCTGGGCCCCTGCGTGTTCTCGGGGACGGCACTCCCGCACCGGGAACGTCCTCGCTGGAGGGCAGAGCGAACGAGAAATAACCCCTGTTAAAGACCAGGCCTCAGGCACGGCCGTCCCGCAGCCGGCGTCCCTAGGGAAGCACACGTCCCGGGGGCCTGAGGTCTCAGGCGGTCTGGGTGGGGACGGGAGCCATTGCGGCACCTGGGGAAGCGGGCGCAGGCCTCGCACGAAGCTTCAGCCGCTCCTCCGGCCGTCGGGGCTCCCGCGGTGGCGCCGGGTCCCTTCCTGAGTGTGCGATGCCGAGCCCCAAGGCTCGCAGACGAGCCCCCTCTCAGGAAACAAGACCCCAACCTCCACAAGCTCGCCTACAACACACACCCTCTCGCGCAGACCGCAAGCCTCCGACTTCTTCACCTAAAATCTTCCCGGGGAGACGTATGTTCTCGAGTCATGAGACAGAAACGACGATATCCAGGCCTCGGGTTTATCCTCTTCATTTCACCATGTTTGTCCCCAGAACGAGGAGCAGGAGCCCCCGAGTCACGGCTCCCGGAGCACGGAATGCAGCCTCAGAGCTGCACAGAGAACCTTCTAACTACTTTCAGAGTAACCGTCCCCTCTGCTTTCGAGGCCTCAGCACTACTGAGGCTCGATCTCCGCGCGCCCGGCTGCCGGGCGAAGAACATCTGACCAGCAAGGGCACGTCTGTCTCGAACCGTCATTCGCAGAAGACGGGAAGCTCCGGTCTCACGGGGACGGCGCGTCCAGACGTCGGATGAGCGGGGCCCGGAACCCAGCCTGGCGACATGGCCCCGGCGCGGGGACCCCACGTGGAGACCGTGTCCCCGCGCGCCGCGGGCCTGCGGGTTGGTCGCTCGTCCCTCGGCGAGAGCCCTCCGCAGCCGCCCCGCCTTCTTTCAAGCCCGTGACCACCGGCTTTATCTGGGTTTGGGCATCTCGTCTTCTGTTCCTCAGCGCCCGGCTCCTCTTAAGTTTACCCTCCTTTGGGGGCCACACACGTGCCCACTCAGCAGCCCGGCTGGCCCCCACGTCTGGTTCTGAACCGTCTGTTCAGGGCTAATTCTTCTGACCTCGCGACACCTCTCCCACCAGCCGCCTCGGGAGGTCCCGTGCGAAGGGTGCCGGGCTGCACGGCCGTCCCCCGCCGTGCCCGCTTTCTCAGCACGGCCCTCCCCAAGCACGCCCGGCCACACGGATGGCTGCTCCTTCAGCTCCCGGACCTGGGTCCACCTTCTGGGACATGGTCACTGGTTCAACAAAAGTTTATTGAGCACCCACTATGTGCTAAGTGCTAGAACTGGAGAATAAAGAAATCAAATGGCCTTACCTTCCTGGGGGCCTGCCACGCATCCCTCACGAGCCAAGCTCTTCCCCTCTTTCAGGCCCAGCCTGACATCCTGCTTCCAAGCTCGAAGACCACCGTGTAATTCTCACTTAGCTCCCCAAGCAGCCCAGCCCCAGGGAAAGAAGTCAGCAGACCCCTCCAGGGTTAAGGGCCTAATCCTGGTCTATACATCAGCCCTTATGAGTTTGGTGAATGAGAGTCTGCTCCAAGCAATAGAGCCACTCTTGCTGGGCTGACAGCACGTTCCTGGGGTTTCTGGGCGTGTGAGGCTGGGAGCCAGATGGTGGAGCTGTCCCCGTCACTGAGGGGAGACCCCTGTGGGGTCTTTCCTAAGCTCGTCCGTCCTCATCACTCAGTACGTCCATAAAGTGGTCGAGGTCGTGTCGGGACTGTGAGGAACACAGAGCGCACGGGTCACCGTGGGTGACACTCACTGATGCACGCAGACAGACCCGAGTAGGGGCCCCGGAAGGACTGGGCCTGCTCGCACACTGTCGGCCTCTGCCCTGCGGGGACTCGGGAGGGAGTCCCGATTTATGAACTCGGGAGTTCATAAATCCTGATGGATCCCGGCTCCCAGCTTTGACAAAACCCAGACGGTTAATTAAAGGGAGGACAGGCTTTCAATGACTTTAAGGCAGTGAGCACAAAACAACCGGGTTAATCAGTCTCACTGTGTCTCAGTGACAGTGCTTTAATTCAATTACTTCCCATTCTCTGACTATTAACTCACGAGGAAAAGGATCCTACAATAATTAACTAGTTCTAAGAAATACCTTTGAGCCAAAAGCCTGGGTTGGAAACAGGTAACTCTGGGGAGCTGTCCACGGAATCTCTGTGTTGTCTTGGCACCGGCTCCCGCGAGCCTCCCTTAGTTCCCCCAAGTCTGCTCTCCCACCTGCGAATTTATCCCTAGTTAGACGCTTGGGACAAAGGACCTAAAAAGTAATTGTTATGGAGATTCCACTTCTTATGCAAAGTCCTCAATGCTCCTCTCCACACTGGGGGTTGTCCTCTGAGCCCTACCTGAGCCCCGTCTCCCCCCACTGGGTCCTGTTTCCCCCCCAGAGCCCCATCTCCCCCTCTGGATCCCGTCTCCCCCCCACGGAGCCCCGTCTCCCCCCTGAGCCCCGTCTTCCTCCGACGCTCGTCTGGGGCGGGCCGCGTGCCCACAGACTGTCCCCCAGCAGGAGGTGACTGATGCAGAAGGGAGGGAAGGGCTGTGTCCTGTGGCGTCTGCAGGACGAGGGTGGGGTGGACGGTCTCCTCCATCCCAGCCTGTCCCCATCTCAAAGCCTCCAAGGAGGTGACGTGGAAACCCAGAAGGGGCGTCCGGCCCCACGGCAGTGCTGTGCTGTGACCTGGGACCGGGTCGTTCCCGCCCTGGACAGCAGGTGCTGCTGCTCCTGCCAGAACCGAGGCTCAGGTGGGGCAGAGGTGGCCTCTGGGGGTGATTCAGGGGGTGAGGGGTGCGGGACTAGAGGACCGACTCCTGCTCAAGTTCTGGTGTTGAGAGCTCTAGCCTCGGGGTGAAGGCTGGAGTCAGGGTGAAGGTCTACACCGAGCAGGCCAGCTGTGTGGACGTGCTGCGGGCAGTGCCGGGAGCGGGGACGGGAGTCCGACCCACAGGGGCTTCCGGGACACTTGGTGGGGTGACGCTTGGCATGGGCTCCAGCCGCGTCCCACGGGCTCCCCGTCCAGGGCACAGGTTCTCGGTCCCCACGTCAGGCCCCACACAACCGCCTGCTCCGGGGACGTTCAGAGCGGCTGCCTCCCTTCCCGCGTTCCGACGGTCGGCGCGGGAACCTTTCTCCAACAGACGGGAGCCTCTGGGGACCGGCCGGTCCGAGCCACAGACGTCGGCTGGGCAAGCGCGAGAGGGGAGCGAGTCCCTGGACGCTCGGCCAGTGCCCCGCTGCTGCTCGCACAGACTTCTCCGAGCGCTGGGACCAGGAATCCGCGCCCCCCCTTCGCAGGTGAGAAGACGGAGGGTCGAGGAGGTTGAGGTGAGTCGCCCGAGTCCTCCAGACCTACGTGGGGACGCGGGCTCCCACCGAATACCTTCGGCACTGAAAACACCCCCCGGAAGCTGGTGTCCCCTCGGGGCCGCGGGGCGAGAGCGGCAGGCGGGGCGGTGGCGTCCCAGGAGACAGACGCCCCGGGGGGTCACCCCGACCCCACGGCCTGTTCCGGACACAGCATCGCAGGCCCCCGACCCGAGGGCTTTACGGCGTCCACACAACCGACGAGCACACGTCTGTGACGAGCGGATGCGCGCAAGGGGGCGCGCGGGGGTTCGAGGGGCTCACCGCACAAGGTGGTGGCCAGTCCTTGTGGTGGTGGCTCCGGGGCCGGAGCGAGAGGACCTGGGGTCACTCTGCCGCAGGGGCCGTCACCCCCCAGGGCTGGACGCAGAGGCGGGGTGTGTGGGGGGCAGAGGCCGGGGCGGCATCGCCACAAGGGGACGGGTGGTCCGGCGAGGGACGGCTCTGGGAAGGGGTCTCATGCTGCCCTCTGTGCAGCACGGAACCTGTCACAGGGTCTCGAGTGGGACCCCCAGGCCGGCTGACGGGGGAAGGACCGCACCGGTCGGGGGCACCGGCCGCGCGTGGGCCGAGGGGAGGCCGGCATGCGGTCCTGGCGGGCTCGTGACCAGTGAGCAGATCGGGGGCTCAGAGGGCAGAGCTGGCCGCTGACCAGCTCCGTCTCGCTCTCCATTGTGTCCAGGACGTGCCGGCAGGGCCGGCGTCTCTCAGGGCAGCCCCGCCATCGTCTCCATCGGGGCCCAGGGCGACGCTCTGGGGCGACACCAGCGATGTGAGGTCTCATGTTCCCAGACCGTCGTACTCCAGCCGTGGAAGGCCCGCTGCTTCAGCGTGAAGGCAGCGACGCCGCGTCCGGCCCTCCCGCGGGCCCACAGACCAGGTGACCGCACAGACGCCGGCCGTGGGCTGAGGTCTCCCTCCTGCAGATGGGGTCCGAGCAGCAGCGGGCCGTCTGCCAGGAGAAACACGCCCATCGCAGAGGACGGGTCTGCGTGCGCACAAAGGCTAAGAGTCCAGCAGCGGTCAGGACTAATACGGTCGTTGGAGAGAAGGCCAACGTAACTGAAGAACCGGAAAACTTCTCAGTGCCACTTAGAAAAACATCAGAAAGATTCGGATATCCGGGGACGAGCCCAACAAAACGCATGCAGGACTCTACAGGAGTTCCGTGGAAACGGACTGGAAACGTCCAGGTAGATGGAGACACACCATGGTCCCGAACTGGAAGGCTCGGGATCTTCAAGACGTCGATGCTCCCTAAATCGATCTACCCTCACGGTTGGGATGCCATAAGTGCGCTCGTGTTTTTTTGAGAACGCTGAGAAGCTGGCAGGCGTGCCGGTGGGCGGGCCCTCAGGAGGGTCCCCAGGGGCAGAAGGCGCAGCCCAGGGGCGCTGGCTGGGGTGCCCCCAAGCACCTCACGGCCGACGGGCGCGTCTTTCCTTGAAGGAGGTGCCAGCGCCGTCCTTGCATGGCGGTCACGGGACGTCCGTGCGGGCTGCAGGAAGGATGAGATGGCCCACGCTCACACGGCAGGAAGCCAGGGTCAGGGGAACTGTAGCAGGTCCGGGTCTAGCCAGAGGGTGCCGGGAGCGGGTGGTCTGCCGGCGGGATGCCAGCTCCTACCGCCTGTGCTGGAAAAGCCTGTCGAGACCTTCCATGATTTTCCAGTTCTCGCTGCATTTGGGCAAAAAGTGTGGACTGTGTCGTGGCGGGGTCACCCGCCTCAAACCTCGAACTCGGTCCTGCTTCCCGAAGCCCTCCTCCTCTGTGGTCCTCCGTGTCGGCCACCTTTCCCCGGGGGATGGGTAGAACGTCCCCCAGAGCATGTTCACACCCACGGAAGCTTCCGGAACACGGAATTTACCGTGCTCTGTGGAAGCACGTGGCTCAGCCACACAACCAAACCAGAAGAGGAAAGACCTATCTGCCACCAAAAGGGCCTGGAAAGTGCCGGTGGGAATGGACAAGGCCTGGTGCACAAGGACAAGGACGTGTAGGGTTCCTGGACCTCACAGGCAGGCGGCGTCCCTGCGGACGCCCAGGACGAGAGCCAAAGGTGGCAAGACGTTCTCCATGGAAAGATGTCCTCCACGCGTGGGGGGCACCTGGGGGGCTCAGTAGGTTAAGCGTCTGCCTTCAACTTAGGTCATGATCCCGGGGTCCTGAGATCGAGCCCCATATTGGGCTCCCTGCTCAGCGGGAAACCTGCTTCTCTCTCTCCTACTCCCCCTTCTTGTGCTCTCTCTCTCTCTCGCTCTCTCTCTCTGCCAAATAAATAAATAAAATCTTAAAAATAATAAGAAAGAAGCCACACGTGTTTGCAGCAGACTTCCTGCCCGACTGGACGTGGTGTCCTCACTTTTTCTTAGGGAAATGATTTCGCCCCCAGAACTGAATGCCCACCAGCAGACCATTCTTGTGCAAAACGAAAACGTCATCAGGCCAAGACTCAGAAAGTTTTTCAGTGGGAAAGTAATGTTTCTGGAAGATATTACGCGAGAACGTCCTTCAAAATACCGAAGCGTGGACGTGGAGTAAAGCAACGAGACCCAGCAGCCGCATGTGGTGAAGACGCGGTGGCTCGGGCAGGGCTCCCGGGGACACGGGGCTGGGACACATAATGGGACTGGTACAAGGAGAAGCATAAAGTAAAAACCAAGTGATGAAAACACAGAGAGAAACACCTGGAGAACCGACACGTGAGGAGAGCGTCTGGAACGGCCCCTCGGCCGCTGGACGGAAGGCTCTTGACGCCAGGGACGTGTGCGAAGGTCTCAGGGACACCGGCTCCCGCGAGTGTGGAATGTGGAACCGGCGACCACGAATCTAAGAGCGCGGTTTTCAGGGCAGCTCCGAATTTCCTAACGCGGCCCCAAATAGTATGGTTTGCTTTTTATATTTCAAGGATTGATTCAGGCGAGGCCCCGACTGCACGTTTGGGAACACTGAATATTAAGGAAAACCCAATAAACTGTTCTTGCAGGGGCAGTGGTGGGGAGACAGACGCGCCGGCAGGGGGGTGGGGGGCAGAGGCAGAGCGCCCGCCGGAGGCTCT
The DNA here is from genome assembly GCA_028533885.1 of Nasua narica. Taxonomy (NCBI): domain Eukaryota; kingdom Metazoa; phylum Chordata; class Mammalia; order Carnivora; family Procyonidae; genus Nasua; species Nasua narica. The sequence continues at coordinate 351,120 of CM052814.1, read as the reverse complement.
CACCGCTGTCCTCCTCCCGGGGCGTCTCCAGCGCGCACCGGCGCTCGGCGCACCCACCCGCGGCCTCGCCAAGACGCCGCGGTGCCTCCTCCCCCTGTGAAAGTGTCCCCGCCTACGGCAGAGCCAGCGGCTGACCCCCGGCTGCCCTGCCCCCCCGGGGGTCCGGGGCGCCCTGAGTGATGCGCGCTCTCCTCTGCCGCAGAGTGGACACGGCGGGGGAAGCGGGCACGCTGGCGGCTTCCTCGGGGGTGACGTCCCAGCACGTCGTGAGCCCCACTCTCGAGCCTCATGCACTTGACGCGTGTGAGCATCTCCAAGGAGAGGTCAGAAAATGGGAAAGAAAGGGCCCAGGAGAGTCTGCACAGGAAGCGAAGAGGTGTGGGGTCCAGCGCCAGGAGGTTCCGGTGTATTTCCGGCCCCGGGGAGGCCCCAGCGGGGAGGGGCGTTGATGACGGGGAGCAGGGTGGGCTCAGCGGCTGACCCCAGACCGGGTCCAGCTGGAGGCAGCAGGGCATCCCAGACCCTCGGGGGGCCCAACACCAGGGCGTCCCTCTGACTCTACTCTCCGCACCCCTGCTCTGTCCTTGCAGCTCTGGGGCTCAGGGCCAGCACCCCCTGCCCCCCAGGCCCTCGGAGGAGCCCGGCAGTGACGATGAGCCCCGTGAGCTGCTGGAAAAGCAGACTCCATCACCCGACCCCTCAGGGGCTGGACATCAAGATGTCAGAGAACGAGAACCCCAGGCGGGGGTCTCTGCAGGTGTGGCGCTCGAGGCAGGCCGCCAACGCCCCTCGGAGCCCTCCCGGGCCTCCAGCCGCCCAAGCACAGCCCACACAGCCTCGCAAAATAACTCGGTGGTCAGTTGAGTGCAGGGAGCCAACAAACTAGGGACAGAGCAAGACGCTGGCTGACGGGTCGGCGGACGGGCTGGGGCCTGAGCTGCGGGAGAGGGAGGCCGGCTGGGAAACACGGGACTGCGCGTCCCTGGGCCGCCAGGGCGGGAGGCGGGGTGGGGAGAGACTCCTTGGGGCTTTCTTGGGCGTTGGGCGTTGGGCTGTTTTTGTTTGGGACGCCGTCATAAATCGACGCCACACGTAGGAGTCCCCAGAGACCGAACTGAGGAACCAATACCTCAATTTTCCAGGATGGAATCAACGTCCTCGAGGTTCCCAGGCCCCACGAGCTCACCTCCTCGGGCCGCGCAGACGTTCAGACCCGGAGCTGCCAGGCCCTGCATGGGCCGGACGGCGGGAATGCCCGTAAGCCCATCGCAGCGGGGACCCTGCCGGGCGGGGGGCCAGGACAAGCTCCCCAGCCTGCAGCCCCTCCCAGCCCGGTAGCACCCAACCAGGCTTGCGTGGGCTTGGGGGCAGGGTCCCCAGCCGGTGGCTGCGTCTGCCCCCCTGGAAATGCCTGCAGGGACGTCAGCCACTGCTCATGTGACAGCCTGTTCTCCGTGCGCCTGATGAGGCCCAAGATCCCTGACACCCACTTCAGGGGGCCCCTCAGACGCAGGCCTTCCCAGGGGGCAGCGTCCGTAGGATCAGCCCGAGCCCTGCCTCACAGAATCTGGATGGTGCTTGGTGGACCCCAGACCCCCCACTCCCCCTGCGGTGGCCCTGAGCTGCTAATGGGACTCGCGCCGGCCGCCTCCCGGGGATGGTCTCTCCCAGCCACGGCCCCCAGGCCTGCAGGCGGGGCCCGTGCAGGTCCATGCGGCGCACGCGAGGCCCGGGCAGCGCAGGGCAGGACCCCGCTGGCAGGGGAGGGGAGGGGACCGCGGCCAGCTCTCCCCACACCTCCGCCTTGCGCAGCACAGAATCCCCGATTCTCAGTTCAACCTGGCCTGGATTCCAGTTGCCGAGAGGGGACAGTCGTCAAGGCCGGAGAGTGGAACACGTCATGCTTGTGGCATCTTACAACAAATGCTCAGACGGGGGCTCCTGCCCCGGGGGCCCACGCGAGTGAGGCCAAGTGTGCCCAGAGCAGAGAAGGAGGCCGCTCCCGGAGCCCACCCCCCGCCCCCAGCGCTGGGGGCTGCTCGAACTCAGTCAAGGTGTCGGACTGGAGGAAGTGTGTCCTTCCCGTGCCGGTCTGTGCCGGCCGCGAGCGCTGGGGCGTCCCTAGCTCTCCTGAGCCCTCGAGCCCTCCGCGGACCCCAGTGTCCTCCCCCCTCTTCCTTCCACGCCCCCCGGTGGGTCTTCTCCGCCCGATCCGCGGCCCGGCCGCTGTCCCTCCTGACCCTGCTGAACTGCGGCCTCCTGCAGTAAGTACGCCTCCCTGGGCGGCCCCCCGGCCCCCGCGGGTTCTTGCCGTCTCTCTCGCCCCGGACAGTGGTGCCCCCGGCGGCCCCGTGGCTGGTTCTGCGTGGAGAGGGCATGCGCGGACGAGCGCACGGGGACACCGGCGTGTGGGGCGCCGGCGGAGCCTGGGAGCCGGGGGCTCCGTCCTAGACCCGAGTTAGCGGAGAGTTCCCCTGTCCCCGGGCACTGTCCGTGACGCCGTGGCTGCCCCTCCCCCCACCGCCCCCGGTGACGAGCCCGCGGCCCCTCCCTCACCCCAGAACGCAGCACGAGGGCCAGAGTGCCGACGACACCAGCAAAACCAGGCGTCAGCCCCACCGGCCCGAACGCCCCACCAGACGGTCCCAGTGGACCGTGTGCTTCTTCCCACAGCGTCCGGCCGCAAGGGGTTCCAGGGAGCACGTGCTCAGAAAGGGGCCGGACCGCCAGGCGGGGGATCTGGATGTCCTTCGAGGGAACTTAGGATCGCCAGTGCCCGAACGCCCTGCACTGGCCGGGGTCAGCGGCTACGCCAGGAGGCGCCGTCCGTGCTGCCAGCCGGAGCCCGGCCACCCCCAGGGCCCCGCGCCGCCGCGGCATCCGTCCCGCCTGCGCCTCGCCAGTCCTCACGCGACTCCGTCTTCACCTAACGGCCTCGGCACCGACGGTCTCCCTACGGGGCTGCGTTCGGAGGGACGGGTGGTCTTCGACGCCGCTACCCCCGTCACCAAGACTCCCCGTGAACCCCCGTCCCCGCGCCCCATCCCGACACAAGAGGGGCTCACACCTCCCTGGATGTTTCCGAGAAAGGGTAAGGCATCGAGTGCCAACCCCAGAGCTCGGCTGCCGTGTCCAGGGTCGGCTCTCGGCTTGGAACAACCTCTCCACTCAGGATGAGCCGGACAGCAGCGGGGGGACCGGCCTGCCCCGGGGCCTCTGAGGGTCGGCCTCGCCCTCCTGGGCAGCCCACGTGGGACCCCGGGAACACCGACGCCCCTACAGACTGAAGGCTGGACGTGCGGCGCCGCCTGGCAGGACTGAGTGGCTGCGGGTCATTTGGGGTATTTTCCGGCTGGCGCTTTGTTCCCGTGGTGCATTTCCCTGAAGACGGGAGGCTGGGGGACAGGTGTCGGAGCCAGAGCACAAGCTCGGCAGGTCCCTCCTTTGGCCCCAAGTTCGGGCTGGGAACTAGCGCCAGAGCGACGCTCCCAGCCTGTCCGCTGTGCCCCCGACAGGCTCGCCCGTGGCCGGGGCGCGGCTTCCCCTGTCGTCCCCACGCGGCGCCCAGAGCGCCGGCAGGAGCAGACACTGTCCTGCATCCGTCCCGTGAGGACGTGGACGCCCCGCAGAGCCGCACGGAGAGCTCGTCCTGAGGCGTCAGACGCCGGCAGCGGGAAGGCCCCCGGGTGGAAGCGAGCCGGGTCTCCCTCCGGCAGAAGCCCAGAGCGCGAGGGGGACCAGCCTTCAGGCCCCCGTGCCCCCTGCCCTTCAGCAGTGAAGGCCTCTCGGGAAAACAGCTCAGGAAATAAACAGTCTCTGGTTTTTCTGTGTCGCTCCTCCTGTCTGCGTCTTAGGGCCACCCCGACCTTCTCGAGTGGGAGCTCAGCGAGTGTCCTCGCTCCCTCTGTCCCGTGTCCCGCATCTGTGCCCTGCAGGCCCCATGGGATCTGCCGCCTGTCCCTCCCGCCTGCAAGGTCACCCGCCGCCGTGGCATCGGTCTCCTGCCGACAACCCGAGCAGGTCACTCTCCTGCCACGGACCCTCTGGGAGCTCCCCCAGACCCCTGTCCCAAACCCAACTACGCTTGCACCCCGCGATCCTCCTTGGCTGCCTCCCAGCCCCCCGGGCGCTGCCTGTCCTGCCCTCGCCCCAGGCGCTCGCGCGCGCGTGTAACTAGAGCCGGGGGGTGTTCACCGCCATCCCTGGGCCCAGAGGGCAGACGCCTGCCCTCGCCCGCAGTTCACCGTGGGCTCTCGACAGCGGCAGGGGCGCAGCGAGCGAGCTCCTTCCAGGGTGGGGGCAGCACGGGGAGCCTCCGCGGCCTGCGACACTGGGGGCAGGTCTGGCATCTGCGCGGGGCCGCACGGCCTCTGAGTGGAGTGGACTGGCCGAGGCCAAGGCTCCTCCGGCAAGTGGCTTCATCGCCCGCTGTCCAGGCCGGTGGTACCGCCGAGCGGCCGCTCAGAGTGGATGGAGTAAGTCGCGGGCTGGTTCTGGAAGCTTCTGCCTGAGACGGAACTTGTCACCCACACTGAGTGGCTCAAGTAAGTCACACTCACTGCATCTGAGCCTCACGGGGCCAAAATGGGTGGTCCTCCTCCTCCCGCTGTCCCTTACTTCCCCGTAGGGAAGCAGGCCTCAGGGAGAGCCCGGGGCTTGCTTCCTGCCTGCACACCCTCCAGCAGGGGTGAAAGGAAGAGAGGGCCTCGTGTCCCAGGGATGCGGCTTCCCTTCCCTCCTCCCGGCTCCTGCTCTGTCCTTCCTTCTGTCACGCGTGGCTAATTCTCGCCCTGGAGCTACTGCTGGACTTGCTGGGCTCTGAGCAGGTGCGCCCGCGCCCCGGACCCTGCACAAGTGAAGGGCAGAGGAGGTGCTCGGAGCGGCTGTCCAGGAGCACGAGGCCCAGACACCCCACACAGACTGGGGGCTGCGGAGCCTTCACCGCCGCTGCCGCCAGCCGCAGTGCGCAGGGGGTGGCGCTCGGCCCAGAGAAGCGGGCTGTGGCTGCCGGCCGGGGTCCAGGGCAGTGTTACCCCCCTCCGCACACGCCCATGATGCCTGCGTCTAGAAACCCGCCCACCCTGACCTCCATCGGGACTCTCGGCCCACGGAGCCGCACTGCGCTGCGGGCCTCTGACATTTCTGTGACTCGTGCCACCAAGTCCGTGCAGAATTCGGTCCTCAGTGGCTGCTGGCCACTGTCTGAGTCGTAAAGGGCGGGGTGGCCGCCTGCGCTCGGACCCGTGTGGTTCGGTCCTGCGTGTGGTTCGGACGGAGGGCAGAGAGCGTCAGGAGCCCCTGAGCGCCGCGTGCAGACCGCCGCCCTCTGCTCGGCACGCGTCACACCTGCCCGCGGACATTGGAAGACGCGGGTGCCGGGCCGCCTCCTGAGCAGCGGAGTCAGATCTGTGCGGAGGGACCCGGGCGCGCGGAGAAGCGGAGCCACACGGCACGTGCGCGCGTCGCGGGGGTCCCGCGCATGGCCGGGCTCTCCTCCGGGGGGCTCGGATGTCCCGCGGCTGCCCAGCCCCACGCCTCACCGGGAATGCCAAGGTGCCCAGCGACATTCGGAACTTTCCGGAACTGCCCCGAGCTGGGTTTCGTGATGGTTGGTCACCTGCTCACGACGACTGAGCCCCCGGGACGCACCAGGCTGTGTTCAAGTGCGCGCCAAGGAGCGGAGAGAACGGCGTCCATTTCGAAGCGCCAAGTGCCGGGTCCTTCAGATGCCGCCCGGGGCTCAGCCCCCGGTGCCACGTGCCAACACCCCGTGTCTCCGTGGGGACAGCCGGGAGCCCACCTCCGAGGGGCCCTCCCGCGGCCACGCGAGCTCCGAGCTCACCCTGCACGCGGGGTGTGGGGGCAGCCTGGGCGGGGGGCGGGGAAGGGCAGGGCTGGCGCCGCGGGGGGCGGGGACGGAGAAAAGCCTCTGGCAGCGGGTTCTGAGGCTCCCCTCCTGCTAATCTGAAACCCCAGCAGTGCGCAACCAGAGAAGCATGCCCGGCTGTTTTTCACATCAAGACCCCGTCCCAGCCCCTGCTCTGTCCCTGCAGGAACCGGGGGGGGGGGGGGGCGGGTCACCCTGGCTCCCATGGCTGCCTCTCACCCCCCTGGCCTCCTTCTGCCCCGGGAACTCCCTGTTCAGCCTCCTTGCCTTTGGGAGTCTCACGGGGTCTCTGGAGGGACGGACGGATGGATGGACGGGAGCAGCTGCCTCCCTGGGAGGTGGGGGCCGGGCTGCTCGGCCATGGGAGCCACATGAGGGGGCGGCAGGGGGTGCAGCCACCGTGGTTCCCTGCTAGCCCCCCCCCCCGGGGGGCCTGCCCTGAGGTTCCATGGGGCACCCCACTTCCCCCCGTGCTTGCGTTTGTGTGGGCCAGGCTGCGGGAGAAGCCAGGGATGCCTGGCCTCTGTCCACGGGGTCTTGGGACCGGGGGCGCGACCTTGGTTCTGACCCGAGGGGCGTCCCGTGGGGTCTGCAGGCTGCCCTGTCCCTCAGGAGCCTGCTGCCCGTGGCCTGAAGACAGACATTGGCACAGTCGCACTTGCCCTGGAACGTCCGTGCCCAGCTCCGCTCCCAGGACAGGAGGCTGCATCATCTGAAGCCACGCAGCCAGGGGGGTAAGACCTGCCTGAGAACGCAGGGAAGCCCATACGCTCTTGGGGTAGGCATGGTGGACCTGCGCCGGCCGGGGCAGGGGCGGTGCTGGGAGGAGGGTGGCCTCTCAGGGGAGCAGGATTGGGGCCCCCGGCGCAGGGACCCAGTGCTGCTGTCCCCTGGATCCTGTCCAGGAGCTACTTCTGGGGTGCAGGGGTTCCGGGGACCCCGCACTCCTGGCTTTACCTGCATGCCCTTGGCAAATGCACAAGCCGACTGGGCCTCCCCAGACCCCTCAGTCCACCAGGGACCCCCGCCCCCAATTCCCCAAGGGGTCCCTGGTCCCTAACCTCAGTTTACCTGCTAAGCACTTTCTTATGAAAACCCCAAAGGTTCAAATTTCGAAGCCGCTTCGAGCAGGGGGAGGTGGTGCTTACAGTCAGGTAAGGCAGGTGCTGGGCAGTGGGTCTGTGGTCCCAACGGGACGCGGGGGGAACAGGCACGCAGGGAGGAGCCCACCTCCCAGGCTTCTCGACCACCAGTGCTCCTGCCCTCCCCCTTTGATGGAGACCCCGCGGCTCATAGAGGTTCTCCCAGCGAACGATCCTCCGCCATCAGGCCCAACACAGGCCCTGAGGCACATCCCCCAGCCCCTATCCCGTGAGTTCTGACGTGGAAGGGAAAGCTCAGTGGCGGGTGGGAGGGAGGCAGGGCCGGGCAGCCCCCAGATCGGTGTGGCCACTGGGGACTCCCGTCTCACCTGCTGTGAGCAGGTCCTGAGAGCCCGCCCGCTCCCCTCCTTGCCCCGGGCTGCCTGCGGGAGCCCACGTTTGTGGACACTCGAGAGCCACGAGGCTCTGAGGGGCCATTTCAGTGGAAATAAATTAACATGAAGATCAGTTCCTTGGTCATGCAAGGCGCTCAGGGGACCCCTTCCAGCGGGGGAACCCCGGCCTCCCCGTCCAGCTCTCCTTGTGCCTGGTCGTGGGGGAGGCCAGTGCCCCGTGGGCCCACGTCAGCGGGTCCCCTGCTTCCCCACTGGTCCCTCTGGGCCCCTTGGCCCAGGTTGCCACCCAGACCCGCCGTGGCTTCTGGTCACTCACGGGGGCACAGGTTCTTGTGGCCGTGGAGTCCCCGTGGGCCTGTCCCCCAGGGTCTCTGCAGAGGAGGGGCCAGTGCGGGAAGATCATGTGCCCCGGGACACACAGACCGCACTCACGGCCAACAGTGTGCAGACGGGGTCACAGATGCCCGAGGCAGTGAGTAGGACTCTTTCCTCCGGCGGCCCGGACCAGACGGGCAAAGGGGCCACCCCGGGTCTCGCTGGTGCAGGCTGAGGCTGCGGTGGAAGCCCCTCGGCCCCCAGGACCCCAGCTCCCCCCGTGCTCTCCCTGCAAGCCTTCCCGCTGTGGTCCTGGAGAAGATGCCACCCTCCTGCCACCAGTCAGGATGTCACTTTCTTTCAGTTGGAAACAAATAGCTCATTCCAGAACCTTCCGTGCTCGGGCGGCCTCCCGTTTACTCCTCCCAACCTGCTCTAGCTGCAGAGAAGGAAGAGCGGTCCGTCCTCTCTGCTTCCTGCTCAACTCTGGACAACCATTTCCTAGGGTGCGGAGGATGTCACCAGCCCCATGCCCGTGAGAAAGCGGGGGGGGGGGGCTGTCCTTGATGCCAGTGGGCAGCACGGTGACAAGAAGGGGCCCAGGCCCACCTGAGGCAGGCGGCCCCCTGCCCGAGCACCTCCAGGAACACACAGAGAGCACCTCGCTGCCTGCAGAAGACAGGTCTCTCCGCACCCCTCACCCCTGAATCTGATGGGAACCCCGACAGGAAGTAGTCCGAGACTACCGGCCACCCAGTCAGTAGACAGCAAGCTGGCCGGGCCAGGGGGAGGAGGCAGCAGGGGATGACCGTGACCTCACAGGCACAGCGTCCCCAACAAAAGGTCAGCCCACGTTGCCAGACAGTCCTTGTTTCCCGGGTGAGGCAGGGTCCTACCCCTTCCTCCTCCTCTGACCTTGACCTCCAGAGCCCAGACTGATGGGTCGGTCCCCCTTGGACAGTGAGACTTCCCACTCAACACTCAGTTGCTGCTCTGTCTTTATCTTTGCTTTAACAAAAGAAATGTCACTCATCACAGGAGGAAAATAGTTCTGCCTCTAACCCCAACGAGGGCGCAGATCTAGAGCACTGCTGGCCCTTGCACTGGCCTCGGTCCCTCGGGGCCCAGCCCTAACCTCCCAGCAGGCCGGCTGGGTGCTCCCAGCTCATCCTGGGTGGACGGGAGCCCGTCTCCCCTCGTGCACAGCAACCGCGACGCCTGGAATATTCTCCCTACGTCAGAGCTACGTCAGAGCTACGTCAGATCCCTATGGGATCTACCCCATTATCGATGTGGACGAAGGGCCAGCGAGGCCTGGCTGATGCTATTCCTAGCCCTTGCTCTAACCGATCATTTTTCCTTAGGGAAATCAAAGGACTCTAAACACCTTTTCTTGTCCCTGCACTCCCCCCTTGGTCCATGGCCCTCTTCTTGGCCGGGTGGGCCAGCCTCGTGGGAAAGCCGCTGGGGGTCAGGCAGAGCCCCTGCCTCCGCCACATTGGGGTGCACTTTGGTGCACCACTGGCATTGGCATCTGCTGGGGAAGTGGAAGTTTCAGAGGCTGTGAGGACCAGACATTGTTGCTAGGACATTTAGGATAGTAGTTAATTTAAATTAAGGCTTCTGGGTAGAATTTCAAACCCCAGGTGAAATCCTAAACCTGACAGAAGTCAGTGGCTTGTGGAAGTGAAGGAGAGGTGTTAGCAGGGAGGCCAACGCACCGGCCTGCATTTCACTCTTTTCTCCGTCCCCTTTCTGGGGCCAAGACTGAGACCACCAGGAGACCCCCTCCCTGGGCCCCCCACGTCGTATTGAGCAGGGCCCTGAGCTGCACGGGACAGAACCTATCCTGGCTGGTTTTTAGAGTACCTCTTTCCTTAAAGGACATCAGGAAACTCACTGAGATCTTGCAAGTGCTGGAGTTGCGGGTGCCAAGCTTCCAGGAGCAAGATGGGTGCCTCCCTGGAGAATGGCTATGGTCCGGGGGCTACTGATTGCCATCCACAAAACCCAGGATCACCCGCATTTGCGAAGGCGCCCGTCCCTGCTGGTGCAATCCCCTGCACGTCAGGTCTGACGGGACTGGCCGAGCCCGTGCCTGCAGCCCTGGAGCAGGAGGGCTGGGCACAGCTTCTGGAAGGAAAGCAGGCTCCCAGCAGTGGTGAAGCTTTCCAAGTAGGCACAGGCTACTTGGAAGTTTAACAACTTTGGGGGTGCCCATGAGTAGATGAAGCCTGACACACTCACAGGATTCCCCCTTCTGCGAATCCCTGGGTGAGGTGAGCCTAGGTTCCAGTCCCCAAGGCAGAGGTCCCTGTTGAGCCTTTACGTTTAGAGCATCCAAGGAAGTCTGCTGAAAAAAGGATTTTGATTACAGCCTTCTGAGATCATGTGAGAGCAACCGTCACAATGGTCATCAGCGGTTAGCAATGGCCCCTTAACCTTCCAAGTGTGTGGGGTGCTGCCCTCAGCACTGGCACCAGCCCAGTGGGCTGTGTCTGGGAGCCCCCCTGGCTGAAAGCCTAGCTCTGTTGCTGTGTTTCCCGATCCCTCTTGCCCTCAGTTTGCACATCCATAAAGTACGATCGTGTGTTGACTTCAACAGGTCATTAAGGGTTGGATGGATTGTGGGTGAAAAGGGGCCACACGGGCAGATGGCCAATTCTCAGGATTCCCCGTCCCCTCCTCCTTTCTTCCATCTCAAGTCAGCACTTCTGCTAAACTGTGCCCCTCGGACATTAATGATTTTCTTACTTAAAAAATACCTACAACAAATTAAGTAAAAACCACTATACTCCAGGCACATTGAGAAAATATATACAATAAGTATATACATAACATGAAATTACTCCTTTGTTAGTAATTAGCCCCTCACTGGACTCCATGCCCCAGAGGGAACCTCTGCTACACGTTTTACGTTTTGTGTGTATCACTGTAAACACTTTATCTGAAACTATGTTTTTTCTACTTAGCAATTAACCTTGGGTATCTTTCCAGGTCAACTAATAAATACCCGTATCATATTTTTAAGGGCAACACAAAGAATTACATAGTTACATTGAATTGGGTTCATTGGTGAACATCGAATTGGTTTTACCAACCTCCCCATACACATTTGACCCCCTTTCACTGGCATTTCAGAGGAAATGATCCTAGAAATGGGATTTTTGTATTGCAGACTATAAGCATTCACAATTGTTAGAAACAGCCCTTTCGAAATACTGTGTTGGTTTTCAATCATCCAAAACAGTGCCTGTCTCCCCTCCTTATCTCCAATCTTAAGTTCTGGCCCATCTGTTAGGTTAAGATGGCAAGTTACCTAAGGGGTAGACCACCCTGTACTCCTCCTTCTGCAAAGTGCCTGTTCGTGCCATTTGCCCATTTTTCAACTCAGTGTCCTTTTCTTTTAGATTTGTATGATAAAAGTAGCAATCCTTTGTTTGTTGTAGACATTGTAAAATTGTTTTTTTTCCAGGTAGTCATTTGTCCTTGGTGATGATTTGCTTACTACTCCGGGCATTTGGGAGACAAGGCTCATCTCTATCTGGCTCCACCCCCTGCAGCTGGCTGGGACTGCACTCAGCAGTGTCTGCAGCATAAATGGGTGAATCAACACGTGGGTGGCAGACTAACGAAGGGAAAGTCAGTTTGCATTAGGAAAAACTCTATATTAGGAGAGTGTAAAATGAAATGTATATTCTGGGAAATGTCACTCCTGTCTGTCCATTTTCTGAAAGATTTGTCTTCAGTTCAGCTCATTGCAGAAAGAGCACTGTGGGTCTTGGGTATTATTTTTCAATTCATGAGCATTAAGAGACCCTCAGGATGAATATGAAACACACATGCGCCAGTATTCATATACATAAACAGCAAATACAGAACTAGAAAAATGTGTATTTACTTTTAATAAGAACTAAACAAAGATTGACAGGCTAGTAAGTAATTGTGTCATGAGAGGTCACACGGACCACTAAAATCAACACAGTATCAAGGAATCATTAACCACTTTTTAAAAAATGACTTTGTTATGATGGGTTTATGGCATGGAAAAAACCCTGGACTCCTAGCTTGGCACTTCGTCAACTGAATGACCAGGTTAAGTCCCTCAACTTTGGTGTCATCATCTGTGACTAGGGGAAAATAGTCCCCTAGATGCCCAGATTACATCAGCCACTCATCATCGTTTTATCCACTTACTCACTCACTCAACACTTAGTAGACACCTTACAGTGCAGGTTGATTTAATTTAAATGAGGAGCATATACAAGTGACTCCAAGAACAGCCCAAGAATATAAGGGATGAAAACAGTGATGCGACTTCTGGGACATAAGTAAATGCCACTTATTGAAAGCAGAGCGATGTCCTGGGGAGACGGACTAGAGCGGGATGAAGCCTTTATTATCTTGTGGTATTTGCACAAACAGCCGCACTGGAGACCCCGCATGGGCACATCCACGTTCTTTTTTTTTTTTTTTTAATTTATTTATTAGAGAGAGAGAGACTGAGAATGAGAGGGGAGAAGGTCAGAGGGAGAAGCAGACTTCCCGCAGAGCCGGGAGTCCGACATGGGACTCGATCCCGGGACTCCGGGATCATGACCTGAGCCGAAGGCAGTCGCCCAACCAACTGAGCCATCCAGGCGCCCCCACATCCACGTTCTTTACGCCGCACACACCCACTGCCGCAGCAGCAGATGCACAGATGGCGTCGGTGTGCCCTAGAGCCGGTGAGCAGCCCGCTGGGGCTGTGCTCTGGATGCAGCAGCATCTCACACGTCTTGTCCACCAAGTCCTTGCTGCCCTGTGAGGATGGCATCACCAAGTTCCGTTTATGGACATGGGGGCTGAGGTCCCGCTCTTCGGCCTGGGTCTTGCAAATCCCTTCCTCTTTGGTTCGTTCTAGGAGGTTCTAGAACACTCAAGACATCAAACCCTTGTCCCAACATGTTCATATCTCCTGTTGGAACAGAAATCTTCTCGTGCAGTTACCTGCTTTGCAAATCCCCTTTTTTTTGGGAGGGTGTCAGCTCTGCTTAAGGACGGAAGCTTCCAGAAGGCAGAGGCTGTATGTATGCAGAGGTGCTCCCCCATGCCGTGCACACCACGGTGCTCAGTGAGGCTGTATTGTTTCGTCATGATAAGGTGCCCCGCTGGAGCTCAGCAGGGGCTCTGTCTCTCGAGGACGTGGTCTAACAAGGGACACAGGTAATCAGGTGACTGCAACACTGGGCAGAGGACGCTGACTGCAAGTTGGTGCTGGAGGGACCCCAGGGCGGTTTTGTGTGGTCCCCAGGATGCCACACTGCGTAAAGGACCCATCCGCCTGATTCTCCCAAGACCAAAGTATGACTCCAAAACACAAAGAACAGAAAACCCTCCCCGCTGATCTGAAGGGTTTTAAGAATCCAGATGAGTTCTCCCACCCAGGGTGGTTTGCAATAACCAATCCAAAGATAGGAAAAATCAGTTGTTTCCAGGGTGGGATCTGTCCCTAAATTGTTTTCTGAGTCACAGCGATTTAGAGGAGGGACTGAATTTTGTCCTGAAGTTTGCTTTTCTAATCTCTTCTCTCTCTGGGATGGTTAAGTGCCATGTGATTGGTCATGATTGGCGGGGAAGCGTGCACAGAAAGGAAGACCCCTGCCTGCCATTCGAAGCCTGGAATCTGTGATAAAACATCCAACCGCTCAGTCCATCTCTCTCCCCACCCAGCATGCACACTCTTCCAGAAACTGAAGGTCGAGGTCCAATACAGGAAGGAACAAATACCTGGACGTCAGTCTGAGTATGGGCATCCCAGAGATTTCATGCTTCCAAAGCCTTCTCCAGATCTCTGCATGAGCAGCTTTGCTGAAGGAAAGAGGACCTGTGGCTTTGCACCCCCCACCCCTGAAGGCGCCGCTGTGCGCAGCCTGTGACTGATGCTGGGACACAGGGAACTAGAGGTCGCCAGTGGACCCCAGAGCCGCCCAGGGGGGGTTATGGCCTTGGGTGGGAAGCAGCCCACAAAGTTCACATTTAGGACCCTTTAAAAATAGATGCCGTCTCACTATTCTCAACCAGTGGTTAAAGATCGGGTCAGGTTTTGCCTTGAGATACTCCACCTGGACTGCTCGGCATTGGTGAGGTGGGAGTGAGGTGGGAGCTCGAGGCGGGGTCTCAGACTCGAGCTTGGCTTCCTCACACAGGCTAAACAGGCTCCTATAACCTCTTTCAGATGGATTTACTTAGCAAATCCTTTCCCCTTTAAATGCAGAATGCTAAAGTCAAGTTCACAGATCAAAAATGTCCAACTAGTGAGAAAGGCTAAGTTGTCACTTGGTCACAAATTAAAACCAGATCTTGTAGGAATCTTGCTGGGCTCCAGAGAAAAACATCTCTTGCTGGAAACAGTCTGCTCTTCATGTCTTAGGACTATGTAGATCACATTATATAAAGTTATGTGGAAAAAAATGCACGTAGGAGGGCAAACATCAAAGTTTAGCTATTCCAGTTGATGTGAGCACAGGAAGTGTGGCCCCTGCGTCACCGAGAGTCCCAGACAAGGCTCCCACTTTCACCCACAACAGGCACCACAGTCAGGACACACATCCCATTTCTGGCGTCTGGTAGAACAGTGGGGGTGTTGACTGGTAAACCAACATTGGATTAATCCCTGAACACAGCTCCTTGAAACCGCCTGGGCCACTCACTGACCTTACTCAAAGGTTCTCAAGGTTACTGAACATCCCGGCCAGGAAGAGCGCTTCTGAGTGCAGAACATCACTGCTTTGTGCCCTGCCATCTCTAAATCTGCCAGCCACCCCAGATCTCAGGGGGGTCTGGCTGACATGCTGCAGACCCCCATCAGTCCCCAACAGCAAGCTTGCCATTGCTGTCCTCATGCACACTGAGTGCTCAGGGGAGCAGAGGGCACTCCACAGACCTTTGTCACATGCTGTGCTTTCTAAAGCTTATGAGAGGAGTTCTGCTCTTGGATTTTTTTTTTCGTGAAAAATCAAAAATTTGGGCAGCTAAAGCATTAAGAACAAAAGACAGGACTCTACTAACCAACCATGGATAGTCATTACTGATCTTTTCCCTGTATATTTATGGGAAATGTAACATATATTTATAGGAAATGAAACATTGAAGAAAGTGGCTATTCTACAAAAACACTGCAGATTAATATGACAATCGGACTTAACAAACTAAATGCCAGCAAACGTTCTGGAAAGATCCATG
>CM052814.1:295732-335696 GCA_028533885.1 Nasua narica | reverse complement strand
GGTGCCGCTCCTCTCTGGGCACTAACATACGTGTGGCGTGATGCAGGACGGCACACTCGCCTTCCGGGTGACCAGACCTACGACCTGAACACCTGTGCTTTTGGGTCTAAGTGAGTCACTGGCTTCGTGTAAGTTCTACTCATGCAAATAGGCAGAAAGGACCATTGATATGCACGGCGATCAATATGAATTTTAGTGTGCAGTTCCCGCATCCCAGCCGAGCGTCTCTATCACAATCAGTGTTGACGTTGGGCGATTGGAAGTCCGAACGACTGCGCCCAGGTCAGGGTGTCAGGTGAGCACTGCGGCCAGAGAGATCCCCGGTTTCTGGAAGCTTCTGACTCCACACCTGGGGCTTGCTGCTACCTCGCGGCAGAGACACCCGCCAGCGCTCATCAGGCCGGGTACCAAGGTGAAAAAAACACCCGTTTGAACTTTGTGCTTTTGGAAAATAAAATATCCAATCACCAGCCAACACTCATGAGATGTCTTTGTTGAGTGCACATGCAGGATATGAAAATACGCCATGATTTTTAACCAAGTGAAGCCCGTTCCTGCATTTTGGGGCTCCCTTTCCAAACTCTGGATTTTACTTCCATTTCAAAGGAACAGTTGAGAGGCACTGGTTTGGAATTTAACGCTATATTTATTAGAGTGTTTTGATTAACAAACTTTCACCAGAAAGTTCCGAGTGTGTCAGCGCAGGGGGCGTGTGGGCTTCGCGCTCCGGCATCTGACGGCCCGCAGACCCGCACGTCACCCGGACCCCTCGGCCACAGCTCTGGGGGTCGCTAGGGCCGTGGTTAAACACGGGTTTCGGTTCACTCTGATTTAAATGTTCAGAGTCCTGTGACAGGCGTGGCTCTGCTTTCCTTTCCGCCTCGTCCGCCGGACCCCCAGGACCCCCCGGTCCCGAGCCCTTGTCCCTGGCCCCTCCGCTGCCCTCCATGTCCCCGAGGTCTCTGTCTCTGGAGAGCCCCCTTGGGCTGTTCTCAGGATCACAAGACCTGGGGTTTCGTAAAGACCGGGGGCTTCTGTGGACAAAGGACGGAGGCTCCGGCGTTTGTGGCCCGGGCTCCTCCGGGCCCCGGACACCGTGGGCGCTGGCCTTGCCGACTTTCTCCTGGGCATGTGCGTGCTGCACAGGGTGGAGGAAGAGGCCTGTGGGCAGGGGGCTCTGCACTCCTGGCCGTCGGGCTCTGCCCTGCAGGCAGGGGCAGTGGTGGATGTGCGGGACGGCGCACACGAAGCCGTCGGGGGCCTTCTGCACGTGCACGAAGCTGCTGGCGGCGGCGCATCGCGGGCACAGGCTGTCACCCGCCTGCGCGCAAGCGTGGGGGCCAGGGCTCAAGTGTCTGTAGGCGTTCGGGCAAGGACACCGCTGATTCAGAGAGAAGAAGTGACACAGGGCATGCTGCTCGAGAGCAGGCGGGAAGGAGGCGGGCCCGGGCTCCTGTTTGGAGCTCGGACTGTAAGCGGCATGCACGGGCAGCCCCAGACTCTTGGCCTGGCTGCTGAAAAACTCGGAGCAGATGTGGGTCTCCTCATAAGCCGCCTTCTCAGACGCGGAGCAGCTGTGGGACGCCAGGGGCTCTAACTCGTAAAACTCCTGCTCCGCGTCGGATTTCTGGGCCCTGAGGTCGAAGTGGTAAGCACTCACGGCACGTGCTTTGCTCTGTCCCTTGTCGGCAGGGGCCACGGACAGGGCGTGAGAGAACGCGCTGCACTGCAGCTTCCCGGGCAGCGGAATCTGCCCACAGGTGCCCTGCGGCCCGAGGCAGCGGCACAGGCACTGGAAAAAGAAGGTGGCAAAGGCCCAACTGACGCACATGATGAGCATCATGAAGGTGCCCAGCTGGGTGTACGCCAGAACCGTGGACGGCATCATCATGGCCCCCGCCACAAAGGTGGTCAGCGCGGCCATGGCGATGGCGGAGCCCATGCGGCTCAGCGAGAAGATCACCTTCCCCTCCCGGTCGGTGTCCGGGGCCAGGCGGTAAGCGACCCCGTAGTGGACGGCAAAGTCCACGGACAGGCCGACGGCCACCGAGATGATGACAGACTCCAGGACGTTCAGCTCCCAGCCCAGCAGGACGAGGGAGCCGACGGTGACGAATATGGTCCCGGCGATGGAGACGATGGCGTACAGGCTGATGATGACGTTCCAGGTGGTGAGCAGCATGACGCTGAAGGCCACGGCCACGGACAGCCCCATGGCGATGAGCGTGCCGTCGGAGAGGCTGTCCTGGAGGTCATAGAACTCCAGGTTGCTGACGAACCAGCCGTTGCTGAGGCCCTCGGGGGCCGAGCGCAGCTCCCGCGAGATCCACGCGTCCACCTCCTTGTAGAACTGGTGCATCTTCTCGTAGGCCAGCGTGAAGAGGTAGGTGCTCTGGAACTCCAGCACCACTGCCCGGATGGTGTCGTTGACGTCGAACCGCGGCCCCGGGGTCTTGCTGTCCAGGTGGTAGCCGGTACTCCTCTCCAGCTCCATGATGGCCCTCTTGATGCACAGCTCGAAGATCTCCTGCTTGTAGGGGAAGCTCCAGCGCCGGCAGCACAGGTACAGGGCGGGCTCGTCGCAGTCCTGGTTCTCCATCCACTGCTTGAACGTCTCGATGAAGCAGCTGGTGAAGTCCTGCTCCTCCGTCTGGTAGAAGAAAGTCTGGTTTCTCAGCTTCTGGCAGAAGTGCAGGATCCAGACCTGGGAAGCCGGGCTTGCGATGTTAAAGCTGCCGTCCAGCGCCAGCTTCCCCTTACTCCTGGGGTTCAGGGGGTCACCGTTGTCCTCTGGGGACACGCCCCAGACCACGGTGATGGGCATGTGCAGGTCCTCCCCACGGTGGACCCGCTCAAACATGAAGAGCTTCTTGTACTCGGCGTCGTAGCGCTCGAAGGGGTGGGAGGGCCTGAACAGCTGAAACTCGGACAGCTCCAGGGACGGCAGCTTCATCTTGGGGTTCACGCACACGACGTAGGCCCCGCCCACGGTCAGGGCCAGGAACCACAGCAGCCAGAGGTAGCGGAACTTAATGACCACGCACGGCAGCACCTTCTCGAAAAAAATGCGTGAGGCTTCCGAAACGGCCAGCAGCGCCCTGTGGCACGTGCGGCGGGCCGCGGTCCAGCAGCCCTTGCCCTCGCGGACCTGCTGCGGCGGCTTCCGGAAGCAGCTGAACATGTTGAGGAGGTAGCGCTCGTGCAGGACGACCACGGCCGGGAGCCAGGTGACCATGAGCACGTAGTTCACCAGGATGGCGGTGCCCGCGTACACGCCGAAGCAGCGGATGGCCGTGATGTTGCTCACGTAGTTGGCGTAGAAGGCGGCGGCCGTGGTGAAGCTGGTGACGAACATGGACAGTGCCGCGTGCCGCAGAGTGACGCCCACCGTCTCCGCGGTCGCCGCGTGCGGCCGGTCGAACTTGGTGTAGCTCCACACGTCACACAGGACGAATGCGTCGTCGGCGCCGATTCCGACCAGAATAACAAGCGCAGTGAGGTTCATGAAGGGGAAGAACTCGAAGTTGAACACGACGCGGTAGAGGAAGTAGGAGACGATGAGGGAGCTGATGACGGCGAACATGGCCATCAGCGTGACGAACAGGGACCTGGTGTAGGCGCACATGACCAGGAGGACCAGCAGGACCGCGATGGCCGGGTAGGCGGTGTCCGTCAGCAGGTAGTCCTGGAACAGGCTGTGCTTGATGCCGAACTCAATGCCCGCCACGGTGGTGACGCCGTCAGAGCCGTTCCAGTGCTCGAAGTTGTCCAGGTAGATGTCCATCATGCTGTCCCCCTTCTCCGTGGGGGAGAAGAGCATGCTGTGCTTGAGGGCCGGGGCGGTGGGCCCGGCGGCGGGCGCGCTCACGAAGTCCTTGTCCACCAGGTAGTGCAGGATCTGGAAGACGGCGTTGTACTTGGTGCACTTCCGCGGCACGCCGGCGCACCTGAGCTGCCCCTTCCTCCTGGCGCCCGCGTCCCCGCAGTCGGGCGCCAGGGTGCCGTTGCGGTAGTGCTTGGCACACGCGCGCACCAGCTTCAGGGTGTGCGACACGTCTCGCTCCACGATGTGCTGGCAGGACGACCTGTTGTTGAGGATGGCGATGTAGTTCCCCAGGGTCCAGCTAGGGCAGCAGGACGCGGCCGTGGTCCTCTGGCACAGGTCGCTGAACTGCGGGTGGGATCTGATCTGCGGAGAGAGACACGCGGAGACGGGCGTTTACAACCGCTTCACGCAGAGGCAGGAACTAGGGCGGCCTCGAGGGGCAGGTGAGCCAGCCATCCTCCCAGTTAGGTGTCCGCAGGGGACGCAGGTGGCCGTTCCCCAGAGCCTGCCCGCGCAGCACCCGCTGGGCTTCCCTCCGGACAGCAAGCCACTGGTGTGGGGACCCAGTGCCGACGTGGTCTTAGGAGGACCCAGAAGGAGCAGCTCTTTAGGAAACAGGCCTTTTCCAAGTTACTTTAAAAGGGAATGAAAAGGACAGGCGGCGGCTCATGTACGGAAACTACAGGATTAATTTAAGAGAACGGTTGTCCAAGTGATAGAGGAAACAAATTGGTGGCTTTGCCTAAAAGTTCTGGTTATCGGCATGAAATTTTTGGCGATAAAGGTACTATATCTCAACCAAGTTGGCTGGAAGCAAAGATGATATTCCCCCAGAAAACTGCCAGCGAGCCCCCAGGTGACGTGGGGAGCAGTGATGTCAGGGGTGCACGAGAGACCGGGGGTGAAACGGTTTCCTGAGAAACGAGCAGAACAGGGCAAGGTTCCTAAATCACAACAGTCTGCATATCTGATTAAGAAAATAAATACTTAGGTAGGAGGAGTTGATCTCTTTCACTTCCTTCAAAGCTTATTGGAACTGGCTGAGACTCACTGGGTTTTGGTGAGGTGAGACCTGCCGCGTGGGGGCCGTGGGACGGCTCTGGGTCTGGTGTGGACAGTGCCTCACTTACAGCTGTTCCTGGAGGCCCTTCTTCTCTGGCTGCTCTTGTTACAGCAAACTGAAAAACGACTCCAATGCCAAGGGCAGGGTTGCTGGAATATGGCGGAGCCTTCGCAATTCTGCACGAATCCGCCAACAGTGTGAGTGGCCCCTCTTTCCTGAGGCTGAGTTCAGGAACTATGTCCAGAGCTTGTCTATAGAAGGCAACCCGCTCACTCCTATTTACCAAAGGCTGCTCCAGGGAGGAGACTCCGAAGTTCAGAAGGGGCGTGAGTGTGTTTCCTCCGCTGGGATTAAACTTCTCTCTGCCTTTATTAAAGCTGACCCTACCAATCATAGGGAGCATTGGCACAAATAGTCTTTGGAACTTAGAATGACCCATTCCCCGTACCCCTCGAAGGCCTGGCCGTCGGTGGGACCAGTCCTGGGGGTGGGTGCAGAGGACAGAACACTGCCCGTGTACCCCAAGTGTCGGAGCTGGGCTACCTGCACATGGGGATTCATTATACTAGTCTACTTCCACATACCTTAAAAAATTGCCATAATAAAGCATCTTTAAAAGGCATGCTATTGAAGGTAAAGACAAATGAGCCAAAAGGGCTATTATTCAAGTGTACTAAAATGTCTACTTTAACAAAGGCTTAATTTTCAGCTCATTTCTAAAGAGCAATAATTATTCAATATTCTATAACACAGGATAATTATTTAATTAAAGATAAATGTATTTATTACATGTATTATTATTTAAGATAATTTATTTAACTTAAAATAAAATTAATAAAAATTTTAACATATGCTAAGTCAGGGGAAACAAAACCACCCAATAATAAATAATAGGAAACCCCAGGATAGCACCCCTCTGGGTTTTGTGGCAGATAACCAGCTCCCATCCCACAAAGAAGTATCAAACAAGTCTCTGGAGCCAACCTGGTGAGTGGGAAGAAAATGGATACAGCCTCAGCGGCGGACAGTCTCAGATGGAGGAAAACGATCGCGTTCGTTACACAGCCCGCCACCAGCTTCCCACTTGTAGCTGCTCAAAGAACCAAACGCTAGTGAGGAAGGGAACAGGGTCGCCAGCCAAAGCACAGGAAGAAATGACCTTGAATAACCTTTTCAAATAGTAGCAGGGTTCGCATGTGTACATGTGACCAAAGATTAAAAAGTTAGACAAGATAAATGCATACCAAAGGTGCTATCAAAACTAGAATCTAGTAAGCCGCTGAGAGTCAGTCCTCCAGTTCACAGGTGGAGGTGGCCAATGTACAACCTTCCACACAGTCCCTAAGGACTCTGACAGGGTTAGAAATAGGACACAGAAAAGATGCTGTGACTGATACTTTTTACCCTGAGCTGGGTGCCAGCACCCTAAATCTAATGGAAGAGAGCCCTGGAGACTGTCCAGGCTTTCATGGAGGAAGGTCCTATATTCCCATCCATCCACCCATCCACCATCCATCCACTCATCCATCCACTCATCCATCAATCCAACCATCCATTCATCCACCCTTTCATCCATCCACCCACCCACCCATCTACCCATCCACTATCCATATACCCATCCACCCATCCACTCATCCATCCACCATCCATCCACTCATCCATCCACCATCATCCACCCATCCATCTCACCACCCATCCACCCTCCTATCCATCCATCCACCATCCATCCATCTACCCATCCACCCATCCATCCATCAATCCAACCATCCATTCATCCACCCTTTCATCCATCCATCCATCCACCATCCATCCACCCACCACCCATCCATCCACCCACCTATCCATCCGTCTACCCATCCACCCATCCATCCATCTTTCCATCCATCCATTCATCCATCCAAAAGAGAAAACAATATTTACTGAGCATCCACACTCAAAGAAGGGTAGGAGGGTACAGGGGTCCTTGCCTTGGAGTTGCTCACAGTGAGAGAGAGAAATCGGGATCCAGTGTGGGAAGGAGCATACTGTGCGTCAGGGTCTGTGCGAACCTGCAGGGGGGCTGCCCAAGTCTTCGGGCGGTAGGATGGCAACACCAGCCTGGTGGCGTGCGACCGGGGGTGGGGGTGAGACGCGCAGGGATTCGTTAGTCATGCGGCCGGAAGAGACTGAGAGCAGGCACATCTTCACACAAAAGGCAGCTGTACTTCCTGCCACGTTGTTGGGAAAGGCAGTCATTGGAATGATTTCAACATCTTCTATCAAACTAAGAACAGTTAGTGGAAGTAAGTTCTTGCGGCTCATGAGAAAGTGGTCCTTTCCATTCTAATCAGTCACGGATTGGATGGTTTCAGGACCTGTCTTGCTGCCGTGGCTGGGACAGGTCTGTGTGCACACCTGTCTCCAGACCGCGGCAGGGGTGAGGCAGATTTAGAAGCAGGGGAAGCAAGAGAAGAGAGAAAAAGAAACCAGTAGAGTTTTAAATGACACCATAACTTTTAAAACTACTGGCGAAGCTGGAGATGTTGTAAAAGGCTGAGACCCGAGTGAGAATAAAGAATGCGCCCTACCGTGGGATCCCATCCACTCTCCCCTCACGTGGCAAACTCCTCCTGTACTGAAGTTCAAGGGACCCAGGGTCCCCCCAGTGCTCTTTAAAACAAGCATCAGGAGGCCCTTTTCTGGGGTCCACGAAGCTTCAGGGGGTCTCACGTGTCCACAAAACCTACGCAGCGAACGGGGTGGCAGACACTAAATTTCAAATCTCCTCCTCAAGCTGCTCCTTGAGCTCTAACTTCCACAAAAGCACAAAGACTGAGGAACAGGGAGAAGGGTGTCCCGCCGAGTCAAGGTCGGAGAAACACACTCTGGCTCCTGATGGACTTGGCCTTCATTGTTTCAATTTCTTACGGAAACAGCATTTGCTGTAATGGTTCTCCTGCGACGAGCCTGAGACGAGGCTTAGAAATCAGCTCAGATTCACGACCGCGCGTCTCGTGCACATGCGGTAACTAAGAACTTTGTGCATGATGTCGCACTTCTTCTGCGGCGGCCGCGGAGACGGCGCCCCCCTGAGGACAGGGAAGGCTGGGCTCCTTCTAAAACCGCAGCCTGCTGCCCTACATGTGACTTTTGTCACCGACTGCGAATTCCACGTTGTTGTTCGGTGGCCAGGGAGGGGGAGGACAGGTGAGCAGCCACCACCAGCGAGCATGGGGGGCTGCGGGCATGCATCACTGCGTAGAAGCCACATGTGTGGCTTTACCTTTTCCTCCCATGATTTTCCCTTCAGTTTAGTCACGTTACCCTCTCTGTAGGCCTTCCTGTGAGCCACCCACTCATGCCGATTTTTATCATCTGATAGCATCTGGTATGTATTCGCGTGTGCGTGAAATAATGTCGGGCTTCCATTCACGAAAGCGCGGCTCATGGGCTTGAGAGTCTGGGTCCATGCGGAGCCCGGCGGCACTCACAATCAGGCTGTTGTTCATTCGAAGCCACGAGGACTCTTTAAATCCTCTTGTTTGCCTGTGTTCTGGAGGGGAGAGTCCATGACGAGGGTGAGAGGCGGATGCGGGATTTGAACCTAGCCTCCCTGAGTCTCTTTCCCGCCATGCATCGCGCGCAGAAGACAACCACCCTATCTCCCTTGTCTCGTTGTATCCAACATGCTCTGCCGCTCAGAGGAGCCTCAGCTCACAGGACCATCACGGGGACTCAATGACACGACCCAGTCAAGTGTCTGGGACACACCCTGACAAATTCAGCAACACCCAACCCCCAGCAGCTACTGCCGTGTGGACCCGGCGGCCGGAGAGCCTTCCTTCGGGGAAGGGGAGGTCTAAAGGTCAACAGCAGAGGTAGCGAATCGAGGCCTAGAAGGTGTGGAATTCCTGAACCGTTCTGTGAGTGCGGTCCTCACGTCACCGTCTGTGCAGATGCCTCACAAGTGCCAAGGTCAGGGGCTGACTGCGGGGAGGGCTGGAGAGTGCCGAGTAGGAAGTCCTGCAGACGCTAAGTCCTCTGTTTACTCCTCCGGTGCTAACCCTCTCCACAGGGAGGGTGGCAACACGCTCGCGGTGTCCGAACAATGAACTCGCAGCTCGAAGAAGACAGTAAGGCAGATAAAAAGTGACCAGTGGTTAAGAAACTCGGTTTGTGCAGAGAGGTTGGTGACTTTGGTCTGTTTGAGCTGGGTAGAGAAAAGACGGTGCTCACGGAAAATCCTGATAGCCGGGCCGGCGGACAACACAGAGTCACACGAGGAATGAAGTCGGGAGGCCGGGGACCCGAGCGGGGAAAGTGTGTGCATGAGCAGGAGGGAGCCTGGCCTGCTTCCCCGAGAAGCCCCGTGGCCAGCGCAGGGCCCTGCACCAGGGGTCAGGCCGGCTCTCAGGAGGGCGTGTGATGACGCTTCCCGCTGCTAGCGACTTTCCGCGTGGGAGTCACGCCGGGCATACAAGGAGCTCCTCTTCTGCCGGGTTCCTGGGCTTGGGCGGGTGCAGCGGGGACAGCACACAGCAAAGCTCTCCTGGGAGAATCTGCCCCGAGCACAAGAACTGACACCTCTTCCAGGCCCGGAGGCCGACGTCACAGTTTCTGGAGCCGACGTCTTCCGGCTCCAGAGACTGAGAGTGGGCGGCTTTTTGTTTCGAATCCTCTGTCTTCAAGGTGTTCAGAGTTTAGGACAATGTGGGCTGGATTCCTCGTCATTTGCACAGACACGTGCACCCCTGGGTGTCCCCTCTCCCAGCCTGGGCCCTAAATCTGCCGCCAAGACCACTGGTTGCCACAGAGACAGGCTGCTCACTGCAGAGTGGAGATGCTGACAGTGGCCTCAGGAGGAGACACTACAGCTACAGCTGGCTTCGGAGGGACAGCATCCAAGAGAAGAAGAGACCATGTCTGAGCCGTGACATGGGGA
Organism: Nasua narica; assembly: GCA_028533885.1. Taxonomy (NCBI): domain Eukaryota; kingdom Metazoa; phylum Chordata; class Mammalia; order Carnivora; family Procyonidae; genus Nasua; species Nasua narica. Next base: position 325,886 of record CM052814.1, on the reverse strand, counting down.
AGCGGCAAGGAAAGTGCTCTTCGCCGAAGAAGGCGGCGCGCGTCAATATGGGGCCAGGCCGAGGCGCTCAGATCCTGGGGTCTACAAGCGTGCGAGCCGGCCCTGGGCATGTGGTCCCCAGGAGTGAGGCCCAAGTAACTACTGTCATCCCGCGAGTCACTGGGGTCAGCAGGGAACAGACTGGCAAAAATATAACCTTATTTGTTCTCAACACATTTCGGTTTTTCTTTACATACCCTTGAATTATCTACATTGCACATTGATTTAATGGCAGGTAAATTCCATAGTGTCTCCCCTCCAGCTGAAGTAAATACTACTCTGGAATATCGGTCACCTGGTGACATGAAAAAGAAAAGAAAAAGGTTTGTAATTGTCCATTTTTTTTTCATCAGACTCAGTATTCAGGAACAACTCAAAGTGGGGAAGCACGAGGGACAAGTCATTAGCAGCAGGGAGGCTTTCCTTGATAAATTCCAGGGGGGAAAAAAAGTAAAGCAATGCTCTAATATTGTTTCTGCTCAAAACCTTTGTCTGCTCATGGCATCTGACGACTCGTAGGTGTTGTTAACACATCTGTTTCTGATCAGACTGTGATTAAGAACAGTAATCCGTAAGAACTCTCAGCACAAAATTAACTGAATGCCTCCCTCTTAATTTCGAAACATGTCACCAGAATGGGGTGTAAAATCCAAGAAGGATCCGTGAAGGAATATCAAGAGTGGGTATTCTCTTGGGCAGCTAACCGGGGGGGGGGGAGACAGCAGGTGATCGATTTAAAAGCACTAAAAACAGTCAACTGGGTACCGAACGTGGGCCAGGGCCGCAGACATACTCCATGTTCTGGCTGGGTCCGTGGTCTCTCTGGGCCACCGGGGTCTAGAATAAATACTGTGATAATCACACTAATGCAGGCCGGCTGTGGGACAAGCCAGCCCGGCGCTGGGGTCGGAAGCTGTGGAACCAGGTCCTGTCTCGCCCCAGCTCTGGAGATGAGCAGCTCCTCTGAACTCTGGGCCCCTCGTCTGAGAGCGTGTCTCTCTCAAACAGGTGCGAGAACTAAAGGAAAACCAGCGGGCCAGTTAGTGCTGCTTCTGTTCCTTTTGCCATTAGAAGAACTTCCTGTGATAAAATAGAGTGGACCCACTTTCTGTTATCTAACAGGCCTGACAGCGCTGACAAAGAAAACCAATTTATGCAAATGTTTATTTTATTTATTATCAATAAATAAACCAATTTCTGCAAATTTATGAATAAGGCTTTATTACATGAGCTTTTATTTGTGATTATGAAGTTTTCTTTTGTAAAGCCTTTTCTTCACCAAATGGCTATTATCTATGTTGACTGACTTTGAACTCATGGAAACAAAGATCTCCTCCTCGGAGAGGAGGGGATGGCTTTCCTCAAGGCGGAGCCCTGGCTGAGGGGACGAGTGCTGTGTGTGGGCTATGGGGACAGACGTGGCCACATTTCATGAATTTGCTAATGTTCGTCCCGGGTCAGATATTCACCAACAGATATTGGTTCAGAAATCCATGGTGCCACTCTGAGAGACAGAAACCAGCCAGAACACTCAACTAGAGTTCAATTTCTAATAAGACACAGAAAAAGATGCACGTGCTCCTTCCTGGGACCAGAACAGAATTCTCTCTAAGCTCCTACTTTCATCTCTCGGTTATTGCACAGTGAAACAGCGTCCCCAGTGAAGACCCCCAGGCTGGGCTAGCTCTAGAAACATCGGAGGTCCAGTGAGGGCCTCTAACAAGACAGGGAAATACACATTTTAGGGGGATTTCCAACAACGGTTTTAAAAAGCTGCATTCAAAAGAGCAGCGGCGTGAAGATTCACTGAGGGGGAAGCTGCGGGTACTCATGCCTGCTCTCCACGGCCAAGCAGCCACCTCCATGTGCAGCGGTGTCCCCGAGGCCACACTCTGCGCCACAGAAGACGCTGCCAGTGTCTGGAGACCTGGCGACGCTACATTAAAATCTGGATTCCCGACCTCGGGGAAGTCCTTACACATCTGGGCCCTCATTTCTGCGAGGCCACGTTCCGTGGAGCTAAGTGGCAGCTCTTTGCGCTCCGCGACACGAAGTCGCGTCCCCCTGCCTGATGCGTTTGCGTGACAGGCCGGCCGTCCACTCCAGCCATGGCCCTCTGGACCGTGTTCTGGTCATCTCTCTATGTCTAATGCCTAAGGCACAGAGAAGGCTATTATATATGCTTTCTGGAGGAAAGCAACACTTGAAAAGTATTATTTCTGATAATATAGTACATTATTTTAGGGCTCAATCCAAAATATGTACTTGTTACCTCACTGAGAATATTTTTTGAAATAATTTAATAAATTTAAATGATATGAAATTTGGGGCAAGGTCAAGATTTTTTTTTCGCTATGTTTTTTATCTTCCTTAAAACTGAGTCTAAGTCAATAACCTCATTAAATTTTACAATAGGTAAATAAATTCAGATTAGTGGTTGACTGACCTTGAGAAAAAAACGACAAGTTAAATCAGCTAAAATCTGTGTCAGTGCCCAGCGTCTCCTCCCACCAGACTCGATCTACTCGTGCTCCGTCTCGAGCGCAAGGAGCCCCAAGGGGCTGTTCACCTAGGATGCCACTCACTCGGAACGTCGCAGAAAAAGCTGTCTTTGTGGAAGTTCCAGTCAACTTCTCTTTTCTCTCTTTCATAGTGATCATCTGACCATCTATCATCCCGATGGCTGAAATGGAACGACAATGTGATCTTCAATAACAGGGAATGTAGCCAACAGTGTTCTCACAGCGTTGCACGGTGGCAGACGGAGGCGAGCACGGTGTAGGGTGCAGACTTATCGAATTGCTCTCATATACCCGAAACTAAACGTGTGTCAACCATGATGCAGTCATAAAAATGTAAAAATAAATAAAGCACTAGCTATTTCAAGGCCAATAAGCATATCAGTAATGGTACACCTCAGCCATGACCTACTTGAAATTAAATGGATAGGGGCACCTGGGTGGCTCAGTCATTGGGCATCTGCCTTCGGCTCAGGTTGTGATCCCAGGGTCCCGGGATCGAGTCCCGCATCAGGCTCCCTGCTCAGGGAAGCCTGCTTCTACCTCTCCCTCTGCCCCTGCTTGTAATCCCTCTCTCACTGTCTCTGTCAAATAAATAAAATCCTTAAAAAAAAAAAAGCAAATTAAAAGGATTAATATTAGCAACCAACATTAATTTTCTCACTTCCATAAAAGAAAAAGAAAACCCAAACCCTCACTTTTTTACCTTAATACAACAAAATCTTAAAAAACAAGAATGGAAACCAATTCAGTGGCAAAGGATTTTGAGCCACATGCTGGTATGTAATCATTTGCTCAGGCAATCCTTAATAGTGGAATTCATCAAGCAATGTTTCGTATAAAAGTTTAAGTAAACAATTACCTTTTGGCTTGTTCATCTGCATATTTAAAAGGATAATTTGCTAATGTTGCTTTGTATCCCGTATTTTTCACCATGTTATTCCATGTGACCAGTCTCTGGCCTATCGCGGTCCCTCTTGGCTCAAAACCCTGAGACAAAATATTACAAATTCCCATTAGTGCACTTCTCTTCAGGCTACGAATGGTCACAGCAGGTCGGGAAAGCAATGCTGGGGCGATGTGTGGTTTTCAACAGGAAACACAGACGCTCCTCGCCGCTGCCCCAGGATGAACAGGACTGAGTGAGACAGCGGCCACCGTTCTCAGTGACGAGGCAGTTTGGTTCTCTGGTCTGTGACCCATCTCAGGAAAGAGGAATAACCATATCTGGAGCTTCTCTCTCAAAATCATACCTAAGCAATCAGCAAATACTTACTTTGATGTTATAAAAAATTATGGTGAAATCAAATTATGACATGCACGTTACAGTGTTTTACGGGAACGGTTACTTAAAAACAGACCCTGCTATCTCTTAGTAAAACTGAAATTCCTTCCACTTCTCTGGGGGGAAGAAAAAGAGACATTCAGTCTTAAAGACTTTACGAAAATATTTTTATGGAATGCAGATTCTCCATTTTTTTGCTTTTTAGCTTCAATGTGGGGGCCAAGAAGCAAAATTTCCAGGTCTGTAATGGCGAGCAAGTTCCTTGACCTTTTAAGAACCTGAAAATAGGATGACAAGGGTTTACTTTTCAGAAAGAGCTGCATACTCCTCCTGATGGCTTGAGAAGCTTTGAAAAGAAACGGGATGCTAAATTAAATAACGTTACACGTATTAAAATACTGAATTTCTTGAGGTAATTTTGGGCTACAGCAATTTGATGGGCTGAACCGTCCTTACCAGCAGCGGGTCAGAGAAGTCGGGAAGCTCGGGCACTAACACCCCAACCAAGGCGCAGACGACGATGAACACAGTGCACATGCCCAGCACCACCACAGGCCAGTCAGCTATCAGGGACGCGTAGCTGCAGGGCAGAGAGGAGCAACAGGAGGCCACTTAGAAGCAACAGAGGCTTTGCTGCCCATCTGGTAAGACAGACAGCATTTCACATCTACGTCTGCTGCTGGAGAGAAGGTCTCCAATCTACACCCTTGCGTGGGAAGAGAACGTACTCGAACCCAGGACCATCCTCCTGCAGCCTCTTCCGGAACTTGTCTTGCCATCCTCGTACTCTGGCAGTTCTTGGAGAAGAACTCAGCCCCCCAAGAGACTCATGTGCCTATCTTCAGAATAACCCAACCAAACCCCAAACTTCCCACAAACCTGCCACTTTCCTTCAGCCTCAGGTGCAGGGAAGAGAGACGCTTGTTTCCCAGATTGGTTTAGTGAGGCATCAGCACCTGGGCCAGCACCTTTTGGAAGTCTGCCCCTCCCTTCACTCTCCAACCAACCTCAGCAGCTGGGCCTCAGTTTCCCCTCCTTGCCACCAACCCTGCCCCAGGTTGGAGTCATTTCTTCCAGGCATCCCTCCCTTCTAGAAGATCCTGGGTCTTATTGTCGTGACACTTACAGATCTTGATGTGAGCTCTGTGCTCAAAAGAAGTTGACTGAACAGAAGTCTTCTAAGATTCAAAAATGTATCTTGCCGACTTCAGGTTTCTTGAATTTTTCTTAGAGAAAAAAGAAGCATTTCACTTGTGGACAACTGATCTCAAATCCTCCAGAATATTAGCTCACTTGACTGCTATGATGGCTGGCTCCTTACTCTTATGTATGTAGGTTATTTCTTCAAAGTCAGACCAGGGGTTTAATGAAGCCGGTGGCTCAGAGAAGCTGCAGTTCGTCTCCAAGACAAGGCTGCTTGTGTTTCCATTCTGATCATGCAACGCCACGGATCTGGCTTTCTGCGGGTATTGACTTCAAATGAAATTTTAACATGGAAATTAAGTTAAAATATAATTCTGCTTTAAGGGAACACTCACACAGGGATTTTTCAGTGTTGTTCTTCTCAAGGTTGTCTCGGGAGCAGCAAGAATGGTCACTTGCACTTACCAGTGGCTCCTACGCGTCACACATGTCACCTCACGTAATTCTCACGGCTTTCTGAGACGCGCTGCGGCACAGTCGGGATCTGTGGCCGAGCCACGGAGCTGGGCCGGCGTGCTCACTGCTGCTAGCAACGCCGGACTGCACGTGTGAAAGGGGCTGAGAGAGGAGATCGTAACCGATCTCATCACAAGAAAACAAAATTCTATACCTCTGTGTGGTGGCAGAAACAACACAGACTTGCTGTGGTGAACATTTCACAGCACGTACAAATACCGAGTCACCGCGGGGGGCGCCCGCAGCGGACCTCGGAACCACCGTGACGTCGTCCCGAGCTCCAAACACGAGAAACAAAACACATCAGGACTAAGTCCACTCGCCGCAAGAGTGCGTGCCCCCAAATTCACAATTTACACTGAATTCCTAAGCCACACTGACAGTTCACTTCATGATGCAAAACCACCGAGGTCGACAGGCTTCCAAGTCCGAGCGTCGCTCACAAGCCTGCAAATTCTGAATTTAACATCTCAGTCTGGAAAAACCATGCCGGATAAGATGGACGATCCTTGGAACATAACCCCGAGTGGAATGAAAACATATAAATCACAGAGGCTGACTGGGCTTGTTCAAAGGTACACACTGTTTCCAGAACACACCCAGTGCTGATAGTCTCCCCGGACTCTTGTTTCCTCCTCCACCAAATGCAAACTCAGGATAAAAGCAACCACTGTGGAAGCAATCTAGTCCTTTGTCAACAGCATACTGGAGACTTTCTGTTCCGGGCTTCAGCCTTAAAAAGAGTCCTTTACATCTTAGATCTTTAAAATATCAGCTCTGTGAAATGAAAACAGCCCGAGGCTTCGGCAATTACTCTCTATACTTTGAATGGATCAATTTTCTTGCAAATGAACCACAAGTTCTTAGGTCTTACCTACAAATGTGTTATCAATAGGGGCCACTGGGCCCGGAAGTGCTTTGTTTTCTCTCCATGGGTCAATTTCCCCAGATAATGACTTTTGGTTTTGTGTTCTTGAAAAGTCTGCACAGACAGGGAAACTGAACACCCCCTTCGGCCATCGCTTTTCTTCCGTGAGCACACTGGGGTTTGATTTGCCTGCCCTAGGCCATGTGTGTGCACGGATTGCACACGGAAACTCCATGGCATTAGTGATGGCCGCACGCTTCTTCCAAACCCGCTGTGCATCACGGCACTCGGGCTCCCTCCTCCCTCGGTGCGCGTCTCACGGGCGAAGCTCTCCCGAGACACTGTTCACACTTCATGAAGTGACCCCGCTGAGCTCCTGGCGGGGGGGACGGCCACAGGGTCTCTCCTCTATACTGCATGACTGCTGCCTGCACTGGGTATCGCTCAGGCTGCTGTCACGTAGTCCTATCCTGCTTGTGTCTGCTCTCCTTCCGGAAACTTCTAGACGACACCACAGTGTAACTGCAGATGCTGTCGGCCTCAGGACCTCGGTGTTTCCCAGCCAGCGACCGGGAGGAGTTCTCCTGGAGGCCCTGCAGGACGCTAAGTCCCAGAGAGGACACAGATCGGACACACTTGTCCCTTCTACAGGACGGGGACGCGTGTCGCGGCTGAGCCGGGGATCCGTGCAGGCGTGCGGCTGGCGTCCTGGCTCAGGCTGTCACCCACGAGGCAATTTGCACGAGTATCCCGCCCGCACCCTCAGAGATCCCAGCCACCTTCTCACCGGGCCAGCTCTGGGACGCAAGCCGAAGTAACTGTCCAAACAAATGCACGAAGCGTCTGTCTTTCGGGGTTAGCCTTTGCTCCAGGGCCGCAGTGGGGGGCTGGTTCTAAATGGGCCATTCGTGCCACAGTGGGCCTCCATAGGGCATTTTCCTCTCTTAGCTCACAAAGCCGTTTTCCTGCCCCTCCCAGCCTCTCTGAAAACAGGCTGTCTTTCCTCCCTTCCCTCTGAGCAGAGATCAAGGCTTCGTGCAGTGCAACTGCCCTGCACCCAGATCCCTTCCAACTAAACACGAACTCCCAACCCGTAACCCCTTCAGCCCGGCTGCGCTCTCTCGAAACCTGCCAAAAGCCAATAGACTAGTTTTCTTTATGATTTTCATTCGCCCTCATCGGAGTGGTATTTCACACTTTAGTTATTTAACACTTTTGGGGTATTTAACATTTTCTTCCCGAAAATCTCTTTTTCCTTGTTTTATTTCCCTTCTATTTCTCTTAACCATTCCTTTTTTCTCTTATCCTTTAAGGGCAAGCATTTCAAAATGTTATTAACCATAGTTTTCCCGGGGGGCATTGGTTATCAATTTAGTGCGAGGACTGACTGAAGCTTGTGGAATTTCCCAGAAGAACACAGGATACAGAACTCTCTTTGTTTGGAAGTAATAAAGTCAATGCCGTTAGCGTCACAGAATAAGGGCACAGGCATCAGGGAGTAAAAACACGGCAGATGCAAATATTGCCCTTAAGGGACGCAGAACCTGATACAGAAAATCGGACGACTTTATAAATACTTACAAAACCAAGGAAAGAAGTATGTGTTTTTAGAGGGATACAGATAAATATTTTGTGAATTCAACAGAGATTACTTCCAGCTAGGGGAAGGGAATCAGGAAAGGCTTTTTTGGAGAAGTTGTATTTGCACGTGTATGTAGTATAAAGAAGACATTAAGACATAAAAATAGCAATCCAATAATAGAAAAAAACATGAATGAATGTCTTCAAAATGCAAAGCTTAGTCATTAGAAAGGGCTCTATTATTTGTAGAAAAATGGAAATTCATTTCCCTAACATGCCATATTTACTTCTATACCCTCTTCCTGGATATGCACAGTCTATCCAGACAATGGACTGTCATTCAGCCTTCAAAAGGAAGGATGCTTTGCCACCTCCGCACAGACGAGCCTGGAGCGCATCCTGCTGAGTGATGCGGGCCCGTCCCAACAGGACAGATGCCGCGGGGCCGCACTCAGGGGAGGCGTGGGCGGGGTCCAGTTCCTGGAGGTAGAAAGTAGACTGTGGCGCCAGGGGAGGGAGGAATGGGCAGCGCTGTCCAGCAGGGGCAGTGTCTTCGCTCCGCAGGTGGAGGTGACCGTAGCCGCGCCCCACAGTAACTTGAACCCGGCGCCGCAGAGCCGAGAACTTGCACACGGTTAAAATGGCGGCTTTATGCTCTATTTTAATACAACTTTTAAAAACAAATAATTTTTAAATGGAAAGGGAATTTACAAATGAAAATTTATGTAGTAATTCTGCTCGAAAGAGAGGGTAAGTCCTCGGTCATCAGCGCTTCCCTAGCAGGTGAGTTTCAAAGATCGAGAGGTCGCCTACATCTGGAACCACCACCTACAAGCACATCACCAGGCTTTTTAAAAGAAGCACTTATCCATTTAACATTCCGCTTTTCGGCTGAAAAGATAACACTTCAACTTTCCACATAAAAGAATACCTCCATTTTGATATGGTAACCACATTTTGGGGAAGAAACACAGACACCCCATCTGGAATAAAAGGGCTACAAACTCAACTCCTGGAAGATGACAGAGCAGTGACTCTTTCCTCGGCAGGTAAGACGAGAAGGAAGGGACCCGCAGGAGGAGCCAATATGGACCGTTAAACACAAGCAGAATCTAAAGACTAAATGTCTACCTTCAGGTCAAACGTACTTTGGGAGAGAGAGGATTACTCAAGCACCCAAGTCAGGGGAAATGTACTTTTCCTTCATAAAAGTAAGAATGCGGAAGGCAGAAACAGTATCGAAGTATGCAAGTAACTTCATCATTTAAGGAGATGATACAGATTACTTTACCTTCTCGGTAACTTGAAAGGTCTGCACGGTCTGAAAAAAAGCAGAGGAAAAGCAATCAGAAACAAGGCATCATAACATGAAGCCTTTTTTATGTGTACCTGGCATTCTCGGGACTGCTCCTGCGAAGGCACGTGGGAAAGCGGAGATGCAGGGGGAGCCCCCCGCACCGGGGCGCGGGGGAGGGTGCAGAGCAGCTGCCCAGGACGTGGACATACAAATGCACGACTTGACAGTTGAATTAAATGACACAATTACAAAAACAGGCACAGCTGCACGCACAGGCTGGTTAAGCACCCTTGTCAGATCCTGGGGCAAAGGCACGCGGATGCCGTGGACCCGAGGGTGCGGCAGGAAGGAGTGCCACCACAGAGTTGGTGAAGGGCTCAAAAGGGGCTTCCATCCAAAACGGCTACCACTCACGAAGTTATGAAGAATATTTAATCTGGAGGGTAAATCTACCCCAAAACCAAAACACGGTATTTTCGACATAATCACATATTCATTTTTACGCTTTATTGAGATATAATTCACAAACCATTCAATTAATCCATTGAAAGTGTACAGGCTCGTGGCTTTTAGTGTCCCTGCACACTGGTTTTTAAAGACTATGCTCCCTGGACACCAGTGACGAAGCTACTCTTAAGCCTGAAGAGCAAACCTACTTTTATAGAGCGGGAGAGTAAGGCGTGGAACAAAGAAGCAAATCACTTGTACATGAACCCTTAGTATTTTACTCACAGTGTTCAAGTCATACATCCTCAAAACGAGCTCCCCAACCCAACAGACTTTGTTGTCTCTAGGTCTAAAGTGACCCTCAGAGCCACGACGCTGGGAGGGATGGTCCTCAGCAGTCGCAAAGAAATGATAGTTTCTTCTATACATTTTGGGTCGTAACAAATGTAAATATTTTTTCTCCTCCCACTCACCCCCACGAGCTTCTTTTCTTAACAGATACGTTCACGGATCTATGACTAGTCACTCCCCGGAGGCAGAAACAGCCGCAGACTCCTCATAATCTTTCTGCTCGAATGAAGACTTCATTCTGTGTGATATTTGGGGATATGGAGATGGTCACATCCGTTGTATGAGGAAAACGGGTTACCACCAAGATACCTCTTGGGAACACATGGAATCCCTTTGACACAACAAACAGATGTGTGAAAGGGTACGACAACAGGCAGACCCGAGACCCGTCTGACTGGCCATCCGTGACGGTTCCCTGGGTGCCTCTCACTGCAGGGCACCTGCACAGAAGGTCACCAAGGTACCCACCATACTTCTAACCACCAGAAGCCGTCTTCCTCCATCTGTAACATCCTTCCGATATGCTTTTAATCTCTACCTAATACAACCTGCAGGGTGAGTTTCACCTAACCTCAGTCTTGCGTTGATAAATAAAAACCCTAAAAACAAGCAAACCTAATCTCTATTAGAGAGCAAAATAGTCTTTTCCAGAATTCACTCACCTTGAATGCCATGTAAACTCATGCCCCAAATCAAACAGACAGAAATAATCTCAGATGGGAACATCTGCCTGTTCTTTGGTTGGGTTTTTAGCCTCTTCCAATGGGGAAAAGAATCCCAAAGCAGACGGCATTTGCTCCGTGACACGATCCCAGGGATGAGCTTGGGTGGGTGCCGTTCCCAGAGGATGAGCCCCAGAACACATTTCTGTAGGCGAGTGGGTGACAGCAACATCGCCATAGGCAAAGTTCCAATCAGCGTAAGAAAGCACTTTGTAACCTTGTCACTCGGGTCCTGGCAATTAGAGGAGTAAGCCGCTGGGCACCTCACACCTGAGAACAGAACAGTTGGGGACCATGGCTCTGGGACACCGATGGCAGCGAACTGTGCCGTGTGCACATCTCCCGGTCAAGGGCACAACTAAGGAGCCCGCAAAGTTCTCAGGACGGGAGGAGGAAGGGACAGAGCAGGGGTATCCCCATGATGGGGTCGAGGCAGATAGAGAGGCAAGAGAAGTCCTTAAAAAAAGGCAGTTGAAAAAAAGAAGTATAAGAGCAAAGTTAAGGAGAAAGCAAAAATGTGGCAAAGCTACCAAGGTGTTTCTTTGTTTCCCTTGTGTTTTCTCTCTTGTAACAATGTCTGGGGCTAGAGTAGGAGATTGCAGGGTGAGGAAAAGGAGATTAGGAAACCGCAACCTGCCACCCACCATCTAGGTCCCTCCTGTTGACATAGTTGGAGAATTAATATCACAACTTACAAAGAGACAGCGTCAGGCTTCACAAAGTCCAAGTCATTTTTTTTTTTTTAGTAGTTGAGAAAAATCAAAGCCATGGGGGGAAAACTGCATATTTCTTTTTATTTTTTACTATTTATTTTTTAAGTTAAAGCGTAGCCGACACGGGCTGTGATGTCAGCGTCGGGCACTGGACACAGTGACGCGACAAATGTATGCGTTACGCTGCGGTCACAGGAGTGTGGCCGCATCTGTCATCACACTTCACTGTGACAAAAACACTGTGTCCCTGTGCTGTGCCATCCCTCCCAGGACTTATTCATCCCATTTCTGGAAGCCAGACCTCCCTCTCCCCTTTACCCGTCCCTCCTCTCCCTTCCCTCTGCACCCACCAGTCCGTTCTCCGTATTTAGGGCTCTGTTTTTGCTCGTTTGTTTTGTGTTTTAGATTCCACATATGCATGAAATCATATGATAATTGTCTTTCTCTGTCTGACTTATGGCATTTAGTATAATAGCCTCTGGTCCATCCATGATGTTACAAATGGCAAGATTTCACCCTTTTTATAGCTAAGTAATATTCCAGCGTGTGTGCATGTACCGACCGCATCTTCTTTTTTTTATACCATACCTTCTTTATCTATTTATTCATCATGCAATAGATACTTGGGCTCTTCCAAGTTGGATCTTGGCTGTTGTAGATAACGTTGTAGATAAACATGGGGTGCACGTTTCCCTCCAAATCAGAGTTTTCATTTGCTTTGAGTAAATACCCAGCAGTGCGATTACTGGATCATAAGGAAGCTCTATTTTTAACACTTTGAGGAACCTCCATACGGTTTCCCACATCGGCTGCACCAGTTTGCATTCCCACCAACAGTGCACGAGGGCTCCCCTTTCTCCGCATCCCCGCCAACACCTGTTGTTCCTTGCGTTGTTGATTTTAGCCATCCTGACACGTGTGAGATGGTATGTCATTGTGGTTTTGATTGGTATTGCCTTGATGACCAGTGATGCTGAGCATCTTCTCATTTGGATGTCATTGGATGGATGGCCATTTGGATGTCTTCTTCGGAAAAAGGTCTATTCAGGTCTCCTGCCCCATTTTTTAACTGAATTATTTGGGATTTTCTTGGTATTGAGTTGTGTAAGTTCTTCAAACATTTGGGAAATTAACCCCTTATCAGATGTATCATTTGTGAATATCTTCTCCTGTTCAGCAGACGGCCTTGTCATTTTGTTGATGGTTTCCTTTGCCGGGCAAAAGCTCTTTACCTTGGTGTAATCTGAATAATTTACTTCTTTTGTTTCCCTTGCCTCAGGAGACATATCTAGAAAAAAGCTGCTAATGCTGATGTCAAAGAGTTTACTGCTAATGGTATCTTTCAGGATTTTTATGATTTCGCGTCTCACATTTAGGTCTTGAATCCATTTTGAGTTTATCTTTGTGTGCGGTGTACGGAAGTGTCCCAGTCTCATTCTCCTGCATGCAGCCGTCAGTTTTTCTAGCACCGTTTGTTGAAGAGACTGTCATTTCCCCATCGGATATCCTTGTTTCCTCTGTTAAAGACTAATTAACTATTTAAGCCTGGGTTTACTTCTGGGCTCTCCTTTTTGGTCCATTCCTTCTTTTTTAAAAAACTGGGGTATAACTGACATACAATTTTAGTTTCAGGAGTACAACCTGATGATCGATATTTGGATTCACTGCACAATGATCCCAAGTCTGGTTCACACGGACATAACTTCGCCTATTTCTGAACAAAATGCTTTGAAGGAAATATACTTTCTGCTTCGTGCCCGTAGCCAAATTTAAGTACGAAAGTGCCTAAAGTAGCATGTTTTTGTCTCAACTGTCCCACTGGATTGTGCCATATTGCCTTTTTGTACAAGAGGGCAGTCTGCAAATAGTGACCTTTCAGTTCAGCGCTGGTGTGTGAGGAAGAAAAAGTATCTCAACAAAGAATCCACACCCTGATGAGCGCTCTTGGGAGACTTCCAACAGAAGCAAAAGCATTCCCTGTCCTGCAGTGTTTGCACGGATTGGCTCAGGGCCCCTCGGGTGCTGTTGAGAAGATGAAAGCAGCACCCAGGAGGCCAGCCTCTCACTTGCCGTCCACGCACCAGAGCTGGGTGTGCTGGGCGACGCACTTCCTGAGCGCTCGTGGGACGTCCACTCCGGGCGGGGACGTCCACTCTGGGCGGGGACGTCCACTCTGGGCGGGGACGTCCACTCCGGGCGGGGACGTCCACTCCGGGCGGGTCATCTCGAGTCTGGAGCCGTTACCACCAAGGAGCTCCAGCCACCACACGAAGCACAAAATGAACTGTGCGGGCCGACAAAGGGCCGGCAGGGGCGGACGGACGTTTCAAGAGCATCTCACAGACACCAAGCACTTTATAAATATGAACAAAGACGTTCAGCACATATTAAATGCTTGAGTATGAGGAAATTGTCTTTTTTTAAAAAAGATTTTCTTTCTTTCCGGGGGGTGGGGGGGGGGGAGCAGAGGGGGAGAGAATCTCAAGCAGACTCTGTGCTGAGCGCAGAGCCCGACACAGGACTCGATCTCACGAGCCTGAGATCACGACCAAGAGTCCGACGCTCAACTGACAGAGCCATGCAGGCTCGGTCCCCTAAATATGTAAATGTATTAAAAAAATTTGGAGGGGAACTCGGCAAATCAATAGCCCTCTTTATCCCGGGGGAAAAAAAATCAAGGAAAAACTTTACTTTGCATTTTTGAATTATGAGAATGTATTCGTGGATTGGTTGTATAACTCAAGAGAAGTGAAAGAATTTTTATAAAGGGAAATTGTGAACCTGTTCATCTAGGTACGTGTGACTGAAGGATTTTATTTGAAAATTTCTCATGGATACAGAATCCTGACTAACGACAAACTAGATGGAGAGAGGTAACACTCCACGTAGATCATAACTTTCAGAGAACTTAAAAATCCATTTAAAACAAAGCTGATAGTTCTGCTCACTTCGAACATTTACTGCATGGTTTACGTGATGAGTAATCTGATCATCATTGGAAGGAACCCCTGGGGGCTTCATGAGAACAGGGTTCCGGGATCCTCACCAGGGATCGGCTTCAGTAGCCTCGGGGCCGGACCCACAAAGTCCGAGCCTGGGTGACCGCCTTGGGCAGTTGCCAGGAAGATATGACGTCCAGACAAAAAGAGCTAGAGAATAATATAAGAAAAGAAGCAAAACTTAAAGGTATGGGGCAAGCCTGGAGTGGATGGGGATAAAGTGAGGACAGAGCAATCCAGAGAATAGCGCTGAACTGGACAGGAGAAACTGAATGTCTTGTGAAGTGAGGTCCCGGGGGGCAGGCCGGGCTCGGACAGGTGACAGGAGGTAGATGGAAAGCAGATTTCACACATCGTTCAGGACCTTCCCGAGTAGATGGAGCCGAGTCACGGCGACGGCGTGGGGGCAGCCTAATGAGGCAGGGGCTGCTGTGGGGCTGAAAACTCTATTTTAGGATGGGTGGTCTGGGGCCAGAACGCAGGGTGAACCCCAAGGAGAAGCACTGAAGACACAGGGAGCACCGGCTGGGAGCTAGTGTGCGGTCTAGGAGCACGGCGACGGAGGAAGAGACAGAAGGAATTTCAGCTTCCTTTAATGAACCAAAAAACCTCTGAGAATCTTATGAATATGGGAATAAAAATTCTTCATACGTATTTTCATAACCATATGTGGTACGACCAGAAAACTTTCTGGTAAAATGCTTAATAAAGCAGGTTGATCGGTCCTATATACCTTAGAACACATTTCAATACTCCCTGGGGTTCAATATTCGTACATGATGACGTACAATCAGAAATGCCTAAGACGACATTGAACATCTCTATAGAATGAACTAAAGATAGCAGCAGGGCCCCTGGAAGCGAAGTTAGTGACGATCTGGACGGCGAGGTTGTCCGAAAGATTGGTCTGGAGGTTGAGGGCACAGTTTTATAAGCACGTTTTTGAGACTGACATTAAGCCTGGTTCAACAAATACATTTCATTACTCTCATTAAGACACACAAACACGGGGTGCCTCAGTGGCTCAGTGGGTTAAAGCCTCTGCCTTCGGCTCAGGTCATGATCTCAGGGTCCTGGGATCGAGCCCCGCATCGGGCTCTCTGCTCAACGGGGAGCCTGCTTCCCCTTCTCTCTCTGCCGGCCTCTCTGCCTGCTTGTGATCTCTCTCTCTGTCAAATAAATAAATAAAATCTTTTTTTTTTTTTTAAAAAAAAGGACACACAAACACGTCTCACTTTAAAAATTCTATAGATCTTATCTGTAAAAAAGTAAAACCCTTTTGCATTTTCACCACAAACGATACAAATTATGTAAATGTATGTTTTCATACATTTCATAACACACATGTATGCACATATGTTAATCACGACCTCAGGGAAGGGACATCTGAATTTAAGTTGAAGTCGCCAGGTTTACTGCAAGGACAGGGCCCTCCTTGGTGAGACAGAGACCACAGCAGAAGCACAAATATCCTTCACTAACCTGTTGGTCACCTTCTCCTCTCTCCAAATTCTCCTGGTCTCCAGTTTTGGGTTTGACTTACCCATATTTGGGTCACCATGAAAACTATTACTTGAGCTCAAAGTTACAAGAGACATCACTAACCTTCTTAAAATTCATTTCCCACCTATTCTGGATTACATTGCCCCTACAAAATTACTCGGTATCACACAAGTTTGAGTGTGGAAGGTTAAAAGTCACACCTGCTATTTAAAAAAAACAACAACAAAAACCTTTGAGGGGAGTTACAGAAATAATAAAAATCCACTGTATCAAAATGAGTTGCGACAGCGTAAGCAATACCTCGCAGCTGGTGTGACGTCTTCATTGTGCAGGCCAGGAGGGCAGGCCAGTCCTCACCAGCCACAGAAATTCTTTCGTTATGCTTTTAAGAACACCAGTATATAGAGAAACGGAATTTTCTTCACTACGTTTGCTCCCATTTATCCTGGAACTTAGAAACTAAATTTACATAACTCCACAAGATCCAATAAGGATCAAAGCAAAATCCGAACAATTAAAAATAATATGGAGAGAAAAGAGATCCCTCCTCAGCTGCAAGTCCAAGGTTAAAAAAAAAAAAAATCAACTAAGCTGAAAAGAATCTGATGAGAACAAATGGGAATTTTCTGAGGCAACGTGAGGAAGACCCGGGCGCCTCAGGGCCCACCTGTCCCCAGGCCCCAGCGAGAGGCGCCACGGCGGTGAGACAGAAACTTCTAGACCTCTGTGTTCAGCTCACGGTGCTGCAGACTCTATGCCAACGACACCCAAACACCATGGAACAGAGTCCAGACACGTATTCTGAGGACAACGTAACAAGAAGACCACAATGGCAGGTTGGGAAGCCTGTGACGAATGGGGCGATGCGCGTGGGCCCCAAGCTCTCCGACTTTGGCCTCTTCACCTGTACAATAAACAGAGCTGGATTCAATCACTTCTAAGGTCCTCTCCAGCTCTGAAATTCTCCTGTATTCTGTGGAGCTTTAGATCATTCGATCACCACCTGGGTATCTGGACGCCCAGCCATGGCGCCAGCTGGAAAGTCTGGCGCCCCTAATCAAAGTCCTAATCCAAAATCGTGAATAATCAATGGAAACATCTTCTGCAAGGGAGGGAAGAACTCGTGTCTTAAAATGTTTTGAAAAATAATGCTGACTATGTGAACAGCGAGCGAGAGAGATATTTTTAAACGGCTAAATCGATGGTTTAATGAAAAAGGTGCTAAAACTGGCCTGGCAGGGGGCTCCCCGCGTGTTGGCTTCAGGTGAGAATGCAGGCGCGGACCGTGAGCTCAGCAGCGCACACCTGGGCGGGCGTGTGTCATGGGGCGACTGCAGGGACCCCAGACGCGCGAGGGCAGTCGTGTCCCCAGCGCAGCGGACATGGAAGAGCCCTCAGGCCTCTCACTCGAGTCCCCCACCTACTACTACAAAAAGGCAGCATAAAATATTCATTTTAAAAATTTATACAATTTACCTTTGATGGGCTTCTTCACTTAGTAAGTTCTGTCCACTCTAAAGTAGGAACCTTAACTTTTTTTAAAAAAAAGACTTTATTTATTTGAGAGAGAGAGAGAGTGCGAGCGTACACAAGTGGGGAGGGGTAGAGGGTGAGGGAGAAGCAGACTCCCCGCTGAGCAGGGAGGCCAACGCGGGACTCGATCCCAGGACTCCGGGATCGTGACCTGAGCCGAAGGCAGATGCTTAACCGATTGAGCCCCCCAGGCGCCCCAGAACTTTAACCTTCGGAGCAGGGGCAAAGCTTTGAGGGGAGATACATTTTCTGTTTTAATGCTGGTTTTGTTTTCCAGTAATAAAACTAACACATTCATTTTTTTTTTAAAGCCTGAAAATGCAGAAAATCATGCAGGAAAAGTAATCATGGACACTCTCACTACAAAGATCTAACCTCTCTATTCTTTTTGATCTATTTCAATATGTTCTCCTTTGTGCCTAAGTCTACAGTTAGGGCACGACTGGATGTGTAACGTGTCATCACCTCAGATTATGAGCTTTTCCCAAGGAATTAAAAGCTCCTGAAAACGTAACATATGGAAGGCATATAGCGTACCATTGCAGTTAGGATCACTTATTTAATATACACACACAGCAGTGATCACACATTCCTCTGCCTCTTGGGCGTGTCCACGTGCATGTGTGTTCATGTGTGCGCACACGCATCTCTCCTACTCATGTAGGAGAACCTGGTGTCAGCTGCGAAACATCGCAGCCGTGGAAACTACTTTTCCTACTTGTTGTCCGGTCTGTTTTTAACATGATTTTTGGACGCGCATCTTAACCTTTCTACAGTTGCAATTTTCCTTTGTAATTTCGGGGACTCCTTTTACCCCTGAAGAGTGACTGTCGACTCAGATGTCCGTGTTCTCCCCAATTTCCCCTCAGTAACTGAGGCCAGCCCTGTTACTTCATGACGCTTTGGCTGTCATCTTCTGCAAAGCCCTGCTTTCGGGGGGCGGGGGGGGGGCAACAAGGGTCTAAACGTTCATTTGCATAAAACACATGTGATGACAGCAAGCTGATCACGGAGCAGCTGCTGAGGCCCCCAGACCCACTGGGCACATCTGCGCAGTTGTTCACAGGGGTTCAGTCAGTGGTGACAGCTGTGGCTCCCGACTGATGGCCTTGGTAGCCTACGCCAGTGAAGAATCTCTCAGTGACCTTAGCCAGATCTGGGGACGCTGAGCCGGGAAACCGCCTCCCACCTCCTCCAGAATTTCGTCAGAAGCAGCAGCAAATGTTTAGCCCCATTTGAGAATGGGAGCTGGGTGGAAGTCAGGAGCCCACGGAGTCATCAAGAGGTTTTACTTCAGTGAGGTTTTATGTACACGGAGGTCCGTCTCATCTGTCCTGGTGGGACCACGGATTCCATGCTTTTCACAGAATCGCGTTGTTTTTGTTATTTTGGTTGGCTTCAGGATAGGAAATGAGCTGGGACAGGGTGAACTTAGGAAATCCTACTTCCTTTGGATAACTAATGGGTTTACAGTGTTACTGCCGCATCCGTGACTTTGCAGGGACTCCGGGGAGGGAGAGAACAGCAGGGTTAACGAGGGGACTGCAGTTCTCCGGTGACGTGCGCGTCCTCGATCACAGCCCAGAACTAAGGTCCTGAAGGAGGTTTCAGGAGATCTCGGCTCACTCGGAACCACTTCCTAACAGGACAGTGGCATGAGCCCCAGAGGCAGAATTACAGTCAGACTTCTGGATGCTTTCCTCATATGAAGCGATTTCTCACAAAGTCAACTGAGAGCAGTACGTTTCCCTGAACCTTCTGTCACAGGACGAGTTATTTTGGAAGAAAAGACTTACATATGTAGACTGTCTCATGTCAGAAACGTTCAAAACACCCTCTCTGTTCCTTCTTCCCAGCCCTAAATCTGGCTCTTCCACATGGAAAATTGCAATCTTTTTATAACCTTGGCCTCGTTCTATCGTAAGACCTTCGGCAGACGGATGGAAAAGATGCGTGACTGTCTCCCCCCAGATGGCTCTTTATTGTCTCCGTATTACTAAATCATGCCTTTGGCATCTCTTCTCCACCCCACTAGGCACTTGTTGAGGAGGAAAAAGTGGAGGATAGCGTCTGCTCTCAAGCACCATGACGGGAAGATGGGCGGCTGACAGGGACGCCAGCGGGAAAGCAAACCGGGCAAGAATGTGATCGTGTCACCAAAGGCTCTACGCTTCAGCTTCCGAATAAAACGCAGCTGTGGAGCGCATGGTGTGCTCTCTTCAAATCCAGGGAAACATTTATCTGCACACACAGCAAGGGGACAAGTCGGGGTGGGGGGAGCTGGGAGGACCACAAAGTCCTGCGGGAAAGGACCCCACGCCTTCCTCCTGTCTCCTACCCCCTCCCGCTGCAAAACCAGGAAGGGAGGAATGGAATATCGTCCTTGTCTTCCAAAATGAGGAAAGGACATTTGAGTTTTTCAAAGGCCTTACATCATTCCTGTTCCGCCCAGCTCGTCGGTAAGAGGCACAAAATGTAAGTGTTGGATCTGATGGATTTTCACATGTGCACGTATGTGCATGTCCGTGCGTCTCCCACTCAGGTTGGGATACGGGACCCCCCGCCCCCCGGAGCCCAAGAGGCTTGCCGGTGTCCCCTCCAACCCATCGGTATACCCTGCCCCAAGAGGTAAGCAACGTCCAGGCTCCCGTCACCACACTCTTGAGTTTTACCCAAAGGATCGCCTTTTTTTAGAGACAGCTGAAGAGAAAAGTTTCGGGTCAAACTTAGAATAAAATTCAGGTTCGCTCAAACCTGAGAAAATATATAAAGGTGAAGCCCTAGTAACATTGCAGTGGGTGGCTCACAGATGAGCGTCCAGTGGTCCTTTGCCTCTGAGGGCAACACAACCTCATTGATCAAGGCTACTCTTGGTTCCATTTTCTATCATTGATGCTACTTCTGAGTAGGTTATTTTAAAAAATCCATATTGTTCTGTTTCCTTGCATTTTAGTTGCTTCCAAAATTCACGATCTTGCCCGAGTCAACAGTATCCAGTTACAAGAAGTTATGCTTACTTGTGTCTAATTAACAAAGGCACCCAGGCTTCCGTTTAAGGGTTTCAAAGTGCTCTCCTCTGATACTTTGGCAGAATATTCGAAGGCAGATATCCTACGCACTACTGTGAATACAGAGACATCCATCACATGAGCGATAGGGGCAGGAAATGGGGATCTGAATTTTTTTTTAAGGTTTTATTTATTTATTTATGTGTCAGAGAGAGAGAGAGCACGAGCTGGGGGGGCAGCACAGAGGCAGAGGGAGAAGCAGACTCCACATTGAGCAGGGAGCCCGATGTGGGGCTCGATCCAACTGAGCCCCCCAGGCGACCGGGGGATTTGAAATCTTTGAGGATGAGAGGGAGAAGGAGAAACGCAGTGACAGGAGAGAGGGAAGAGGGGCTCGGTGAGCAGTGAGCGGGCAGGATGGCCACAGCACTCAGGGGAAGAAAGGAGCCGGGACTGTTGGAGAGGTCACCGGTCTGGGTATCCCCAGGAGAGGGGAGGGGGCGGTCAGCCCGAGGGTCATACAGAGGACGGCCATGAAGTCCAGTTACACATGAGAGACGGCAGCAGTCAAGACGTCCAGGACTTCACTAGGTGCCAAACACGACGTCCTAGGCACCTGACGCAGGAAAACATTTAATTCTGAAAACAGTCCTGAAAGTGGAGATTTTATGGATGAGGAACCGAGACACAGAAAGGATAAACAGCCGCCCAGACCGGCACGGTGGGCTTGTGGACTCCGCGCGGCTGTGCCCTGGGGCCGCCCAGAGAGCCGTCCGCATCCTGCTGCTGGGAACTGCTCTCGAACCCGGGGGGAGGTGGTTAAAACCTGCGGAGGGACTCCTGCCAGCACGTCCGCCACCCCTGTGTGTGAGCGCGGCGGGGACAGGGCACAGCGGGGAATCGGGTGGACTCTCCCCCGGTGCGTGGAGAGGCGCGAGGGGCAGCCCCTGTGACCTGGCCTGGACGTCCTCCTGCGGCCGGAGGCCCAGGGTCTGGCTGTGGTCGGCGATCTCGGGGGCGAGGCCGCGCGGTGCGTGCGACGCAGGGGTCCTGGCTCGTGAACTTGCGCGGACACGAAGACACCTGGCGGTCTGAGACTTGGGTTCACCCTGAGCCCCACACTCCGCCTCTGAAACGGCACTTCCTCGTCTCATCTAGCGCTGGACGTGAGCAACAGCTCTCAACTCCTGGGGCGTTTCCAGGATTAACTCAGAGGGCGTGTGTAGAACATAGTACAGGGTCTGGTACATGGGAAGGGTTCGATGAAACCATTAATATTGTTATAAACTTGAGACTTTCCGCCACCGAAATCCATTTTCTTTGCGGAAGACACACGTATAACGCACCATCAAGTCCCATCTCGTAATTTTGTTTTTTTTTTTTTTTAAAGATTTTTATTTATTTATTAGAGAGCGAGAGACTGAGAATGAGAGGGGAGAAAGTCAGAGGGAGAAGCAGACTTCCCGCAGAGTCCGGAGCCCGATGTGGGACTCGATCCCGGGACTCCGGGATCATGACCTGAGCCGAAGGCAGTCGCTTAACCAACTGAGCCACCCAGGCGCCCCCCATCTCGTAATTCTGAAAGAATTTTACTCATTCGTGCATTTACTTACTACTATTCATTATACCAGAATACTTTAGAATATTTTTAGTAGTGATAAGCCTTACTATTAAAATTCTTAGAAAGGAGGGGCACCTGGGTGGCTCAGGGGGTTAAAGCCTCTGCCTTCGGCTCAGGTCATGGTCTCAGGGTCCTGGGATCGAGCCCCGCATCAGGCTCTCTGCTCAGCAGGGAGTCTGCTTCCCCCCCCCCCCCTGCCTGCCTCTCTGCCTACTTGTGATCTTTCTCTCTCTGTCAAATAAATAAAATCTTTAAAAAAATAAAATAAAATAAAATTCTTAGAAAGGTAATTTTGTTAGGGCATTACGTAAAGGAGAGAGTCGTGGGATAAGCAGAATAGAAAATAATTGAAATGTTATATAATCTAAATTGCAATGCTGATGGAAAACTAACTAGTCTTAATGGTGCGTATGACCAGACATATTCAAGGAGGTCATGAACACAGACCCCACTAGTCGCTGATTGTATTTCCACCCAGAGCCTACATCCGCTGGTGAGAGAAGGGGAGACACAGCTCTCGACGATCATCTTTATTCCTTCCCATCTTCACACCCTGGGGGCACGCCTGAAATGCGCGAGTGTGCCCCGTGTTTCACAGACTTGATTCACGCTGATAAAGAACTGCTCTTCTTTTAAATCATGATTTTTAAGCAGAATGTCTTAGGTTGGTTATTTTAACTAATGAAAAAGAAAATATTTAACTTGTACACTATGTGACACTAAAATCCTATTTCAGACCATGTTGAATTTACACCTAAGATACATCAAGACCCCTGATTATGACCATTTCTACCTTCAGTAACGAATGGCTACACTTTTAACATACAAGTTTTATATTCTCTTTATGACTGACAGGAAATGCCAGTCTACGGGAGAAAATAAAGCAAGTTTTTCGAAATGACCCAACTGCTACAATGTCTAGTTCTCCGCCACCCTCCTGCTGAATCTCCTTTGCTGTCCTTCACTTCTACTCATTTGAAATCCCAGGTAAGCATTTAGTGGCCGCTGGGCAGCTGGGAAAATCCCACCTCCAATTGTGCTGTTAAATAATTTGCAGTTTTCCCCTTGGAGACATTAAGAATTGTGCAGAGATGTAATAAAAGATTCAGCAGACACAATGATAGAAATGTGCATTTTGAACATGTTTAAAAACTCCTATGCCAACTTAATCAAAACTGGCAGGCGAGGGGTGCATGACATTTAAAGTTTCTCTAGTGGGAATACGGAGCGAAGAGCGGGAACAGTGGCTTCCATTAGTAACCGGGCCTGGTGACCAGTGGAGGCATTGCTATGCGATGTTCCAAAAGTATGTTTATGCATATTATACGTGATTCCTTGTCCCACTCAGACTCAAAGCCCCATAAGCTGGGACAAATCCCATGTTCATGAAACAGCTTGAGTTCCAATTTAAGTTAAAAATGAATTTCTTATTAAGTAGAGCCTGGTCCTAAGAAGCAAGCAAGAAATGATGCTATTTTGTTCCCAGTGATTTCAATAAACAAGAAAGGAATTGTGTTATCCCAAACCAGGGGAAGATGGGGAAGGATGTCACTTCCTCTTCTATTATTAGTTAATTATCTCCTCTTTGAGACCACTAGTTAAAAGGCAGCTCTTTGGCAGCAGAGGGCTGAAAGGTGAGGGAAGCAGGGTGTGGGAAATTCATTTTCAAACACATTTTGTCTCTGTCACTTAGAAGGGGGAAAGAGGAGAGGCAGTAACTAAAGGTCGAAACACCACTTGGCTCTGGTCCCATGTGATACACACCCCGAAAGAGGAATCCAAGGACGCCTTATGTTTTAACAGGAAACTGTTTACAAAGACATTAGAACACTGAAAAGCACCATCGGTTCATTAATAATAGTTTTTTTTTTTTTTTAAAGATTTTATTTATTTGACAGAGAGATCACAAGGAGGCAGAGAGGTAGGCACAGAGAGGGGGAAGCAGGATCTCTGCTGAGCAGAAAGCCTGATGTGGGGCTTGATCCCAGGACCCTGAGATCATGATCTGAGCCAAAGGCAGAGGCCTTAACCCACTGAGCCACCCAGGCACCCCAATAATAGTTTTAAATGGCTGAAAAGTGGCTTTGGCTACGAGAAAGTATTCTTCCTCCGCCCGTGAAGTTACGTCTGCCCGGTTTAGTTGTAGGTTACACAGCAAACAGCCTCGTGGGTTACAGTTAACATTACACTAAATTATAAAACACTTGCCATTAAATGTGAGCCTTTGCACGCCAGACGATTGCTATGAGCCCTACACCAACCATGCTAAATAAGAGGACAGCATATACTTTTCTTAGTAAGAAGTGAATAATAATCACTAACAAGAGCTCCAAGAAAAGCTCACAGAAAGTCAGTGAAATCTTATTAAACTTAACTAACTTAAGAGTAAGGAATGCTGGAACGGAGTCTAAAATCCTGAAGCCAAAATTCTCACCAGACGCGAACGCTGCTCGAGTAGAATGTGCTTTGGGAGAAGAAAGTGAGGGTAAGAAAGTAAAGTAAGAAAAAAAAAATCAGTACAATGTGGAGCTCAAGGTGGGGTTTAACCCTGCGTGTGTGTGTGGGGGTGTGTGTGTGTGCATTTTACCAATCGGATAAGCCATTTAAATACATGTCTCCTAGGGATTGCTTTACCCTGAAAGAGTTTTATTTTCTGGGGTCATTAAGGTGGACAGTGGCTGACAGCTACAAACGCCTAGGCGGATTCCCTAAAAAATAAAGACCCAGAATATTCAGTGTTGGCTGAATTACCTAGATCTCAATTATGCGTAAGTGGAAACAAAGACCCGGTCTACCGTTAATCAGATTTCCACTTAAACTGCTGAATGGCAGGAAGAAAATCTGTTACAGTCATCTCGCTCCCTGAGATCCGTCACCCTGCTCCTGTCCAGGGTGACGGCCTTTTTCCTGGACTATTGCCCTTCGTTCCTCCAGCAAACACACTCCCTCCCTGACTCTAGCGCCAGGTCAAGGAGTTGGGGGGAAACCGCGCAGGATCCCTGAGCGGCGGCCAAGAGGCATAATGAGAGCAGTGTCTCAGGAAGGGGAGGTGGGGAGGCCCAGGTGACCACAGACACACAAATAGGGTCTGAAGGAATGAAGGTGCTTCTTACTGGACACACAGAGTGGTGCTCAGCAGCAGTGAACTGCTTACATTCCGGCAGAAAGCATCTCGCTTGAACCTCAAACTACTCGGGAACGAGTCAAACCACCGAACTCGCGAACCCGTGTAGAACGAGATATCACATCTGGTCCTACAACTTCTCATTTGAGCCTGCTTCCTAAATTCATAAAATACACATGAACAAAGAGTAAAGGGATTTATCGTTCATCTACCAGTTTTATAAAGTCCCTCTTGAGAGACCTGCAAATATCCTAGAGGGGGCTGGGGCCAAGCAGACAGAAAGGTTATTCCTGGCCGACTTCTGGAGCCAAGGTTCCAGGCCCCGCCTGACTTTCTCAGGAGGGCTTCAGAATTGGGTACAATGGCAGCTTGGGGGCTGTGTGAGGGCCTGGGTCTCTACAGGTCTTCCTTTTGCTTCTTATGAACGAGTCTGTGATTTTTTTTTAAATATTTTATTTATTCCTTTGAGAGAGAGAGAGAGAGAGACTGAGAGCAGGGAGAGGGGCAGAGGAAGAGAGTCTGGACCGGAACACTCAAGCCAACTCTGCGTCGAGTGTGGAGCCCAATGCAGGGCTGGCTCTCGGGACCCTGAGATCATGACCGGAGCTGAAACGAAGAGTCAGACACTCAACCTACTGAGCCACCCAGGTGCCCTCCATTTTTTTTTCTAAAGTTAGAAGTCAGTGCATTTGCAGGGAGATTTAAAGAACAGAAGGAGATATGTCCCCCCAAATAGACTCAAACAACAGTAATAAAAGAGTGATTTTAGAGAAACAGAACCTGTGGAGTCTTCCCCCACATTTGGGCAAATATCTTACCTCATTAGACCAATGGTTCCTGATTTTCATTATCAAACTATCATATCATCAAAATAAGAAGGACTTGATGGGTGCTCAATTATTGATAATTTTCATTATCAAACTATCACATCATCAAAATAAGAAGGACTTGATGGGTGCTCAATTATTGATTAGCCTGGTGAACAATTAACTCGAGTGTTGACTGAATGTGAGGCCCTGTGCTAGGCCCTGGAGACACACAGGAGTACCACAACCTGGCTCTGCGGGCCCAGGGAAAGGTCAGTGAATCAAAGGTGCGAGAAGTCTACAGCTGCCGTGTGTGAGTCCTTAGTAAGTTCTTTACGATGCGCACACAACACTGGACACGCGCAGCCCGGGGGAGCAGGCTCCTTGGACCATCGCAGCGCGCTGTGCTTCCAGGATCCCGTGAGAAGAACGCACCCGGCACAACATGGTGTCACCCCTCCTCTGGGTCCTTTTCCAGACAAAGGAGGCCACATGCCACCGCCCTCCATGCCCCCACTCCCACCACCTTCAGGCCTCCTCCTCTTGCTGACCCCCACGCCCTGACTCTCACCTTCTCCGGACGTCCTGCTCCTGCCCTCCCCCTATGCACCCACACCCATACCCTCCAGTCTTCCTTGTCCTATGGGGTGGGCTGCAGGGCGTGTGCACTTAGGAAAGGCCCCGAATCCCTCTCTGGGACTAACATGGCTCTCTAGATTGTGTCTGTGCTCAGAGAGCAGCTGTGTTTGCTCCAATCATCTCTACCCTCCAAGACCATCACGGTGCCTGATGCCAGTGACTAGTCTAACTTCATGAGATTTCCTTAAAAAGTTTAAACTCTGTGAATTTTTCATCATATAAGATCTTCCAAGAATTAAAAAAAAAAAAAAAAAAAAGATCTTCCAAGAATTAATGTTTTGTGATCACTCACTCAACAAATATTTACTGAGTTCTAGCTATGTTGCAGGCATAGTTTATACCCAAAATACCAACCGACTGGCTAGATATCTTGTCTGTGCTTTAAAAAAAAGAGAGAGAGAGAGAGATGTATTTTTATGGAGTCAATTTGCTGAAAAGAATACAAATAGCATAGCAGTCAAAGTCCTCCTAATAAACATTAAATTATATAAATTCTTTTAAGTGACAGCTAGCCATCCACTTAAGTTTGGAAATAGGGTGCCCTTGGCAAATGACTGGGGTCTTCCTGAAGAGGAAGACCTACTTGATCCTTTCACTAGGGTTTACTGTTGGTTGAATTTCTTATGTTTCTTTTTTTTTTTAATTTAATTTTATTTTTTCAGTGTTCCAAGATTCATTGTTCATGCATCACACCCAGTGCTCCATGCAATACGTGCCCTCCTCAATACCCACCACCAGGCTCACCCAACCCCCCACCCCCTCCCCTCCAAAACCCTCAGGTTGTTTCTCAGAGTCCACAGTCCTCATGTTTTTTCTCCCTCTCCAATTTCCCCCAATTCACCCTTCCTTTCCTTCGTTTCTTCAAACTTTTTTTTTTTTTAGCCAAAAGAAAAGGAGAAAGTTTAAACCATTTCTTTGGTTTTTTTCCTCTTCAGTCTCTAGTATTTGCTAAACAACTCTCACTGACACGGAAAGGAGGTGAAGAAAAAACATGTTTGCCTCATTCCAAAAAATTAATTAATTTCACGAAAGAAAGAGGGCATTGTTTGCTGACATTTACTGTGAAAGTAGAAGACGACCAGGGTCCAAATTCTGAAATGTGCATTTCATGGCACCCTCTGAAATCCGTTCCTTTATCCACATCGGTCTCAAAGAGAAGTCTTACCATAAAACAGACCTTCGCCCTGTCTGCCTGCCATACGGACTAACTTTGGCAAGCAAGCTTGGAACATTTCAGATTTTACAAACATTATCCTGTTTTAAAAGTTAATTTTGACTACTTTAAGGAATTTAAAAATAAACCTCGGTTTCAATGAACTCAAGATTCAATCTTACCAGATTTCTAAAATTAACCCTGTAATCAGATGACATATTAACATTAGCTCAGCGGCTCTGGGTCCCTGGGGCGGGAGAGGCCCGCTTATTCTCCACAATCCTCTCCTCGTCCAGGCGGCGAGTCAGGGACCATCTGCTACACTTGTTCTTCGGGGGGAGGGGGATGGGGGGCCGGTGGGACAAGAGTGAAAACCAATACATCATGTATTTATTCTAGCCAGGAGTTAGCCATGCCTTGATTTCTGAAACAAGACTAACAGAGTGAAGACCAGCAGCGAGGAGAAAGAGAAGAAACAGAAAGGAACACACCAGAAGAGAACAGTCGGTCATTACTGTCTTTGCGGAGACAGAAGGGAAATCCGGGAGAGATGAACGCCTGCCCAAGACATGAAGCCAGCAAGTGGCCTCACCAGGACTCACATGGGCGTGTGCGTGCGAAGCCGAGTGTATACCCCTCACCTGGCTCGGGGAGCAGGGGCTCGGGGAGCAGGGCAGAGAGAGAGCTGGAAGAGTGAAAGGCCAGTCATAAAGGAGCACCCGTGGTGCCTCCCAGGAAGGCTGTGTCTCCCTGCCCCCCAGAAAAGCTCTGTCCCACACCGTACTGTAGACCATGAAATACGCCGATACTTCGGCCTTCAGGCTCATCTAAATAACGTGGCAGCGGCTTTTGTGGGTGTAACTGAGGCCGCTGGAGAATACTGACCCGCTACAGAGTTTTATAGTTAGTCGGGGGCTCTACTCCTTTAGATTTTTGAAGAAAAGGGATTTTATCTTTTGACATTTCTTTGTGATACAGTAAACAAAATACAAGCAGTCAAATCCCAACTAACCAGACTCATGCTGACAGAAAAAGGGTATCATTCGCTGTCAAATACGGCTGTCACTCTTCCTCGCTGGAGCTCTATTTGCTGCCGCGGAGGTCGGGCAGGACCTCAGTTCCATCCAGGAAACATCCTAGCAGAATGGACATGTCCGGTATGGGAGCCCCCAGCACCCAGGAGACTTAGAACTGAATTCTGGGGTTCACTGGGTCCTGTGAGCGATGCGCGCGCGTCCAAAGCACACAGTGGGATCATCCCGTCCTGCAACATGCCCGCCCAGCAGTCCCACCATCTGTAACTAAAGGCTTATGATTATATCGCTATTAGTAAGAGAGGAA
The DNA here is from genome assembly GCA_028533885.1 of Nasua narica. Classification (NCBI taxonomy): domain Eukaryota; kingdom Metazoa; phylum Chordata; class Mammalia; order Carnivora; family Procyonidae; genus Nasua; species Nasua narica. The sequence goes on along the minus strand of CM052814.1, from coordinate 296,678 downwards.
GACAGGAGGGAAGAGTTTATACAACCATGATCTGGTTCTCCTTCTGAATGAATATATGGAGGAAGAGCGCCATATATTTCACTTCCAGACCTCGAGCCCCACAGTGGACACCCATCGAGAGTCTGCCCAGACCCGGAGCCAGCTCTCACCCCGTCCACGCCACCCCCACACCTCTGAAGGTAAGGACCACGCGGTCTGTACCTCTGCTTTCAGCACCCGACACCGGGGACGTAAGTACTCGCTGAGTACTCGCTGAATAAGTGTTGAAGCTCTAACCTGGACTCTGTCCACTCACCGCGTCAGCGTCTTAGAAAAGCCATTTGGTTTGAGTCTAGTGACTGGGGCAAATCACAGACACTGGGATCTGTGTCAATGCCAGGTTCATGCCACAATGCTAGTGAAGGGTTCGTTGTGATTTCTGTTTCAAATTTCCCAGCTAAAGAGAAATAACTCGATCGCCAGGGCTCAGGAATGGGGAAAAGTGTGGATCATTGCAGAGCAGGAGCACCGCCGGAAGGCAGTTTGGGAAACGATGTTCGGAGCTGTCACCTGACCTCGGGGTGTTAGGATATACCGTATACCAAGAAACCAGATTTCAGGAGGCATATTCTCTCCTAACATAACAGAATTCTCACCTCCTACTTTTTTAAGAAGAGCTGAAAGCAAGCAGCATCCCAGGGAAAGCAAACAGAACACCTCTGAGGCAATGAGCCAGAGGCTGGAAGGATCTGAAAGGACGACAGGAGAAGGCGACACAGGCTACAAAGAGCAAAGGGCACCATGTTCAAGAGCTCTCAAGCCTCGGGCCGTGGCGAGCACTCACAGGGATCATCTGCCCGCGAAATCACCCCCAGGGAAGGAGAAGCGCGCTTGCCGGGCACCCAGAGCCATCCCAGATTCACGGCCACGATCACGAGTCCGGGACTTGCCAAGCATCTTTCATGGC
>CM052814.1:271065-295232 GCA_028533885.1 Nasua narica | reverse complement strand
CCCCCAAAGCATTTTGAAACTGGTTTTTCCAGGAGTGGAAAATTGATACGTGGTGTATCTACTGTAGTCTCTTTACTGGCCCTCTTGTAACTTAGTATCCATTTTAAAGAGTTCTAAAAAGAGTTAAGAATGTAAGAAAGATTCCACTGTGTATATGCTAAATCGATTTGCAACCTCACGCAACCTCACGCTGTAGGCTTAAGAAAACTAATTGCTGGTAATTACAAACTGATGCTGGGTATTCTCGCTACATAGAAGGAAACAGAAGTATTTGAGGGCAGGAAATAAGTCTGCTATCTTGGTATTTCTGGAGCTTAATGGCATAGGACAGCTCAAGATCTAGACAAAAGGATGAAACCACTCCAGTTAAATTTTTCAGATGAAATATTTTTACAGACAACACCAAGGCAGTATATATTCAGTGGTCATATTTTACTCAGTTTTTTGAACCAAACAGACATTTTCCTAATCCTCAAAGTCCTATGAGTACATTTTTAAATTTCTTTTTACTCATGCTTAATTTTTAAATAATATTTATTCATATTCCAGTGCAAATCTTAATGAAGTCATTCAAGTTATCCAAAACTAATAAGCCCATGGAATAAATGCAATTAGTAATGATAAAGGAAGCTTTCACACAGACCCAATTAAGTCAATTTCATAATTTTATTAAAGCATGACAGAAGAGCCCATGTAAGTGCAATAAAGTTTAATGGAAATTCAGTCTGGTACTAAGAGGGGGAATCGTACGCAATGAAAGCATAAGTTATAAATAAGAAACAGTCTTACAAAAAGTCTCTATTTCCTCAGAAATTAGGCAACATCTACTCATGATCAAATTTATGCACTCAGAGCTGTGGATAGCTAAAATGATGCTATATACTGCTTATACAGTCTGCATTTGAAAAATGAAGTTATTCTTTAATTAGCATTTCTAAGCCAAAGTTAACGGCTGTTTGAAAATGAGGCTCATTACATGATTCTGTAAATGTACTCATAATAACTGACATTACCACACAGCTGTATAAACAGATTTACCATGACATTTTTCTTCTACCGCAGGTGTATATTTTCCATCCTGAGCATTAGTAATATGTATCTCAGACTAGCCTGGTTTAGTAAAAACATTGAAGGGAAAAAATATTTCTTAAATTATTTAACTATTCGTAAAATAAAATGTTCACCCCACAAAACATATGTCATAATACATCTTATTTTTGTATTTTTATGCTCTGACTTATCCTGAAAGGGTTTATGGTAGCTACTTAATTCCTTTTTTCCTTTTAGATATATGAACAATAAAATCTTCATCTAAAATCTCAATAAAATCAGCCTCAAAAGAAATAATCTGATTTGCATGACCAGCAGACATCACTTGCAACCTGAGTATATTTTATGTTTCTCCAGTAAAACAGTAAAATATAACGTTAAGAAGGTAAAATATCCCATAATATAATCAAATAACTAGAAATCATTTTATTAGGTAAAACACAAGTCCCTGAAAAAGCTAAAGATAAATTATTCTTTCTAAATTTAATATAAAGTATCACATTAAGATGAAAGGTTTCAGGAATGAACTTTTAGCCTTTCTGAACATCAAGAATGGTAATGTGTTAGGTGGTAAAAGTCTACAAATATCTTAGCACACAAATAACATATTTGGTACTGTTCGGAACAAATGGCTTAGTAACGACTTACGATGATCACTTATGAGCAGAGGTTTAGGAAACTCCCACAAAATTGTATTTTCAATCTAACAATTCAGAAATTTCACTCTTGGAGACTACTTTTCAGTTTTGGAAAAATAAAACGAATTAAAAACCTCACACTGCCAGGTAATAAAACACCTTCCATGTCTCGGGTGATTTTTTTTTCTTTTTTTAAGATTTACTTATTCGTTTTAGAGGGAGAGGGAAAGATAATGTGAGCGGGTGGGGCAGAGGGAGAGAAGGAGAGAATCTCAAGCAGCTGCCACACAAAGCACAGGGCCTGATGCAGGGCTCGATCTCAGGAGCCTGAGATCAGGACCTGAGCCAAAACCAAGAGTTGGATGCTCAAAACTGAGGCCCCCAGGCGCCCACAGTGATTTCTAAAGATGTTTCACCCTTTACGTAAAGGACATGAGACTATTTTTCAGCTGGTGCCCAGTGCCTATTAGCTTCACCCTTCCTGAAGGAAGGAATAGGCAGACTTTTCCATAAAAGGGATCTGAATTGCGGGGAATACAGCACACATGCTGAGTTCTATCGGATCTGAACACAAACAGTGGAGGAGATGAGGGTAACTGAAGCACAAGCTTGATGCTGATTTGCGCTGCTGTCTCGGGCTGAGCGAGCGCCCACACACACAACTTCCGACCCACGGGAACTGCGCTCTTCCCCAGTCTCTGCGAAAACACCCCCGGAGCCTGGGAAGGTCTGCGTCTGATAAATCCGGGACTTAGAGTATATCTGGAAGGTAGCGTCAACTATCTCTGGCACCTTACACAGGGCAGTTCTGGTCCCACTCCCCCCACCCACCTCTGCACAGTGATCACAAGGCAGCCAAAGGGACAGGAGCTCGTGGGGCTTTGTCCTCACTTGTCCCAGAGCAGAACTACAGTAATTTTAAGTAACAAAGCAATCTTTTATAGTCAAGAAGGCACTTCAAATTCTTCCCACTGTAATATCGGGAGATACATTTTAAATATATATAACGTTACAATTTAATATTTACTGTTACAATTAATTACAATTACCGACCCACTAATTGTAATTAATTATAATTAATTAATTACAATTACCGACTCACTTCTTTGGTTATAGTGATTTTTGCCTCTCATGCTTGCATCTGGGTTTGATTTCCTTCTAGTTGAAGGATATGGTTCTGCAGCTCTTTTGGCAAAAATCTACTGATAGCGCACATCCTCAGTCTCTGCAGATCCCGAAGTGTCTTCTCTTCACTTTTACTCTTAAGTTATGGCCCCCGGCACTTTGGAGGTGTTAGCCCACAGCCTTCTGGCACTTGCTAGGAAGTCGGCTGTCAGTCTGAGGAAGGAAACCTACCTTTGTCTGCAGTCATCGTTAGCATTTTCTTTTCATGACTATTTCACACCTGGTCCAGGCTCTTCAAGCCTCTGAGGCATCCTCCCCACTCCTCGTGTGGGGCCAACGACCAGGGTTTCCAGTTTCCCGGGGATACACGAGCAATCAGCGGCCACTCTCACTGCCAGGGGCCCAGCGGCTCCCTGACAGTTGCCTTCTCCTACCGATAAGTTACTCTCACGCTTGAGGCTAACCCTACACCTGTGTCCTTGATGCACTCTCTCACGCACTAAAGAATGCTATCCAACACCTCTCGCAAAATCTTCCCTCTCTACCTGCTCACCCCGACGGTTCACAAATAAGCTCGTAGTTTTTTTTTGTTGTTGTTTTAAAAATAACAACAAGACAAATAAAACATCTCCCCTCAGCCCGCGCCCACATTTCCAGACAGAGCCCCTACCTTCAGCTCCCACGCATCACTCTGTTCTTATAATATTAGCTTTGATCACAAGTGAGATCACAGTCAAGTTTCTTGGGATCGCACTGGGATCACTTGAGATCACGGTTCACTACTGCCATATTGATCTATCTCTAATTTTTCAGGTGAGTTACTGTCCTGCCTTAAAAGTATGTTCTGGGAGGAACCATGAGGTCTTTTAGTAGCTGAATGGATTAAATGAACAGACGTCCGTGCAGACAATGGAACATTACTCAGAGCTAAAAAGAAATGACCTTTCAAGCCATGAACAGACATAGAGGAATCTTAAATGCTTATTACCATGTGAAAGAAGCCAATCTAAAAAGGCTACGTGGCTGTATGAGTTCAACTGAAGCCTATTTTGGTAAAGGAAAAATTATGGAGACAATATAAAGATCCGTGGTTCCCAGGGGTCAAAGGGGAAGGGAAGGATGAAGAGGTTTATGAGGGCAGTGAAAACACTCTGTGATACGGTGATAATAGATACACATCATTATACATCTGTCCAAATTGACAGAATGCACACCACCAAGGATGAACCCTAATGGATACAACTATGGCCTCTGAATGAGTTTGGTGCATCCGTAAAGGTCCATCTACCCTAACAAGTGTCCCGTCTGGTGAGGACTTTGACAGTGGGGGATACTATGCATGTGTGGGATCGGGGAGCACACAGGAGGCTACCTCCCTCTCCATCTTGCTATGAAACTAAAACTGCTCTAGAAAAAATACTACTTTTTTTTTTTAAAAGTAAGTTCTGGGTTATTTTGGTTATTGCTGTTTTCACTGAAAGTATAACTAAAGTCAAGTCTCTCAGACTACCTACTGATAGACCATCCAGTTTGCAAACTTGTTGAAGGACACGACTTTTCCGTATTCCAGTTAATTCCTTGCTCAGTAGGATCCCCAACAGAAAAAAGGAAAATAGAAGCCAAGAACAACAACAAATGAAGGGTATGATGAACTGAAAGCCACTCACCACGTAGATTTTTTCTGTCTCATCTATTGAGATAGACAATCCAAATTCCCTGCATCATGTGACCATATATGGATGACCTGTTATTCACCTTGTTTAATCCCCATTCTTCCCCAGAGAAGCAAGTCCCATGATGACCCCCATTCCATCAACGAGAAAATGAAGGTTTAACGGCGTTGCAGAACTGAGAATAAAGCCTGGCCTCTGAGCCCAGAGCCTAGACTCTTACCCACTGTACAGGTCAGTTCTGAGGACTCACGTTTGTAAGGTAAGGTACGCTCTCCAATACATAAGCCCCGTCGGGGTTTGAGGAATTAAACTACCTGAATTTTACTTGCTTTAATTAATCTTACTAATTTACCTAATGACACAGCATATACTGTAGTTTTTATTAAACTTTATAGTAAAATTAATTGCTCCCTTGAAGTAGGAAACCTTTTAGGCATGTAAAAGCCATTGCTTTTTGAAAAACTGGATTAAGGCAACAGATAACTCTACACGGAAATTGACATTAAATCTCTTCTTGCTCCAGGTTAAATAATCTCATTCCTTTAAGCCAGACAATATAAAACAAGGCCCTCACTCTTTGCCATGAGGACATAATTAAAATGGAGATTTTAGGGGTGGCTGGGTGGCTCAGTGGGTTAAAGCCTCTGCCTTCGGCTCAGGTCGTGATCTCAGGGTCCTGGGATGGAGCCCCGCGTCGGGCTCTCTGCTCAGAGGGGAGCCTGCTTCTCCCTCTCTCTCTGCCTGCCACTGCCTGCTTGTGATCTCTCTCTCTCTCTCTCTGTCAAATATATAAATAAAATCTTAAAAAAAAATAAAACTGTTACAGATATCCTCTTACCGTTAGAACCTAAGACTCTACTTTCTTGATTTTTCCCCCTACAATCAAGAGGTTGAAAATTTCAGGAGACAGCATAAGGCCGTGGAAAGACTATATGAAACATAATTCTTGTGTACTTCAGTTTCCTCGTGGCCTTATTGCATGAATCAACTGAAAAGACTGTATTCACGCCAAGCGTTATTTCAAAAAGAAGCTGCTCAAAAATGTATTTGCAACTTATTTTCTAAAAAGATATTTAAATCTTTTCTCAGAAGCGTCAAAGAGTAAATGTCACAAAAGCTAAAGTAGCTCAGTGTTAGTTATGTACATCGATAAACCAGATCGGGGCCCAAGTACGCCAATTAGCTTAATTTAAACTAGTCTGAAATTCAAGCTCAGATATCAGGAGATGTAAGGGAATGAAAGTAATGTAATGTGTATTATATAACCTAAGCTTGGAGTCAACTTCACACAGCATCTATTAAGAATGGAAACCGTGCCCTCCCTGCCGACCCCAGCGGGCTGCTGGGGAGCTCACGAGAGATGCCGCATTTGAAAATGGTTAAGGGGGAGAGCCGGGGTGGCTCAGTCTGTTGAGCATCTGACTCTTGGTTTCAGCGCAGGTCATGATCTCATGCGCCCCAAGATGGAGCCCAGCACCCGGCTCTGTGCTCTGCGGGGAGTCTGCTCGAGATTCTCCCGCTCACACTCTCTCTCGCCCTTTCTCTCTCATGTAAATAAATAAATCTTAAAAAAAAAATGGTTCAAAGTGTTAGGCACTTTTTTAATTGAAAAAAAAAAAAAAAGTTTTCTTATTATTAAACCAAAAATTCAACAGGAAGGGTTTCAAGAGCTATAAATGACCTACAAATTTTCCTTTGTTTTTCAAGAGACTCACTTTTCCTCTTCAAAGAACATTCTCTGCCACATAAAAACCAAGCTAATACTTCGGTCATTGTGTCCCTCCCCCAACTGCTGTGTGAACTCGGGTCTTTTAAAAAATAATTCCCCTTACCACCTCTGAAAAAGACATTCTGACGCTGGCTTAAACTTTTATAATACATCAACTGGTACAGACTTTTTCTGCTCAAAAAGATGTTTATATCCCTGCAGCTAAACCTCTTCCATGTGCTATGAGCTATAACCAAGCCCCGAGAAAGTGACCAGAACTCTCCACAAAGAAGACCGTTTCATAAGCAAGCTCGTGTTTTCCCTCCAAGTACTCGGCTAGTGAAAATCAGATGCCGACGAAGCACCCGAAAGCCGCACAGACACAAGGCAGGAGCGCAGAACGGCGGGCCCGGGTGGTGCTGACCGGCGCCTGGAGACCAGACGGGGCGACGGGCGCCCAGGACTCTGGTGACACAGGGGACGTTTTCTCGGAAGGAAATCCACAATGAACACGTTCGTGTTTTTAAGACATATGTAGTTTAACTGAGACACCGAGTACTTGAGCCTCTGAAGATACAGGCAAGTAGATATAATGACACTGGTATGCACGTTAAAAATGTAAGGCATTCAGCTGAGAGCGAGAGCTGCAGGTGTTCCGAAACCTTTCCCCAAGACAGCGGCACAGACCTCGCTATTCCTCAGTCGCACCACATCTTTTAGGTGCAACGTTAAACCATTCGTGACCGGCTCCCAGAACGGCCTCCTCGAAGGGTTAACACAACCCCCTGGAAAGACCGAAGGGCTCCTTGCAAATTTAAGTAACCATATGCTTTCTAACAAATACACAAAACTAGCCGCTAACAGTATTTTAATGATTGAAAACACCATTTCACGTTCTTATGTTTAAACAGCTTTGTTGATGTTTAAACAGCTTTGTTGATGTATCATTCCATGGGGTAAATGTAGATTTCAGTGAGGTTTCACAAAGGGGTGGGCTCCTCCGTGACCACCACCAGACTGGAGCTAGGGAGCCCTTACTTCTCGCCCCCTCTCCGGCCTCCTCCCCACTCGCGCACTGACTCAACGACAGCACCGGCACCACAGGCGTTTACTGCGGATGCACCCCCAGGCTGCTTCCGGCTCTTGTCGATTACAGATAGAGCCGATGTGAACACTCGTGCACAAGCCTGTTTTCACAGCTTGCAGGTGACTACGCAGCTAGGGAACGGCACGTGTGTTTACTCAGAGACTGGCCGTTGGGCACGTGATGATGCCACGCTCTCGCCCGTTGAAAATGGCCCACTTGTTCTGTTTTCTGTCTAACACTTGTTCTTCTCGGTCTTTCTAATTTGAGCCATTCTGGTGGCTGGAAGTGGTTATTTTGCTGTGAATTTTATTTTATTTTATCTTTTAGATCTTATTTTTAAGCAATCTCTATAACTGACATGCGGCTCGAACTTACAGCCCCAAGATCAGGAGTCAGGAGCACCCTTGCTGTGAATTTTAAATAACTGAAGTGTCTTTATAAGACCGCCCATTTTTAAAAAATTGTCTTATTACTGTATTATAAAAGCTCATTAGATCTTCTAGATAAGCTCTTTGTCACACATTGTTTTACGAATATTTTGTCCAACTTTATGCCTTGCTGTTTCTTTAAACAGTAACTTTTGAAGGCCAGAAACATGTACAGTCTTGAAGTCCAATTTATCAAAACATTTTTTTTTTAATTGTATGAATAGTGATTTTGTCCTGAGAAGTTGTTATGGTCTGAATGCTTGGGTCTGCCTCTCCCCCACCGATTCGTATGTTAAATCCTAATGTGATGGATTAGTACCCTTACAGAAGAGAGCCCAGAGAGAAGCCTAAGAAGAATTTCACCACCAGGAGGACGGCCCTCAGCCGACCGCCCTCAGCCGACCACCCTCAGCCGACCGCGCCAGCACCCCGATCTCAGACTTCTGGCCTCCAGAACTCTGAGAAATAAAATCTGTTTTCTGTAAGCCACCCCTGCCCATGCTCCTTTGTGACAGGGGCTTGTGTGAATCAAGACAGAAATCTCTGCCTACCCTAAGTACACAAAGGCTTTCCATGCTTTGTCCTGTAGGCTTCGGGTTTAGGTTTTCCAACATTTAGGTCTATGACCGATTTTTTACAAACCTTGGTATTTGCCACGAGACAGAGATCAAGGTCATCTCACCGGACCCCAGGGCGATGCAGTTAACCCAGCCTCACATGTTGAAAGGCTAATGTCTGGCACCTCTGCCGAAAAACCAACTGGCCACACACCTGTGGGTCTATTTCTGGACGCTTCATTCTGTTCTATTTAATCTGCTTGTCTATCACTCCTGCTCTCCCAAAGAGGCAAACTGGACATTACTTCCTTTGTCTTGGTATCAGGAGTCAGAAACAGGGCAGCTGCCGATGCGGACGTATCCCTTCGACAAGTAGTAACAGATGGAGAAAAAAGGCAAAAGTTTATATTTTGGTATTCTTTAAAAAATGATCACTTTTGGGGGGCTCTGGGGTGGCTCAGTCAGTTGACGGTCTGACTCTTGATTTCAGCTGAGATCGTGATCTCAGGGTCACGGGATCAAGCCCCATACTGGGTTGCGCACTCAGCAGGGAGCCTGCTTGAGATTCTCTCTCCCTCTGCCCCTCACGTGCACACACCCGCGAGGACATAGGCACATGCATGCACTCTCTGTCTCTCTTCTCTCAAATAAATAATAAATCTTTTTTTTTTTTTTTTTTAAAGGTCACTTATTGGGACACCTGGGTGGCTCAGTGGGTTAAGGCCTCTGGCTTCGGCTCGGGTCATGATCTCAGGGTCCTGGGATGGAGCCACGCATTGGGTTCTCTGCTCGGCAGGGAGCCTGCTTCCCCCCCTCTCTCTCTCTGCCTGCCTCTGCCTCTGCCTACTTGTGATCCCTCTCTCTCTCTCTGTCAAATAAATAAATAAAATCTTTAAAAAAAAGTCACTTATTTTTAAAACAATAAATTTAAGCCAAGGCAACACCAAAATGTGTTAAACTAGTTTTCTAAGTTGACTGTTATTCAGTTAACTACTTGGAACGAGTACAGGGTCTCCACAAACGGTCACCAGTAATCCTGGATTTCCTGGAATCCTGGAATCCTGGAAATCAGAATTTCCCCCAAATGCTTTCCCTGGCCTTCAGCTGGATGGTGCTCCCTCAGCCTCATCCCTGGTCAGCTCTCCCCAACTATAACCACCCTGCCCTGCCCGGCCAGGCCAGCCTGCTTGCCCATCATAACCAAGAGGTATGCGTTCACTCTGTCTTTAGAGAGAAAACAGAAACCATGCTTTAGATTTTGGAATTCATCTATATTTCCAGGCACCCTTGGTTCCTTCCCAGGAAGAAAAAAAGGAAAGAAAAGGTGTCCCTGCTCAGATGTTGAATTCTCTACCTGTGGCCCTCACCTTGGCCTCAGTGTCTCACGGGGTGAGTCCCCGACGTTTCTGAAACCAGAAACTGGAATCCCCGAGAATTCGCAATACCATACGTTAGTCTGTATTTTTCACATATTTATGTTTTATTTTTTTTATTTATTTTTTATTTTTTTAAGATTTTATTTATTCATTTAACAGAGAGAGAACACAAGCAGGCAGAGAGGCAGGCAGAGGCAGAGAGAGGAGCAGGCTCCCCGGGGAGCAAGGAGCCCGATGCGGGACTCGATCCCAAGACGCCGGGATCATGACCTGAGCCAAAGGCAGTTGCTTAACCAACTGAGCCACCCAGGCGTCCCTCATATTTATGTTTTAAATAACAAGGGACAGAAATTGATACACAGTGAATAATTTTTCCAGGACAGGACTATATTAAAAATTTCAGAGATTCCCTGTGACACAAGAGATTTCATAACAAAGGCATGGTTCATTATTATTATTAACCAACATATTATAATAAGATTATATATTTCAATAACATGTAAACATAATCTATACCTCATAGACATCTAATAACAGAAAACAGTAAATGAAATGAATATAACATAAATGTCTCACAAAAATGTTTTAAAAATTAAAAGATAAATAAAAGTCATTTTTTTTTTTTTTAAGTAGGCTCCACGCTCAGGGTAGAGCCCAACTTGGGGTCTAAACTCATGACCTGAGACCAAGACCTGAGCTGAGGCTAAGAGCCGGATGCTTAACTGACTGAGTCACCTAAGTGCCCCAAAAGTCATCTTTTTTTTTGAGAGAGAGGAAGAGAGAGAGCACGAGTGCGGCAGAGGGAGAGGGAGAGAGAATCTCAAGCAGACTCTCTGCCCAGCTTAGAGCTCGACTGGGGCTCGATCTCTTGACCCTGAGATCATGACCTGAGCTGAAGCCCAGACTCAGATGCTTAACCGACTGAGCCACCTAGCACCCCAAGTCATCATTTTTTAAATGAAAATTTTATTTTATTAATTTTTAAAGATTTATTTATTTATTTGACAGAGAGAAAGAGATCACAAGCAGGCAGAGAGGCAGGCAGAGAGAGGGGGGGAAGCAGGCTCCCCACTGAGCAGAGAGCCTGATGTGGGGCCTGATCCCAAAACCCCGAGATCATGACCTGAGCCGGAGGCAGAGGCTTAACCCACTGAGCCCCCCCGGGTGCCCTTTAATGAAAATTTCAAAACACACAAAACAGTGACAGTCTTAATCTCTGTTACATGACAAATGATCCAGACACAGAAAAATTTCTTCCATTTTGCACAGATGCAAAAAAGCACCAAGGGGGCTAGCTCCACAAAGCGTCGTCAGTTGTGACAAATGGGTGGGCTGGGCATTCGGGTATATTTTGCTTTATTTAAACTCATTTCCGTTTTTTGTATTCTTAAAATCCAATATAGTTGACATACAGTATAATACTAGTTTCAGGCGTACAATATAGCGATTCCAAAGTTCCGTGCATCCCCTGGTGCGCATCACGACAGGTGAGCTCCTTCGTCCTCATTACCTATTTCCCCCAACCCCCCCCCCACCTCCTCCCTGGTGACCATCAGTGCATCCTCTAGAGTTAAGAGTCTGTTTCTTGGTTTTTCTCTCTCTCTCTTTTTTTTTTTTCTTTGTTCACTTGTTCTGTTTCTTAAATTCCATACCCATTTCCTTTTTCAATGGTGAGGTTATCTTGCCTGCTTGCCCTGATTTTGATTTTGCCAACGAGGTCAGTATTGCTTTGTGGATTCAGGTTACAGATCAGTTTCAATCCCACAGCCACGCTCCTCGGCGTTTGCTCTACTCAAGTACTGACAATAACTGCAGCCTGTAGCAAGTATCCAGCCCTGGAAATTGTCAGCAAACATGGTAAGGTAGCATGCCAATAATGTCATTTGAATCTCCTAGAGGGGGGACTGGCGTGACACACAACCGCAGGTCCAGACTGCCAGTTTGCATGAGTGCTGGCTAGTTTTTGGAACTCCACTCCCTGGAATCATACAAAGTGGTGAACTATGTGAATGAACTTATTGATACTTATTTTGTGGGGTCCTTGGGGGGCTCAGTCAGTTAAATGTCTGCTTCACCTCATGTCATTATCCCGGGGTCCTGGGATTGAGCCCCACGGTCGGGCTCCCTGCTCAGCGGGGAGTCTCCTTCTCCCTCTCCCTCTCCCTCTGCCACTCCCCCTGCTTGTGTGCTCTTTCTCTCTCTCTCTCAAAGAAATAAATAAGATCTTTAAAAAAAAAATACTTTGTTTGCAAGAATGACTCACTGTTAGCAGCAGCCATGACTGAGAATACACATGAACACATGTAACAGCCACAAGGGAGAGTGTGAAACTTTCTCTCCTGCATGCTCCCGTCCAGGTTCCCAGGAATGTGTGCCCTGGCCCGTGACGCCTGTACCCAGGTTTCCTGCTCTCGCTAAAGATTTGATAGCAGCAGGACCCTTCGAATCAGCAATCTATGCCTTGGTTGCTGAACTTTAATTCTTACAGGAGAGTTACAGTATTTTCCCAATTTACCCACCGTTTGGGGGTCTGGGAAAAAGGACATAAATTGTGCAAGGAAACCCTTCTCTTAGGTATCTTCATCACTCGCCCTACCCACTCCCACTGATTTTCTGCTCTTGGCTTCCAATCGAGCCGTTCCGGGCGCCGCCTTCCTTCCCCCCTCCCCTGCCAGCGCTCAGTACATTTACTCCATGTGTTTACGCTGTACTATCAATGCACACTATGTAAAGATCCTTACCAGTGATTTACTCCTGCCCCTGCTCAACACACCACCGTCAGGTTTCCACGCACACCTCCTACAGAGCCTGGTCTTTGACCTCTGCTCTCTTCTCAGCTCTCCTTCTCCTCCACGTCCATGTAGCACCTGGCCCCCGAAGCAGTCCTCTAACTTGGTATTCTGAGCACGGCTCCCTCCAGGTACCTCCTACTGCCTTTCTGCGGGGTGCTTGTTCCGACCTCTTCCCCCAGAGCAGGTTGTCCTCAGGTCTAAGGAGCCCAGTCCTTCCATCTGAGACACTTCCTGAGTGATTTCAGCGAACTCGGAGCCCCGACCCCCAGGTCCTACTCTGCAGCTGCAGACCGACAGACATAAACTTCTGTCTGCTGGATATCAGCACCTGGGGGTGGCAATCCTGCTTTCCTTTTTTTTTTTTTTTAAAAGATTTTATTTATTTATTTGACACAGAGAGAGAGAGATCACAAGCAGGCAGAGAGAGAGAGGGGAAAGCAGGCTCTCCGCCGAGCAGAGAGCCCGATGCGGGGCTCGATCGCAGGACCCTAAGATCATGACCTGAGCTGAAGGCAATGGCTTTAACCCACTGAGCCACCCAGGCGCCCCTCAATCCTGCTTTCCTTCAGGCCACGCTCAGGGCCCACGCGGCCTCCGCACCCATCCTATCTTCAGCGTGTCCTAGGGCCACCTCACTGCACTGGCTCCCACGTCTGTACCTCAGTGAGCCAGGCTTCCTTGCAACACCGGACCTTCACATGCTGTCCTCGCTTTCTGAGAAAAAGGTCTTCCCTTTGCCTCTTCTTCACTTGGCCAACTTGTGTTGTGAGTTGCCATGTCCCCTCAGGCACACACACTGAAGTCCTAACCCCAACACCACAGAATGATCTCATTTGGAAACAGGGTCAATACCGAGGAATTTCTTCAGATGAGCTCCTATGCCTGGTGTCCTGATATAAAGGGGAAGTTTGAACACAACCCACGGGGAGAATGTCTGTCTACAACCCAGAAATGTTGAAGGCTGCCCACAAATCACTAGAAGCTAGGAGAGAGGATGGAAGAGATTCTCCTTGGCAACCTCAGATCTCAGACTTCTAGTCTCCAGACTGTGAGACAATAAATTTCTACCGTTTAAGCCACCAGTCTGTGGCACTTCATACGGCAGCCCCCTGGAAACTGACATATCTAGTCATTGTTCAGTCTTAGCTCAAATGTCACCTCCTCCAGGAAGGCCTCCCTGTCTCCCTCAAAATGGATTGGTCCCCACCTCCCTCACTTACATGGTCTAGCTCTCCTCTTCCTTCGTGGCATTTTTCTTATTTATCTGTGTGATTAATTGTATTGGCACTGATCTCCTCTAGTCTATAAAGCAGACTATGTCTAGGTCCACAGATATTTCTCTCTGGCCTTGAAGCACTGGTCCCCATCCGAAGTTAGCTCAATCATCTATGTATGGACTCACTTACTGCTTGCTTCTTCCTCCACGGAGCATGACCCCAGCCTGGAGGACGGCTCCAGGTACACGGCCGGTGTGCAGTGAGCTAACCCATTCACAAGACATGAACAGCGGAACCCAGACCTGCTCTGCCCGCTACTGACTGTGTCCCCAGCGCACAACATCATAGTCACACAGAAGGCAACCGGGAATTCTCCAGGCTGAATAAATGACCAAAGGAACCTATTTACTATGGCAGATGGTTCATTATAAGGATGCTATAATCACTTAAAAATAGTAAAAGTTTGAGGACTGTAACCTTCTCTAGATTAAATAATACGCTGTTCATCAACTCACTTCTGCTTTGCAGCTGATATTTAATATTTAAGAATGTTTGCCAACAAGAACTCAAAAGGCAGAGCTCTTAGCTATGACTGATTTCAAATTAATTTAAAGTCGTGGACTGAAGATAAAACTTTTCAAAACTTTCTTCGTTAAGATATCTGTTCTCAAACAGCAAAATGGAGAACAAAAATATTACCAAAATGGTTTTTGTTCTAGATATTGCTGATGTAATGCTAGCAGCATTCAGAAAATTTTTTAAAAGATAGATTTATTTATTTATGTAGTTATTTAGAGAGTGAGCAGGGGGAGGGACAGAGGGAGGGAGAGAGAAGCGTAGAGCCCGACACGGGGCTCAATATGATCTCATAACCTGAGCTGAAATCAGGAATTGGATGCTTAACCGACTGAGCCACCCAAGTGCCCCGCAGCACTGGGAAATTTTTAAAAATTATTTTTACCCATTATCTTAAGTTTCTAACAGAATAAGGATTTTCCTTTTTTCTCTTTCCTGTGGTCTTTGCCCAAAGCACATACATTTCATATACTTGTAATAATATATGGCCATGACTATCGGAAAAATGATAAGCCAATTCAAAACTATATTTGGAAGAAAAACAGTATCACACAAACCAAGAGATAGTGTCCCAAGTGCTACTGTTTGCATCGTCATCTTTGATCAGAAAATCTCTCAAAAGAGTTCCTTTTACACAGGAATCTTTAGGAATTGCAGAAAAGTACTTTTTGGGGGGAAACAGACCCCCCATCATTAATCAGCTCAACAGACAAGGTAACTGGACCCTAAACAGAACCTTGGCTTTCAAGGGATTGGATGTCAATTTATTTAATACTTGTTTACTTGGATTTTGACATTTCTTCTTCCCTTGTTCTTTTTTTTTTTTTTAAAGATTTTATTTATTTGACAGAGAGAGAGAGAGAGACAGCTAGAGAGGGAACACAAGCAGGGGGACTGGGAGAGGAAGAAGCAGGCTTCCCGCAGAGCAGGGAGCCCAATGTGGGGCTCGATCCCAAAACCCTGGGACCATGACCCAAGCTGAAGGCAGACACTTAACGACTGAGCCACCCAGGTGCCCCTCTTCTTCCCTCATTAAGGTAGAAATTCTTGACCTCAGAAAGGATCCTCACTGTTTTCCAAAATACACCATAATCAGAAATACATGACTCCAAGCATAAAATGTATTTTTTACAAGAGTTAGAATCTCAGGAAAAAAAAACAAACTACTTATCTAAAAGGTTTCAAGGCTAAAAACAAGTAAACAACTCAATAAACTAAGAAATCTCTTAGAAGTCTTTCCAGCAACAACAAAACCCCACCAAAACACAGAACATGAGCAGTGACTCAGGATAAGGCTGTCGCTAAAGTATCAAAAAGGAAACTCTAAAATATTTGTAGTTCTCATAAACTACCCTATGATCCAGCAGTGCCACTTCTGGATATTTATCGGAAGAAAAGGAAGACACTAACTCGGACAGATATCTGCAGCACCATTGCTTGGAACAGTCAGGATGTGCAAGCAGCCCAAGTGCCCACCGATGGCTGAATGGCTAAAGATGTGAGTGTGTGTGAGCGTGCGTGTGCCATACTCCTATTCGGCCATAAAAAAGGATGAAACCTTGCCATTCGCAACAAAACAGATGGCCCCTGAGGGTGTTACGGCAACTGAAGTCAGTCAGAGAGGAGAGACACGTGAGTGCTATAGGATCGCCCCTATTTGCGGAACCGAAAACAAACACACACCCTGAACTCCTAGGCACAGACAACAGACCGCTAGTTGCCAGAGGTGGGGGAGGTAGAGAGTGGGAGAAACGTAGTTGTTGTTTTTAGTTTAAAGAAATGGAATTAAAAAAAAACAAACAAGATTAAACTTTTTTTTTAAAGACCAATGTAGTGCTTATAAGCAATTGGTTACTATGCCATAATTACTCTTATGCCTGAAACTACTCAGTATGTTGACCCAGGAGTGTCAGAGTAACGGGAGAAGAAGACACTCGGGGTTCTTTTACTCTGAACTGGTAGAGAAATGTCCAGACGCTCTGGCTACGATCAGGAAAGCCACTCAGAAGGATGACAAGCTGCAGGAAAATAAGGCTTGTAATTCAGGTATTCAAACAAGTATTTAAAAAATGTGCCTGCCTTAACAAGCAAGGCTTTAAGGTATGAGAGTGTAACACGAACCAGCTTTTGGTTTCTGATTTCCCATTAACCTGACCTCGGGGAAGAGAAACTTGATAACCCCGCATCTCTGACCGGAACCGTCAGCTTCTGTGCGGATCTCTTTCCTGACTCGAAACCCTTCATTGAAAACATCTCAACCGCACACTTGGTGGTATGCGGAGTTGAGCACTCATCCGTCACCTGGCCCTTCCCAGAAATGTCTGCAAGGACACAGGCCAGTGGCCAGAGGACTTGGAGGGCCTACCCCAGCCCGCCCAACTTCCCATGGAGGAATCCTCTTCAACAACTAATCCTTTGCCTATAGGGAAACTAGATTAACTCCAAATCTCTCTCTCTCAACTCTTTAAGTAAACACGGTGTTTCAAATAACCCGCAGCTATTTCCAACTCCCTCCTGGCAGAGGATTTTTCTTTCTAGGCTTTTTGAGGTCCCCTGCCTGGCCCGGGGTGTGCCAAGATTGCCTCGAGTCACTCTGCTTCAAAGGAAGCACAACCTAAGACGGTCTCACAACAGTTCCAACATCAAAGCCCACGCGGCTTCCTCTGCCGCTGGGATCCACAGGCCGAGTCTACACAAGCTCAAGAACTTCAAAGGGCTGGCCCCCAGCCAGCCACATTTGTGCTCAGCTGCCTCCTATCCTGGTCAATCCTCCCCGAGGAAGAAATGCAGGCATTCTTTACCAGAGAGAGATTCCTACTGCCGGGGCAGCTTCCTCTGGGGGGAAATCTTGGTGTTTTCAGACCTTATCAGTGTAGTTCTAAAGCGCGCAGTAGGTGCTCAGCAAACACTTCCGGACTGCGTGGGTACCTGAATCGGGCAGCTGCTCCGTGGGCACATTGCTCACTGCCCTGCCTCGGAGGTTCTCCCAGCGCTCACACTAGAGGACCCGGCCCCTGGCTCTCTGTGCCAGCAGCATCAGGAAGGAGTGGAGGAGAACCAGTAAAGGAGCGCGAGCGTCAGCTCCAGTGTCCGAGCTGCAGAGGTCTCCGCGCAGCTGAGAGGCTGGGCCTCCGTGGGCGACAGCACACACAGCAGACGAAGCCTAAACGTGGCCTCCGGAGCTGCCCTCTGCAGGGGTTTCACATTGTCTCATGGGGCAGAACACACTAGAACATCACGGTGCTCTTTCTGAAGTATCACACGGAGTCTGAGCAAGATGGTGTAAATCAGGATCTATTCAATTCTGTAACACGAATTAGGAGTCACTTCACTGCAGAGAATGTTACTGTGTATACGCATATATTTTTCAGAGATTTATTTCTTTGGGGCGCCTGAGGGGCTCAGGTGGTGAAGCGTCTGCCTTCAGCTCAGGTCATGATCTCAGGGTCCTGGGATCAGCCCCGCATCGGGCTCTCTGCTCAGCAGGGAGTCTGCTCTTCCTCTCCCTGCTTGTGCTCTCTCTCTCTCTCGAATGAAAAAATCTTTTTTTTTTTTTTAAAAAAAGAACAAAAATAAAAGCAATTATTCAAACACTTCCCTTTAAAAACTCAACCAAGGGCCTCTATATCACAACAAAAACCAAGCTTATGAAGTTTATACGATCATTTCAAGGTCTTGCATTAACAATAACATAATTTAACTGTTCCTTTGTCTTCCCACGTAATGTTTACTAACAAAAGGTAAGAACGGATATGAATAATTTATAAGGGAAAAACTCAAAACTGAGCAAATCCTACCCAGTTAACCTATTTTTTGGCGAACTTGGAAGAGACCACGTTTACTGGACGCAGCAGAGACACACCCAGGCAGCGCGACAGAAGCTGATGTGAGAAAGAGACCATGACACTAGCAGGGAGGCTGAAACAGGGGAGACCGGACTCCACACGCACTGTGCCCCTGCCAACCCTCTCCCGAGGAGCAGATCCAGCCCCCCATAGGCCTTGCAGAGCCATGGGGACCCCCTCCTCAGCTCAGGGAGAAGGGAGACCCGGGTCCCACACATCCTTCCAGGGCACCTGCTGGGACAGTCCCCTTTCCACTCTTACTCCCTCCTGAGTGTGCAGTGCAGTTTTCCGGAGGCTACACGATGAGCAACATTGCAGCACACTGAGTGTAAAAGCAGACAGAAAAATCCAGCTCTTTCTAGTGAGCCACACAGCTAAAGGGATTTGCAGGCAGTGTAAAAGAGTGCTGCTGTTCTCATCTTTCCACTTGGACAAGTAGTTATTTTTTCACAAAATGTTGTTTATGTTAACATGCCATAGGCTTACTTTTTAATGAATTAATGACTATTTTAAAATTCTGTTTTTTAAAAGATTTTTTTTGTTTATTCATTTGAGAGAGAGAGAGAGACAGACAGAACACAAGCAGGAGGGAGCTAGAGAGGGAAAAGCAGGCTCTCCACTGAGCAGGGAGCCCGATGCAGGGCTCAAGCCTAGGACTCCGGGATCATGACCTGAGCCCACAGTGGATGCCTAACCGACTGAGCCACCCAGGCGCACCCTAAAATTCTGTTTTAATTCCTACTGTGGTGAAGATTGATAGCTGTAACTCACATAAACAAAAGCTCCTTGAGATCCTCAACCGATGTAAAGAGTATAAAAGGTTCTACAGATCAAAGAGTATGGGCACTGCGGCTCAGCTGGCCGGAAATGTCTAGGCAAAGACTGAGAACGAGGGAGACCCCAAGCAGCTCACCTTGCTACAGTGCAGGGGTAGGGGGGGATACGGGACGACAATCCACTTATGCTTCCCGCCATATACCTCTAATAATTATTTTGTTTTGAAGATCCTGGAACTCTCATTAATCGGGACTAGGTCAATCCCATTTAATTAATGTAATACACCAACTGGTCACTTACATTCTGGGAGCCCTTACCCTCTATTTTGGGGAGAGGAGGGATGTTGTGCTGCTAGCCATTTAGTTCCGAGTGAAGGACCCCGATTCCAGCTAAACTCCCTGGAGGGATCACAAAGCGTCTCTCAGTGTCAGACGTCCTGGAAACACCCTGAGGGTCTTCAGTTCCTCCACTTGGCAGACCATTCACATCTGCCCTCAATACTGTTTTCAAAAGAAAGTCATTTATTCCTCTACTACAAAGCAGTAAAATCAAAACTTTTTTCTTCCACCCCTTGTGCTCTCGAGCACGTACCCCCAATTTAGAATATAAATGATTGAAATGTATTTTTGTACCAAAAAATTCACTGAATTCAAAAACACACAAATTAGAAATTTGTTAATAGGACAATGTAAATAATACATTAAAGTATGGTTTTAGTTATTTATTTTAGTTAGTTATTATTTCAAAAGCTGCTTCACTCTAACATTTTTATTTATTTATATATTGACATAGTGAGAACAGTGTTCTATATACATGTGTATGTATATGCATTTTTTCTTTAAACCTCAGGTACTGGGGCACCTGGCTGGCTCAGTCAGTAGAACATCCAGCCCTTGCTGTCCGCTCGTGAGTTCAAGCCCCATGTGGGGCATAGAGCTTCCTTAAAAAAACAAAAACAAAAACAAAAACAGCAACAAAAAACCAGAGACGCTTGGGGAGCTCAGTCAGTTAAGTGTCCGACCACTGATCTCAGCTCAGGTCTTAATCTCAGGGTTGTGAGTTCAAGCCCCAAGTTGGCCTCCACATAGAACCTACTTAAAAAACAAAGCAAAACACAACTCTGGTCCTAATTTCAGTTTATTTAGGTACTTAGTGGCTGTTACCATGGGGAAGAAAAATCTCAAAGATAATATGCGGATCCAAGTGGAAGAAGCACATCTTTGGCTGCAATACCAAATCATGACACTTGCTTTTCGATTCTACCAATGAGTTGTTAGAGGTCCGTCTTCACGTACTGCCAATTTGAAACGTCGATACGCTCCAAGTGGGGACGTAGCTAACAAGCTCAAGGTTCGATATGCTCGGAGTGAAATCAATCACTAAGAAGAGGCACATATCTAATCGGCTGAAGAACTAGGATTCAAAGCCAGAAAATATGACCTCAAATTCATGGGGTAACTAACCCTCGTTGCTCCAAGTATGACCCACAAGCAGCTACATCTGCTGGGAGCTTGTTACAAATGCAGAGTCCCAGGCCCTGGGCCAGACATACTGACTCTGATTCTGCTTTTTAACTAACTCCTCGGATCGTCTGTGTACCTACTAAAACTGAGAAGCACTGCTCTAGAACACTTACATATAAATATTTAAAAATCGCCCAAATGCCTACGATCCAAGAACTCGGAACGCCTGACCACAGGCGCTCCCTAGAGAGTTCAGCTTCGTACAGTCTGATATCTAGACATCCTTAGAAGCATGAAATGACTTCTATTTGAGAGTCAGAGACACATAACGATCTATTTCTCTAGATGGCTGTTTTCTTATCACGATAGCTCATCAGAGAAGGACAGACATAGTCTCCACCCGTTGGGTCTTCTAGGGAAAAGCTTCCATAAAATCATGATTTACTTCCATTGTAGTCTCTTACATTGCACATCAATGTAAGAGATGGCCATTCTAAAACCGCCAAGAGCCCCCCTAAAATGTGAACCCCTCCAAGGCACGAGCCAGGTCTCAGTTATTCTGTCTCAGTGGGGAACAAGTAGAGCGCCCCAGCACAGAGCAGCGATGCGATGTATTTATTACATGGAAACGTGAATGAATGAACACAGCTCTCATCTCGGCAGCTCCCCTTCTGTGCAGACGTTGTGATAAACACCGCGTGTATCCTTTCAAACCCTCGTGACAACCCTTGGAAGTACAGACTCAGGGAGAGAAGGTAACTCACCCAACATTACATACCTGACAAGAGACTGGATGTAAATTCGGGTCTGACCTCCAAGCCCATGAGCTATACCACTGGTTGTGCAAAAAGGTGAAAATCAGAATCACGTGAGGACCTTGTAAAGACAGCTCTGTCCTGCTCTGACTTCTAGAACCCACATCTCATCGACCACAACCCACACTGAGGACAGACACTAACCAAGGATCCTAACGGGGTTACCAGTGTGTCACCACCACAGGGCAGGAGGTGGAGGAAGGAACTGGTCCTAATAACCTCCATTACGCTGTGTTGGTTGCATACTGTAAGACGAAAGAAAAAGGAGCTACGTGAAGATCATGTGTTTCTCTTAGGGGTATAGGCTGGCCATTCTGAAACTCTCCAGGTTTCTCAACGTGGGCACTACTGGCATTTTGGTCCATTTAATTCTGGTGTGGGGGCCGTCTTGGGCACATCTCTGGCCTGTCCTCACTACATGCCACCAGCACTCTGCCACCTGAGTTGCGACAATGGGCGGGGTCTCCAGACAGTGCCAAATGGCCCTCGGGGACAAAACTGCCTGCAGTTTGAGTCGCTGCTTTTTCTATCTACAAGATCTGAAGAAACAAGCCCATGTATTATATAGATAATGGGAGCCAAGTCTCTCACTGCTGGAGAAACAAATTACCAGTAAGAAAGAAGGTGATGTTAGAAAGAACCCTGTCCCACGGGATTTGAGTCAGAGGGACGTAGATACTGAAACGAATGTGTGCAGATGAGCCCACACGCATATGTGCATTCACCAGCTCCATCCAGCCAGAAGCCCCTACGAGCAAAGACCCCGAAGCAGCCGAGGGCACATCCAGCACCCTGATCTTGGTTTCCACACGCCACTCTCCAGTACAAGAAACCCTTGGAGCTCTAGAGCCTTTGCAGGAAAAACAGAAGACACGCCTGTAATATTTTGGGATGCGTCAACATATCGACGTGCTAAAAAAACTGGTGAAAGAAGTCAAACGCTAATTTGAATGGCACAATGGCCAAGGTTGCAACCATCTGAGCAGGAAAACAAATGATGGTACTGGATGAAAGCCCCGAGAGTCCAATAAACACTCCTGGGGCCACACTGACATAAATGAGTAAATGAGGGGAAAGGGACAGTTCTTCCTTACAGTCGCTTTCCAATTATTCATGTGGAAGGAAGGAGTAAAAATAAACAATTAAGCAAATACCATAGTGATAATTATTGCAGGCAAAAGTCACAGCGGTTTGATGAGAATCAGGATATTTGCAAAGTCATCAAGCCATGGATGCTCTTGACCATCACCATGGTACCTGCCTAATGGTAACGTTTGTTGAGAAACAGGATAGTTGCAAAGCACCTCCTCACAAGATACTTGATTACAAATGAAAATAGTAACTTTACAGAGGAAAGCAAACCTGGCTGGACACTGGAAGTAAGAAATCAAAGTTACCATCAACAGTAATAGGACTCAGTGACATCATCTACCCCTCATAGAATTCACTAATAGGTATACAGCTTCTCTTGTGTGGTATTTCTGCCCCAAATGCATAACCTCAGTCTAATGATGAGAAAACAGCAGATATACCCAAATTGAGAGACATTTACCAAAAAAAAAAAAAAAGTGCTGTTCAAAATTGGAGCTATCATCACACACTGAAAGAGACAGGGCAAATGAAACAATTGAGTGCAATGTGGGCTCCTAGATCAGATTCTGGGCCACGGAAAGGATATAAACGGGAAAACTGGCAGAATTCAAAGAAGGCTTATAGATGAATTAATATTATTATGACAGTGTTCGTTTCCTTGTTTTTTTTTTTTTAAAGATTTTTATTTATTTATTTATTAGGAGAGAGAGAGAATGAGAGAGAGCACGAGAAGGGAGAAGGTCAGAGTGAGAAGCGGACTCCCCATGGAGCCGGGAGCCCGATGTGGGACACGATCCCGGGACTCCGGGATCATGACCCGAGCTGAAGGCAGTTGCTCAACCAACTGCGCCACCCAGGGGCCCCCCGTTTCCTTGTTTTAATAATTGTGCTATCCTTACGTAGGGTAACATGAAGAAAAGCTGGGTGAAGGGTCAAAGGGAACCCTCTAAGTTTATTTTTTAAGATTTATTTATTTATTTATTTTAGAGAGAGAGAGCGAATGGTGATGGGGTAGGGGGCAGAGGGAAAGGGAGAATCTCAGGCAGACTCTCCACTGAGTGAGCGCACAGCCCGATCCTGGGCTCCATCCCTGGACCCTGAGGTTGTGACTTAAGCCAAAATCAAGAGTCAGGTGCTCAACCGATGGAGCTACCCAGGGGTCCCTCTAAGTTTTTTGAAGGTTTAGAATTATTTCAAAATAAAAACTTGACCTAGGCATTTATGTCTTTAAACATCTCAAGCCGGGCACCTGGGGAGCTCAGTCTGCCTTCGGCTCAAGTCATGATCCCGGGGTCCTGGGATCAAGTCCCACATTGGGCTCCCCGCGCAAAGGGGAGCCTGCTTCTCCCTCTGCCACTCCCCTGCTTGTATTCCCTCTCTTGCTCTCTCTCTGTCATAAATAAGTAAAATCTTTAAAAATAAATAAATAAATAGACAGACATCTCAAGTGATTCTGTTGAAGTCACCCGGCAGGAGTTTGGAAGCCCGCACCCACAATCAGAGTCTAGAGAAAAGAGTGACGAACAAAACATGAATCCCTGACTGACCACCAGCTACAGGGCAGGTCCTCTACTGGAGCACGGGGATGAGAAACACAGGATGGGTCCTCGTCTTCCAAGCTGTCACTCTGCGGGCCCCTCCCCCTCACAGTGTGTCACCGGCCCCCACCGCCGTGCAGGCGCAGCTGGCACGGGTCCAACCGGAAGCACACCGTCCAGGTTGGCTGGGTGGATGCGGCACCGGGACCCTCCACACTGGCCACCCCCGGGGCCGTGGGTGTACTGCCAGTGAGCCTCGGCAGGCACGCGTACGCGTCTATTATCAGCTCTGGGCGGGCTTGTGGCTGAGCCACTGGGTCTTGTCACTCCTGCATAGGCCGTCCCTAAACAATTGATCTGCAAAGTGGAAAAAAATATGGTTCTATGCAACACTTGGTCCGTGTGCATGC
>CM052814.1:246830-270565 GCA_028533885.1 Nasua narica | reverse complement strand
GCATGTGGCTGTCCAGTTTTCCCAACACCATTTGTTGAAGAGACCGTCTTTTTTCCATTGGATATTCTTTCCTGCTAAAGATTAGTTGACCATAGAGTTGGGGGTCTATTTCCGGTTTCTATTTTTCTGTTTTTGTTCCAGTACCACACTGACTTGATGATTACAGCTTTGTAATAGAGTTTGAAGTCTGGAATTGTGATGCCGCCGACTTTGGTTTTCTTTTTCAAAATTCCTCTGACTATTCGTGGTCTTTTCTGGTTCCATATAAATTTTAGGATTATTTGTTCCATTTCCTTGAAATAAATGGATGGTATTTTGATAGGGATTGCATTAAATGTGTAGGTTGCTTTAGGTAGCATAGACATTTTCACAACATTTGCTCTTCCAATCCATGAGCATGGAACGATTTTCCATTTCTTTGTGTCTTCCTCAATTTCTCTCATGAGCACTTTGTAGTTTTCTGAGTACAGATTCTTTGCCTCTTTGGTTAGGTTTATTCCTAGGTATCTTATGGTTTTGGGTGCAATTGTAAATGGAATCAACTCCTTAATTTCTCTTTCTTCTGTTTTGCTCTTGGTGTATAGAAATGCCACTGATTTCTGTGCATTAATTTTATATCCTGACACTTTACTGAATTCTTGTATGAGTTCTAGCAGTCTTGGAGTGGAGTCTTTTGGGTTTTCCACATAAAGTATCCTATCATCTGCAAAGAGTGAGAGTTTGACTTCTTTGCCAACTTGGATGCCTTTTATTTCTTTTTGTTGCAGTGACTTCATTATTATAATTAAGTATTATTTATAGTGGAGTCACAGTGATTGCAGTTATATTCACTTTTTCCCATAGCTTGTTTTTCTTGGGGTTTATGGGAAATTTTCTTATATTATCTTTTTGATTATTTCTTCTCCCTTTTCTCTTTTCTAGAATTTTCAGAGTTTAGTATTGGATCTCCTGGATTTTGGTCTTCTAATTTTCTTTTTCCTTCTTTCTCTCTCTATTATGTAGTGCATACTATGTATGTATGTATGTATGTATGTATGTATGTATGTATTTGGGGGAATAGAACCGAATTGGGGAACCAAATAGAACCAAATTGGGACTTTTCCTCTGCTTTATCTTCCAGTCTTAGTATTATATATGTATTTAAGGTTCTGCTCTCATTTAAACATCCCCAAAGCTTTTTCTTGTTGTGTAAACATTCCTTTGGATAGGCCCCATCACTGTTTTATGGACACACTATCATCTCATCTCTCTGAAGATGTTAGTCACATGTTAGTCACTCTGTGATTAACACAGACTAACATCTGGAGCCCCTCAGTCTAGAGTCCTTCAGAGTCCGTTTCTTCCACAGAGAGTAACTGTTTTCCTCCTGCTGGAGTGAGACTCGTTTGGAGAATAAGAGAAAACATTTTACGTCCAGCTGTCTCATGAAACTTTCTCTCCCCCTAATTCTAGCCCCACCCACCAGCCTACCCATATTCCCGAGCCTTATCTAGGGCTCTTTGTTGTAAATTACATTCTTATTGGCATCCTTTTAACTACGCAAAGTTAGGTTTCAATTTTCTGTGTTCTGCTACGCCAGAAACTACTCTGCTTTCCAGCTTCCAAAATTTGATTAACTTCTTTTGTCTATAATCACTTCTAGTCTTCATACTTAAGTATTTCATACTTTAAAAAAAAATACCTTCACTGGCATATTAGTGGGGTTTTGGGTGTAAGTGGGAATAGATCTATTTTAACCCGAAGTCTTTCAGTTTTTTAATATAGTAAAGTTTAAACAAAATAGCATGAAACAAAGACTTAAGATGAGGTAGTTTCATGCTTAATGGACTTCTCCAGAGGCAAACCTCATTTACTAATATCCCGTTTTCCCTTTGGCTCCATGATCTTTGCCCTTTTCTTTAGAATTTGTGTTAGCACATGCTGGGCCTTTGCTCAGTTTTCCTGCCTCCTGGGAAATTACAGTTGGCATTCTTGAAAATCTCCCATGTCAGGCATACCCTTGTTTTGCTTCTAAGCCAGTTCTGAAAATCTCTGAAATTTCTCATTCAAAACTTGTATTCAGTCTAAATGAGTCAGTGATAGATCAGCTAGAACTTTACCTTTTACCATGTGTATCAGACAGAATGCTTCTAGTTGCAAATAACAGAAAACCTAACTAGCTAGATAGAACAGTGGAGATTTATTCTGTTTACCTAAGTGGAAAGTTTAGAGATAGGTCAGTCTTACATGCTATTTGATCAAGGCTCTTGTTCTCTTTGTCTGCAGTTCTTTCAGCTCTGCTCTGGTCTACATGTAGACTTTGTGTTTAGGCTGACCTCCCTCAGGGTTACAAAACAGCTGAGCAGCTTCAGATTGAGAGAGGTTCTTTCCCAGAAGTTACCCGATAACCCCTCCAGACCTCAAGGTGGGGGTTAGGGGCAGGGATTATACTGATTTAGCTTGCCTCTGGGTTTCATGCCCTGTTTCTAGAATGAGAGTGGTTCTATTCCCCCAAAACATAAAGATTATGTGAAGCAGGAATAATACTCAAAAAAACCAACGTAGGGGACATGGAAGTTGGGAAGGTGACTGCAGTATCCATTACCTGTGCTTATTTTTAATATCTCTCCTTTTATCACTGAGTACCATAATCATCATCATATTTTATATCATTGTGCTTTTTATGAATTGTTCTTCACTAATTCTTCAAATTCCATTGGTTTTACCCATTAACAAACTATTACTGTCTTTTTCCTAGAAACGTTTCCTTACCATTTGTGTTTCTAATCTGCACTTGAACCCACTGTGCATTTTTTTTTTTTTAATTTCAGTGCTTATAAAGTTCTTTCTTTCCCCCCGCCCCAGAGTTCACATGGCCTCTCTGGTATTGTATTGTCTTTTTTTTTTTCTTCAAAGTTTTGTAAAGACTTTCATTTTTAATAATTCTAAGCATACTTACCTTATATTTTCTATCTGCACTATTATTTGAAGTGTTTTGTTGTCTAATTGTTGTTTATGTTTTTGCTCTTCCCCTCATAGTAGATTATTTCTTCCTGTGCTTTGCAGCTTTGGGCTGTGAGCTCATCTTCAGTGAGGCTTTTAATTGTTGGAATTCTGCAGGCCCAGAGTAGTTACACATTTGTTTCTGCTAGGTATCCCATGGCTAGTATTGGCCTGAGATCACTCTTTTTATAAATTTCTGAGCCTTAGGTTTCTTGGATCATGTAAGTAGTATAAATTTGAACTTCAAGCCTTTGTGTAGGCTGGCATATAACTCAAATTCTCAGTGTAGCTTTTGGGGATTTTTTATATCCACTTAGAACCTAGGCCAAGGTATAGCTAAGCTTCCTTGATGGGGAAATTGGTTTTATGAGGGTGTTATATTCCAGTTCCCTGTCTCTCAGAGTTAAGTCCTCATTTCCAGCTGCTCGATAGGTATTAAAATTCGAGCTTCTCAGTTATTGAAACAGGTAAATCTCCCCCCAGCAACCACAGTCAGTTCATGCTGACTGCTCCGGTCTCCCACTCTTGCCTGGTTTTGGCCTCTCAGCACTTAATTTCTTACTGTGTGTGTAAGGAATGTTTGTTTTATTTCATCCAACATTTTGGAATGTTTAAGTTTGTCTTAGGTCTGGTTCTCCCGGGAATAGAGATTTGAGGCAGAGATTTGCATGCAGGGTTCATGCCAATTCTCTTGGCAGCAACACCTGTAGGGAAGTAAGGGCTTGTGAAGCGAGATTGGGCAGAGGGAGAAGCTAACCACCGTGCCGTTTGCACCGATCCTGGAGTCAGCCCTTTGGGCAGCCCTGAACCTTGGGATTATGACACATCCAGGCACTGGGGCCAGGTCTTTGTGCCTCAGGGAACCCAGCTCTATAGCAGTTTTTCCGGTGGCCAGCCTGGCCTTATGAGGACAGCCGGCACCGAGCTACCTGCAGTGGGGATCCTCATTGATTTGGGAGATGCAGTGTCCCCTGGGCCGTGCTGGAGGGGAGTTGGCCAGTGGCTTTTCCAGCCTGACCCAGTACACGCGTCAAGCATGCCTACTTCTCTGAGCCTTCCCTTCCCATACCTCAGCGTCTGCCACAGCAGTTCTGGCATTGCTCTTGCGCGTACCGTGGGGTCTCCACTTTTCCCACCTTTCAAGAACCATCTTTGTAGTGTCCTATGTCATTTCCAGGGTCCTTGTCCGGGTTATGTTCTGTGTCACAGGAGAGTGCGCCCAGCTGGATGCGGTCTCCTTTATCCAACTTTGGATCCCAGCCCCTTGGTCCAGCATCTCCAGGATGCAGTCCTGTGCATACTCTCCAGCTTCTGCTATGCACGTTGGCGAGGCCAGTCCTGCAGCTCCTGTGGCATATGGTTCCTTTCCTCCTGAGCGGGTTCGGTCCTTCCTGAGCATTGGCTTTTGTGATTGGCTTGGAGGCCAGGAGGAGAAGTACACATTGATCCCAAGGATGCAGGTTGTTGGGTGAGGCGGAAACCCCTGTGTCATCTTCAGGCAAGGATCACACAGTTCCTGGGAATCCAGAGATTCAGGATTTGCATCATCCACGTGTCCTCCTCTTATGTCTCGGGGTTCCATTTCTTCCCAGTCAGAATCTGGACCTGGGTGCAGCTGACTTGAGGGGGCTGAAAATGCAACCAGGTGCTCAGCTCATTTGTATGTACCTTGTCCCGGGCCCAAGCCTCCATTTTTGTTTGTCAGAGAAGAGGAAGTGTGTTATATGCTGTGTGGGAGGCCCTGTGGCTTCACCTTTAGTTGGTGACTCATCACACTCAGCCGTTGCTGTCTCTGCTCATGGCGTCAGCAGCACCCAGCAAGAGCCATCTGGTTCCATGCTCCTTATAATTACTGCTGTCCCCTCGCCTCTCAGGTCCCAAGATGGAGCTGCCTGGGCGTGTCCCTTCTACTGGTTTTCATCCCCGTGCACTGTTGGGGAAAGTTCTAGCGGTTGTGTTATAACACAGCGGGGGCTGGTAGTACCACATCGCCCCCTAGTGCTGGAGGGCTTTGGGTGAGAGCGAGTCCCAGAGCGAGATTCGGCCGTGAGCCAACAGCAGCTAACATTCCTGGCAGCAGTGGGACCGAGTCCTGAGGGGCGAGATCCAGGCAGTGGAACCCTAGTATCTACTATAGAAGGCTTTTAGGTATCCTGGTGTGCAGTATTGCTAGAAATAAAAGCTAGCTGAAGCATGTCGGACATAAATTATTCTGTGAACTCTTTCCTAATAGGTAACAGGTTTGGATATCATTTCTTGGTGTCATCTGTCTCAGCCAGAAATTTCATTTTCAAAGAACTGTGTAAGTCATTCCTCTTTTCACTGAAATGAAAGATGATTTTGAGACAAACCTAGGCATGATTGATTTATTCCTTTAAGAGGTGGATACACTTTTTGGTGATGGTGATATAATTTCTGTTTTTTGGAAGTTGTATCATAGGGTGGGAAATTGCCAGCTCATTAAAAACAAAAAACAAAAAGAGGGTGCCTGGGTGGCTCAGTTGGTTAAGCAACTGCCTTCGGCTCAGGTCATGATCCCAGAGTCCTGGGATCGAGTCCCGCATCGGGCTCCCGGCTCCATGGGGAGTCTGCTTCTCCCTCTGACCTTCTCATCTCTCATGTTCTGTCTCTCTCTCTCAAATGAATAAATAAAAATCTTTAAAAAAAAACAAAAAACAAAAAGAACCAAGTCCTGCAGCTTAAACTACTGACAATCATGAAAAACAAGTCAGAACACATGCTCAAAAAAGCTAATATATATGTGTGTGTGTAATTTTTGAAGTTTTATCGAGATATATTTCACGTAGCAGAACAGTTCACATATTTAAGTGTGCAGTGCAGTGGATTTTAGTATATCTACAGATGGTTGTGAAGCCATCACATCTAATAGTAGAAAACTGAGAACACTCTACAAGAAACCCATGTCCACAAGCAGTCCCTGCGCCTCATCCTTCCCTCCCTGCCTCAGCACCAGGGGGCCACTAATCGACTTTCCTTGTGGATTTGCCTATGCTGAACATCTCACATAAATGGAATACTACAACACGAGACCTTTTGCAACTGGTTCCTTTCAATCAAAACTAATATACTTTTATTCCACTTATATCAAGATTAGTAATAATTCTATTTCTTATAATAAGGGAGAGTCAGAACGTTGCAGAACAAAGCTGAGACTTCTTTTTTTTTTTAAGGATTTTTTTTTTAGAAATTTTATTTATTTGGCACAGAGAGAGAGATCACAAGTAGGCAGAGAGGCAGGCAGAGAGAGGGGGGGAAGCAGGCTCCCCGCTGAGCAGAGAGCCCGATGCGGAGCTTGATCCCAGGACCCTGAGATCATGACCTGAGTCGAAGGCAGAGGCTTTAACCCACTGAGCCACCCAGGAGCCCCCAAAGCTGAGACTTCTAAAACCATCTCCACTTGATGCCACTAGGGCTCCCATCAGCTGGGGCTTGGTGAGGAGTTTCTGGTTATCAGCAGCAACGCTATTATATCACTGAGGTGGCTATGCTTCATTAGGTTAGTGAATTAATTCGTAATGGATGAAGTCATTTCAGTGATTTAGTTATTTAATTTATTCATTGATTGGAGGCGGAGAAAGATGGTGGAGGAGTAGGGGATCCTATTTCAACCAGTTCCCTGAATTGAGCTGGCTATCTACCAGACCACTGTGAACACCCATGAAATCAGCCTGAGATGTAAGAAGATATATCTGGATCTCTACAAACAGAATGTATCCGGCAGTTGGTCTTGAGATATGGAGTGGGGAGCCTTGATTCTGTGGGGAGATATTGAAAGATATACAGAAGGGGGAGGGAGCCTCTGGGATCCTGTGCCACTGGAGTGCAAAAGCCTCCTGCGCCGGGGACCGGGCACAGACTTGTAGACCGGTAATGGTGGGGAAAGGACTTTAGGGCAGCTCCCCGGACTGAAACCTGGAGTGCAGGGGTGTGTGTATGAACTGGGGACAGCCGGCGGTTTTAGAAGCACAAAGGGCAGAGACGTGCCTGGACCTGGAAGTGAGGACTGGGAGTGATACCATGGGGCACAAAACTACAGGACGCTGTAGTTTTTAGCAGCACAGGCAGAAATGGAGACAGTGTGACCTGGAGAGCTCAGTGAAGAGCAGACGTCAAACTCTCTGTTCTAAGACAGAAGTTTGGTTACAGTCATTTCTACTCTGACGCTCAGAAGAGACTCGGAAAGCCACCTGGGAAAGCCACCTCGGAAGCCACCTGCCAGAGAACAAAACTGGTTTTCACTGAACCCATCCTCCCTCACAGGGGGTAGGGCAATTGTGCCCAAACAGGGTCGCCTGAGTAACAGCGTGACAGACCCCTCCCCCAGAAGGCAGACTGGAGGAACAAAAGGCTGACAACCCTAAGGTCCCTATAAAACAGGTGCATCTTGCTTTGTTTGTGGTCAATACTTTGGATTCTGTACATTCCCTCAACCACCCCTCAACAGAAAGGCTAAGAGGAGGAACCCCTACACAGGAAAATTTCAGAGACTGACCTCTGCCACAGAACTAATAGATATGGATATAAGCAAGATGCCGGAAATAGACTTCAGGGTAACAGTTATGCAGATAATATTAAGATGGAGAAAACCATTCATGACAACATAGATTCTCTAAGGGTACAAATGAGAGCTGATCTGGCAGAACTTTAAAATTCCATCAGTGAGATCCCATCGACTCTACATACCCTTAACGCCTACGGTAAAGGAGGCAGAAGAATGAATTAGTGATCTAGAAGACAAACTGATAGAAAAGAGGGATCAGGAGGAGGGCTGGAACAAACATCTTAGAATCCATGTAAACAGAATTAGAAAAGTAAATGATGTCCTGAAATGTTCCAATGTCAGAATTATTGAGATCCCTGAGGGGGTGGAGAGAGAGAGAGAGAGAGAGAGAGAGGAGACTAGGAGATATATTTGAGTACATCCTAGCTGAGAACTTCCGTAATCTGGGGAATAAAATAAGCATTTGTGTCCTAGAGGCAGAGAGGACCCCTCCCAAGATCAAGGAAAATAGACTAACACCTCGGGAGGTAATAGTGAAATTCGCAAATCTTAAAACCAAGGAAACCATCTTAAGGGCACTTAGGGGCAAGAGATTCCTTATGTACAGAGGGAGGAACATGAGAGTAACATCAGACCTGTCCAGAGACCTCGCAAGACAGAAAGGGCTGGAAAGACATATTCAGGGTACTAAATGAGAAGAACATGTAGGCAAGAATACTTTATCCGGCAAGATTGTCATTCAGAATGCATGGAGAGATAAAGAGCTTCCAAGACTGGCAAAAACTGAAAGAACATGTGACCATTAAGTTGGCCCTGCAAGAAGTATTAATGGGGGTTTTATAAAAGGAAAAAGACCCCAAGAGTGATATAGAACAGAAATTTACAGAGACAATCTATAGAAACAGGAACTTTTCAGACAACATGATGACAATAAAATAATGTCTTTCAATAATCACTCACAATGTGAACAGCCTAAAAGCTCCCATAAAATGGCACAGGCTTGCAGATTGGGTAAAAAGACAGGACCCATCCATATGCTGTCTACAAGAGACTCATTTTTGAACCTAAAGATACATCCAGACTGAAAATGAAGGGATGGAGAAGCATTTTTCATGCCAACAAACCTCAAGAGAAAGCTGGGATAGCAATTCTTATATCAGACAAGTTAGATTTTAAGCTAAAGACTGTAGTTAGAGATACAGAAGGACACTATATCATTCTTAAAGGGTCTATACAACAAGATCTAACAATTGTAAATGTGTTTGCCCCCAACATGGGAACAGCCAACTACATAAGCCAACTGTTACCAAAATAAAGAGATATATTGATAATAATATGTTAATAGTAGGAAACCTCAACACTCCACACTCAGCAGTAGACAGATCATCTAAGCCGAAAATCAACAAAGAAACAGCTTTCAATGACACAGTGGACCAGATGGACCTTGTAGATATATACAGAATATTCCACACTAAAACAACAGAATGCTCATTCTTCTCGAGCACACATGGAACTTTATCCAGAATAGACCACATACTGGGTCACAAATCAGGTCATGACAGATACCGAAAGATTGAGATGATTTCCTCCATATTCTCAGAGCACAGTGCTTCCGAACTCAACCATAAGAAAAAATTGGGAAGAAATTCAAACACTTGGCAGCTAAAGACCATCCTGCTCAAGAATGTTTGGGTCAACCAGGAAATCAAAGCAAAACTTAAGCAATTTGTGGAAACCAATGAGAATGAAAACACATCAGTCCAAAACCTGTGGGATGAAGCAAAGGCAGACCTAAGGGGGAAATACATAGCCATCCAAGCCTCACTCAAAAAAATGGAAAAATCCCCAATACACAAACTATCTTTATACCTTAAAGAACTGGTGAATCAACAGCAAATTAAGCCTAACCCATGCACAAAAAGGGAAATAATTAAGATTAGAGCAGAGATTAATGAATTAGAAACCAAAAGTACAGCAGAACACATCAATGAAACTAGAAGCTGGTTCTTTGAAACAATAAGATCAATAAACCACTGGCCAGACTTATCAAAAAGAAAAGAGAAAGAAAGGACCCAAATTAATAAAATCATAAATGAAAGGGGAGAGATCACGACTAACACCAAGTAACTAGAAACAATCATCAGAAATTATCAACAGTTACATGCCAATAAGTTAAGCAACCTAGAAGAAATGGATGCATTCCTGGAAACCTGGAAACTACCGAGATTGAAACAGGAAAAAACTGACAACCTGAATAGACCCATAACGGCAATGAGATTGAAGCAGCGATCAAAAACCTCTCAGGAAACAAGAGTCCAGGACCTGACAGATACCCTGGGGATTTCTACCAAATATTCAAAGAAGAAATAATACCTATTCTTTTGAAGCTGTTTCAAAAAATAGAAACAGAAGGAAAACTTCCGGAGTCTTTCTATGAGGCCAGCATTACCTTGGTCCCCAAATCAGGCAGAGAACCATCAAAAAGGAGAATGTCAGACCAATATCCCTGATGAATATGGATGCCAAGATGCTCAACAAGATTCTAGCTAATAGGATCCAACAGTACATTAAAAAGATTATTCATCATATCCAGGTGGGATTTATCCTTGGGATGCAAGGGTGGTTCAACATTCGCAAATCAATCAGTGTGTTAGAACACATTAATAAGAGGAGAGAAAGGAACCACATGGTCCTCTCAATGGATGCAGAAAAAGCATTTGACAAAATGCAGTATCCTTTTCTGATTAGAACTCTTCAGACTATAGGGATAGAGGGAACATTCCTCAACATCATAAAGTCTATCTATGAAAAGCCCACAGCAAATATCATTTTCAATTGGGAAAAGCTGAGAGCTTTTTCTTTAAGATCAGGAACACAACAAGGATGCCCACTCTCACCACTCTTGCTCAACATAGTACTAGAAGTCCTAACAACAGTAATCAGACACCAAAAAGAAATAAAAGGTATTCAAATACCGTGGCAAAGAAGAAGTCAAACTCTCTCTCTTCACAGATGACATGATACATTATGTGGAAAACCCAAAAGACCCCACACCCAAATTACTAGAGCTCATACAGCAGTTCAGTAATGTGGTAGGATACAAAATCAATGCACAGAAATCAGTTGCTTTCTTATTCACTAACAATGTAACTGTAGAAAGGGAAATCAGAGAATCTATTTCATTTACAATAGCACCAAAACCCATAAGAGACCTAGGAATAAACCTAACCAAAGAGGTAAAGGATCTATACTCTCCAAACTACAGAACACCCATGAAAGAAATCAAACAAGACACAGAAAGATGGAAAAACATTACATGCTCATGGATCGGAAGAATAAACATTGTTAAAATGTCTATACTGCCCAGAGCAATCTATACTTTCAACGCTATCCCAATCAAAATACCAATGGCATTTTTCAAAGTGCTGGAACAAATAATCCTAAAATTTGTATGGAATCAGAAAAGACCCCGAATCGCTAAAGAAGTATTGAAAAAGAAAAACAAAGCTGGGGGCATCACATAGCCTTATTTCAAGCTTTACTGTAGTAAAGTACTTTGTACTTTGTAAAGCTGTGATCACCAAGACAGCATGGTACTGGCACAAAAACAGACACATATACCAAAGGAACAAAATACAAAGTCCAGATATGGACCCTCAACTCTATGGTCAACTAATCTTCGACAAAGCAGGAAAAAATATCCAGTGGAAAAAAAAGACAGTCTCTTCAGTAAATGGTGCTGGGAAAATTGGACAGCTTCATACAGAAGAGTGAAACTTGACCATTCTCTGACGCCTATGCAAAGATAAAATGGATGAAAGACCTAAATGTGAGACCAGAATTCCTCAAGGTCTTAGAGGAGAACATAGGCAATAACCTCTTCATCATTGCCCACAGTAACTTCTTTCAAGAGATGTCTCCAAAGGCAAGGGAACAAAAGTAAAAATGAACTTTCGGGGCTTCATGAAAATAAAAAGCTTCTGCACAGCAAAGGAAACAGTCAACAAAACAAAGAGGCAACCCACAAATATGATAAGATATTTGCAAATGACACTATAGATAAAAGGCTTATATCCAAGCTCTGTAAAGAACTTCTCAAACTCAACCCTCAGAAAACAAATACTCAAGTCAAAAAATGGTCAGGAGACATAAACAGACACTTCTCCAAGGAAGACATATGAATGGCTAACAGACACATGAAAAAAATGTTCAACATCATTAGCCATCAGGGAAACTCAAATCAAAACCCCATTGAGATACTGCCTTTCACCAGTTAGAATGGCAAAAATTGACAGCGCAAGAGACAACAAATGTTGGAGATGTTGTGGCGATAGGGGAACTGTGTTACACTGTTGATGAGAATGCAAGCTGGTATATCCACTCTGAAAAACATTATTGAGCTTTCTCAAGGTGTTAAAAATAGAGCCACTCTACAATCCAGCAATTTCACTACTAAGTATTTACCCCATAGATGCAGAGGTAGTGAAAAGAAGGGACATCTGCATCCCAACGTTCATAGCAGCAGTACCCACAATAGCCAAACTGTGGAAGGAGCTGAGATGCCCTTCAACAGAAGAATGGATAAAGATGTGGTCCATATATATACAGTGGAATATTACTCAGCTATCAGAAAGGATGAATACCCAACTTTTGGATCAACATGGATGCGGTTGGAGGAGATTATGCTAAGTGAAATAAGTCATGCATAGAAAGTCTATTTAGAGTTTCACTTATTTGTGGAACATAAGAAATAGCATGGAGGATATTAGGAGAAGGAAGGGAAAAATGAAGAGGAGAAATTGGAGGGAAAGGGAAACCATTAGAGACTGTGGACTCTGGGAAACAAACTGAAGATTTGGGGAGTGGGGGGATGGGTTAGGCCAGTAATGGGTATTAAGGAGGCCATGTATTACATGGAGGCCTGGGTGTTATACAGAAGCAGTGAATCATGGACTACTTGAAAAACTAATGATGTACTACTGTTTCCCGGCTAACCCAACATAAAAAAAATGATTATAAAAAAAATTTATTCACTGATTCATTCACCTATTTGAATTCATTTTGTGGCAGGATAGGAATGATGTAACTAGCACTGTGCTAGGTGCAAATATATATATATATATATTTGCAAATATAAATATGCATATATAATATATATGCATTTATAATATGCGTGTGTGTGTGTGTGTGTGTGTGTGTGTGTATTTTCTCCTCAGGAAGAACTGCATTCCAATAGGTGGTGTTTTTAACTTTAAAAGAAATAGTTTTGTTTTGTTTTTTTAAGAAATAGACCAGTGTAAGTCCATTTCTTCTGTTGTTATCTGATTGTAAGAGAAGTAAAGTACCTATCATTATCATAGTTGTTATCTTAGTACCATTGATTGGCCGCTTACAATGTGCTGGGCATCCGCTAAGCATGTAACGTGGGTTATTCCTTATTATGCTAAAAGACTGGTCAGGTAAGTGGTATTATCCCCATTATTGAGAAGAGGAAAGTGGAAGGCAGAGGTTGAATAACATGTCCTGACTACTGAGTGGCATTCAGCTTCCCATCTGGGCTAGCTTCAGAATTCGTGCAGTTCTAGATGGCTGTTTCCTGATTATGCTTTTAACATTCTGTAAGATCCATGCTGACCCCTACGTTGGGAACAAAGCTTCTTCAGTGATCGCTTCATGAAGGCCGGTGGAACTCCAGCTGCATTCCCTACAGCTCAGCAGCGGTGTTCCTACTCAGTAATGTGACTAAAGAGCCACGGGTTCACATTTGTGGCCACATAGTGGTCATGCCTGTCTTGTTTATAAGCTGACATTTGTTTGGTTTTTGTATCGTGCCAGCCTCTATGCTGAAGGCATTATCTCATTTGAGCCTGAAAACAACTTACGTAACAGTGGCTTCTAGTATCGTCATTTTCAGATAAAACCGGTGAAGCTTTGACAAGTTAAGATGCCCCTCTAAGGTGCCCTAAGTTACAGAACTCAGTAAAGACAGAGCTGCAGTGTAACCCCATGCATTCTGGCCCTGAGGCCACACTCTGAGCCTGCTCTGATGGCTCTTGTCTTTCAGCAGTGATAATAGTCGTCTTTACTCGTCTTCGGTGAACTTCGTCTTCCCTTCCACGCTTGCACTGATTCTACTTAGTGAGGATTATCTTCCCACTGGCCTGTCTTTTCAACTTTGACAGAATGGTAAGTTGATACAAGTCATTTACGATAGTTAAGTAATTGTATTTTAGTAAGAAAAATTGAAAGATATCAAATATTTGGGGCAGGCGCCTGGTGCCTTAGTCAGTTAAGCGTCCGACTCTGGATTTCAGTTCAAGTCATGATCTCAGATCATGTGTGCTCTCTCTGTAAAAAAAATAAAAATTGTGATCGATTTAAAGATAATCACATGCAACTAATTTTATCCAGTGGAGTAGTCTAATAAGGAATGGAAAAGTCTAGAAGTTAGACTTTTCCTACGAATGTAGTATCTGATATCCTAAATATTTAGAAATACACTGCTGATTTCAGCTACTGAGACAGTGCAGAGGGAGAGAAGTATTTAGGTAATTGCTGTCTGCTCTTAAAAGGATTTTAGACTTAAATCTTTAAAAAAAAATTCTATATAAAAGTTTTCTTTTAAATACTGTGACCAGAGGCGCCTGGGTGGCTTAGTCGTTAAGCGTCTGCCTTTGGCTCGGGTCATGATCCCAAGGTACTGGGATCGAGCCCTGCATCGGGCTCCCTGCTCCACGGGAAGCCTGCTTCTCCCTCTCTCCTTCCTCCTGCTTGTGTACCCTCTCTCGCTGTCTCTCTCTCTGTCAAATAAATAAATAAAATCTTTAAATAAATAAATAAATAAATAAATACTGCGACCATTTATTTGTGTTGATTGAAGTGTTGTGTGCATGGTGTATACTTGAATAATCTGGAGATTATCAGTTAAGGTGGATACAAGTGGCCAAGTTAGAAGGATGGTCAGGCTACGTATCACAACCCACAGCAGGAACACGAGGGTCTAAGAGCGACCGGAAACCTGCCTCCGGCAAAAGGGCTACATCACAGGCTTCAGACTGTCCCTGTTCAGTTCTCTCAGAGCCATTAAATTATTTGATAAAGAAAACAGTACTAGTTTATTTTAAGTTCAGCTCCCAGAGCCAGGCTACCGTTCCCAGCAGGCTCTAATCAGCTAGTGAGCATGGAGCAGGAGTGAAGACGTGATTACAGTGTGACGTAATATAATAGGTGCTTGTCCACCCAGGCCACCGGCTGGGCCTTTCACTGGCGGTATATCTAGATGGTTCTTAAAAATCGTGAAAATGAAACCACGTTTGTGCACAGTTACACCATTTAATTACATACTATAGACATACAGCTTATTAACTTTGAATTTTTCGTAAATGCTAAAGTGAGCAGAGTACAGATTACCCAGGTAATCTCGGGTCAAAGGTTTTCTCTTGTTTATCCTTGGGACTGTGCACCAAGCGCAGTGCTGGGTGTGCACAAAGCCATGAGCACATGTTTGCATGAAGGAGTCCGTGAGTTTAGGGAGTACGTTCTGATTCTTAAGTTGGTACACATATCCTTATCATCCACAAATCCTTCTGTTGTGAATATGGTTCATGTGCTTTCCTGAGGTATTTGACTTCTTCCTTTTAAAAGCTTATTAAACTTCGGGATGCCTGGGGGGCTCAGTCCATTAAGCATCTGCCTTCAGCTCAGGTCATCATCCCGGGGTCCTGGGATCGAGTCCCACTGAGTGGGGAGCCTGCTTCTCTCTCCCCCTCTGCCTGCTGCTCTGCCTGTGCTCACTCTCTCTCTCTCTCTCTCTCTCTAATAAGTAAGTAGAATCTTTAAAAAACAACAATAACAAAGCTTACTAAACTTCGTTTCAAGTAATTTTCCCTTGTAATAGGATTCCATAACAAATAAATAATGGCATATTTAACAAATATTGATGTAATGCTTCCTATGTGTCTGGTCCTCTTCTCTGAAAGTCTTGCTCTTCTCATGAAAACCTTAGGAGGTGGCTGTTGATATTACGCCACATACATGGGGAAACTGAGGCACAGACAAGTTAGGTAACTTACTCAGAGGTACTGGCTAGTATGAGTCTCAGTGGGATTTGCGCCCATGTCTGGGTTCCAGAGTCTGTGCTTCAAGACCACGATTGATATACTCCTGTTTTTGTTTTTTTGTTTTGTTTTTAAGATTTTATTTATTTATTTGACAGAGAGGGAGAGATCATAAGCAAGCAGAGAGGCAGGCAGAGAGAGGGGGAAGCAGGATCCCCATGGAGCAGAGAGCCCGATGCAGGGCTTGATCCCAGGACCCTGAGACCATGACCTGAGCCGAAGGCAGAGGCTTTAACCCACTGAGCCCCCCAGGTGCCCCAAGTATACTCCTGTTTTTAACAAATACCAACTCCGAACCTATTTCCATCTCCCCAGAAGACTGTCCATACCAGTGGGGCTTATCTTATTGTTTATAGTAAAATTTTGCTAAAATAGAAATTTTCTAACTGTAGCTTTCGCTATACTTATCTTTTATCATCACGCTATGTAATGAAGATGTTGGCTTATTTAAAAAGTTACATTTTTTATAAGCGTATTTGAAATATGCCTTGTAACAGTTACATCGATAAACTGTTGATAGTGGTAAATGGGCATTATTTCCAAATGTAATGGTGGATGTGACTGTTGGGTTGCTTTACCTTTCTATTGGTAAAGTGCTCTTTCTGTCTGAATCATCTTTGCAGTGGCAGAAGAAATGAGAGGGATTGGATCAGAAGGATTGGATTTTTAGACATCTAGCTGTTATTTTTGACAGCCGTGCTAGGCACCTAGTGAGTTTTGAACCTAGGACTGCCCTTGGTCTCCTCTGACAGCCCTGGGGCCTGAAGGATCGGAAGGGCTCTCTCCTTACCTAATTCTGTGATCCAGGAGAGCACTCCACTCTAGTTTGAGTTTGGTTTCACTCAAATCAAGGCACTCAACTTACATTTCATTTAC
This sequence comes from Nasua narica, assembly GCA_028533885.1. Classification (NCBI taxonomy): domain Eukaryota; kingdom Metazoa; phylum Chordata; class Mammalia; order Carnivora; family Procyonidae; genus Nasua; species Nasua narica. The sequence continues at coordinate 254,068 of CM052814.1, read as the reverse complement.
GGCTCTATGCAGCCCTTCTTTAAAAGCCTTTGGGATATTAGTATTTTAATAGTTTAAAGTCCCCATTAGCCTGAATTTTTAAAAAATGAAATGTCTAAATTCACTGTGCCATCTCTTAAGCAAAACCTGTCACTAAAAAAAAAAAAAAAAAAAAAAAAAGAATTATCTGTTGAATTCATATACAGCTATAGCAGAAGGGTTAAATGTGGACAGAACGTTCATTGTCTTTTCAGGTGTTACTGTTCTTAGGAGAATAATAACTTTATCTCTTGTTTTAACCTTTATGCCTTCCCTCTTTCCCCGGTAACCAGTACCTTTACAAATGCAGTATCTTGCAGAAATTGCTTTATGTTAAAGATTAAAAACAACAACGAATAGTGACTGTTCTCTGTAAATCTTAGTATTTGCCAAAGTGTATTCTGTGGGACTTTCCTTTTGGGGGTGCTCTGCTGCACTGTCGTTTTGTAATCATAGGCTGAGAAATAATTGTGTAAATACCACCCCTCCCAACACACACAGATGAGTGGGTCAGCACATGTGCTTTGAGGAGCTACAGTATATATGAATCTGTTAACGATATGGAGAAATCCTGTAGTGATAAAAACTGGCTTAGCTTCCTTAGCTCCACATTTCCCACATTTGTTGGAACCTGGAATAACCATGGGGATACCCCATGATATCTGTTGGCTGTCTGATGCCCTTTGTGTTCCACAAACTTGAGAAATCATGGTGTGCAGTGTAGCAGTGTAACAATGTAGTATTTTGCTGAGATATCAGAATCACGATCCATCAAAAATCTACCTTTATTTCATTTCTAGTTAATAAATAGATTTTAGAGAATAACACTTAGAAACTGTTAGAAATTGAAGGTGCAATGAATCTTCTTTGAATTTATATGCTATAGTTCCTTACATTTGTAGACATATTATTTACAAAAGACTTAATTTCTCTACTTGATATATAGTGTCAGAATGATAAGCCTTATTAATCCCAACTATTGGGGAAGTTATGCAAATCCAAGATAATGTAAAAAAATACAGACTGTTTTTTAAAGAAATGCAGTTTTATCGCTATAAATACTTCATTTCCAATTATAGTAATAAAATATTCGCAAGCAGAGATTCTGGGTGGAAATTCTTTAAAGAATAAATATCGGTGACCTACAATTAGTTCAGATACAAATATATAGGTACTGCTGAAATACTTGAGATTTTTTTAAATTTAATTTAACTTTTTCAGTGTTCCAAGATTCATTGTTAACTCACCACACCCAGTGCTCTGTGCAATGTGTGCCCCCCTCAGTACCCACCACTAGGCTCGCCCAACCCCCCATGCCCCTCCCCTCCAAAACCCTCAGTTTGATTATTTTAAAGCATTTCTTTCAAAGGCTTTAGCTTTTATTACATGAATCTTATAGTATTTGCTTGCTAAGTCATTTCCTTGTAAATTAACCTATGAATTCTTAATATGGCACGTCTCATAAAGCCTTAGTTATTTAGTGAGCTGTATCCTAATTGAAAGTAGAATGAAACGTGGAAATGAGGCAAAAGAAAGATCTTATCTAATGCTGAAAAAGGAAAAAAAAATTTTTTGAGCAGTGATAAAAATGACAAGAACCCAGGACTTGACCACGAAAGCCAAAAGAAAGGATTAATAATTGCTAAACCAAAAGGAAAGGCATCTGTTGTTGAGTTCTGTAAAAGTCCGATCGAATGTCAAGAAGCATTAAGTCACCGGAATGAAAAAACAAGAAAAAGGAAAGTGATGAGATGCTGAGAAAAGTGAAAAGATGCTGGAAAAGAAAGACGAAATTAGTTACAGTGGTTGTAGCAGCCATGATGCTTAGACGTGGAGGAGGCCGGAAGGCGAGTGCCAGTCCGCAGAGGACTTAGCCTCGGAAGGAGCAGGGGCAGCAGCAAAGACAGAGATGTCTGTGTGGCTTTCGCGGCGGCCACTGTGGGCGCCGGTGTGCCCGATCCCTGGGAAGTGCGCTCAGGCCCAGGGGAGACGTCCACGGAGTGGCAGCAGTTCGCACCCCGCTGCGCTTTGCGTGCCAAGTGTTCATCTCCAGGATATATCCGGAAGGGTCCGTTCTTTCCTCTTTGTTGTCGTATTTTTAAAATAGCGTTTACACATTCGTTTCTAAAATCTTGTCGTATCAGCGGTTCTTACCGGGCTTTAATGAACCTGATACGTTGATGTTTCCTTTGATTGCCTTCTGCTTCTTCAGTACTTGGTATTCCTTTGTACTACAAGAAAGTATAGTAAAGCATGGTGGTGTCACCCCTTTGATAGGAGCGGGGACACCAAGGTGAGGGATGAGTGGCTAATGCAAAGCATGAAGGGAAGGAGGCTTCCAAGGGCAGAAGTTTGGTATTTTCACAGGGAAAAACTGTGATGGCTCACTGAGCAGGCTTTCTGCATTTAACTTTTAGACCCATGATTCTGCACTCTAAGTATTAAATCTTCAAGTATTATCTGTATCAGCACCGACTAATCTGCCTTTCGTTATATAATGGATAGCTGATCTGGCTTTTCCTTTGAAGAAAATCCTTGATGTATTAGGTCGTTAAAACAAATTCTAACATTTGGTGCTCATTAGTGTTGTAACCGAAACAAAAACATTTTAACGGTTGATCCCAGAGTATTTTGAAGTTATTGTAACTTTGCTGGAAAGGTATTTAAGCTGTAGTATCAATTACAAGCAGGCCACGAGCCAAGTTTCAGAGCTGTTTCTAAGTAAGACATTGAGTTTTCCAGAATGCAAAAAAGACATTGTGTGGCTGTGTGCCATGTGGCAAGGACGCAGAATGGAACAATTACAGCGGGATTTGTATCGATAGCAGTGTTTCCAAGTGAGTAATTTAAGATATTGTGAAGCGGGGTTTGGAATAACTCCCCAGGGTGTCCAAAAATTGCTTTATTTTAGTTGTAGACCGTGAAAGAGGTGTTTCGAATATAAAGGATGGGAGTTGCTGATTAATAGTGAAAACTTCAGACTCCACATTTAGGGTTTATAGCTCGTTGACCTGACTAAAAATGGGATACTTCAGCTTTCTGACTGTACATTTCAAGAAAACTGTCAATCATTTATCAATAAAGGTTAAAATAATAGCTTTTTGTAATCTAGTGATTAAAAAGGTAAAATCAAAATTCAGATACCTTACTGTGTGTTTTTGGCCGAGCACAAGAGTTTGGCAAAGTGGATATTTCTTTGAATACTCAAACCTAACTCACTTGGCTTGTGGTAACTGTCGCAGAAAGGCAGAAGTGTCACTAATGTTCTGTGTGCATTCGAGATTGATTCTACACTCCATTTGTCATCCTAAAGCCAACACAGAAATGGAGACAGAATGATTAGATTCATAGTCAATACCATCTAGTGGTTTATGAGTGTGTTTTGACTTTTAACCACACATACTATTCCTTAAAGGGCTCTTTAAAAAAAAAAAAACAACAGTATTTTTTATTTAAATTTGTTTGAATTTGTGTAATTTCTCAACATAAGGTAAAAGATGAAATTATATAACTATTAGATTTGTTTTCAACTACTGTTTTTGAAACATGTAGATCTGCAATGTTAGATTAGCATGGGAAACATTTCTTAACAGGGTTCTTGATGAGCTTCTGGTTATTTGAACAATATGTTTAGGTTGTTTTGAATGATTTTTATTATGGGTGTGAATTGATTTGTTTTTGTGTGCACGTTTGTGTATTTGGGCTTTATTGGACCTCAGCCAGAGAGTTTTCTTTGGGGCAAGTGCTGCTTTCTGTTGTTTTTTTTTTTTTTTTTTTTTTTTTCTTTTTTTTTTAACCTGCGTTCACTGGCATGATTTACATGGAGAATAAAAGCTGTGGGCATTCGTTAGGAAGAAGGAAGAAGGAAGGTAGTAGATTTGTTTGGAATGCATTTTCCTTGTTGTAAACAAGCAGAATCAAAATGTCATCTTTATGATGACGAGTAAGGGCAGTTAACAAGTACGTACAAGAGTGTAAGGACTGTGTCGGGTGGGGACACTCGTTTCCTTCGGAGGCACGGGAAGGCTCTGTAAGCTCTGAGACGACATGCTTTCTGAAGTTCATTTTCTAATCATGATGAATATTACTGCGTTTGATGGGTAACAGCTTCTAGCTCAGATTGCTTTTTAAGATAGATACTGTATGCGTTTGGCAAAAAAAGATAAAAAAAGATATTAGTCCCTCTAGCCTTGCCCTGTGCTTAGAAGCGACAGCTGCTGCCAGTTCCTTCAGTCTCCTTCCTGAGATTGAATACAGATACCAGCATGTATGTGATATGTGCATGTATTTTATTTACGCCGCAGACAGCGTCTGTGCCCCCTGCCTATTTCACAGCACATCTTGGAGATCATTCATTCGGCCAATGTGTATTAATAAGTGCCTGGCTGGTACAGACCTTGGGAATACAGCAGCGAGCAAAACAGGCAAGATCCCTACTCTCATGGAGCTCACATTCAGGTAGGGGAGATAAAACACACACACGGAGAGAAAGAATGAGTATTAAAATAGGGTTATGTTGTGGTTAGAGATGGTGCTTGGGGATGGTCTCGGAAGCAGTGACTTTTAAATGGAGACCCAACTGACAAGAAGGGCCCAGCCAAGGGAAGATGAGCAGAAGGAGGCTCCAGGAAGCTAAAGAAATCGGTACGGATGGGGGCGTGGGAGGTGAAGGAGTCTGGCAGGCAGGTGCTAGGCCAGATGGTTTGGGTTTCATTTTGAGAGTGATGAGAGGCCCTTAGAAGGCTTGTTTATGTGCCTGGTCTGCTTTAGGTTTTTGAACAGATAATGCTGGCTTCTGTGAGACTACAGTCTGTGGACTGCAGGCATCTGTGCACACAGAGCTGCTTACTCGTCCGTGGGAGGGACGATGGGGCATGTGCTTAGTCCTCTGGTTGGCCTTTAAGCGGCTTCCATTCTTGGATTTTGTGAACAACGCTGTAATGGCACTATCTCTGTGTGTGAATAAATCTTTATTTAAACATTTTGGGGGGGGCACCTGGGTGGCCCAGTGGGTTAAAGCCTCTGCCTTCGGCTCAGGTCATGATCTCAGGGTCCTGGGATCGAGCCCCGGGTCGGGCTCTCTGCTCAACGGGGAGCCTGCTTCCCCCTCTCTCTCTGCCTGCCTCTCTGCCTATTTGTGATCTCTCTCTCTCTCTCTGTCAAATAAATAAATAAAATCTTTAAAAAAATTTTTTTTTTAGGGTGGGGGAGCAGAGGGAAAGGGAGAGAGAAGATCCTCAAGCAAGCTCCATGCCTAGTGCAGAGCCCAACGAAGGGCCTGATCTCACCACCCTGAGATCATAACCTGAGTCAAAATCAAGAGTCAGACACCTAACCGACTAAGCCACCCAGGCACCCCTTGTTCAAACACTTTAAAAGTAATTTTTTAAGACGTGGAAGCAGAATGGTTCTCATGAAGAAGAACCAATTATACGTACCCGAGCTTTGTACTACTAACGTATGTTTTGCAGAAGACCAAATACTCCTACCCTGAATAGCTTGAGGGGGCCAGGGAGGAGCCAGAAGCATGCGTAACCTTGGTAACCAATGTTAAATGAACATTTTTAAGTCTCAGTCTAGTTTTGTAATAAAATCAACTTTATTGGGGCACCTGGGTGCCTCAGTTAGTGAAGCGTCTGTCTTCAGCTCCGATCATGATCCCGGGGTCCTGAGACCAAGCCCCAGGTCAGGCTCCCTGCTCGCTGGGAAGTCTGCGTCTCCTTCTCCCTCTGCCTCTCTCCCAGCTCATGCTCTCTCTCTCTCTCTTAAATAAATAAATTAAATCTTTAAAAAACAAAAACAAGAACAGAAAGAATGGACTTTATTGACAGATAATTTGTGTGTAATAAAACGTGCCCATTTTCAATGTATGGTTTTCGGTGTTTGGCACATCTCTACAGCCCCATATAAAGAGGTCTCCTGGGCTCCTCTTACCCTTTCCCTGCCCGAGCCCTGTACCCGGTCGTTTCTCCCAGGAGCTCCAGTTCTTCCTGTGGAGAACAGTGTCTGAAACAAAGATCCGGATGCTCGGTGTGCTCACTGCTGCCAAGCCCTCATTGCTTTTAGATCCTGGCAGTGGACTGACTTTGGAAGTCATATATGATTGTGCGTGTGTGTGTCCACCCCCAGGTGTCTGTGCAGGGCATACCTATCCGTGTGTGTTTCTGCATCCGTTCGTCTGCATAAATATCCTCTATTGTATTTCAGTGTCCTAGGGCTTTCTTTTTTTCATGCAGCCTGCCTCCCACTAACTCAGGATCTTACTTACTTGTTCAGTCCCCTTCTATGTACAACTCTTCTGACTATAATTAGCCCGATTTTTGCTACAGGACTTGTTGGCTCCCCTTTCCCAGCAGCCATGCCGGGCCCAGGGGAGAGGGAAAAGGTGAGGGAAAGGAGAGGGAGGAAGGGAAGGGAGTGAATCTTGTCCCAGTTACTCCGAGTGGAAAGAATTGAAGGAAGGAAGGGGCCAGCTAGAATTTTAAACCTGAAAATAGTCAATTTCATCAGTTTCTCTTTCTATTTGTTTCTGACTTTCATGTCACCAGCTAAGTTCATGTAAGTATTTGTAGTACTCTTTATGCCTTTTGTTTTATTTTTGACATTTGAATCTTTAATCCACCTGAAATACACTTGGGGGTGTTTTCGGATCTAATTCTATTTGATGTGTCCAAGTGGATAGCCAGTTATTCCAACGCTGATGTTCACCGGTCTGTCTTTTCCGTCCAAGGGGAGATGCCCTCTCCACCCGATCCTGCTTCACGTTGTTGTTTTCACGTTGTTGTTTTCCTGCGTTCCTATGTCCCTTGTATCTGTTTGTTCTGCTGTATGCCCGATAGTGGGATGGCATCTCACGGGGGGACTGTGAGCATTGCGTGAGAAACCAACGCCCGCTGATTAGTAATGAGTAGAGAAGATGTGGTACAAAACAGATAATCACATTCAAAAATGGGCAGAAGACATGAACAGACACTTCTCCAAAGAAGACATACAAATGGCTAACAGACACATGAAAAAATGTTCATCATCTTTAGCCATCTGAGAGATTCAAATCAAAACCACACTGCAATACCACCTTACACCAGTTAGAATGGCCAAAATCAACAACACAGTAAACAACAAATGCTGGAGTGGATGTGGAGAAAGGGGAACCCTCCTCCACTGTTGGTGGGGATGCAAGTTGGTACAGCCACTTTGGAAAACAGTATGGAGATTCCTCA
>CM052814.1:234346-246330 GCA_028533885.1 Nasua narica | reverse complement strand
AGGAACACGCGTGACGCTCTCCCACCTGCATTCTTTATTAGAGCTCCAGTCCATGATGACATCATCGTGCAGAACTCAGACTGCTTTGGATCCCTTAACAAGCGGACGAGACACAGTTGGACTCTGATGCACCTTTCCATCCCCACCCTTGCCTCCACATAAAGCTCTTTTTTGGATTGCTGTCACGGCCTCCAGACTGGACTTCCGGCCCCTCTCTCGGGCCATACTTCACGTTGCTGTCTGGTGTTTTTCCACATCTTCCTTACTTAGTTCAAATACCAGCTCTGTCCCTTCCTAGCTGTGTGCCCTTAGGTAGCTTGGTCACCCTCTCTGCGCGTTGGCTTCATCCTCTTAAAATGCGGATGATAACAGTACCTACCTGATAAAACTGGTACCAGGTTGAAGTAAGGTAAGGCGGGTGCAGTACTGAGGACCACGCCCACACACTGACACCGAGATGTAAGGGGTGGTCATTCTGGCCACACACGCAAACACTAGTTGGCTTCCTGCCGCGTCGGGGATAAAATGCACTCCTTTAGCAGATACGGGTTTTCCAACTCAGAACCTCCAGCTGTCTTTCCAGACTCATCCTCCACCTTTTCCCTCTCCACTTCTCCCCACGATTACGTGTCTTCTCACCCCTCTGACAAAACCTATGTTCTTTCGAGAAGGTTCTGTGAGCGGGACCTCGAACACCACCGCCTTCCCCGTCTTTGCTTACTGAGTGTCTTTGCCCGTGGTTTTCTCCCTACGTGGAACGTTCTTCTGCTTCTTCTTGCAGGAAACACGCCATCCACCTTCCAGGCCCTCCCAGCTGTGACTCTCTCTGTGCAACCCCCCAGCGTCCTCCAAACAAGGGAAGCAGCTCTGGTCCTCCAGGCCAATGGAAGCCTTCGTGTCTCTGAAGGGCCAATAACCACCGTGTATGCCTCCTCACGCCGTTGTTACTTGTCTCTCCTCACAGGACCTCACACTCCCTGGAAGGCAGGAAACGTACCAAACCGGATGACTTCGGTGCCTGGCATGTGTTCCAGAAATGCGCGAATAAATGAATTGATCACAGAAGAGCAATTTGGAAAGGGCAAACCTCCTGCACCACCATCGCCGGGTGAGAGGAGCGGAGACTTTGGGCCGGGGTGACTTCGGGTTCCACGGTTCCGAGAGAAGCTGGGAAAGCTCATGTCGTGTGTTAATGTAGTTGGCTAGATGCAAAGGATAAACCCAAACTCGACTCCAGTGTTGTCATCTCCTTGTACTACTTTTTATAACTTGTACACTAAAAAGATGTGTCAACACATACGATGGACTGAGAGTTGGTTCTCAAGGGAATGAGTTTCGTGAGAGTTCGCAGACGGGAGAGCTCCACTGCACTCATGTTTCACACAAGGGGTCGTCCTTCCAACTGGAAGATCTGAAAAATGCACATCGAATCTATGCCTCTCGCTAAGAAAAGTCGGATACGGAGGAAGAATGATGAAGTGGTGGGTGAAGAAAGGGGCAGAGAGTAGGAGCTGCTCGCCGAGGCGGAAGACAGGAGGGCCGACCGTGGGTTGAGCAGGGAGCTAGCTGTCCAAGCGGCTCCAAATCCCCAGTCAGTGTGCGTATGTCAGTAACAGGCAAAATGAAAACGGTCCAACAGTGGAAACACTGGGACCCTGAGATCATGACCTGAGCTGAAGGCAGATGCTTCACCCAATGAGCCATCCAGGCGCCCCCGCTTCCTGTTTATTTTTTAAAAAAAACAAGTGTATGTTTAAAATATTAAAATCGTTCAGACTGAAGAAATATCAAGTGTTGGGGAAGATGTGGGGGCACAGGAACCCTCGTGCTTTGCTGGGAATGGGCTCAGGACAGCGCTGTGGGAAATAATATGGAGGGTCTTCAAAAAGGTAAACATAGAAATACCATATAATCCAGTAATTACTACTGGATATTTACCCAAAGAAACCAGAAACATCATTTCGGAAAGCTGTGTGCACCCTATGCTTATCGCAGCATGTTTTACAGTAGTTAGAGGAATGGATATAGAGATGTGGTATAGATCGAATATTGAATATTACACAGCCATCGAATTAGGACACAGATCTTGCCATTTGTAATGACGTGGATGGAGCTAGAGGGTGTTAGATTAAGCGACATTAAGTCTATCAGAGAAGGACAAATATCATATGATTTCACTCCTATGTGGGATTTAAAACACAAAACAAATAAGAGCAGGTGGGGGGCTGGGGGGCTGGGGGGTTTGCTTCTCTCTGTGCCTACTGCCTCCCCTGCTCGTGTGTGCTCTCTGCCAAATAAATAAATAAATAAACAAACAAACAAATAAATAAATAAATAAAATCATTAAAAAAACCCCATAAAATCATTTAGCCATGATGTGAAATGTAGTACTGTTTTTTAATTAACAAAAATAAAGAAATGCTTTAGCCCATTTCACCTTTCTCTTCCTGTTTATTCACAGACAAAAGAGAAAGATAAACTATCCTGCTTTTTTCTTCCCAAGCTCCCAAGGAGATCTGCTTACAGAGGCAGAGAACATTCTTTCTGTGCATAGAAAGCTCAGCTTCTGGAGGAGCAGGGGGGTGGGGGGTGGGGGGGCCCAGCCCAGCCCTCACCTCCTGCACCCAGTGAGAGTGGCCAGCCCTGGGCTCCCCCGAGTGTCCTCTGACCCACAACTGTTCTTCAAAATTTAACATATTTGAAAATAAATAAAATAGAGGTTTTTTTAAAAATTGAAATCTTTAGGGCGCCTGTGTGGCTCAGTCGTTAAAGCATCTGCCTTCAGCTTAGGTCATGAACCCGGGGTCCTGGGATTGAGCCCCACGTCGGGTTCCTTGCTCGCTGGGAAGCCTGCTTCTCCCTCTCCCGCTCCCCATGCTTATGTTCCCTCTCTCGCTGTGTCTCTCTCAAATAAATAAATAAATAAATAAATAAATCTAAAAAAAAAAAAAAAGGAAATCTGTAAACAAAAGTGCCCAGATAAAAGTATAATATTATCCCAAGTTTTAAAGCCGTCCTTTTGTACGGTTTTCAAGGGTGGGGGGTAAGGCACGTTTGCAGGCTCAGGGTATGGCGAGAGGAAGGACACAGGGATACAGTTCTGGGACACAAGTTGGGAAGCAAACGGAGGCCTCAGCCCAGCCCAGCACACCTGCCTCGTCGGAATGTCTAAGGCAGGATGAGTGAGCGACTGTCAGGACATGAGGGATCAAGGACCCAGGGACTGCTCCAGATTCTGAGCCAGGGAAGGCGGCTCTGGCAGCGATCTGGCTGGAAGAGGATAGGAGACATTCCCTGGAGCTGTTTCCAAAACAAGCCTTCCTGAACTATGACAAGTGCTGGCTGTGGATTTTCCTGATGTGGGGTAACCAGAAGAGGGACGATGGACTTCTGGTGCAGAGCGTCCCCTAAATCCTCCTCCGGAGCTTCTGTTAACGTGCTGTCCTGCTCTTTCCCTCCCCGTTCTTCTCTCAGAAATAACCGGCTAGCCACCCCCCTTCCCACTCCTCGAGGGAGCCATCTCTGTCCCCAGCCCCTCTGCGTGCGTGCGAGTCCCCACCGCCCCTCTTCCGAGCAGAGTTACCTGAGTGGAAGCTCACGGATCATTCTCTCATCCAGACACCTCAAGGTTGTTCATTAAGACCATTTAATGAGTACAGTTTATCTCAGAGAGGTTTTAGTGACTCTCATTATAACAAACGTGGCTCACATTTATTCGCGATTCTGTGCATTCAATCCTCGCTATAACTAGAGATTCCCTTGGCCCATCCCTGAACTTGGTAATAATGACATGTGTAGTATGTACTCTTCTGAGTAGCTTTTTTTTTTATTAAAGATTTTATTTATTTATTTGACAGAGAGAGAGATCACAAGTAGGCAGAGAGGCAGGCAGAGGGAGAAGGGGGAGCAGGCTCCCCGCTGATCAGAGAGCCTGATGCGGGCTCGATCCCAGGACCCTGAGATCATGACCTGAGCCGAAGGCAGAGGCTTTAACCCACTGAGCCACCCAGGCACCCCACAGTGCGGATATTTTAACTACAATTTCAAAGTAAAGCTTTCGCTAACAGGAATGAAGAGGAGAAATTTTACCAGTGAAATTCCTTGCTTGTGATTGAGAGTAAGCAGGAGAATTCTGAAGCTAGTTTCTGGGCTCCCTTGAGTTTAGGAACGTAGAGCCAGATCTTAGGAAAGTTCAGGAAAAGGAACAGAAATGTCATCTTTGGAAGCAGAAGCTGTACTTTTAAAGGGTGGAAAAGAGGAAGAACTAAGCTTCTCGGGTCATAGTTCTCATTGTCTACAAGTCACACTTCCAAGTTCACTCCTGAGTACTGACCGTTCCCGGGTCCCAGAGGTTCACTTGTCGAGCAGCACGCAGGCCCCAAATGTACCCGCCTCGTCCAAACCCCAGCGATAGCCACAGACACGGACATTTGAAGACTTAGGGAGTTGAACAGCTTCTCCAGATTATCCCCTTTATTATTTTTTCCGGCGGGGGGGGGGCAGCAGTTTTCTTTTTTTTTAATTTAATTTTTTAGTGTTTCAAGATTCATTGTTCATGCACCACACCCCGTGCTCCATGCAATACGTGCCCTCCTCAATACCCTCCAGCGGGCTGGCCCAACCCCCCATCCCCTCCCCTCCAAAACCCTGTTTGCTGCTCAGAGTCCACAGTCTCTCATGTTTCTTCTCCCCCTCTGATTTCCCCCAATTCACCCTTCCTTTCCTTTTCCCAATGTCCTCCCTGTTATTCTTTATTCTCCACACGTAAGTGAAATCATATGATAATTGACTCTCTCCGCTTGACTTATTTCACTCTGCATAATCTCTTCCGGTCCCGTCCATGTTGATACGAAAGTTGGGTGTTCTACAGAACCAACAAGGTGGTTGGATCTTTCAGGATGCCAAGAGAATAGAGAAGAACCCAGTTGTTTCTGTCTTTGTTTTACAGAAAAGAACAAACTCTTCTATTCTTGTTAAAATTTCAGGCAAAAATGAATAGTTTCCTTCATCCTAGCAGAATTTCCCCCTTGTTCGAATTAGATAACTATTAAGCATCGACCGTGTGTAAGTCTCAGTAACAGGTGCCATAAGGAATATAAAAATAAGTGAGAGATATTTCCTTCTGTCGGAGCACTTATAGTTGGGAAGAATGGGGAAGTCAAAATACGAAGATACAAAAGTAAATCTGTGGAAGATGAGGACATAAGAAAGGCACCCCAAATTGGTACAGGGTCATAAAGGACAGAAGGCTGAAATCAAGTTCAGAACAGAGGCAAGAAGCTGGGAAAGTTGTCCTTGGCCTTGAAGGATGGGTGAATTTCAGCCTTGGTGGGGGTGGGCAGGAAGGCGTACAAGCTCAGGAAACAGGGCAAAGTCATGGACACTGGGAGACGCTGGACATATTAGGAAAACAAGGGATCACACATCACTGGGCTTACAAGACAGAGAGGAGTTAACTGCTCCCTTCGTGTCCTGGTCGAGACAGTGCCCTTCCTCCAAAGATGTTTCATATTTACTTATTGTCTTAGTTTGCTACATCAGGCCTAAGCAAATGCTGCAGACTGGTGCAGACACTTCCTTCTTCACAGGTCTGGAGACTGGAAGTCCAAGCTCAAGGCTACCGGGTTGGTTCCTCTTGAGGGGGCCCCTGGGCTTGTGATGGCCTCATGTGGCCTTTTCTGCATGTGAGGCCCTCTCCGGTGGGGCTCCTTCTTTTTCTAAGGATACCAGTTCTACTGGGTCGCCTGTAAGACCACATATAACCTGATTACCTGGTTACAGCCTCTAGATCTGAGTCCCACTCCCTCCTCAGGTCAGGGCTTCAGCCTGTGAATTTGGGGTGTGGTCTATTACACCTGCTACTTCCGGGAGAAGGGGTCTGGTTTTGCTCCTATCTCTTCCCCATGTGCCCCAGCCAGTGCCTGGCACTGAAATATTTCCTTACTCGCTTTTTGCTAATTTGGGGTTAGGATGTTGATTATGGAGGTTGGAGTCTGATGATAGAGAAGAGCTTTCGATGGGATGGATGGAGAGGCTTAAATATTTTAGGATAAAGAGTGGAGATTGGGTCACATGACAAGAAGTGCTCCTCAAGGCGATCAGTCTATCATCAGTGTAGAGGATTTGTAGGAGGTAAGAGGACACAGAGGCAGGAGAGTCAGTCTGGGGTTGTCCCAGCCGGGGAGGAGGTGAACGGCATGACCCTTCCAGGTGTGGATGTGGCCATCGGATGGCAGGGGGCGGAAAGAAGGCAGAAGGGTCGGAGGTGAGGTTCCTGAGATTGATGATTTGAGAGCACTGCATTCATCAAGAGGGGAACAGCAAGTGCGCAACGCTGTTCCTGAAGGTGGGCTTCATGGTGCCTCCTCTGGGCGCTCAGTGTTTTCAGTCCCTTCCCCAGCACACAGCTGGGCACGGGGTCTGTGGTCGGAGAACCAGCTGTGGGAGCAAACCGCGTGACGGATGCAGCTTTACCTTATTCACTGTGGTCTCTGCAGCCCCCAGCCCAGTCCTGGCGCGTCTATAATGCCCAGTAAATAGCCGCAGGCCTGATGGAACAAGGGTGGGAATGAATGGATCGCAGTGAGGTAGGTGATGGTCAGAATCAAGGGCACCGAAGGAGGACAAGGAGAAGCGAAGCCTGAGGACCTGTAGTCTTCCCTCTTTCTGTAAACTAGGGGAACCACAATGAGTAATTCTCCATATTACGTAGAGAAGAAACAATCTACAGAAAATAGGGCATTCTGAGGAAATGAGGAAAAGCTACGTTGACCCACAGCGACACCTCGTGACCAGTCTGAAAACAGCACTCAGCCGTGTGAGGAAGGGGGTCGCTCGCCCCTGGTGACAGAGCCCACTAAGGTTTGCTGGGCACTTGGTACTTTACCAAGCTCTCGTCTCTGCCTTATTTCACCCAGTGACGGAGACAGATGCCATCGAATGTAATCTAGGCTGATGGGTCCGGGGTCCTGGAGGGCTGGGGTCCCCTCCGCTCTCTGTCCCAGAGACAGGCGGGCGGGGGGACGCAGCCCCTCAGCAGCGCAGGATGACAGAGATGCACGGAGGATCCGGTGGCCCCGGAGGGCGCATGCACAGGGGGAACAATGCCTCCGTCCCTCTGCGCTGGGGGGCTCCTGAGCGACCTTTCCAACCCCTCTCCCTTGAGAGCCCCGGACGCCAGAGCCCCGCACATGACTGTGTTAGGATTTGTGGTCACAGGATGTTCCCCACACACTGGTCTCCATAGCCTCAAAAAGCTACCGTGTCTCCAGCCTTAAAATGGCCCGCATTTCAACGACTGATGGACAGTTTCTGTCTCCCGTCTTGGACTCCAGCTTCCTCGAGCGGGGGTCTTCCTTGCCCCTGCAGGTCCAGCGCCTGAGGATGGCACATAGTAACGTCTGGGTGCGCAGTTAGCTCCAGTTCCAGACGAATAGCAGAAGGTCTCAGCAGTTTTCTGGAGCACGAGCGCATGGGAGGAAACCAGAATCTATCACCCCAAAATAGGCCCCGTTGCCAGAAGGGTTAGTTCGAGCTGAAGGCCGTCAAGAAGCAGCAGAGACAGGGAAGTTCTCCTGTTTTTTTTTTTTTTTTTTGGAAAACCCAAACGCAGGACGCAAATTTTCAAAGGCGTTTCCCCTCCCTCTCTATCAGGAAGGACAAAAGGAAACTGCCTGCAACTTTATTTTCTTATTTTGTTTTATTTATTTTTTAGATTGATTAATTAATTTAGAGAGTTAGAATGGGCATAAGTGCATGCAGAGGAGCGGAGGGAGAGAAAGAGAGAGAGAGAGAGAGAGAGAGAGAGAGAATCTCAAGCAGACTCCATGCTGAGCTCCATCCCACGACCCTGAGATCATGACCTGAGCCGAAGCGAAGAGCCGGATGCTGAACAGACTGAGCTACCCAGGCACCTCCCAGAAGCAACTTAAACCCTTCCCAGTGACCCCCTGCCTCATTCTCAAAGCCGACCCACCCTGGATTCTGCAAACTGTTCGCTAGGTGGCTGGGAGTTGGGCTCTGCTGAGAGCCACACCAGCAGGAGACCAGGCTCCCAGAAGGAAGACAGGCTCTCCCTCTTTGCTCTGCGTCCTGCCCAGGTCGCCTAGTCCAGCAGCCTAGACTGGGTGCCTGCAGTCCCAGTTCTAGCCCTCGCTTCCAGTCAGCAGTGTTCCCAGCACACACAGACCCAACCCCATCCCGGCCCCTTCAGAGACGCCAGCACCCAGCAGGACTGTGAGCCCCAGCTCCCAGCCCCCAGGGCTGCCCTGGGGCTCAGGATGCCAGCACCCAGGCTCTGAGTTTCAATTCTGCGGGGCGCCTGGTCCAAACTTCTGGTTTTTCTTTAACGGTAAAATACACATCATGTGAAATTTATCATTCTAACCACTTTAAGTGTACAGTTCAATGTTGATAAGAGTATGTGGTGGGTGCAACCGATTTCCAGAACTCGTTTCATCTTAAAGAATGGAAAACTTATCCCCACTGAACAGCAACTCACTATTTCTCCGTCCTCCCAGCCCTGGGCTGTCACCATTTTACTGTGTATCCACGAGTTTGATCGCTCTATGTATTTATATAAGTGGCATTGTACAGTATTTGTTCTTCTATAACTAACTTATTTCCCTTAGCGTGATATCCCGAACGTTCATGCACAATGAAACAGGTGTCAGAGTTCCCTTTCCTTTTAAGGCTGAAAAGTATCCCATGTATGTATGGACCATATTTCGTTTATCTGCTTACCATCCATGGACCCTCGGGGTGCTTCTGTCTTTTGGCTACTGTGAGTAGTGGGGCTGACAACACGGATATACAAGTGTCTTTGAGACCCTGCTTTCAATTCTTGGTATGTACCTAGAAGTGGAATTGCTGTATCATGTAGTCATTCTGGTGTTTATGTTCTGAGGAATTTCTAAGTGTGAATAACTCCAAACTCTCGCTTCTGTCCCCCACGCCACAGGGGTGGTCACTGTTCTCCCTGTGTTATTTTCATTATTTTTATTTCCTCAATAACTCTTTCTATTTAGTTGTGGATAATTTTGTCGCAGATTAAGTTTTGGAAGATAAACTTTACAACCCAATGTTTAGTTACAGGATCTCCAGCTGGGGTTGGGATTGGACTTGAGTGCTCCACAGCGTCCTGACTGGGTTCTGACAGCGATGCTCGTCCTGCCTGCTGAGTGAAGGACACATATATGTGTGACAGATGAAGGACACTCAGCACATCATCCGCGGGCTCCCCTTGTTTAGGTCTGGAACTGATCGCATTCCAGCCATGTCTCCACTCTGCCTTCCTTCCTTTCTTCCTTTTTTTTTTTTTAAGATTTAATTTGTTTATTTGAGGGAGAGAGAGAGAGAGAGAGAGAGAGAGAGAGCGAGCCAGCAGGGGAAAAGCACAGAGAGAGAGAGAGAGAGAGAGAGGGAGAGACAGACTCCCCACTGAGCAGGGAGCCCAATGCGGGGCTCGATCCCAGGACCCTGAGATCATGACCTAAGCATAAGGCAGATGCTCAACCGACTGAGCCACCCAGGTGCCGCCCCATGTGCTTGTATTTTTAACCAGACTAAAAACTGAGGGCAGGCAAGGGATGTGTATTGTGTGCCCTTCAGTAGGAGGTGGGACAGAGGACAGACAGACTTCCCACCTGGATGCAGGTTGGATAACAGTTCACACTGGGACATCAGAAGGTGAAGTTCTGGAAGGTGCCAAGATCAGACAGTCCCACCTCCTGGTCCTCCAAGGAGACCAGGAGCATCGAGAGGATTTTTGAGTCTCTGGGTTCCAGGACTGGCAGTAGCTGGTACTTGATACATACTCAGGGGATGAATAGGAGGAAGGAGAGGAGAGAGGTTGGCAGCAGGGTGGCGGTGAGGGAGAGGCAGGGGGCCAAAGCTAGAGTCCAAAAGTGATTTTTCCCAAAACTCACCTCAAAACTTGATTCTCTTCTTTCCCGGTCTAGTTCTGTTTCCACTGGATTATTCACATTTTTAACATTACCAATGTTGCCAAAAATGCCGTCTATTTTTCTATTGCTGCTGACCATTTAACCGTGACATAGTTGCCTGGCGTCCCTACAGCTGTCGCCCCACGTACCTGAGATGATGGTGCTCCAGCTGTCACCATTGAGAGCCTAGAGTGCAGGAAAACAAGACAAGATGCTCTGCTGCCTTAATTCTAGTGGGGATTTAATTTAATTAGCATCTGATTTACGCAATGTGCTTCTGACAGCTGTGTTTGTAGAGTATCCGTGGAAGCGAGAAATTACTCTCCACAGAAATCATCATCAAAGCTCATTTATCTTCCTGCTGCACCTGCCAGCCTTTGGCTGTGGGGACTTCACGGAGTTTCCAGTAAGTGACACTCCAGGGAGTGTCCTGGGGTCTGCCACGGGTTTTGTGCAGGCTCATTCCAGAACCTTTGTAGGATAAATCTGGAAATGGGGCTTTGGAGTTTTGACCAAAGGATGGGTGTTTTTTTAATGGTGAGTTTTAAGGCACATTAAGGATCTCAAATGAGAGAATCTCACCACTGGGGGCTAAGGAATGATCACAGCTGGGACATGCCATTCTCAATGCTCAGGAAGGACGTGGTGATCTGGGATGGACCACTCATGGCGGCCTCCCCTGAGGGCCCGGAGATGTGCAGAGGGGCCATGGGTTATCCAAGTTTTTAAGAACTAGTTATTGAATGAGTGAACAAATAAATAGCATCAAATGTGGTCAACGGCCAGCTCAGCTTTTCATCCTGGGCAGTCATTCACTGCTAACCCCATTCAATAAATCCATTACCCAGAGAATGAGTACATGAGTTTACAAGTTACTCTAACACTAGCAGGAGGCGTATAAGATCAGGGATGTTCTAACCAAGACCTGAGGAGGGAGGGTGACCATTGGAATAACAGCCCAAGGGAAGTGTCCAAAAACAGGTAAGTCTCAGAGAGGAAAAGCCTCAAAAACTGGTTTCCACAGACCCAGCACCTTGATAGCCTGCAGGGTGACTCAATAAAGCAAGACTGACTAGAAAACAGCACAGCAGGCCCCTCCCCAGAAGACAAGCCAAAAGCAAGAGGACAATAACCACAGGGTCCGCATAAAACTTTAAAACCCACAAATCAGGGGAAAATAATATATTAAGCTCCGGATACTGCCCTAAAATCTGTATATTTCTTTTTCCTTTCTGAAATACTTTTATTTTATTTTTTCACTGTTCCAAGATTCACTGTTAATACACTATACCCAGAGCTCCATGCAATACGGGCCCTCCTCAATACCCACCACCAGGATTGTCCTACCCCCCATCCTTGCCACTCCAAAACCCTCAGGTTCTTGCTCAGAGTCCACAGTCTTTCATGGTTCATTTCCCCCTCTAATTTCCCCCCATTCACCCTTCCTTTCCTTCTCACAATGCCCTCTATGTTTTTCCTTATGCTCCACACGTGAGACCAAAAGATAATTGACTCTCTCTACTTGATTTATTTCGCTCTGTATAATCTCTTCCAGTCCCGTCCATGTTGATACAAAAGTTGGGTATTTATCCTTTCTGATGGAGGCATAATATTGTATTGTATATATGGACCATATCTTCTTTATCCATTAATCTGTTGAAAGGCGTTTTGGTTCTTTCCACAGTTTGGCGATTGTGGCCACTGCTGCCATGAACATTGGGGTACATGTGGCCCTTCTTTGTACTACATCAGCTTCTTTGGGGTAAATACCCAGTAGTACAATGGCAGGATCATAGGGTAGCTCTATTTTTAATTTCTTGAGGAATCTCCACGCTGTTTTCCAAAGTGGATGCACCAACTTGCATTCCCACCAACAGTGGAGGAGGGTTCCCCTTTCTCCACATCCTCTCCAGCATTTGTTGTTTACTAGCTTGTTGATTTTGGCCATTCTAACTGGTGTAAGGTGGTATCTCAGTGTGGTTTTGATTTGAATCTCTCTGAAGGCTAAAGATGATGAACATTTTTTCATGTGTCTGTTAG
>CM052814.1:222967-234246 GCA_028533885.1 Nasua narica | reverse complement strand
TCATTCTTCCACATATACCTGTCCAGTTTTCCAAACACCATTTATTGAAGAGACTGTCTTCAACAGGATGTTTTTTCCTGTTTTTTTTTTTTTTTTTCCTGTTTTGTCAAAGATGATTTGACCATAGAGTTGCGGTTCCATATCTGGGCTTTCTATTCTGTTCCACTGGTCTATGTGTCTGTTTTTATGCCAGTACCATGCTGTCTTGGTGATCACAGCTTTGTAGTAAAGCTTGAAATCAGGCAATGTGATGCCCCCAGCTTTGTTTTTCTTTTTCAACATTTCCTTAGCAATTCAGGGTCTTTTCTGGTTCCATACAAATTTTAGGATTGTTTGTTCCAGCTTTTTAAAAAGAGCTGGTGGAATTTTGATCGGGATGGCATTGAAAGTAGAGATTGTTCTGGGTAGTACAGACATTTTAACAAAGTTTACTCTTCCGATCCATGAGCATGGAATACTTTTCCACCTTTTTGTGTCTTCTTCAATTTCTTTCATGAGTGTTCTGTAGTTCCTCGAGTATAGATCTTTACCTCTTTGTTTAGCTTTATTCCCAGGTACCTAATGGTTCTTGGTGCTACAGTAAATGGAATTGATTCTCTAATTTCCCTTTCCATATTTTCATTGTTAGTGTATAGGAAAGCAACTGATTTCTGTGCATTGATTTTGTATCCTGCCACGTTACTGAATTGCTGTATGAGTTCTAGTAGTTTGGGGGTGGAGTCTTTGGATTTTCCAAATATAGTATCATGTCATCTGCGAAGAGAGAGAGTTTGACTTCTTCATTGCCAATTTGAATACCTTTTTTTTTTTTTTTTGTCTGATTGCTGTTGCTAGGACTTTTGGGACTATGTTGAATGAGAGTGGCGAGAGTGGGCATCCCTGTCATGTTCCTCATCTCAAAGGGGAGGCTGACTATCACCAAACTGTGGAAAGAATCAAGATGCCCTTCAATAGATGAATGGATAAAGAAGATATGGTTCATATATACAATGGAATATTGTGCCTCCATCAGAAAGGATGAGTACCCAACTTTTGTATCAACATGGACAGGACTGGAAGAGATTATGAAGAGCTAAATAAATCGAATGGAGAGAGTCAATTATCTTTTGGTCTCACTTACGTGTGGAGCATAAGGAAAAACATGGAGGGCATTGTGAGAAGGAAAGGAAGCGTGAATGGGGGGAAAATAGAGGGGGAGATGAACCATGAAAGATTGTGGACTCTGAGCAAGAAACTGAGGGTTTTTGAGTGGCAGGGGTGGAAGGTAGGGCGAGCTTTGTGGTGGGTATTAAGGAGGGCACATATTGCATGGAGCACTGGGTGTGGTGCACGAACAATTAATCTTGTAACACTGAAAAGGAAAATACAAGTATTTGGGGGGGGGAAAGAAAGGCTGTCAGCTTTTCCCCATGGAGAATTATATTTGCTGTGGGATTTTCATAGACAGATTTTATGAAGTTGAGGAATGTTCCTTCTATCCCTATACTTTGAAGCGTTTTAATGAGGAATGGATGCTGAATTTTGTCAAATGCTTTGTCTGCATCAATTGAGAGGACCATGTGGTTCTTGTCTCTTCTTTTATTGATTTGTTCTATCACCTTGATTGATTTGGGAATGTTGAACCACCCTTGCATCCCAGCAATAAATTCCACCTGGTCATGATGAATAATCTTTTGAATGTGCTGTTGATCCTATTAGCGAGGATCTTGTTGAGAATCTTGGCATCCATATTCATCAGGGATGTTGGTCTGAAATTCTCCTTTTGGATGGGGTCTTTGCCTGGTTTGGCGATCAGGGTAATGCTGGCTTCATAGAAAGTGTTTGGAAGTTTGCCTTCTGTTTCTATTTTTTTGGAATAGTTTATGAGAATAGGTATTATTTCTTCCTTGAAGTCTTGGTAGAATTCCTCAGGGAATCTGACCGGTCCTGGACTCTTGGTTTTTGGGAGGTTTTTCATCACTGCTTCAATATCATTACTAGATATTGGTCTATTCAGGTTGTTAATTTCTTCCTGTTTCTGTCTTGGAAGTTTATAGGTTCCAGGAATTCATCCATTTCTTCTAGGTTGCTTAACTTATTGGCATATATCTGTTGATAATAATTTTTGATGATTGTTTCTATTTCCTTTGGATTAGTCATGGTCTCTCCCCTTTCACTCATAATTTTGTTAATTAGGGTCCTCTCTCTTTTCTTCTGGATGAGTTTGGCCAGTGGCTTATTGATATTATTGATTCTTTCAAAAAACCAACTTCTGGATTCATTGATGCATTCTACTGTTTCTCTGGTTTCTAACTCATTGATCTCTGCTCTAATCTTGATTATTTCCCTTCTTTTACATGGGGTTGGCTTAATTTGTTGTTGATTTTTCAGTTTTTTAAGGTGTAAAGAGAGCTGGTGGTTTCAGGATTTTTCAATTTTTTTGAGTGAGGCTTGGATGGCTATGTATTTCCCTCTTAGGACTATATTTGCCATATCCTATAGATTTTTTGATCGATGAGTATTCATTCTCATTGGTTTCCATGAATTATACAAGTTCATCTTTGATATCCTGGTTGATACAGTTATTAGTGAGCAGGTTTGTGTTTAGCCTTCAAGTATTTGAATTTCTTCCACACGTTTTCCTGTAATTGAGTTCCAGTTTCAAAGCATTGTGTTCTGAGAATATGCAGGGAATCATCTCAATCTTTTGGTATTCGTTGAGTCCTGATTTGTGGCCCAGTATGTTGTTTATTCTGGAGAAATTTCCATGTGTGCTCGAGAAGGATGAGTATTCTGTTGTTTTAGGGTGGAATGTTCTGTATATATCTATGAGGTCCATTTGGTCCAATGCGTCATTCAAAACTCTTGTTTCTTTATGATTTTCTGCTTAGTTGATCTGTCTGCTACTGAGAGTGGTATGTTATATTATCCTACTATTAATGTATTCATATCAGTATAACTCTTTATTTTGATCAACAGTTGGCTTATGTAGTTGGCTGCTTCCATATTGGGGGATAGATGTGTAGAATTGTTAGATCTTCTGGGAGGCTAGACCCTTTAAGAATGATGTAGTGTCCTTCTGTATTTCTGACTACAGTCTTTAACTTAAAATCTAATTTATCTGATATGAGAATCGCTACCCCAGCTTTCTTTTGAGGTCCATTGGCCTGAACGATGGTTCTCCACCTTTCACTTTCAGTCTGGCTGTATCTTTTGGTTCCAAATGTGTCTCTTGTAGACAGTATATGGACGGGTCCTGTCGTTTTATCCATTCTGAAACCCTGTGTCATTTTATGGGAGCATTTAGGCAGTTCACTCTGAGAGTGATTATTGATAGATAAGTATTTATTGATGTCATGTTGCCTGTGAAGTCCTTGTTTCTACAGATTGTAAATTTCTGTTCTAAGTCACTCATGGGTTTTTTCTACTTTTATCGAACCCTTTTAATATTTCTTTTAGTGCCTGCATGGTGGTCACATCCTCTTTTAATCCTTTCTGTTCTTAGAAGCTCTTTATCTCTCCATCCATTTTGAATGTCAGCCTTGCTGGATAAAGTATTCTTGGCTGCACGTTCTTCTTGTTTAGTGCCCTGAATATATCATGCCAGCCCTTTCTGGCTTGCCAGGTTTCTGTGGACAGGTCTGACGTCATTCTGATGGGTTTCCTTGTGTATGTGAGGAATCTCTTCCCCCTAGTTTCCCTCAGGACCTCTTGTCTAAAATTATAATTTGCAAATTTTACAATTATGTATCATGCTGTCTTTCTAGACTTATTGATCTTGGCGGGTGTCCTTTCTGCCTCTAAGACACGCACCCTTGTTCCATTCCCCAGATTGGGGAAATTTTCATTCAGAATTTGGTCAGCTATATCTTTAAGTCTTCTTTCTTTCTCTCCCCCCCTGGGATTCCAATAATTCTGATATTGAACATTTCACGGCATCATTTATTTCCCTAATTCTCTTCTCATGATTCCTAAGCATTTTGTTTCAGCTCTCCTTCTGACCTTTCTTCTTAACCCTTTGTCCTCTAGATCACTAATTTTATCCTGTCTCTGTAAGTAGCTGTTAGACTGCTTAGATTAGATTGGATCTCGTTGATAGCTTTTTTGACATCTGCTATACTAGCTCTCATTTCTGCCCTTAGAGATTCTATGTTGACATTAATGTTTTTCTCTATCTTATCCATTGCCTGGGTAATTGTTACCCTGCACTCCATTTTTGACATACTATTTATGTCCATTTCTCATAGTCCTGTGAGAGAGGGTGCAGTCTCTGGGCTTTTCCTCTGTTGGGTGTTCATCTTCCTAGTCATTTTGATGAGAAGTGGATGAGAGAAGGTATAGCTGAACATATCGCCCACAGTCCAGCTTGGGTGCACCCTGGAAGGTTTTGGAGCAATTGGAATTCACCACCAAAAAGAATGAATAAGGATAAAAAAAGGAGAGAGAGAGAGACAAAAAAAGGAAGGAATCCAAGCTAGAATGGACCCCTAAAATAAGATAAACAAACATGAACAAACATAAAGACTGACAAAAGTAAATGACAAGAAATAAAAGAACATAGTCAGAATGAACCACAAGAAAACGATTTATATAATACCAGAACAAAAGAAAATATGTAGGGACACTGAAAGAAGGATAAGATGGGAGGGTGGTTATAATTCCTCATCGGTGAGGAACTGTTATTTCAGGTCTTCCTGGGTTTTTTGTTGTATTAAGCCTCTAGTTGTAATGTTAAGTAGTTAAAAAAAATTCATAACACCCAGAAATGTGAGAATGAGTCAGTTAAAAAAAATAGGAAGAGAAAAAGAAAGAAAAAAAATTGTATCTATGAAATATACAGGTTTTAGGGTATTATCAGGAGCTTAATATATATAATTTCCCCTAATGTTGGGGATTTATAATTTTACAGGGACCATGTGGTTATTGTTTTGTGTATATATACACACACACATACACACACACACAAACAAAATACTTTTGTTTTTGGCTTGTCCTCTGGGGGAGGGTACTGCTGCGTTGTTTTCCAGTCAATCTTACTTGGGTTGAGTCGCCCTGCCTCCCAATCAAGGGGCTGGGCTCTGCAGAAACTGGTTTCTCAGTCCTTTGCTCCCTGAAGTTTTTTGGCCTTTCATAGCTTTTTCACCTTTTCGGGGAGTTCAAGCAAGGAATCTGCCAGTACATACGAAGACCTCCACATCACAGAGAAGCCTCAGTCTGCTCCCCTCTGGGTTGTCCAGAACACACACTCCCCTCCGCAAGTTTCTGCTCATAGTACAGCCTGTCAGAGGCGGTGCACACCCAGCCACCATTCAGTGGCCCCGTGAGGCCCTCACATGCCCCTGCATCCATGAGCAACCAAAGTCAGGAGCTATATTGGCCTAGGAAACTGGCTTCTGGTGGCTGCTGCTATGGAGATGGCTCTCTGGCCCCAGGCCCACACAGGGTGTACTCTGATTCCTGCCCCAGATTAGGCTGCTGTTGTTCTCTTCAGCACTGGCTAGGAGCGCCCAGACCCTGAGGAAGGCTCCAGATGTCTTGTGGTCCTAGAGCCTGCTGGCCAGGGCTTTCACTTTGTCTCTTAGGAGTTTGTGGGAGTGTACCCAGTCCAGGAAGTGCTGCACACAGAGGAAAGCTGCAGGCTCATAGATCACTGGGCTCTCTAAGGCGCTTGTTGGAGTGTGCCCCTCCCCCTAAATTGTGCAAGGTCACCTGGCGTGATCAGATTCCTGGCCAACATCTGGCCACTATCTCTCCAGCGCTGGCTGGGAGCACCCAGACCCTGCGTTGGGCCCTAGACGTCCTGCAAGCCTAGAGATCCCTCTGGCTAGAGATCCCACTGAGTCTCTTAGGAGTTTGCGGGAATGCACCCAGTCCATACAGGGAGTGCTGCACACAGAGAAAAGCTGCAGGCTCCTGGATCACACCAGACTCTCTAAGGCACTTGCAGGAGTGTGTTCCGCCCACAAAATGGTACAAGCAACGGAAAGCTGCAGATTCATCAACTGCGGACTGGATGCTCCGCCAGTCTCTCTTTGATGCGGGTGGTGTCTTTCCTGGGAACATAGGCTTAGGCCCATGCCCATGCCACTCCCTTCCATTAGTTGCTCCTCAGTACCTTTTGCTTTTTTTAAGTGTTTAACCGGACTCTAAGTTAATGCTGGTTCCCAACCACGGGGCACTTTACTTTGGGGTATTACTGTCGTTGGATCGCTTCTGGTGGCTCCCTCCCCCTTTTGTTTATCCTCCGATATAGGTTCAAGTGTTTCCGATTTGCTTTACCTCTCCACTGCTGTCTTCTGCTCCTGTAGAGATCCAGAAGTGAAAAATCTTGCTCCTCAGGCTGATTTCATGGGTGTTCAGCGTGTTCTGGTAGATATCCAGCTCACTTTAGGGGAAAGGTTGCAACAGAATCTCCTACTTCTCTGCCATACCCTCCCTTCAAAACCTGTATATTTCATAGATACAAGTTTTTTTCTTTTCTTTTCTTTTCTTTTCTTTTCTTTTCTTTTCTTTTCTTTTCTTTTCTTTTCTTATTTGTTCTCACGATTCTTGGTCTTTTAATTTTTTTAAACTACTTAACATTACAACTAGAGGCTTAATACAAAGGTACACCCAAGAAGGTCCAAAATAACTTTCTTCGCCCACATAGAAGATTTATAACCACCCCCATCTTATTCTTGTGTCAGTGTTTCTGTGTATTTGTTTTTGTTCTAGTATTATATAAATCTTATTCTTGGGGTTCATTCTGGCTGGGTTCTTTTATTTCCTGTCTTTACTTTTGTCGGTCTTTATGTTTGTTTGTGTTTGTTTTTGTATCTTATATATTTTATTTTTGGGATTCATTTTGCTGGGCCTTTTTTTCCCTTTTTTTCCTCTTTCTCTCTCTCATTTTCTTCTTTCTTCTTTCTTTTTGGTGGTGATTTCTAATTGCTCTGAAATGTTCCAGTGTATACCTTACCTGGATCGTGGTTGATATATTCAGCTATAAATCCCCTCAAACACTTCTCACCAGAATGACAAGGAGGAGGAACACCCAATGGAGGAAAAACCCAAAGACTGTACCTTCTCCCTCAGAACTACTGAAAATAGACATAAACACTATGTCTGAAAGGTAATGTAAGGTAACAATAAAACAGATAATAGCTAAGTTGGAGAAAAACATCAGTGACAACATAGAATCTGTAAGGGCAGAACTGAGACCCAACACAGCTGATGTTAAAAATGCTATCAATTAGATCCAATGTAACCTAAATAGTCTAACAGCTAGGGTAACTGAGACAGAGGATAGAATTAGTGATCTAGAGACAAGGTGCTAGAGACAAAAGATCAGGAGGAGGGCTGGAACAAACGGCTTAGAAACCATGAGAACAGACTTAAGGAAAAAAAAATGATGCCATGAAACATTGCAACATCAGAATTATTGGAATCCCAGATGGGATAAAGAAAGAAGCCTAGAAGATATAGCTGAACAAATTCTGGATGAAAATTTCAACAATCTGGGGAATATAACAAGTGTTCATGTCCTAGAGGCAGAAAGGATACCCCCCATGATCAACAAGTCTAGAAAGACACCCAGACACACATTGTAAAATTTGTGAATTATAATTTTAGAAAAGAGGTCCTGAGGGCAGCTAGGGGAAGAGATTCCTTACATACAGCTGAAGACCCAACAGAATAACATCAGATCTGTCCATAGAAACCTGGCAAGCCAAAAATGGCTGGCAAGATATATTTAGGGCACTAAATGAGGAGAACATGCAGCCAAGAATACTTTATCCAGCAAGGCTGATATTAAAATGTATGGAGAGATAAAGAGTTTCCAAGACTGGCAAGGTTTAAGAGTATGTGACCAAAAACCAACACTATAAGAAATATTAAGGGAGGTTCTATAAAAGAAGAAAGAAAACATGAGTGACACAGAACAGAAACTTACAATCTATAGAAAAAAGGACTACACAGGAAACATGATGTCAATAAATACTTATCTTTCAATAATCACTCTCAACGTGAACAGCATAAATGCTCCCATAAAGTGGCACAGAGTTGCAAAATGAATAAAACAACAGCATCTGTCCATATACTGTCCACAAGGAACATATTTGGAACCAAAAGATACATCCAGACTGAAAGTACAAGGATGGAAAAACATCTTTCATGGCAACGGGCCTCAAAGAAAGCTGGGGTAGTGGTTCTTATATCAGATAAATTAGATTTTAAGCTAAAGACTGTAGTCAGAGATACAGAAGGATGTTACATCATTCTTAAAGGATCTATCCTCCAAGAAGGTCTATATTTGTAAAAATGTATGCCCCCAATATAGGAGCAGCCAACTACATAAGCCAACTGTTAATCAAAAATGAAGAGTCATATTGATATGAATACATTAACAGTAGGAGATCTTAATACGCCACTCTCAGTAACTGACAGATCATCTAAACAGAAAATGAATAAAGAAAGAAGAGCTTTGAATGACAAATTGGACCACATGGAACTCATAGATATATATAGAACATTCCACTCTACAACAATACAATACTCATTCTTCTCGAGCGCACATGGAACTTTCTCCAGAATAGACCACATACTGGGCCACAAATCAGGACTCAACTGATACAAAAAGATTGAGATGATTCCCTGCATTTTCTCAGACCATAATGCTTTAAAACTGGAACTTAATTACAGGAAAAAGTTTGGAAGAAATACAAATACTTGAATTTCACACAAACCTGCTCTTAAATGACTGGATCAACCTGGAAATCAAAGATGAACTAAAACAATTCATGGAAACCAATGGAAATGAAGACACATCTGTCCAAAACCCTATGGGACACAGCAAAGGCAGTCCTAAGGGGGAAATACATAGCCATCCAAGCCTCACTCAAAAAAATAGAAAAATACCAAATACACCAGCTCTCTTTACACCTTAAAAGAACTGAAAAATCAACAACAAATTAAGCCAACCCCATGTAAAAGAAGGGAAATAAGATTAGAGCAGAGATCAACGAGTTAGAAATTAGAGAAACAGTAGAACGCATCAATTAGTCCAGAAGTTGGTTTTTTGAAAGAATCAATAAGATCGATAAGCCACTGGCCAAACTCATCCAGAAGAAAAGAGAGAGGACCCTAATTAACCAAATTATGAATGAAAGGGGAGAGATCACGACTAATCCAAAGGAAATAGAAACAATCATCAAAAATTATTATCAACAGCTATATGCCAAGAAGCTAAACAACCTAGAAGAAATGGATGCATTCCTGGAAACCCATAATCTTCCAAGATTGAAACAGGAAGACACTGACAACCTGAATAGACCTGTATCTGGTGAGGGGATTGAAGCAGTGATCAAAAACGTCCCAAAAAACAGGAGTCCAGGACCTGACGAATTCCCTGGGGAATTCTACCAAACATTCAAGGAAGATATAATACCTATTCTTCTGAAACTGTTTCAAAAAATAAAAACAGAAGGAAAACATCCAAACTCTTTCTATGAAGTCAGCATTACCCTGATCCCCAAACCAGGCAAGGACCCGATCAAAAAGGAGAATTTCAGACCAATATCCCTGATGACTATGATGCCAAGATTCTCAACAATATTCTAGCCAATAGGGATCCAATGGCACATTAAAATGATAATACACCATGACTCAGTGCGATTTATTCCTGGGATGTAAGGGTGGTTCAACATTCCCAAATCAATCAATGTGATAGAACAAATCAAGAGAGAAGAGAGAAGAACCACATGGTCCTCTCAATTGATGCAGACAAAGCATTTGACAAAATCCAGCATCTGTTCCTGATTAAAACTCCTAAAAGTATAGGGATAGAAGGAACATTCCTCAACTTCATAAAATCTATCTATGAAAAGCCTATAGCCAATATCATTGTCAACGTGGAAAAGCTGACAGCCTTTCCTTTGAGATCAGGAACACAATGAGGATACCACTCCCACCACTCTTGTTCAACATAGTACTAGAAGTCCTAGCAACAGCAATCAGACAACAAAAAGAGACAAAAGGAATTCAAATTGTCAAAGATGAAGTCAAACTCTCTCTCATCGCAGATGACATGATACTTTATATGGGAAACCCAAAAGACTCCACCCCCAAACTACTAGAACTCATAAAGCAAATCAGGAATGTGTCAGGATACAAAATCAGTGCACAGAAATCAGAAATGCTTTCTTATACAGTTTCAATGAAAATATGGAAAGGGAAATTAGAGAATCGATTCCATTTACTACAGCACCAGGAAACATAAGATACCTGGGAATAAACCTAACCAAAATGGTAAATGATCTGTACTCGAGGAACTACAGAAACTCATGACATAAATTGAAGAAGACACAAAAAGGTGGAAAAGCATTCCATGCTTATGGATCAGAAAAATAAACATTGTTAAAATGTCATTACTGCCCAGAACAATCTGTACTTTTTTTTAACAAATATTTTATTTTTTCCCCCAAATATGTTTTTTTTTAATTTTTTCAGTGTTACAAGATTAATTGTCCATGCACCACACCCAGTGCTCCATGCAATATGTGCCCTCCTCAATACCTACCACCAAGCTCAGCCAACTCCTTACCCCCACACCTCCAAAACCCTCAGATTCTTGCTCAGAGTCCACAGTCTCTCATGGTTCATCGCCCCCTCTGATTTATCCTCATTTACCTTTTCTTTCCTTCTCACAATGCCTTCAATGTTATTCCTTATGGTCCACATGAAAGTGGTAAATATCCTGTAGGACAATTGCAGGGTCATAGGGAAGCTCTAGTTTTAATTTCTTTTTTCCCCCAAAATATGTTTATTATTTTAGTGTTACAAGATTGGTTGTTGATGCACCACACCCAGTGCTCCATACAATACATGCCCTTTTCAATACCACCAACGGGCTCTCCCAACCCCCCACCTTAACCCCTGCAATCCCTCACTTCGTTGCTCAGAGTCAGTCTCTGAGCAACATGGTTGCTCACATGGTTCATCTCTCTCATGGTTCTCACATGGTTCATCACCCCCTCCGATTTCCCCCCATTCACCCTTCCCTTTCTTCTCACAATGCCCTCCATGATTTTCTTTATACTCCACATGTAAGTGAGACCATAAGATAATTGACTCTCTATGCTTGACTTATTTCAGTATGCAAATCTCTTCTAGTCCCGTCCATGTTGAAACAAAAGTTGGATATTCATCCTTTCTGATGGAGGCATAATATTCCATTGTATAGACATACCACATCTTCCTTACCCATTCATCTGTTGAAGGGCATTTTGGTTCTTTCCACAGTTTGGCGATTGTGGCCATTG
>CM052814.1:204191-222467 GCA_028533885.1 Nasua narica | reverse complement strand
ATGGAATATTATGCCTCCATCAGAAAGGATGAATATCCAACTTTTGTATCAACATGGACAGGACTAGAAGAGATTATGCGGAGTGAAATAAGTCAAGCGGAGAGAGGTTATTATCTTATGGTCTCACTTACGTGTGGAGTATAAAGAAAATCATGGAGGGCATCGTGAGAAGGAAGGGAAGGGCGAATGGGGGGAAATCGGAGGGGGTGATGAACAAAGAGAGACTGTGGTCTCTGAGCAACAAACTGAGGGTTTTGGAGGGGAGGGGGTGGGAGGTGGGTGAGCCTGGTGGTGGATATCGAGAGGGGCACGTACTGCATGGATCACTGGGTGTGGTTCATGAACAATTAATCTTGTAACACTGAAAAATTAAAATAAACGAATTTGGGGAGAAAAAAAGTAATAATATTGTTTCTTTTGTAAAAGTAAATGGAAGTCATGTGCACAAAACGGATGTACAGAGACAGAGAAAGAAAATGACAATATCAAGAAATCCAGCTAATTCTATCTCAGCATCAGGCCACCCTTTCCTTCTGCCAACTGTACCTTGATGATAACCCAAGGTAAAGTTTTTTCATTTCAAGATGCCCAGAGAAAGGGATTGGGCTTTTCATTTAGTAATTTATTATCCTCTACTGATTTTGATGGTGCTGGATCTCCCAGGGGGTCTTGGTTGCCCCTGTTAGGGGATTTGTAGGTGGTGGAATGATAAGAGCTGTGGGGCCAGCATGGCTGTGGGAGTGTAAGCCTTTTGTTTCTCAGTGCTGTGAGATCACTTCCTTCCAGAAATAGGGCTCAGCAGGGGTCAGACATGGCAGTGGAGCTCCACTATGTGAGCAGGCTGCCCTGTACAGTAAGCTCTTCACCTACAGGTTGTAACAGACACTTGACTTCACGGCTACTGAAGCTTGAAGGGTCACAAGGTATCCAAAAAGTTTCCTAAATGATTATGTGTTTGAAGAAAGGTGAAATCATAGATGATGACAAGCGGGAGAAATTTAGCTCATGTAAAACAGTCACTAGAGTTGTTAAAATAGTTATCTGTTTATGACAAAGGGTGAGAAGACAATGAACCTGCTATCCCACCCATCTTATCCCAAATTCTTCTTCTGCTTACTGGGTTGTGTAGAAGAAACCACTAAGCCTGGGATGTGGGAACATGCCAGCTTCTGGGCTGTCCTGTTTAAAGACAGACATTTCTAGCTTCATTCTATGTCAACAGTGTCCTCACACTAATCCTGGCAAGCAGAGTTGCTTCCCAGTGCCTCCAAGTCCACCTGCAAAGCAAGCCAGAGGCTGTGTGATGCATGTTGTGCATGGTTGTTATCTGGTTCTGTGGATCTCTAGCACAAATTACTCCTGCATCCCACAAGGCCAGCCAGCCAATGTCTCTGGGTGCCCTGGGTGTGAATTATGGGGCTGGTACTTATGCCACTGAACCAATGGCCTAAGTTAGCCACTTATGCATGGTAGTGCTCTGTAGAAGCCTGCAGTGGCCCAGAATGCAGAAACAGGGGATGTACACAGAACATGTAAGAAGGACACAATGACACCAGTGTCCACCTCATTTCCACCAGTTCTGCTGCTCTGTGGAACATAGGCTCGAACGTGGATAAGGGCAATGCATATTTCATGTCCGTGTGAAGTGCCCAGGGTCTGAAAGTTACCTAGCATGTGTGGTTATGGTCATGGGTCAGGGTCTCTCAGCACTGTGGTTTTAAACCAAAACCCCCTGCCATGGTCCTGATGTCCTGAGCCTCCATCTGCTTCAGGTGTCATCTGTATTTAGTTTCAGTCCCTGATTTCTTCAGCAACAAAGCAGACCCACTCTGGGTCCAAGGGAGTACTCTCTCCTTCACACCAGGACAATATTTTAAGGCAAGGCATTTAGTAAAGATTTGAGGTCCTGTGTTGGACTCTTGGAAGAATAGGTATTGTTTAAATATTACTTCATATTGCATAGAACTAGATTGAGTTGAATTGCTTCTTTCCATGTGGCTTCACTCAACAGCAATGCATTCATTAGTGCCAAATACGTACTGGATGCTGAACAGATCATGGGAATCAGTCCTTGTGCTCATGGAGGTAACATTCCTGGAGAAAGAACACAGTGCAGTAAAGCAATGCCAATGACTCCTGGGACCCATGTGTTAACTCAGGGAATGGACAGAGGGGAATGAGTGATGGACTAGTGTGTGGAGTTAGACCTTCTCTGAGTGGTTCCTGAAGGAATCCTAATTGGCCAAGGCACATGGAGATGGGAAACAGCACTCCAGCTGAGATAGCTAGTGA
Source organism: Nasua narica (assembly GCA_028533885.1). Lineage (NCBI taxonomy): Eukaryota > Metazoa > Chordata > Mammalia > Carnivora > Procyonidae > Nasua > Nasua narica. The sequence continues at coordinate 220,175 of CM052814.1, read as the reverse complement.
AATCAAATGACATGTGGAACTGTGGAACTCTAGCGTGGACCTCTACTCCTTGAAATCCACAGGAGGTCTGAGCAGGATGAGTGTGGAATTGTTTAGCTTTCACTTAGTCCCTCACAGGGAGAACAACTGAATGGGCAGAGAGTAGACAATCCAGGGATATGGGTGTGTGCCAGAAGGTAGTCCAGGAGGACACTGTCCTTTGGGCATAAGCGAGTAGGAGAGTGGGACCATTTGTTGAAGGGAATTGTGGTGACTGAATCTGGACTTATGAAGCACTGCCTCACAAAGATTTCTTCATTTTCACGGTGGAAAGCAGAGATCTACAGAGGCTTCTACATGTTGCAGCACAGCTATTATTCCTTGAGGTTCACTGTGTATTGTGATACTGAGAACACTGTTTCTGGTGAGTCTACCTCGGGCATAGTTGCAGTAGTGCCTGGATCACCCCTCAGGTCACAACCTTGAAGCCAGGTCCTCCCACTGCTGCCGCACTAAGTAGCATGGCATGAAAAAAAGTGAACCTATCGTCCATTTTTCAAAGAGGGATTGAAATGCCTGTCTTTGATCTCAGGGTCCTGGGATTGAGCCCCACATTGGGCTCCCTGCTCCGTGGGGAGCCTGCTTTCCCCTCTCCCTCTGCCTGCCTCTCTGCCTACTGATGATCTCTCTCTCTGTCAAATAAACAAATAAAATCTTAAAAAAAAAAAAAAAAGAAATACCTGTCTTTGAGAGCTTGGTTTAAGGACATCACTTCCATTTCAGGAAACCTAGTCGTTGAAAGAAAGGGACAGGGTTAAATTTTGTCAGCAGAGTTTCCCAAGGAGATGTTTTTAATAACTCTGAATAAATGGACTCCCCCATCTGTAGGACCTGAAATGATGGACTATGCAGAGAGGTGCTCTGGAAGAAACAGTTTGAAATGCCCAATCTCATTTAGGGAGTTCAAGGATGGTCTCCTTATCCTAATTGGGGTGATCTGAAAAGTCAACTTACTCCAGCATTTCTGTGTGATGGGTTTCTCCACCGCAAGAAGAGAGGCTGGATTTAGTTAAAGACAGCAAGAGGTTATCAATCAGGAAATAAATACATGGGGGTTGTGGCCCAGTGAAGCCTGAACCAGCGCTGGTAATGGGCCTGGGAGTATGCATTAAGGGAAAACTCTCCATGAGACCCATGATCCTTTACTCATTGGTGAGTGGTGTGTTTCCCCTAGGGAGGGCCTAGATAGATGTGAAGCTGCCCACACCTGCCCCAGGCTGATGTAGAGAGAGGGAGTGACTGGCCTTTGGGGCTTTCAGGCGAGCTGACTACAAGAAACTATTCCCTTTGTGAATCCACTGTGATGAGTGACTTTTGACTTAAAAGTCAAAAGACTATTTGACTTAAAAGTCAAATGAGGGGAAAGGTTTTTCCCAAAGTGGAATTTGCCAAAATGGGTAGGGGATGGGAATGTATGTCTAATTTCACCCAAGTCAGCACACCAACTCAGAGCTCACCCCTTCTATGTGGCCTGGGCTCTCTCAGCAGGACCTGGGGGATGCTATCTAGGAAGATGGCTCTAGTAAGAGGGGTCACCTTAATGTAATTTTTCAGCAAGCCTAACATCAATGCCAGCCATCCCAGTAAGCCCATCCTTCCACCATGATAAAATAAACTTCTCAAACGATGTCAATACACAGAACACACTTTTCCTGAAAACTTTCCCCTCCCAAGTAGACTGGACCTTTAAAAAGTCCTGATGTATCTATCCCCAGAAATAAATTCAGCAAACAACTTGATTTAGCTTGCATATACCCTCATCTCTGTCTGTAGGGAAAAGCCACAAAGATGTGACTTTCAACAAATGTTGCACTACAACTTTCCAGCTGTTTCTGCCTGGCTTTTGTGTGCTTCTTTTGGTTTGAGCACATAACAGGGGTTGTCAATGCTAGCCACACTCCTGTATACCACCAAGTGCTCACATACCAGATTGAAGAAAATCCAGTCTCATGACATAACACCCCAAATATTCCAGATGTATAACTAAGAACATTCACCATGCTAAAGTCCAGAAAAATGTCATCTTGAACATGCTATACAATCCAAAGACCAAATTCAATGATGACCTATGTGGTGATACCCAATTTTGAAAAAACCATCCTAAAAATGCTTCATTAAGCAATTGCAATTGTGGTTAAAACCAATGAAAGTAAGTCTCAGAACAGAAGCAAAGTTAAAAAGAAGAACTTAAAAAGTAATTAGAACCGAAAAATAAAGGGGTGCTTGCGTGGCTCAGTCATTAAGTGTCTGCCCTTGGCTGAGGTCATGATTCTGGGGTCTTAGGATCAAGCCCTGCATTGGGCTCCCCACTCAGTGGGAAGCATGCCTCTCCTCTTCTCTGACTCCCCCTGCTTGTATTCCCTCTCTCGCTGTCTCTCTCTCTCTCTCTGTCAAATAAATAAATAAAATCCTTTTAAAAAAAGAAAAAAATAACTGAAAATATACTAACCATAATTTTTACCACACACTAACTGGGCTCACACACTAAATGGGCTCAATAAAACAATGATGATGACAGGGATAAAGCCAGTATTGGAAAGTAGAACAACAGAAACACTGATTCTGGAGAGAAAAGAGACCAAAAAAAAAAAAAAAAAAAAGCAAGAAAGAAAATAAAGGAAGGAAAGAAAAAGAATGGGAAAAAAGGAAAAGGAAAAGAAAAGAAAAAAAAGAACAGAACCCCCAGTAGGGTTAGGACCCTCATGATGTGGTTGGCATACTTATGAGAAGAGACACCAGGGAACTTGCACTCTATATGCACACCTACAAAGAGATGTTATGTGAGCATACAGCCAGAAAGTTGACCATTGACAAACCTCCAGGAAGAGGCATTTTGCCACAACCTGACCACACTGGTGCCTTCAGTTGGACTTCTATGCTACAAACTGTGAGAAACTATATTACAGAAATACATTAGCCATTGTCCAAAGTTAGATTTTGGTACATTTTTATACAAGACTATAAAGCCAGATTCATAGGTTATAACATAGGACCTTATCAAGATTTAAACCTCCTATTCTAGTAATGATCCTGTTAGGAGCATGAAATGACAAGTTATGGATTAGGTGAAAATATTTACAAATGACATATCTGACAAGGAACTTCTATCTAGAATATGTAATAAACTCTTAATGGCAACATAGATTCATTAAGGGCAGCAGTGAGAGCAGATCTGGCAGAACTTAGAAATGTTATCAATGAGATACAATCTGATCTTGGTAGTCTAACAGAGTAGATGAGTCAGATAAGTAATTAGTGATACTGAAGACAAACTGATAAAATAGAAGGAGCAGGAGAAGGCATGGAACAGTTTAAAATCCATGAAAACAGAATTAGAGAAATAAATGATGTCATGAAGTTCCAATGTCAGAACTATTGGGATCCCTGAGGGAGTGGAGAGAGAGAGAGGACAAGAAGATATATTTGACCAAATTGTAGTTGAGAATATCCCTAATCTGGGGAATGAAACCAGTAATCATATCCTAGAAGCAGAGAGGACATCCCTCCAAGACCAATGCAGGCAGATCAACCGCCAGGCATGTAATAGTAAAACTCAGAAATCTTAGAACCAAGGAAATAATTTTAAGGGCAATTAGGGGGAAACATTCCTTATGTACAGAGGGAGGAATATCAGAATAATGTCAGACCTGTCCACAGAGAGGTGGCAAAGCAGAAAGGGCTGGCAAGACCTATTCAGGGCATTAAATGAGAAGACCATGTGGCCAAGCATTCTTTTTCTGGTAGGGCTTTCATTCAGAATAAATGGAGAGATAAGAAACATACAGGACCAACAGAGACTAAAAGACTATGTGATCCTTAATTCGATTGTTGAAGAAATATTAAGGGAGAAGCTCTATAAAAGGAGAAAGTCCCCAACACTGAAATAGAACAGAGATATACAAAGACTTTCCAGAGAAACAAGGGCATTAAAGGCAACACGATGAGAATAAAACCTTATCAGTAATTGCTCTGAACATGAATGGCTTAAATGCTCCCATAAAATGACAAAGATTGTAGACTGGACATAAACACAGGACCCACACACATACACTGTCTACAAGAGACTCATTTTATTGTTGTTGTTGTTGTTTTAATTTAATTTTATTTTTCATTTTTCCAAGATTCATTGTTCATGCACCCACCTATTGCTCCATGCAATACGTGCCCTCCTCAATACCCACCACCAGGCTCACCCAACCTCTCACCCAACGCCCCTCCAAAACCCTCTATTTGTTTCTCAGAGTCCACAGCTTTTCATGTTTCATCTCCCCCTCCAATTTCTCCCATTTTGCCCTTCCTTTATTTCTCCAAAAATCCTCTGTATATTTCCTTATGTTCCACCTGTAATTGAAACCATATGATAACTGGCTCTCTGCTTGATTTATTTCAGCCAACATAATCTATTCCATTCCTGTCCATGCTGATACAAAAGCTCTATATTCATCCTTTCTGATGGAGGCATAATTTTCCATTGTATATGTAGATGATATCTTCTTTAACAATTCATCCACTGAAGGGCATCATGATTCTTTCCACAGTTTGGCTATTGTGGCCATTACTGTTATGAACACTGGGGTACATGTGGACCATCTTTGTACTACATCTGTATCTTTGGGATAAATACCCAGTAATGCAATTGCAGGATCATAGGATAGCTCTATTTTTAGTTTTTTCAGGAATCTCCACACTGTTTTCCAAAGTAGCTATACCAACTTGCATTCCCACCAATAGTGGAAGAGGGTTCCCCTTTCTCCTCTCCAACATTTGTTGGCTGTCTTGTTGATTTTGGCCATTCTAACTGGTGTAAGGTGTTATTTCAGTGTGGTTTTAATTTGAATCTCCCTGATGGCTAATGATGATAAACATTTTTTCATGTGTCTGTTAGCCATTTGTATTTCTTCTTTTGAGAAGTGTCTGCTCTTGTCTTACCCCATTTTTTGACATGATTGTCTGTTTTCTGAGTGTTGAGTTTGAGAATTTTTTATAGATCTTAGATATCAGACCATTGTCTGTAGTGTCATTTGCGAATATCTTTTCTCATTCTGTGAGTTGCCTGTTTGTTTTGTTGGCTGTTTCCTTTGCTGTGCAGAAGATTTTTATCCCCATAAAGTCCCAAACATTCATTTTTGCTTTTGTTTCTTTTGCTTTTGGAGAAGTCTTGAAAGAAATACCTGTGGCCAATGTCGAAGAGGTTACTGCCTATATTCTCCTCTAGGATTTTCATAGTTTCTACTTCACATTGAGTTCTTTTATCCATTTCTAGTTTACTATGTGTATGGTGTAAGAGAATGGTCAAGTTTCATTCTTCTATATATAGATGGCCAATTTTCCCAGCACCATTTATTGAAGAGACTGTCTTTTTTTCCAAGGGATATTCTTTCCTGCACTGTCAAAGAGTATTTGACCATAGAGTTATTTGTTGATATCTGGGATCTCTACTTTGTTCCACTGGTCTATGTGTCTCTCTCTCTTTTTTTTTTTTTTTTTTGCCAGTATGAAGCTGTCATGGTGAACACTGCTTTGTAGTAAATCTTGAAATCAGGCTACGTGATGCCCCCACATTTGTTTTACTTTTTCAATATTTCATTAGCAATTCAAGGTCTTGTCTGGTTCCAGAAAAATTATGAGATTGTTTGTTCCAGCTCTTTGAAAAATTCCGGTGGAAATTTGATCAGGATGACTGAAAGTGTAGATTGCTCTGGGCAGTATAGACATTTTACCTATGTTTATTCTTGTGATTCATGAGCATTGAAGGCTTTTCCCACTTTTTGTGTCTTCTTCAAATTCTTTCATGAGTGTTCTGTAGTTCCTTGAGTACAGATCCTTTACTTCTTTGGTTAGGTTTATTCCCAGGTATCTTATGATTTTGGGTGCTACAGTAAATGGAATCGATTCTCTAATTTCCCTTTTCATCCTTTCAGTTAATGTGTAGGAAAGCCACAGATTTCTGTGCATTGATTTTGTATCCTGTCACTTTATTGAATTGCTGTATGAGTTCTAGTAGTTTGTAGGTGGAGTCTTTTGGGTTTTCCATATAAAAAGGATCATGTCATCTGCAAAGAGAGAGAGTTTGATTTCTTCATTGCCTATTTGAATACCTTTTATTTCTTATCATTTTCTGAATTTTTCTGTTAGGACTTCTGGTACTACGTTGAACAAGAGTGGTGAGTGTGGACATCCTTGACATGTTCCTGATTTCAAAGAGAAGAATATCATCTTTTCCTCATAGATAATGATATTCAGTGTGGGCTTTTCATAGATAGATTTTAAGAAGTTGAGGGATGTTCCTTCTTTAACTATACTTTCAAGAGTTTTAATCAGGAACAGATGCTGTATTTTGTCAAATGCTTTCTCTACTTCAATTGAGAGGACCATATGGTTCTTCTCTCTTCTCTGGTTGAATTGTTCTATCATCTTTATGGATTTTTAAATTTTTAACCTGGTTTGGGGATCAGTGTATTTCTGACTTCATAGGCGGAGTTTGAAAGCTTTCCTTTTGTTTCTATTTTTTGATAAAGCTTCAGGAAATTATGTGTTATTTCTACCTGAATGTTTGGTAGAATTCACCAGGGAATCTTTCATGTCCTTGCTATTTTTTTCGGAGGTTTTTGAGTACTGCTTCAATTTCATTACTAGTTATTGGTCTATTGAGGTTGTCAATTTCTTGTTGTTACAATCTTGGAAGTTCATACGTTTCCAGGAATGCATCTATTTCTTCTAGTTTGCTTAATGTATTGATAATAATATCTGATGTTTGTCTCTATTTTCTTGGTGCTGGTCATGATCTCTCCCTTTTCAATTCATAATTTTATTAATTTTTGTCCTCTCTCTTTGCTGTTGTATTACTTTGGCTAGTGGTTTGTCAATCTTATGGATTCATTTACAAAATTAACTTCTAGTTTTATTGTTGCATTCTACTGTTTCTCTAGTTTTTAACTCATTGATTTCTGCTATAATCATGATTATTTCCCTTCTTTTGCATGAGGTTCGCTGAATTTATTGTTGAGTTTCTTGTTCTTTAAGGTGTAAAGAGAGCTGATGTATTCAGGATTTTTTAATGTTTTAGAATTAGGCTTGGATGACTATATATTTCCGCTTAGAGCCACTTTTGCTGTATACCATAGGTTTTGGACCAATGTGTCTTCATTCCCATTGGTATCCCATGAACTTTTTTAGTTCTTTGATTTTCTGGTAGATCCAAACATTGTTAAGCAAGATGGTCTTACCTTGCAAGTGTTTGAATTCCTTTTAAACTTTTTCTTGTGTTGACTTCCAGTTTCAAAGGACTGCTGTCTAAGAATATGCAGGGAATCATCTCACTGTTTTGGTATCAGTTGAGTCCTGGTTTGTGACACGGTATTTGTTCTATCTTGGAGAAAGTTTCATGTGTGGTTGAGAAGAATGCATATTCCGTTGTTTTAGGGTAGAAAGTTCTGTATATTTCTATGAGATTCTTCTGGCCCAATGTGTCATTCAAACTTGTTGATTGTTTATTCATTTTCTGCTTGAATGATCTGTCTATTACTGAGACAGGCATGTTAAGACCCCTACAATTAATGTATTCATATCAATAGGAATCTTTATTTTCTTAACAGTCGACTTATGTAGTTGTCTGCTCTTATACAGGGGACATAAATATTTACAGCTGTTAGAACTTCTCAGGGATAGACCCATTACAAATGATGTAGTGTCCTTCTGTAACTCTGATGATAGTCTTTAGCTTAAAATCTAACTTATGTGAAATGACAATCACTACCACAGCTTTCTTTGAGTCTGGTTGTCATGAAAGATGGTACTCTATCCCTTCACTTTTAGTGTGTATGTATCTTTAGGTTCCAAAAGTATCTTTTGTGGACAGCATGTGGATGGGTCCTGTCATTTTTTCCAGTCTCCAACCGTGTGCCATATTATGGGAGAATTTAGGTTGGTCACGTTGAGAGTGACTATTAAAAGATAAGTTTGTATTGACATCATGTTGCCTGTGAAATCCTTGTTTCTATAGATTGCAAGTTTCTGTTCTGTGTCATTCTTGGGTTCTTTCTTCTTTTATAGAACCCCCATTATTATTTCTTGTAGTGCTGGCTTGGTGGGCACATACTCTTTTAATCCTTGAGGATCTTGGAAGCTCTTTATCTCTCCATCCATTTTGAATGTCAGCCTTGCTGGATAAAGTATTCTTGGCTGCATGTTCTTCTCGTTTAGTGCCCTGAATATATCATGCCAGCCCTTTCTGGCTTGCCAGGTTTCTGTGGACAGGTCTGACGTTATTCCGATGGGCTTTCCTCCATATGTAAGGAATCTGTTCCCCCTAGCTGCCCTCAGGACCTCTTGTCTAAAATTATAATTAACGAATTTCACAATGATGTGTCTATATGTTCTTCTAGAGTCATTGATTTGATTTTGGGGGGTCTCTTTTCTGCCTCTAGCATATGAACACTTGTTCCATTCCCCAGTTTGGGGAAATTTTCATCCAGAATTTGTTCACCTACATTTTTTACTCTTCTGTCTTTCTCCACTACCTGAGGGAGTCCAATAATTCTGACATAGATACGTTTCATGGCATCATTTATTTTCCTAAGTCAGTTCTCATGGTTTCTAAGCAGGGTGCTACAGCTCTCCCCCTGCCCTTTCTTCTCTATCACTTTGTCTTCTAGATCACTAATTCTATTCTCTGTCTCAGCTACCTTAGCTGTTAGACTATTTAGCTTAGATTGGATCTCTTTGATAGCATTTTTACATCAGCCATATTGGTTCTTTCTTCTGCCCTTAGAGATTCTATGTTGTCCATTAATGTTTTTCTGCAATCTAGCCATTATATGGATAACTGTTGCCCTGAATTCCCTTTCTGACATATTGTTTATATCTATATCCAATAGTTCTGAGGGAAGGGTGCAGTCTCTGGGTGTTTCCTCTGGTCGGTGTTCCCTCTCCTAGTCATTCTGTTTAGATGTGGTTGAGGATGTATAGCAGAATAGATCAAGCACGATTCATGCAATGTGTACTCTGGAAAGTTATGGGGCAATCAGAATTCATCACCAAAAAGAAAAAAAAAAAAAAAAAGAAGAGAAAAAAGAGAAAGCCAAACCACAATGAGCCCTTAATTAAGATTTCTATGGTTTATGAACAGACACAAACATTCAAAAAGACCAACAAAATAAATGACGAAAAAAAAAAAGAACCCAGCCAATAAGAATCCCAAGAATAAGATTTGTATAATACCAGAACAAAATCAAATACACAGAGACACTGACTGAAGAATAAGTCATGAGGGCGGTTGTAAATCCTGATGTGGGCCAGGATGGTTATTTCAGTTCCTACTGGGTATATCTTGTTATCTTTGTTAAAGGACTCAACTTTCCAGAGATAGAGGGAAATTTAAACTCATTTATATATAGGGGTATTATTGAATAGGGAAAAAGATTACCTTGGAGCTTATATCTATATGTGTACTTTAAAAAAAAAAGAAGAGAAGGAAAAGAAAGATAGACACATGTATATGTATGAAAAAACTTTATGTTAAAATTTATTTGGAATATGTTGTTTTAAACCTCTAGTTGTAATGATAAGTAGGTTTAAAATGTTAAAAAAAAACAATAATCATGAGACCAAATTAAAAAAAAAAGTTGTATCAATGAAATATACAGGTTTGGGGGCAATACCGGGAGCTTTATATATTGTTTTCCCCTGATGATAAGGTTTACAGTTTTATGGGGGTTCCTATAGTTATTGTCCACTTATTTTTGGCTTTTTTTCTGGGGGAGGGGCTTCTGCATTGTTTTCTGATTAAATCTTTCTTGGGGTGAGTCACCCTGAAGGCTATCAAGAGGTTGGGCTCTGAGGAAACTGGTTTATCACGCTTTTGCTCTCTGGAAGTTTTTATTCTTTTGCGGCTTTTTCTAGGATCTGAGCAAACAATATGCCTGTTTCCAGAACTCCTCCTTTAGAAAATCCTCAATCTACTCCACTCTAGATGGTCCAGATCATGCAGAGTCCCCCTCTGCAGACTCCACTGCACACTGCAGCCTCCCATAGGCAGTGCACACCACCAGCCACCATCCCAGTGTTTGCCCAAGGCCATCGCCTGTCATTGCAACCCCAGACCAATAAAACCATCAATGATATCAGTCCTTGGAGCTCATTTCCAGTGGATGCCATTGCCGGGATTGCTTTCTGGGGTTCAGGTCCATGCTGAGTGTGCTCAGACCACAGGACAGGACACAGAAGGCCCACAGAACCTCCAGGTGGCGCCCACACCAAGCTTTCTCAGGCACAGCCAGGAGTGCTCTCAGACTCCATGGAGGGCCACAGAAGACTGTCACTGGTGCCCATATCATGTTCTCTCAGGTGCAGTCAGGAGTGCTCTCAAATCCAGTGGAGTGCTGTGGAGGATCACTGGCTGGTGCTCATACCAAGCTCTCTTAGTTGCAGGCGGGAATATGCCCAGCCCAGCAGTGGTGCAGGGAGCAGAAAGCCAGGGGCTTAGGGATCACAGGCTGGAGGCAACTCCAGATTCCCTCTGACACCGATGGTAGCTGGCAGTGACTGTCCTGGGTTCCTGGGCTTAGGCCGATGCCCATATCTGCCTGAATCCACTGGTTGTCCTCCATATCTTAGGTTTATTCCTAGGTATCTTATGATTCTTGGTGCTATAGTAACTGGAATCTATTCTATAATTTTCCTTTCCATTTTTTCATTGTTAGAATATAAGATATCAACTGAGTACTGTGTATTGACTTTGTATCCTGACACATTACTGAATTGCTGTATGAGTTCTAGTAGTTTGGTGGTGGAGCCTTTTTGGTTTTCCAAATAAAGTATGATGTCATCTGCAAAGAGAGTTTGACTTCTTCTTTGCCGTCTTGAATACATTTATTTCTTTTTGTTGTCTGATAGATGTTGCTAGGACTTCTATACTCTGTTGAACAAGAGTGGTGAGAGTGAGCATCCTCATCCTGCTCCCTTCACAAAGGGAAGTCTGTCAACTTTTCCCCACTGAGAATGATTATCATGGTAGGCTTTTCATAGAAGTTGAAGAATGTTACTTTTATCCTACTTTGAACAGTTTTAATCAGGAACCTATGGTATATTTTTTCAAATTCGTTTTCTGCATCAATTGAGAGAACCTTGTGGTTCTTCTCTCTGCTTTCATTGATTTGTTCTATCGCCTTGATGGATTTGCGAATGTTGAACCAGGGTGCAAGCATTCCATGGATAAATCCCACCTGGTCATGGTGAATAAACTTTTTAATGTGCTGTTGGATCTTATTGGCTAGGATATTGTTGAGAATCTTGGCAGCAATGGCCACAATTGCCAAAGGTGGAAAGAACCAAGATGCCCTTCAACAGACGGATTGATAAAGAGGACATAGTCCACATATACAATGGAATATTATGCCTCCATCAGAAAGGATGGATACCTAACTTTTGTATCACCATGGACGGGACTGGAAAAGAGTATGGTGAGTGAAATAAGTCAAGCAGAGTCAATTATCATATGGTTTCCCTTAGGTTTGGAGCATGAGGAAAGACATGGAGAACATTGTGAGAAGGAAAGGAATGTTGAACTGGGGGAAATTAGAGAGGGAGACGAAGTATGAGAGACTGTGGACTCTGAGAAACAAACTGAGGGTTGAGGGGAATGGAGGTTTGGGTGAGCCTGGTGGTAGTTATTGTGGTGGGCATGTATTGCATTGAGCACTGGGTGTGGCGCATGAACAATGAATCTTGGATCCCTAAAAAAATTAATTAAATTAAATTAAATTAAATTAAATTAAATTAAAAAGAAATGGAGAAATATTCATTGCTTATTGATTGGAAGAACAAATACTGTTAAAATGTCTACTACCTGGGGGGGGGGGAGGCAAGATGGCAGAGGAGTAGGGGATCCTATTTCAACTTGTCCCCTGAACTTATCTGGGTATCTACCAAACCATTCTGAACACCCATGACATCAGATTGAGGTGTAAGAATATACATCTGGTTCTCCACTAGTTGAAAATCTGTTCTTACAGTATGAAATACGAGTTGTGATTCTCTGGGCTGATATTTGAAGAGAAACAGAAGGGGGAAGGAGCCACTATAATGTGGCCCTGAGAAGTTGAGATAACACCAGAGCACAAAGCAGCCCATGCTAGGGACCAGAAATAGAGTCACAGACTGGTAGCAGGGGGAAAGGACTTTAGTGCATCCCCTAGAAAGGATCCAGGACCTGTGGGTGCCCATGCATGAACCAGAGGCGGCTCGTGGCTTTAGAAGCACAAAGGGCAGAGTAACGTCCACCCCTGGGGTCAAACTCAGGGAGAATTGTTGTGCAGCACAACATCAGGTAGGCTTCGGTTTTTAGCAGTGCAGAGAGAAGTGGAAACGTGTCCAGAGAGATAAGTGAAGAACAGACTATGATTTCCCTGTTCCAGGAGAGTGATTTGAATATGGACACTTTGACTCTCAGAAGAGATGTCAAAAGCTTCCAGAGATCAAAAGCTCAAAAAACAGGTTTCCACTGAGGTCACCCCCCCAACAAGGGGCAGTGCCACTCTGCCTAATCAGGGTTGCCTGAGAAACAGTGTGGCAGACCCTCCCCCAGAAGCCAAGATGAAATAACAAGATGACAAAAACTCTCATGTCCCTATAAAACAGGTTCATCTTGTTTGGGTTGTGGTTAATACTTTAGACTCTGTACATTCCCTAGAACACCCCTCAACAGAATGACTAAGAAGAGGAATCCCCAACAAAGATATGAACCTGAGACTGTGGCCTCTGCCAAAGACTTAAGGGAATTGATATAAGCAAGATGTCAGAGATACAGTTCAGAAAAGCAATTATGAAGTTGATATCTAAGCTTGAGAAAAATATTAGCTACTGTACGGAATCTTTAAGGGCAAAAATGACATATAATAAGGTTGTACGTACAAATGCTATAAATGAGATGCATTTTAATTTAATTTTATTTTTTCCACTGGTCCAAGATTCATTGTTTACACACCACACCCAGTGCTCCGTGCAATACATGCCCCCCTTATAAGCCCCTGACAAACTCACCCACACCCACCCCCTCATTTCAAAAACCTTCAGTTTGTTTCTCAGTGTCCAGTCTCTCATGGTTCTACTCCATCTCCAATCTCCCCCAGTTCACTTTTCCTTTCCTTCCCCTAATGTCCTCCATGTTATTTCTTATGTGCCACAGGTGAGTGAAACCATATGATAATAGAGTTTTTCTGCTTCACTTATTTCACTCAGGATAATCTACTCCAGGCTTCTCCATGTTGATACAAAAATTGGGTATTCATTGTTTCTTTTTTTTAATATTTCACTTATTTATTTGGCAGAGAGAGAAAGATTACAAGTATGCAGAGAGGCCGGCAGAGAGAGAGGGGAGAGCAAGCTCCCTGCTGAGCAGAGAGCCAATGCTGGCCTTGATCTCAGGACCCTGAGATCATGAGCCAAGTCAAAGGCAGAGGCCTAAGCCACTGAGCCACCCAGGCCAACCAGGTATTCATGTTTCTGATGGAGGTGTAATATTCCATTGTATATACGGACCATATCTTTTTTCTTTTTTATTCTTTAAGATTTTTATTGAAGTATAATTTACATACCATAAAAGTATTATTTATATACCATAAGTTCATCTCTTCTTAAGTGTACAATTTAATAATTCTTAGTTTGTGAGCTTGTGCAAACATCACCAGAATACAGCATTAGAATATTTCTATATGTATGTCATGCCCCATTTGCTTTTGATTCCCATTATATCCCTGACTCCAGGTAACCACTGGTTTAAACTTTATCTAATGTAACATGAGTAGTCTTTTGTATCTGACTTCTTTCACGTAGGGTAATATATACGTTTTAAGTTACCCATGTTGTAGCATATGTCAATACATTTTTACTGCTGAAAACTATTCCATTGCACAAATGTATCACCTTGTCTTTAGGTATTTTCTATATCATGGATATTTTGGACATTTCCCATTGTAGTCTATTTTGAATAATGTGACTAAAACATTGGATACAGGCCTTTTTTATTTTCTTTTTAAAAATATATCATTTAGACAGTCTTGTTAATAAATGGTGCTGGGAAAACTGGACAGCTATATGCAGAAGAATGAAACTTGACCATTCTCTTACACCATACATGAAGATAAAGTCAAAATGGATAAAATACCTCAACGTGAGGCAAGAATCTATCAAAACACTAGAGAAGAACATAGGCAGCAACCTCTATGACAATAACCACAGAAATTTCTTTCAAAACCTTTCAGAGAACAAAAGCTCAAAAAACAGTTTTTTTTCCTGTTTTTTTTAAGGCAAATCTCCAAAGGCAAAGAAACAAAAGTGAAAATAAACTTTTTGGACTTCATCAAGATAAAAAGCTTCTGCACAGCAAAGGAAGGAGTCAATAAAACAAACAGATAACCCACAGAATGGGAGAAGATATTTACAAATGATACAACAGGCAAAGGTCTGATATCTAAGAACTATAAGGAACTCCTCAAACTCAACACTCAAAACAGATAATCACATCAAAATTGGGCAGAAGACATGAACAGACACTTCTCCAAAGAAGACATACAAATGGCTAACAGACACATGAAAAAATGTTCATCATTTTTAGCCATCAGGGAGATTCAAATCAAAACCACACTGAGATACCACCTTACGCCAGTTAGAATGGCCAAAATCAACAAGACAGTCAACAACAAATGCTGGAGAGGATGTGGACAAAGGGGAACCCTCCTCCACTGCTGGTGGGAATGCCAGTTGGTGTGGCCACTTTGGAAAACAGTGTGAAGATTCCTCAATAAATTAAAAGTAGACCTACCCTATTACCCTGCAATTGCACTACTGGGTATTTACCCCAAAGAAACAGATGCAGTACAAAGAAGGGCCATATGTACCCCCAATGTTCATAGTAGCAATGGCCACAATCTCCAAACTATGGAAAGGACAAAAATGCCCTTCAACAGATGAATGGATAAGGAAGATGTTGTACATCTATACAATGGAAGATTGTGCCTCCCCCAGAAAGGATGAATACCCAACTTCTGTATCAACATGGACAGGACTAGAAGAGATTATGCGGAGGGAAATAAGTCAAGCAGAGAAAGTCAATTATCTTATGGTCTCGCTTACGTGCGGAGTGTAAAGAAAATCATGGAGGGCATTGTGAGAAGGAAGGGAAGGGTGAATGGGGGGAAATCAGAGGGGGTGATGAACCATGATAGACTGTGGACGACTCTGAGGAAGAAACTGAGGGGTTTGGATGGGTGGGGTGGGGGGTTAGGTGAGACTGGTTGTGGGTATTGAGAAGGGCACTTATTGTATGGAGCACTGGGTGTGGTGTATGAACAATCAATCATGTAACACTGAAAAAATAAAATAAACATATTTGGGAAAATATATATCTTTTCTTTGTTTTTCAGAGGTAAAGAGAGAGTTACAGAGGTAGGGGAAGCAGTAGGCAAAGAGTGAAGCAGTGTGCCCATTGAGCAAGGAGCCCTACTTTTTTGGGGAGGTTTTTGATCACTGCTTCTATCTCATTATTAGATATTGGTCTATTCAGGTTCTCAATTTCTTCCAGGAATGCATCCATTTCTTCTAGTTTTTTTGACTTATTGTCATATAGATGTTGATAAATTTGATGATTTCTATTTCTTTTTTTTCTCCCCAAATTTGTTTATTTTAATTTTTCAGTGTTACAAGATTGATTGTTCAAGCACCATACCCAGTGCTCCATGCAGTACGTGCCCCTCTCGATACCCACCACCAGGCTCACCCACCCCTCCACTCCCTCCCCTCCAAAACCCTCAGTTTGTTGTTCAGAGTCCACAGTCTCTCCTCGTTCAACACCCCCTCCGATTTCCCCCCATTCGCCCTTCCCTTCCTTCTCATGATGCCCTCCATGATTTTCTTTATACTCCACACGTAAGTGAGACCATAAGATAATTG
>CM052814.1:160233-203691 GCA_028533885.1 Nasua narica | reverse complement strand
TTTTAACCGGACTCTAAGTTAATTGTGGTCCCCAACCACTAGGCACTTTCCTTTGTGGTATTACTGTCCTTGGATCACTACTGGTGGCTCCTTCCCCCTTTTGTTTATCTGATATCGTTTCGAGTGTTCCCACTTTGCTTTATCTCTACACTACACTGCTATATTCTGCTCCTGTTCATATCTAGAAGTGAGAAGTCTTGCTCCTCAGGGTGATTTAACGGGTATTCAGCGTGTTCTGGTAGATATCCAGCTCACTTTTGGAGACAGGTAGCAACAGGATCTCCTACTTCTCCACCATCTTGTTCCTCTCCCTATATGGGCCATATTTTCTTTATCCATTCTTCTGTTGAAGGGCATCTTGGCTTTTTCCACAGTGTAGCCATTGTGGCCATTGCTGCTATGAAAACTGGGGTATATATGGCCCTTCTTTTCACTGTGTCTATATCTTTGGTGTAAGTACCCAGTAGTGAAATTGCAGACTCATAAGGTAGCTCTACTTTTAATTTCTACAGGAATCTCCACACTGTTTTCCAAAGTGGCTGCACCAACTTGCATTCCCACCAACAGTTGAAGAGGTCTCCCCATTCTCCACGTCCGCTTCTACACTATTTGTTCACTCTGTTGTTAATTTTGGCCATTCTAACTGGTATAAGGTGGTATCTCAATGTGGTTTTGATATGAATTTCCCTGATGGCTAATTATGATGAACATTTTTTCATGCGTCTGTTAGCCATTTGTATGTCTTCTTTAGAGAAGTGTCTGTTCATGTCTTCTGCCTATTTTTTGATGTGATTACCTGTTTTTTGAGTGTTGAGTTTGAGGTGTACTTTATACATCTTGAATATCAGCTCTTTTTCTGTAGTGCCATTTGTGAATATCTTCTCCTATTCCTGGGTTTCATTTTTGCTTTTTTGCTCCAGTAAAACCCACATATTGGGTTGCCAATCTGGGCTGAACCAGTACCAAAAGATTGAGATTATTCCCTGCATATTCTCAGACCACATTTCTGTGAAACTGGAACTCAACCACAAGAAAAAGTTTGGAATGAATTCAAACACTTGGAAACTAAAAACTCTCTCGCTCAAGAATGGATTAACCAGGAAATCAAAGAAGAACTTAAACAATTCATGGAAACCAATGAGAATGAAGACACATTGGTCCAAAACCTATGGGATAAGTGGGAAATACATAGTCATCCAAGCCTCACTCAAAAAGATCGAAAAACCTGGAATACAAAACTCTCTTTACACCTTAAAGAAAAGGATAATCAACAACAAATTAAGCCAACTCCACACACAAGAAGGGAAATTATCAAGATTAGAACAGAGATCAATGAGTTAGAAACTAGAAATACAGTAGAACACATCAATGAAACTAGAAACTGGTTCTTTGAAAGAATTAATAAGATGGATAAATCACTGGCCAAACTAATCCAAAGGAAAAGAGAGAGGACCCTAATTAACAAAATTATGAAAGAAAGGGGAGATATCACTACTAATACCAAGAAAATAGAATCATCAGAAATTATTATCAACAGCTATATGCCAATAGGTTAAGCAACCTAGAAGAAATGGATGGATTCCTAGAAATGTATAAACTTCCAACACTGAAACAGATAGAAATTGACAACCTGAATAGACCAATATCTGGTAACGAGATTGAGGCAATGATCAAAACCTCCCAAAAAACTAGAGCCCAGAATCGGACAGATTCCCTGGGGAATTCTATCAAACATTTAAAGAAAATAATATATCTGTTTTCCTGAAGCTGATAGAAAAATTGAAACAGAAGGAAAACTTCCAGACTCTTTATATGCAGCTAGGATTACTCTATCCCCAAAGCAGGCAAAGACCCAATCAAACAGAGCAACTTCAGACCAATATCTCTAATGAATATGGATGCCAAGAATTTCAACAAGATCCTAGCTAATAGGTTCCACCAGTACATTAAAGCTTCTGGACAGTGAAGGAAACAGTCAACAAACAATGAAGCAACACATGGAATGGGAGAAGATATTTGCAAAGGACAGTAGAGAGAATAGGCTGATATCTAAGATCTATAAAGAACTCCTGTGGTGCCTGAGTGGCTTAGTGGACTAAAGCTTCTGCCTTTGGCTCAAGTCATGATCTCAGGGTCCTGGGATTAAGCCCCACATCTGGCTCTTTGCTCAGCAGAGTCTTCTTCCCCTTCTCTCTCTGCCTCTCTGACTACTTGTGATCTCTCTCCCTTTGTCAAATAAATAAATAAGATCTTAAAAAAAAAAAAGAACTCCTCAAACACAACATTCCAAAACAGGCAATCATGTCAAAAAATCGACAGAAGGAATGAACAGACACTTCTCCAAAGAAGACATACAAATGGCTAACAGACATTTGAAAAAATGTTCATTACCATTAGCCATCAGGGAAATTGAAATTGAAACCACATAGAGATATCACATTAAACCAGTTAAAATGGCCAAAATTAACAGGACAGGAAACATCAAATATTGGAGAGGATGTGAAGAAAGGGAAACCCTCCTACACTGTTACTGGGAATGCAAGTTGCTGCAATCACTTTGGACAACAGTGCAGGGATTCCTGAAGAAATTAAAAATAGAGCTACTCTATGACCCTGCGTTTGCACTATTGGCTTTTTACCACAAAGATATAGATGTAGTGAATAAAAAGGGCCGTCTGTACCCCAATGTTCATAGCACCAATTGCCACAATTGTCAAACTGTGGAAACAGCCTAGATTCTCTTCAACAGATGAATGGATAAAGAAGATATGGTCCATATATACAGTGGAATATTACACAGTCATTGGAAAGGATGCATACCCAACTTTGTACCGACATGGGTGGGCCTAGAGGAGATTATGCTGAGTGAAATAAGTCAAGCAGACAAAATCAATTATCATATGGTTTCACTTACTTATGGAGTACATGGAATAACATGGAAGACATTAGGAGAAGGAAAGGAAGGGTAAACTGGGGGAAATCGAAGGGGAAATGAAGCATGAGATACTGTGCACTCTGAGAATCAAACTGAGGGTATTGGAGGCAGTGGTGTTGGGGGATGGGTTGGCCTGGTGTTGTGTATTATGTAGGGCCATATTGTGTAGGGCACTTTTTGTGGTGCATAAACAATGAATCTTGGAACACTGAAAAAATAAAATATATTTTTTTAAAATGTGAAAAAAGAGGGGCCCCTGGGTGGCGCAGTTGGTTGAGCAACTGCCTTCGGCTCGGGTCGTGATCCCGGAGTCCCGGGATCGAGTCCCACATCGGGCTCCCAGCTCCATGGGGAGTCCGCTTCTCACTCTGACCTTCTCTCTCTCACTCTCTCTCTTTCCTAATAAATAAATAAATAAAATCTTTAAAAAAAAAATTTAAAATGTGAAAAAAGATACTGCACTTCAAAATGATCACTACAATAAAACTAATTATCATGTACACTAACTCACTTGGGATTTTTTTAAATTGTGAAAATACTATGAACTAGTGAGATCTACTAAAAAAAAATTTTCAAATATACAATGTTGTTAACTATGTTTAAACTTCTGTACAATAGAAGTTGCCAAGCATGTGTACTGGATACTGTCAGATTTAACCCCCACCTTCCAATTTCTCCCTCCCTTTAGTCACTGATAATCACTATTCTACTTTGTACTTCTATAGGTTGACTATTAGTTTCCATATGCAATTGTAATTTTTAGTGTTTGTTTTTCTGTGTCTGGCTTATTTCACTTAGCTTAATATCATCCAGGTTGATCTATGTTGCTGTTGAATTATATATATATATACACATACATATCTAGCTAGCTAGCTATATTTCATTTATCTATTTATTTACCAAGGAATCTATAAATTATATTCTATTTTAACTATTATGAATAACACTGAAATAATTATTACAGGAGTATAAGTATTTATCATCTGCAAATATCTGTAGCCATATTGATGGTTGTGGCCACCTCAAGAACTGTTGGTCAGGATTTAAAAAAAAATTATTCTTGGCACAAATCTTAACACATGTTAGTTACCATCAGTGAAGACAGTCAATGAGAGTGTTTAGTTCTATTTTCTCTGTGATGTATTAATATGTTCAGGTTCAAGTCTTAATCCTCCATCTCACTATGAAACCATTTCTTTTCCTTTTTCTCCACTCTATTCTGTTAGTAGTGCTGATGCCAAACCCAAATGATCTAGTGAAGTTTAAAAGACTGAGGTAGGTTCAAATATTTTGCAAATACTGTGTAAACAGTATAAAATCAAAATTAAAGGGAAATCTATATTTACATAAAAATAGAATTATTTACCTTAGACTTTGAAGCAGATATTCAATATGTATATTCACTTTCATGTCAAACGCAATATTTCTTTAATTTATAAAGAAACCCTGATCTGACTGTTTTGCCTCTGCAAGTTGACAGTAACCACATAATAAATGAAAATAAATTGATTTCACAGTAGAGCTGGAGATTCACATCTGCAGTAACTTGAGTACATATTAACTGCTAACTGAAATAACCTTTATATCACTTTACTATTTTATTCAAAGAATGAATGCACATGGCATTAACAAAATAATGACCCCATAACCCATTTTGCTTGACACCCAAGGCAAATAATTCAACTTATTTTACAATTTTCCCAGTATTTCCTCAATATTTTAAACAATAAACTCAACTAATGCTTGATTCCAAAACCCCAAATACCAAGCCATGATATGTAACTCAGGTCACGGTGAGTGAAGTGACCTCCCTTCATCATCAATATTTTCCTCACCCTTTCCCCATTTTGTCAATATAGTTATGCCCCCACGTTATGTTTGAGGACACGCACTGGTGGCATTCTTCCATCTCCTAGAATATTTTGTTTGCATATAAAATATATCACAGTGAAACACTGGCTTCATAGAAAGAGTCTGGAAGTTTTCCTTCTGTTTCTATTTTTTGAGACAGTTTCAGGAGAATAGGTATTATTTCTTCCTTGAATGTTCGGTAGAATTCCCCAGGGAATCCGTCAGGCCCTGGACTCTTGTTTTTTGGGAGGTTTTTGATCACTGCTTCAATCTCATTACTAGATATTGGTCTATTTAGGTTGTCAATGTCTTCCTGTTTCAGTCTTGGAAGATTATGGGTTTCTAGGAATGCATACATTTCTTCTAGGTTGTTTAACTTATTGGCATAGAGCTGTTGATAATAATTTTTGATGATTGTTTCTATTTCCTTTGGATTAGTCGTGATCTCTCCCCTTTCCTTCATCATTTTGTTAAGGTCCTCTCTCTTTCCTTCTGGATGAGTTTGGCCAGTGGTTTATCGATCTTATTGATTCTTTCAAAAAACCAACTTCTGGATTCATTGATGCGTTCTACTGTTTCTTTAGTTTCTAACTCGTGGATCTCTGCTCTAATCTTGATGATTTCCCTTCTTGTGTGTGGGGTTGGCTTGATTTGTTGTTGATTTTCCAGTTCTTTAAGGTGTAAGGAGAGCTGGCGTATTTGGTATTTTTCAATGTTTTTGAGCGAGGCTTGGATGGCTATGTATAAAAAAAAAAAAAAGAAAAGATATATCACAGTGAATTTTTATTATAATACAGCAATTATTGTGGGGAAAATAAATAAAAAAATAAAATATATCACAGTATTGTGAAACATGTTCTTTTTTCATATATATATTACTGCACATAATTCTTCACCTACTACCGTAATTTCTCACAAGCAGCATTTAAGACATCTAGCTGATATTGAGAATTATCAAGAAATTATTTTTAAGACAGTATTTAGTATTTTCAAGAAAATATCACTTAAAGATTATTTCCTTTACTTTTCTGTGTTTTTTACATTGACTTTGAGTATTGTAGCTCACATGTACTGGTTCTGAAAAAATAATGTGTTGTATAATATTTTGTCAAAAATAAATCAATATATAGGGGCAAGATGGCAGAGGTGTAGGGGACCCTATTTCAACTTGTCTCCTGAGTTGAGCTGGATATCTGCCAGATCACTCTGAACACCCACGAAATCAGCCTGAATTGTAAGAAAATATATCAGGATCTATAACCACAAAATATCTCCTGTGGCTGGTTTCAAGGACTGAAGCAGGGAGCCTTGACTCTGCAGGGAGATAGAGGACAATAAATTGAAGGGGGAGGGAGCTTCCATAAGCACTGGTGCTGGGAAAATGAAATAACATAGGAACACAAAGCCCTTGGGCCCAGGCACAGAGTCTGAGACCAGTGGCTAAAGAGAAAGGACTTTAGAGCAGCCCCCTAGACTGAAACCTGAAACTGCAGTGGCACACATGTGAACTGGGGCAGTTGACAGTTTTAGAAAAACAAAGGGCAGAGTTGTGCCTGGACATGGAAGCAAGGACTGGGAGTGCTGCTATGGAGCACATAAACAAGGTAGCTGCTGTTTTTAGCAACACAGACAAAAACAGAGTCAGTGTGATCTGGAAGGCTTTCTGGAGAACAGTTTGTGATCTCTCTGTTCTGAGACAGAAGTTTGGACACAGTCACTTTTGCTCTGACTCTTGGAAGGAACAAGAAACCCAACAGGGAAAGCTGCCAGAAAACAAAAGGCACCCCAAACTGGTTTTCACTGTGCCAATCCCACACCCCAGGAGGCAAAACAATTCTGCCCATACAGGGTTGCCTGAATATCAAAGCGGCAGTCCCTCACCTCAGAAGACAGGTTGAAAGAACAAGAGGCCAAAACCCTAAAGTTCCTATAGAAGGTGAGACTTTTACAGAAGGTGAATTTTGATTAGATTGTGTTCAATTTTTGGGACTCTGTACATTCCTTCAACCAACTCTCATGAGAATGACTAGAAGAAGGAACCCCGAATAGAGGAAAAATTTAAGGACAGTGTCCTCTACCACAAAACTATTGGACATGGACATATTTAACATACTGGAAATAGAATTCAGGGTAGCAGTTATGCAGACAATTGCTAGGTGTGAGAAATGGTTAATGGCAAAATGGAATTTCTTTCTTCTTTTTATTTTCCCCCAAATAATTTTATTTTATTTTATCAGTGTTACAAGACTCATTGTACATGTACCACACCTATTGCTCCATGCATATATGCCCCTGCATTACCCACAACCAGGTTCGCCCAACCCCCACCCTGATCCCTCCAAAACCTTCAGTTTGTTGCTCAGAGTCCACAGTCTTTCATGGTTCATCTATCCCTCTGATTTCCCCCAATTGACCCTTCCTTTCCTTCTAATAATGTTGTATATGTTTTTCCTTATGCTCCACACATGAGACCATATGATAATTGAATCTCTCTGCTTAACTTACTTCACTCAGCATAATCTCTTCCAGTTCTGTGAGTGTTGAGTTTGAAGAGTTCCTTACAGATCTTAGATATCAGACCTTTGTCTATAGTGTGATATGCAAATATCTTCTCCCATTCCCTCAGTTGCCTTGTTGTTTGTTTGTTTGTTTTGGTTTTTTTTTCCCCAAATATGTATATTTTATTTTTTCAGTGTTACAAGATTAACTGTTCATGAACCACACCCAGTGCTCCATGCAATATTTGCCCTCCTCAATACCCAACAACAGGTTGGACCAACCCCTACCTTCTCTCATCCGAAACCATCACATTGTTGCTGAGAATCCATAGTATCACATGGTTCATTGCCCTCTCTGATTCCCCCCCATTCACCATTACCTTCCTACTCAAAATGCTCACCATGTTTTTCCTTATATTCCACACTTAAGTGGGGCCATAAGATCATTGATTCTCTCCATCTGAAATATTTCACACAGCATAATCTGTTCCAGTCCCTTCCATGTTTATACAAAAGTTGGGTGTTCATCTTTTCTAATGGAGGCATAATATTACATTGTATATATGTACCATATCTTCTTTATCAATTCATCTGTTGAAGGGCATATTGGTTCTTACCACAGTTTGGTGATTGTAGCCATTGCTGCTGTGAACATTGGGGTTTTGTACTGCATCTGCTTCTTTGGGTAAATACCCAGTAGTGCAATTGTAGGGTCATAGGGTAGCTCTATTTTTAATTTCTTGAGGAATCTCCACACTGTTTTCCAAAGTGGTTGCACTAAGTTGCATTCCCACCAACACTGTAAGAGGGTTCCCCTTTCTCCATGTCCTCTCCAACATTCATTGTTTAATGTCTTGTTGATTTTGGCCATTCTAACTGGTGTAAGGTGGTATCTCAGGGTGGTTTTCATTTGAATTTCCCTGATGGCTAAAGATGATGAACATTTTTTCATGTGCCTGTTAGCCATTCATTTGTCTAACTTGAGAAGTGGCCGTTCATGTCTTTTGGACATTTTTTGACATCACTATCTGTTCTTTGAGTGTTGATTTTGAGGAGTTCTTTATGGATCTTAGATATCAGACCTTTTTCTGCAGTGTCATTTACGAATATCTTTTCCCATTGTGTGGGTTACCTGTTGGTTTTATAAGTGAATAAAACAAGTGAAGTTTACTAGTCAGTAAAACAAGTGAAGTTTACTTCACTGAGCAGAACCTTTTTATCTCTATGAAGTCCCAAAATTTCATTTTTGCTTTGTTTCCTTTGCCTTTAGAGACATGTCCTGAAAGAAGTTGCTGTGGCTGATGTCGAAGAGGTTACTGCCTATATTCTTCTCTAAGATTTTGATAGATTCCTGCCTCACGTTGAGGTTTTGTTTTTTTTTTTTTTATCCATTTTGAGTTTATCTTCATGTATGGTGTAAGAGAATGGTAAAGTTTCTTTCTTCTACATAGAGCCGTCCAATTTTCCCAGCACCATTTATTGAAGGGACTTTTATTTATCCATTGGATTTTTTTTCCTGTTTTGTCAAAGATTATTTGACCATAGAGTTGTGGGGCCATCTCTCGGCTCTCTATTCTGTTCCACTTGTCTATGTGTCTGTTTTTGTACCAGTACCATGCTGTCTTGGTGATCACCACTTTGTACTAAAGCTTGAAATCAGGCAATGTGATGCCCCCAGCTTTGTTTTTCTTTTTCAACATTTCCTTAGCAATTAAGGGCCTTTTCTGGTTCCATACAAATTTTAGGATTGTTTGTTCCAGCCCTTTGGAAAAAAACGGTGGAATTTTGACTGAGATGGGATTGAAAGTATGGATTGCTCTTGGCAGTATAGATATTTTTTACCATGTTTATTCTTCTGCTCCATGAGCATGGAATGCTCTTCCACCTTTTTTGTCTTCTTCAATTTCTTCCATGAGTGTTCTGTAGTTCCTAAAGTACAGATCCCTTACCTTTTTGGTTAGGTTTACTCCCAGGTATATTATGGTTGTTGGTGCTACAGTAAATGGAATCGATTATCTAATTTCCTTACCATATTTTCATTGTTAGTGTACAGGAAGGCAAATGATTTCTGTGCATTGATATTGTATCCTGACACATTACAGAATTGCTGTATGAGTTCTAGTAGTCTGGGGATAGAGTCTTTTGGGTTTTCCATATAAAGTATCATGTCATCTGCGAAGAGAGAGAGTTTGACTTCTTCATTGCCAATTTAAATAACTTTTTATTTCTTTTTGTTATCTTATTGCTATTACTAAGACTTCTAGTACTATATTGAACAAGAGTGATGAGATTGGACATCTTTTTCATGTTCCTGATCTCAAAAGGAAGGCTGCCAGCTCTTCCCCTTTGAGAATGATATTCAGTGTGGGCATTTCATAGATGGATTTTATGAGGTTGTATTCTTTTATCCCTCTATTTTGAAGAGTTTTAAACAGGAACAGATACTGAATTCTGTCAAATGTTTTTCTGCATTTATTGAGAGGACCATGCGTTTCTTCTCTCTTCCCTTATTGATTTGTTCTATCACATTGATTGATTTGCAAATGTTGAAGAACGCTTGCATCCCAGGGATAAATCCCACCTGGTCATGATGAATAAACTTTTTAATGTGCTGTTGGATCCTATTAGCTAGGATCTTTTTGAGAATCATGGCATCCATATTCATCAGGGATATTGGTCTAAAATTCTCCTTTTGGATGGGGTCTTTGCCTGGTTTGGGGATCAGGTAATGCTGGCTTCATAGAAAGAGTCTGGAAGTTTTCCTTCTGTTTTTATTTTTTGAAACAGTTTCAGGAGAATAGGTATTATTTCTTCCTTGAATGTTTGGTAGAATTCCCCAGGGAATCCGTCAGGTCCTGGACTCTTGTTTTTTTGGGAGGTTTTTGATCACTGCCTCAATATCATTACTAGATATTGGTCTATTCAGGTTGTCCATTTCTTCCTGTTTCAGTCTTGGAAGACTATGGGTTTCTAGGAATGCATCCATTTCTTCTAGGTCGTTTAAGTTATTGGCATGTACCTGTTTATAATAATCTCTAATAATTGTTACTATTTCTTTTGTATTATTTGTGATCTCTATCCTTTTATTCATAACTTAGTTAATTGGGTTTCTCTCTCTTTTCTTTTGGATTAGTTTCACTGTTGTCTTATCGAGTTTATTGATTCTTTCAAAAAACCATCATCTGGATTCATTGATTCATTCTATTGTTTCTCTAGTTTCTAACTCATTGATCTCTAATCTTTATGATTTCACTTCTTGTGTGTGTGGTTCACTTAATTTGTTGTTCATTTTCCAATTTTTTAATGTGTAAGGAGAGCTTTTGCATTTGAGATTTTTCAATTTTTTTGAGTAAGGCTTGATGGGCACTTATTTCCCCTATTGAACTGCCTTTGCCATGTCCCATTTGTTTTGGATCGATGTGTGTTTATTTTCTTTGGTCTCCATGAATTTTTAAGTTTATCTTTCATTTCCTTTTGATCTTCCATTTGATCCCAGCATTCTTGAACAGGTTGGTCTTTAGTCTCCAAGTGTCTGAATTCCTTCCAACCTTTTTCTTGTGGTTGAGTTCCAGTTTTAAAGCATTGTGGTCTTAGAATATGCAGGCAATCATCTCAATCTTTTTGTAACTGTTGAGTACTGATTTGTGACCCAGTGTGGTTTATTCTGGAGAAAGTTCCCTGTGCACTTGAGAAGAATGAGTATTTTTTTTTAAGGTCGAATGTTCTGTATAGATCTATGAAGTCCATCTGGTCCAATATGTCATTCAAAGATCTTCTGTCTACCGATTTTCCATTTGGATGATCTGTCTGTTGCTGAGAATGGCTTGTTAAGATCTCCTACTATTAAAGTATTCATATCAATATGATTCTTTACTTTGATTAACAGTTTGCTTATGTAGTTGGCTGCTCCTACATTGGGGGAATAAATGTTTACAATTGTTAGATTTTCTTGGAGGATAGACTCTTTAAGAATGATGTAGTGTCCTTCTGTATCTCTGACTACAGTCTTTAGTTTAAAATCTAATTTATCTGATATGAGAAACGCTACCCCACTATTTTTTTTAGTTCTTGATGCAGTGTTCAGTGATTTATTAGTTAATTATAATATCCAGTGCTCATCACAGCACATGCCCTACTTAATACCCATCAATCTATTACCCCTCCCCCCGCTCTCCTTTCCTCTAAAACCCCCAGATTATTTCTCAGACACGATAGTCTTTCATTGTTCATCTCCTTCTGATTTCTCTCCTTTTGGATTTCACTCCCTTCACCTATGGTCCTCCATGCTATTGCTTATGTTACACATATGAGGGAAACCATATGATAATTGTCTTTATCTGTTTGAATTACTTCACTTAAAATAATCCCCTCCAGTTCCATCCATATTGATGCAAATAGTGGGTATTCATCCTTCTTGATGCCTGAAGGGTATTCCATTGTGTATATGTACCACTTCTTCTTTATCCATTCGTCTGTTGAAGGGCATCTCATCTCCTTTCACAGTTTAGGATTGTGGACACTGCTGTTATGAACATTGGAGTGCATGTGCCCCTTCTCTTCACTACATCTGTATCTATGGGGTAAATACCCACTAGTGCAATTGCTGGGTCATAGGGTAGATCTATTCTTAACATCTTGAGGAACCTCCATACTGTTTTCCAGAGTGGCTGTACAAGCTTGCATTCTCACCAACAGTGTAAGAGGGTTCTCCTTGCTCCAAATCCTTGCCAACATTTGTTGTTTCTTGTTTTGATAATTTTTGCCATTCTAACTGGTGTAAAGTGGTATTTCATTGTGGTTTTGATTTATGTTGTCATGATAGCTGGTGATGTTGAGCATTTCTTCATGTGTCTGTTAGCAATTTGTATGTCTTTTTTGGAGAAGTGTTCATATCTTCTGCCCATTTTTTGACTGGATTTTTTTTTTTTTTTGGTGTTGAGTTTGAGAAGTTCTTTATAGATATTGGCTACCAGCCCTTTATCTGTAAGCTCATTTGCAAATATCTTCTCCCATTCCAGGGGCTGCCTCTTAGTTTTGTTGACTGTTTCCTTTGTTGTGCAGAAGGTTTTTATCTTTTTTTAAAAGATTTTATTTATTTATCTGAGAGAGAGAGAGAGAGAGACAGAGAGACCTCAAGTAGGCAGAGAGGCAGACAGAGAGAGAGGGGGGAGCAAGCTCGCCACTGAGCAGAGAACCCAATGCGGGGCCCAACCCCAGGACCCCGAGACCACGACCTGAGCTGAAGTCAGAGGCTCCAAACCACTGAGCCACCCAGGCACCCTAGAAGGTTTTCATCTTGATGAAGTCTCAAAAGTTTATTTTTGCTTTTGTTTCACTTGCCTTTGGAGACATTTCTTAAAAGAAGGTACAATGGCCAATATCAAAGTCTTATGTTTACCTATGTTGTCTTCTAGGGTTTTGATGGATTCCTGTCTCACACTGATGTCTTTCATCTATTTTGAGTTATTCTTTGTGGATGGTGTAAGGGAATGGTCCAGTTTCCTTCTTCTGTATGTTCTAACTGGCTACCCCACCATTCTTTGGAGGCCCATTGGCATGAAAAATGGTTCTCCATCCCTTCCTTATCACTCTTGATGTATCTTTTGCTTCCAAATGTCTGTTGTAGACAGCGTATGGACAGTTCCTGTCATTTTATCTATTCTGCAACCCTGTGCCATTTTATGGTACCATTTAGGCCTTTCACGTTGAGAGTGATTATTGAAAGATAAACGTTTATTGACATCATGTTGCCTGTGTACTCCTTGTTTTTATAGATTGTAAATTTCCATTCTAAGTCACTCATAGGTTCTTGTTTCAATTATAGAACCCCCTTGAATATTTCCTGGAGTGCCGGCTTGGTGGTCTCATACTCTTTAAATCCTTGCTGGTCTTGGAAACTCTTTATGTCTCCATCCATTTTGAATGTCAGCCTTGCTGGATAAAGTATTGTTGGCTGCATGTTCTTCTTGTTTACTGGCCTGAATATATCATGTCAGCCTTTTCTGGCTTGCCAGGTTTCCGTGGACTGCTCTGAGATTAATCTAATGGTTTTTCTTCCATATGTAAGGAATCTCTTCCCCCTAGCTGCCCTTAGACCTCTTGTCTAAAAGTATAATTTGCAAATTTTAAAATTATGTGACTGTATGTCTCTCTAGACTCATTGATCTTGGCAGGTATCCTTTCCTCTTCTAGGACATAAACACTTGTTCCATTCCCCAGGTTGGGAAAATTTTCATTCATAATTTTGTCAGTTTATCTTCCAGGCTTCTGTGTTACTCTACCACCCTGGGATTCCAATAATTCTGATGTTGGAACGTTTCATGGCATCATTTATTTCACTAATTTCTTCTCGTTATTCCTAAGCAGTTTGCTCCAGCTCTCCTCCTGACCTTTCTTCTCAACTATTTTATCCTCTAGATAACTAATTTTGTCCTCTGTCTCGATAACTCTAGCTATTCGACTATTTAGATTAGATTGGATCTTACTGATGGTGTTTTTTGTTTGTTTGTTTGTTTGTTTGGTTGGTTTTTTTGCATCTGCTATACTGGTTCTCATTTCTGCCCTTAGAGATTCTATGTTGTCATTAATATTTTTCTCCATCCTAACCATTGCCTGGATAATTGTCACCCTGAATTCCCTTTCTGACATACTTTTTTCTTTGTTTTTGTCCAACAGTTCTGAGGGAGAGGGTGCAGTTTCTGTTTTTTTCCTCTGTTGGGTGTTCCTCCTTCTAGTCATTTTGATGAGAAGTGGATGAAAGGATGTATAGCTGGATATATCGCCCATGATCCAGGCAGGATGCACCCTCTCCACTGTTGTCTTCTGCTCCTGTAGAGATGCAGAAGTGAAAAATCTTGCTCAGGCTGATTTCTTCAGTGTTCAGCATGATTTGGTAGATATCAGTCCCACGTTAGGGGACAGGTTGCAACAGGATCTCCTACTTGTCCACCATCTTGCCCCCTTCTCTTTCTTAATTTTCTGTTTGAACTTCTATTACTGTGAGTAGCATGTGAAGATCGCCTACAATTAATATATTCATATCAATATGACACTTTAATTTGAATAACAGTTGGCTTATGTAGTTGTTTGCTCCTATATTGGGGGCATAAATGTTTACAATTGTTAGATCTTCTAGGAGGATACACCCTTTAAGAATGTAGTGCCCTTCTTTATCTCTGACTACAGTCTTTAGCTTAAAATGTAATTTATCTGATATGAGAATTGCTATCCCACCTTTCTTTTCAGGCCTTTTGGCATGAAAGATGGTTGTTCATTGCTTCCATTCAATCTGGATGTATCTTTAGGTTCCAAATGTGTCTTTTGTAGACAGTATATGGGTGGGTCCTGAACTTTTATCCATTCCTCAACTCTGTGCCATTTTATGGGAGGATTTAGAACGTTCACTTTAAGAGTGATTATTGAAAGATAAGTGTTTATTGATGTCATGATGATTGTGAAATCCTTGTTTCTGTAGATTATACGTTCCTGTTCTATTTCACTCATGGTTTTTTCTATTTTTATACAACCCCCTTAAATATGTCTTGTAATGCGGGCATGCTGGTCACATATTTTATTAATTCTCGACAGTCTTGGAAAATCTTTATCTCTCCATCCATTTCGAATGTCACCCTTGCTGGATAAAGTATTCTTGGCCGCCTGTTTTTTTCATTTTTTGCCCTGAATATATCATGTCAGCCCTTTCTGGCTTGCCAGGTTTCTTTCGACAGGTCTGACGTTATTCTGTTAGATCTTCCTCTGTACATAAGAGATCACTTCACCTTAGCTACCCTCAGGCCCTCTTGTCTAAGATTATGATTTCCAAATTTCACAATGATGTGTCTAGATGATTTTCTAGACTCATTCATCTTGGTGGATGTCTTTTCTGCTTCTGGGATACGAAAACTGGTTTGATTCCCCAGATTGGGGAAATTCACATTCAGAATTTGGTCAGCTGTATCATATAGTCTTCTGTCTTTCTCTACCCACTCAGGGATTCCTCTAATTTTGGCATCAGGACTTTTCATGCCTAATTTATTTCAGTAAGTCTGTTCTTATGGTTCCTAAGCAGTTTGACCCAGCCCTCCTTAGATTTCTGCTCAACCATTTTGTCCTCTAGAGCAGTAATTCTATCCTCTGTCTCCATAACTCTAGCTGTTAGACTATTTAGATTAGATTGGAACTCACTGATAACTTTTTAAACATCTGCCATACTGGTTCTCAGTTCTGCCATTAGAGATTCTATGTTGTCATTAATGTTTTTATCCATCTTAGCCACTTCCTGGATACTTGTCACTGAATTCCCTTTCTGACATACTGTTTATGTCCATGTCCAATAATTCTGAGGGAGAGGGTGCAGTCTCTGTTTTTTTCCTCTGTTGGGTGTTCCTCCTTCTAGTCATTTTGATGAGAAGTGGACGAGAGGATGTAGAGCTGGCTATATTGCCTATGATTCAGGCATTGTGCACCCTGTAAATTTTTCAAACAATTGCAATTCACCACCAAAAAGAAACTATAAAGTTAAAAAAAGAGACTGAGAAGAGAAAAAAAATCACAGCCAGAATAGGCCCCAAGAATAAGATTCATAAAGTATATAAACCTACTTGTACAAACTAAAGACTGACAAAATTAAATGACAAGAAATAAAAGAACCTAGTCAGAATGAACACTAAGAATAAGATTTATATATATCAAAACAAAAGCAAATACACAGAAACGCTGACAGAAGGATAAGATGGGAGGGTGATTATAACTCCTCAATGTGAGCAATGAATATTGTTTCGGGTTTCCCTGGGTTTATCATTCTATTAAGCCTCTAGTGGTAATGTTAAGTAGTTTGATTTTTTTTTTTAAATCCAGGAAATGTGAGAATGAGTGAAGAATAAAAAAAAAGAGAAAATAAAAAAAATGTATCTATGAAATATACAGGTTTTAAGGTATTATCGGGAGCTTAATATATTTATTTCCCCTGATGTTGGGTTTTAAAGTTTTATGGGGATACTGTGGCAATTGTTGTCTTGTTTTTGGATTGTGTTCTAGGGGAGGGGCCTGCAGCATTGTTTTCCAGTCAATCTTGCTTGGGTTGAGTCGTCCTGCCCCCAATCAAGGGGCTGGCTCTGTGGAAACCGGTTTCTCAGTCTTTTGCTCTCTGAAGGTTTTTACTCTTTTGTAGCTTTTTTGCCTTTTTGGAGAGTCCAAGCAAGGAATCTACCTGTAAGTACCCAGACCTCTACATCACAGAGAAGCCTCATAGACTGTCCTCTGTGAGGTCCAGAATCCACTGTCTCTTCTCTGCAGTCTCTGCTGACACCACAGTGACCTACCACAAGTGGTGCGCACTTCCAGCCAATGTCCCAGTGGCCCATTTGGTCCTTGCTAGCCTCTGCAGTCTTGCAGGATCAAAGCTGTGAACAATATTGGCCTAGAAAACTCATTTATGGTGGCTTTCATTGCCTGGAATGCTCTCCAGGCTCCAGGCCTATGAGAGGTGTACTCAGATTTCTGACAAGATTGGCCACTTTCTCTCAGGCACTGGCTGGAACTCCCAGACTTTGTGGCAGGAGGTGGGTGTCCTGCCATCCGAGATAGTGCCAGCCAGGGGTCCCACCCAGCTTGGGGGAGTGCACCCAGTCCACCGAGTGCCACACACAGAGTAAAGCTTCAGGCTCATGGACCATATAGGTCTCTCTAAGGTGCTTGCAGGAGTGCACCCTTCCCATGAAATGGCACAAGGAGTGGAAAGCAGCAGGATTATGAACCATGGATTGGACCTCTCACCAGTCTTTCTTTGCTGCAGTTTGTGTCCTTCCTGGGAACATGGGCTTAGGCCCATGCCTGTGACCACCCAATTCCACTAGTAACTCCTTAAAATCTTTTGCTCTTTTAGAGGGTTTTTAATGAGACTCTATTTTAATGCTAGTCCCCAATCAAGGGCAGTTTCATTTGGGGTATTACTGTCCTTGGGTCACTGCTGGTGGCTCCCTCCCTTTTGTTTATCCTCAGATATAGGTCCCTGGGTTTACTCTCCACTTTATCTCTCCACTGCTGCCTTCTGCTCCTGTAGAGATGCAGAAGTGTAAAATCTTTCTTCTCAGGATTCGTTTTGTGGGTGTTCAGTGTTTTCTGGTAGATATCCTGCTCACTATAGGAGACTAGTGGTGACAGAGTCTCCAACTTCTCTGCCACCTTGTCTTCCTTCAATAAGAGGTATTCAAATTGTCAAAGAAGTCAATCTCTCACTCTACATAGATGATGAAGTATTTTATATGGAAAACCCGAAAGGCTCAACCCCCAAACTACTAGATCTTATACCACAATTCTGTAAAGTGGCAGGAAAAAAATTAATGCACAGAAATCAGTTGCTTTCCTATACATTAACAATGAAATTTGGATAGAGAAATTAGAGTATTGATTCCGTTTACTGTAGCACCAAGAACCGTAAGATACCTGGGAATAAACCTAAACAAACAGGTAAAGAATTTGTACTTGAGGAACTACAGAACGCTCAAGAAAGAAATTTGAGTAGACACAAAAAGGTGGAAAAGAATTTTATGCTCATGGATCGGAAGAAGAAATGATGTTAAAATGTGTATACTGCCAAGAGCAATCTATACTTTCAATGCCATCCCAATCAAAATTCCACCAGTTTTATTCAAATGGCATAATATCCCTAATAAACATGGATATAAACATTCTCACCAAACTACTAGCCAATAGGATGGAAGAGGACATGAAAAGGATTATTCACCATGACTGAGTGGGTTTAATTCTTGGGCTGCAAGGCTGGTTCAACATCTGCAAATCAATGTGATAATTTACATTAACAAAGGAAAGAGCAAGAAACATGTGATACTCTCAATAGATGCTGAAAAAGTATTTGACAAAGTACAGCATTCTTTCGTGATCAATACTCATCACAGCGTAGGGATAGATTGCACATACCTCAATATCGTAAAAGCTATCTATGAAAAATCCACAGTGAATATTATTCTCAATGGGGAAAAACAGATCTTTTCCCTGAAGGTCAGGAACAGGCAGAGATGTCCACTATCACCACTGCTATTCAACATAGTACTAGAAACCTAACCTCAGCAATCAGACAATAAAAAGAAATAAAACCATCCACATCAGCAAAGAAGAGGTCAAACTGTCACTCTTAGTAGATGATAGGATAATTTATGTGGAAAACCCAAAGACTCCACTCCAAAACTGCTGGAACTCACACAGGAATTCAGTAGTGTCAGGATATAAAATCAATGCACAGAAATCATTTACATTTCTATACACTAACAAGACAGAAGAAAGAGATATTAACTAGATGATCCCAATTAAAACTGCAACCAAAACGATACCTAGGAATAAACCTAACCAAAGACGCAAAGAATATGTACTCAGAAAACTATAAACTACTCATGAAAGAAATTGAGAAAGATACAAAGAAATGGAAAACATTCCATGCTCATGGATTGGAAGAACAAATATTGTGAAAATGTCTATGCTACCTAGAGCAATCTACACATTTAATGCAATTCCTGTCAAATCACCTTGAACTTTTTTCAAATAAATGGAACAAATCATCCTAAAATTTATATGGAACCAGAAAAGACCCTGAATAGGCAGAGAAATGTTGAAAAAGAAAACCAAAGTTGGCGGCATCACAATATCAGAATTTAAGCTCCTATTACAAAGCTGCAATCATCAAGACAGTAGGGTACTGGCACAAAAACAGACACATAGATCAACAGAACAGAATAGAGAGCCCAGAAATGGATCCTCAACTCCACGGTCAACTACTCTTCAATAAAAAAAGGAAAGAATGCCCAGTGGAAAAAAGACAGTTTCTTCAACAAATGGTGTTGGGAAAATTGGACCGCCACATGCAGAAGAATGAATCTGGACCATTTACTTACACCACACACAAAAATAGACTCAAAAGGAATGAAAACCCTCAATGTGAGACAAGAATCCATTAAAATCCTTGAGGAGAACACAGGCAGCAAACTCTTCGACCTCAGAATTAGTGGCTGGTAATTCCCTGAAACCTCCCCAAAGGGGAGGGATGCAAGGTAAATATGAACTATCAGGAATTCATCAACATCAAAAGCATTTGCACAGCAAAGGAAACAGTAAAAAAACCAAAAAAACAAAAAAAACAAAAAACAAAAAGGAAAAAACAAACAAACAAAAAAACCCAAAAAGAAAAACAAAATAAAATTAACAGAATGGGAGAAGATATTCACAAATGACTTATCAGATAAAGGGTTACTATCCGAAATCTAAATACCTTATCAAACTCAACACCCAAGGACAAATAATCCAACCAAGAAATGGGCAGTAGATATGATTACATATTTCTGCAAAGATATCCAAATGCCCAACAGACACATGAAAAAGTGCTCAACATCACTCTGAATCAGGGAAATACAAATCAAAATCACAATAAGATACCACCTCACACCAGTCAGAATAGCTAAAATTAATAGTCAGGAAACACCAGTTGTTGTGGAGGAATTAGAGAAAGGGAAACCCTCTACATTGTTGGTGGTAATGCAATCTAGTGCAGCCACTCTGGAAAACAGTGTGGAGGTTCTTTGAAAAGTTGAAAATGGAGCTACCCTACAACCCTGTAATTGCACTACTGGGTATTGTATTTTTTTAAAGATTTTATTTATTTATTTATTTGACAGAGAAATCACAAGCAGGCAGAGAGGCAGTCAGAGAGAGGGGGAAGCAGGCTCCCTGCCGAGCAGAGAGCCTGATGCGGGTCCTCGATCCCAGGACCCTGAGATCATGACCTGAGCCAAAGGCCGAGGCTTTAACCCACTGAGCCACCCAGGCGCCCCTACTGGGTATAGTATTTACCCTAAAGATACAAATGTAGTGATCTGAAGGGGTATGTGCACCCGAATGTTTGTAGCAGCAATGTTCACAATAGCCAAACTATGGAAAGAGCCTAGATGTCAAGCAACAGATAAATGGGAAAAGAAGATGTGGTCTATATGTAGATGTAGATGTAGATGTAGATCTAGATATTAGTCATAAAAGAAAGGTGGAATATTAGTCATCATAAAACAAAAACAAAAATCGAAGACAAAATCTTGCCATTTGCAACGACATGGATGGACCTAGATGGTTTTATTCTAAGGGAAATAAGTCCATCAGAGACAGACAATTATCATATGACCTCTCTGATATAAGGAATTTGAAAGGCATGGTGGCGGGTTTGGGGGAGAAGCATGGGAAAAATGAAACCAGATGGGACCAGGGAGGGAAACAAACCATAGGAGACTTTTAATCTCAGTAAACTAACTGATGGTTGCTGGATGGGAGAGGTGTGAGAGGGATAGGGTGGATGGGTGATAGACATTGGGAAGGGTATGTGCTGTGGTGAATGCTGTGAATTGTATAACACTGATGATTCACAGACTTGTACCCCTGAAACAAATAATGCATTATATGTTATGTGTGGAACATAAGGAAAAACATGGAGGGCATTGTGAGAAGGAAAGGAAGGGTGAATGGGGGGAAATCAGAGGGGATCGTGAACAGTGAGAGACTGTGGACTCCGAGCAACAAACTGAGGGTTTTGGAGGGAAGAGGGTGGGGGTTTGGGAGAGCCTGGTGGTGGGAGTTGAGGAAGGCACATATTGCATGGAGCACTGGGTGTGGTGCATGAACAATTAATCTTGTAACACTGAAAAAATAAAATAAATGTATTTGGGAAAAATACTCATGTATAAAAACATATCTTATATATTTTATCATAGAGTATCATAATTGTTATCAATTAAATTCCATAATATAGTATAGTGAATGGCATACTCATGTAGAATTTATAATAAATTCAGAGCAGTAGTTCATAGACAATATTTGCAGTAGCCTTCCTTTTCAATATGCTGTTTGAATATCATTTCAGTCATTCACAATAAGATTAATTCTCAGAAATGTATAACACTTTAAGTTTAAAAAAATTAATATGCTAAAAAATGAACAAGTATTCAACCAGCCAATGCATTTCTTTAATTTTTAGGAATACACACTCTAATGTAAATCACATTGCTTTGACCTACTTCAGTCAAATAAAAAATAGAGTTCTCTGGTTAATGAGATGTATCTGTGCTTATTATATGCAAAATTAATAAATTATAAATAAAGTTCTCTGAAATACTTGCTGAGGAGCTTCACACCTTGTATGATTATTAAAAGTAAGGAAAAAAGATTACTGAAATAACTTTATCATCTCTGGGCTTGTAGAAATGCACTGGCTTGGGTAGCTATTGGTGGTCCAATCATCATCATATGAACAAAATCATTTTGTGAGGAAACACCCTTGAATATTTGCCAACAATTGTACATATTACAATTTGTACATTTGTACAAAATGTACATATTACATATTTCATCTCTACATGTGACGTTGTAGATGCCTCAAAAAAATGAAGCAGCAACAGATATTGCATGCCTTCTTTATGTGAAGATTTATTTATTTATTTAAATTTTGATTTTTTAAATTTTATTTTATTTTTTCAGTGTCCCAAGATTCATTGTTCATGCACCACATCCAATGCTCCATGCAATTTACTTGGAAATTTAATCTATTGCTTTGTTTTGTATTGTTTTGCTTGTTCGGTTGTCTTTTTATTTTCTATTCATTTGGGAATGTCCACTAAGACGTGGATAATACAGGTTAAGTTATTAATATCCCAAGATAGACGTAAACCAAGGTTTGGGAAGGAGTTCAACTAATTTCTTAATATATAGTCACAGATGTCTTAAGGGACAATAGAGTGGTTTAAGAAACAAATATACTCCAATTTTAATAGCACAATTTACTGAAGACTGTCTTTTTACTTTTTTAAGTACTTTTATTTGATTTTTTCAGTGTTACAAGATTCATTGGTCATGCACCACACCCAGTACCTATGCAGTATGTGCCCTCCTCAATACCGACAACCAAGGTCGCCCAAACCCCACCCCTACTTCTCCAAAATCCTCAATTTGTTGCTCAGAGTCCAGTCTTTCATGGTTTATCTCCCCCTCCAAGTTTCCCCAATTCACCCTTCCTTTACTTCTCAAAATGTCCTCCATGTTTTTCTTTATGCTCTAAACAAAAGTGAGTCCATATGATAACTGACTCCCTCTGCTTGACTTATTTCACTCAGCATAATCTCTTCCAGTCCCATCCATGTTGTTACAAAAGTTGGATATTCCTCTTTTCTGAAGGAGGTGTAATATTCCATTGTATATGCATTCTTCTGCTGAGCAGATACTTGGCTCTTTCCACATTTTGATGATTGTGGCCATTGCTGCTATAAACTTTGGGGTACATGTGGCCCTTCTTTGTACTGCATCTGTTTTTTATGTGTAAATACCCAGTAGTGCAATTGCAGGGTCCTGGGGTACCTCTATTTTTTTTATTTTTTTAAAGTTTTTTTTTTTTAATTTATATAACAGAGAAAGAGAGAGAGAGAGGAGAGAGAGAGCATAGGTCGGCAGGGAGGCAGGCAGAGAGAGAGGAGGAAGAAGGCTCCCAGCTAAGCAGGGAGCCCAATGTGGGGCTCAATCCTAGGACCCTGAGATCATGATCTGAGCAGAAGGCAGAGGCTTAACCCACCGAGCGACCCAGACACCCCAATTTTGAATTTATTGTGGAATCGCCAGACTGTTTTCCAAAGTGGCTACACCAACTTGCATTTCTACCACCAGAGGAAAAGTGATTCCTTTTCTCCACATCCTCTCCAACATTTGTTGTTTACTGTCATGTTGATTTTGGACATTCTAACTGCTGTAAGGTGATATCTCAGTGTGGTTTTGATTTGAATCTCTCTGATGGCTAAAGATGATGAACATTTTTTTTCATCTGAATTGCTGTATGATTCCCAGTAGTTTGGGGGTGAAGTCTTTTGGGTATTCCATGTGAAGTATCATGTCATCTGTGAAAAGAGAGAGTTTGATTTCTTTATTGTCAATTTGAATACCTTTTATTTCTTTTTGTTGTCTGATTGCTGTCACTAGGACTTCTACTACTATGTTGAAGAAGAGTGGTGAGAGTGGGGATCCTTGTCATGTTCCTAATCTCAAAGGGAAGGCTGTCACCTTTTCCTCATTGAGAATGCTATTTCCTGTGGGGTTTCATAGATTTTATGAGGTTGAGAATGTTCTTTCTATCCCTATACTTTTAAGAGTTTTTTCTCCCCAAATATGTTTATTTTAATTTTTCAGTGTTACAAGATTGATTGTTCATGCATCACACCCAGTGCTCCATGCAATACGTGCCCTTCTCAATACCCACCACCAGGCTCACACACCCCCACACCCCCTCCCCTACAAAACCCTCAGTTTGTTACTCAGAGTCCACAGTCTCTCCTGGTTCATCATCCCCTCCGATTTCCCCCTATTCACCCTTCCCTTCCTTCTGACGATGCGCTCCATGATTTTCTTTATACTCCACACTTAAGTGAGACCATAAGATAATTGACTCTCTTCACTTGACTTATTTCACTCCTCATAATCTCTTCTAGTCCTGTCCATGTTGATACAAAAGTTGGATATTCATCCTTTCTGATGGAGGCATAATATTCCATTGTATAGATGTACCACGTCTTCCTTATCCACTCAGCTGTTGAAGGGCATTTTGGTTCCTTCCACGGTTTGGCGATTGTGGCCATTGTGGCTATGAACATTGGGGTACATGTGGCCCTTCTTTGTACTGCATCTTCTTCTTTGGGGTAAATACCCAGTAGCGCAATTGCAGGGTCAAAGTGTAGTTCTATTTTTAATTTCTTGAGGAATCTCCACACTGTGTTCCAAAGTAGTTGCACCAACGTGCATTCCCATTAACAGTGGAGGAGGGTGGGCGCCTGGGTGGTGCAGTAGGTTGAGCGACTGCCTTCGGCTCAGGTCATGATCTCGGAGTCCCAAGATCGAGTCCCACATCGGGCTCCCAGCTCCGTAGGGAGTCCGCTTCTCACTCAGACCTTCTCCCTTCTCATGCTCTCTCTCACTCTCTCACTTTCCTAATAAATAAATAAATAAATAAATAAAATCTTAAAAAAAAAAAAAAAACAACAACAGTGGAGGAGGGTTCCCCTTTCTTCACATCCTCTCCAGCATTTGTTGTTTACTGTCTTGTTGATTTTGGCCATTCTAACTGGTGTAAGGTGGTATCTCAGTGTGGTTTTGATTGGAATCTCTCTGATGGCTAAAGATGATGAACATTTTTTCATGTGTCTATTAGCCATTTGTATCTCTTCTTTGGAGAATTGTTCATGTCTTCTGCCCATTTTTGGATGTGATTATCTGTTTTGTGAGTGTTGAGTTTGAGGAGTTCTTTATAGATCTTAGATATCAGACCTTTGTCTGTAGTGTCATTTGCGAATATCTTCTCCCATTCTGTGGGTTGCCTTATTGTTTTGTGGACTGTTTCGTTTGCTGTGCAGAAGCTTTTTATCTTGGTGAAGTTCCAAAAGTTCATTTTCGCTTTTGTTTCCTTTGCCTTTTGAGACATGTCCTGAAAGAAGTTGCTGTGGCTAATGTCATAGAGGTTACTGCCTATGTTCTCCTCTAGGGTTTTGATAGATTCCTGCCTCATGTTGAGGTCTTTTATCCATTTCGAGTTTCTCTTCGTGTATGGTGTAAAAGATGGTAAAGTTTCATTCTTATACATATAGCTTTCCAATTTTTCCAGCACCATTTATTGAGGAGACTGTCTTTTTTAAACTGGATATTTTTGCCTGTTTTGTCAAAGATGATTTGACCCTAGAGTTGTGGGTCCATCTCTGGGCTCTCTACTCTCTTCCACTGGTCTATGTGTCTGTTTTTGTGCCAGTACCATGCTGTCTTGGTGATGACAGATTTGTAGTGAAGTTCGATAACAGGCAATGTGATGCCCCCAGCTTTGTTTTTCTTTTTCAACATTTCCTTAGCAATTCAAGGTCTTTTCTCGTTCCATAAAATTTTAGAATTGTTTGTTCCAGCTCTTTGAAAAAAACTGGTGGAATTTTGATATGGATGGCATTGAAAGTAAAGATTGCTCTGGGCAGTATAGACATTTTAATGATCCATGAACATGGAATGCTTTTCCACCTTTTTGTGTCTTCTTCAATTTCTTTCATGAGTGTTCTATAGTTCCTCGAGTACAGATCCTTTACCTCTTTGGTTAGGTTTATTCCAGGTATTTTATGGTTCTTTGTGCTACAGTAAATGGAATTGATTCTCTAATTTCCATTTCCATATTTTCATTGTTAGTGTATAGGAAAGCAATTGATTTTTGTGCATTGATTTTGCATCCTGACACATTGCTGAATTGCTGTTTGAGTTCTAGTAGTTTGGGGGTGGAGTCTTTTGGGTTTTCCATGTAAAGTATCATGTCATCTGCAAAGAGAGAGAGTTTGACTTCTTCATTTCCAATTTGAATACTTTTTATTTCTTTTTGTTGTCTCATTGCTGTTGCTAGGACTTCTAGTACTAAGTTGAACAAGAGTGGTGAGAGTGGGCATCCTTGTCATGTTCCTGATCTCACAGGGAAGACTCTTAGCTTTTCCCTGTTGAGAATTGTATTTGCTGTGGACTTTTCATAGATAGATTTTATGAACTTGTGGAAATTTCCTTCTTTCATTATAATTTGAAGAGTTTTAATCAGGAGTGAATGTTGAATTTTGTCTAATGTTTTTTCTGCATCCATTGAGAGGACCTTGAGGTTCTTCTCTCTTGTCTTGTTGATTTGTTCTATCACATGGATTGATTTGCGAATGTTGAACCACCCTTGCATCCCCGGGTTAAATACCACCTGCTCATGATGAATAATCTTTTGAATGTGTTGTTGGATCCTATTAGCTAGGATCTTGTTGAGAATCTTGGCGTCCATATCCATCAGGGATATTGGTCTGAAATTCTCCTTTTGGATGGGGTCTTTACCTGGTTTGGGGATCAGGGTAATGCTGGCTTCATAGAAAGAGTCTGGAAGTTTTCCTTCTGTCTATTTTTTGAAACAGTTTAAGGAGAATAGGTATTATTTCTTCCTTGATTGTTTGGTAGAATTCCCCAGGGAATCCGTCAGGCCCTGGACTCTTGTTTTTT
Organism: Nasua narica; assembly: GCA_028533885.1. Taxonomy (NCBI): domain Eukaryota; kingdom Metazoa; phylum Chordata; class Mammalia; order Carnivora; family Procyonidae; genus Nasua; species Nasua narica. The sequence continues at coordinate 177,333 of CM052814.1, read as the reverse complement.
GGGAGGTTTTTGATCACTGTTTCAATCTCATTACTAGATATTGGTCTATTCAGGTTGTCAATGTCTTCCTGTTTCAGTCTTGGAAGATTATGGGTTTCCAAAATGCATCCATTTCTTCTAGGTTGTTTAGCTTATTGGCATATAGCTGTTGATAATGATTTTGGATGATTGTTTCTATTTCCTTTGGATTACTCGTGATCTCTCCCCTTTCGTTCATAATTTTGTTAATTAGGGTCCTCTCTCATTTCTTCTGGATGAGTTTGACCCATGGCTTATCGATCTAATTGATTCTTTCAAAAAACCAACTTCTGGGCTCATTGATGTGTTCTACTGTTTCTTTAGTTTCTAACTCGTGGATCTCTGCTCTAACCTTTATGATTTCCCTTCTTGTGCGTGGGGTTGGCTTGATTTGTTGTTGATTTTCCAGTTCTTTAAGGTGTAAGGAGAGCTGGCGTATTTGGCACTTTTCAATATTTTTGAGTAAGGCTTGGATGGCTATGTATTTCCCCCTAAGGACCACTTTTGCCGTATCTCATAGGTTTTGGATCGATGTGTCTTCATTCTCATTGGTCTCCATGAATTGTTTAAGTCCATCTTTGATTTGCTGGTTGATCACCTCATTCTTGAGCATCTTGTTCTTTAGTCTCCAAGTGTTTGAATTCCTTCTGAATTTTCCTTGTGATTGAGTTCCAGTTTTAAAGCATTGTGGTCTGAGAAAATGCAGGGAATCAGCTCTATCTTTTGTTATCGGTTGAGACCTGATTTGTGGCCCAGTATGTGGTCTATTCTGGAGAAAGTTCCATGTGCGCTTGAGAAGAATGAGTATTCTGTTGTTTTAGGGTGGAATGTTCTGTATATATCTATGAGGTCCATGTGGTCCAATGTGTCATTCAAAGCTCTTGTTTCTTTACTGATTTTCTGTTTAGATGATCTGTCAGTTACTGAGACTGGCGTGTTAAGATCTCCTAGTATAAAGGTATTCCTGTCAATATGACTCTTTATTTTGATTAACAGTTGGTTTATGTAGTTGGCTGCTCCTTTATTGGGGGTATAAATGTTTACAATTGTTAGATCTTCTTGGAGGTTAGACCCTTTAAGAATGATGTAGTGTCCTTCTGTATCTCTGACTACAGTCTTTAGCTTAAAATCTAATTTATCTGATATGTGAATTGCTACCCTAGTTTTCTTCTGAGGTCCATTGACATGAAAGATGGTTCTCCATCCTTTCACTTTCAGTCTGGATGTATCTTTTGGTTCCAAATGTGTCTCTTGTAGACAGCATATGGGCGAGTCCTGTCGTTTTATCCATTCTGCAACCCTGTGCCTTTTAATGGGAGCATTTAGGCCATTCATGTTGAGAGTGATTATTGAAAGATACGTGTTTATTGACATCATGTTGCCTGTGAAGTCCTTGTTTCTATAGATGGAAAATTTCTGTTCTAAGTTACTCATGTGTTCTTTCTGCTTTTATAAAACCCCATTTAATATTTCCTGGAGTGCCGGCTTGGTGGTCACATACTCTTTTCATCCTTGCTGGTCTTGGAAGCTCTTTATCTCTCCATCCATTTTGAATGTCAGCCTTGCTGGATAAAGTATTCTTGGCTGCATGATCTTGTCATTTAGTGCCCTGAATATATCATGCCAGCCCTTTCTGGCTTGCCAGGTTAATGAGGACAGGTCTGACGTTATTCCGTTGGGCTTTCCTCTATGTGTAAGTAATCTCTTTCTCCTAGCTGCCCTCAGGACCTCCTGTCTAAAGTTATATTTTGCACATTTTAATATTATGTGTTTTGGTGTTTTTCTAGATTGATTGATCCTGGCAGGTGTCCTTTCTGCCTCTAGGACACGAACACTTGTTCCATTCCCCATATTGGGGAAATTCTCATGTAGAATTTGGTCAACTGTATCTTCTAGTCTTCTGTCCTTCTCTACCCGCTCTGCGATGCCAATGATTCTGACGTTGCAATGTTTCAGGGGGTCATTTATTTCCCTAAGTCTGTTCTCATGATTCTTGAGCAGTTTGTTCCAATTCTCCTCCTGACCTTTCATCTCAACTGTTTTATCCTCCAGATAACTAATTCTATCCTCTGTCTCCATAACTCTAGCTGTTAGACTATTTAGATTGGATTGGATGTCATTAATAGCCCTTCTTACTTCTGCTATACTGGATCTTATTTCTGCCCTTAGCACTTCTATAATGTTTTGCTTCATCCTAGCCATTGCCTGGATAATTGTCACCCTGAGTTCCCTTTCTGACATACTGTTGTTGTCTATGTCCAATAGTTCTGAAGGAGAGGGTGTAGTCTCTGGGTTTTTCTTCTGTTGGGTGTTCCTCCTTCTAGTCATTTTGATAAGAAGTGGAGGAGAGGATGTATACCTGGATATATCACCCCCTATCGAGGTAGGGTGCACCCTGGACGGTTTTGTAACAATTGGGATTTACCACCAAAAGGAAGAATAAGGATAGAAAAAAGATAGAGAGAAGGAGAAAAATGGAAATTATAGCCAGAATGGGCCCCAAAACTAAGGTTTATAAGGTATGCAAACAAGCACGAACCAACATATAGACCAACATGAATAAATGACAAGAAGTAGAAGAACCTAGCAGAATGAATCCCAAGAAAAATATTTATGTAATACCAGAACAAAAGCAGATACATAGAAACACTGACAGAGTTATAAGATGGGAGGGTGGGTATAACTTCTCGCAGGCAAGGAAGTTTATTTCAGGTCCTCCTGGGTTTATAGTTGTATTAAACTTGTTGTTGTACTGTTAACTAGTTAAAAAAAATAAAAGAAAAAAGAAATGTGAAAGCAAGTGAATAATAATATAAAATAAAATATATATAGAGAGAGAATAAGAAAGAGAAAACAAAAACAAAAACAAAAACAAAAACCTTGTATCTATGAAATATACACGTTTGAGGGTATTACCAGGAGCTTAATATATTGATTTCCCTGGCATTGGGGTTTTAAAATTTTATGGGGACCCTGTGGTTATAGTCCTTTTGTTTTTTGGCTGGTCTTCTGGGGGAGGGGCCTGCCGTGTGTTTTCCAGTCAGTCTTGCTTGGGTTGAGTCAGCCTGCCCACCAGTAATGGCACTGAGCTTTGTGGAAACCGGTTTCTCAGTCTTTCGCTCTCTGAAGGTTTTTGGCCTTTTGTAGCCTTTTCACCTTTTCAGGGAGTCCAAGCAATGAATCTGCCCAGAAGCATTCAGACCTCCGAGTTTCAGGAAGCCTAGTCTCTGCTCCCCTCTGTGTGGTTCATAACACACACTCCCCTCTGCGAAATTTCTGCTCACCGCACAGCCTGTCCAAGGTGGCGTGCGACCTTAACTGCCCTTCTGTGGCTCCCAAGTGCTGACCCGGGAGGCCTGTGGTGGGCCTGAAAAGTTGTGACCCCAGCCTCCTTTCTGCGGCTCCACGAGGGGCGCCCCAGAGGTTAGGCCGCTTGCCCGTGTTCTCTCCGCGGCCCATGGGGATTGCTCAGGCTCTGCAGCAGGCCCCAAATGTCGCGGTCGCGGGTGCACACAGAGAAAAACTGCAGCTCGTGGGCCACCGCAGACTCTCTAAAGGCGCTTCCAGTTGCGTGCCCGGCCCACAGGTTGTTGCAGAGAGCGGAAAGCTGTAGGTTCAGGAATCACGGACTGGATCCCCCCACCAGTCTCACTTTGGGGCCCTCCTTCCTGGGAGAGTGAGTCAAAGTGCCAGTGCCCGCGACCACCCCCTTCCACTAGTTACTCCTCAGAACTTTTTGCCCTTTTTAAATGTTTTTAACGGACTCTACGTTAATGCTTGTCCCTCGCCACCGGGCACATTCTTTTGGGGTATTACTGTCCTTGGTTAGCTTCTGGTGGCTCCCTCCCCCTTTTGTTTATCCTCTGATATCAGTTCCAGTGTTCCCACTTTGCTTTTACCTCTCCACTGCTGTTTTCTGCTTTTGGAGAGATCCCGGAGTGAGAAATCTTTCTTCTCAGGGTGATTTCATGGGTGTTCAGCGTGTTCTGGTAGATTTCCAGCTCACTTTTGGGGACCGGTTGCTGCAGGATCTCTTATTTCTCCGCCATCTGGCCCCCCTCTCCTAGTCCTTTTGTTTTTCTATTGTCTCCCGGTGTAGGGGCCTGCAGTGTTGTTTTCCATTCAGTCTTGATTGGGTTGAGTCACCCTTTCCCCCAGTCAAGGGACTGAGCTCTGTGGCAACCAGTTTTTCAGTTTTTCACCTTCTGAAGGTTTTTGGCCTTTTGTAGCTTTTTCACCTTTTCATAGAGCCCAAGCAATGTTCTGCCCAGAATCACTCAGACCTCCATGTGGGAGAGAAGCCTGAGTCTCTGCTCCCCTATGTATTGTTCAGAACACACACTCCCCTCCCCAGTGCAGACTGTCAGAGGTAGTGCAGGATCGCAGGCCCCTTTCTGGGGCTCTGTGAGTGGGAACTGGGGAGGTTAGGCCGCCTGCCAGTGTTCTCTCCAGGGCCAGATGGGATAACTCAGACCCTGCTGAGGGCCATGAATATCGAGGTTGTGGGTGCACCGAGAGAATATCTGCCACTCCTTGACCACAGCAGACTCTCTAAAGGAATTTGCAGGTGCACTCCTGGCTCACAGAATGTTGCAGAGAGTGGAAAGCTGCAGGTAAAAGAGCCACAGACTGGATCCCACCACCAGTCTCACTTTGAGGTACTCCTTCCTGGGAGCGTGAGCCCAGGCCTGTGCCCATGACCACCCCCTTCCACTAGTTGCTCCTTAGAATCTTTTGGTCCTTTTAAGTGTCTTTAAGCAGACTCTATGTTAATGCTGGTCCTGCACCACCAGACACTTTCCTTTGGGGTATTATTGTCCTTGGATCGCTTCTGGTGGCTTCCTCCCCCTTCCTTTTATCCTTCAATATTGGTTTGAGTGTTCCCACTTTGCTTTTACCTCTCCACTGCTGTCTTCTCCTCTCCGAGAGATCCAGAAGTGAGAAATCTTGCTAATCAGGGTGATTTCATTGGTGTTCAGTGTGTTCTGGTTGATACCCAGCTCACTTTTGGGGACAGATTGCACCAGGATTTCCTACTTCTCCACCATCTTGCCCTCCTCCTTGACAAAACTGGTTTTTGAGGAAATGCCTGTATATGGACAAATTGCTTCTCTTTTCCTTCCAATCTGAATGGTGTTGAACTCATCCAGCTACCTTGGATTCTAGAAACCAGGTTTTCTGAAACTATTGATAGAGAGAGGGAGCTTGTGCTCGTGGCTACCTTTGCATATATCTACAACATTTCTGAGTTGTGGAGACCTGTGCCCACCATCAAAAGAATGTGATAATTCATAAGGTGCAGTAGTGACTGCAACTCTTGCTACAAATCACAATCACTCAGCGATTATTTTGTGAAAAAAGACACAAACAAATGGAAAAACACTCCAAGCTCATGGTTTGGAAGACAAATAACTACCAAAATGTCTATGCTGCCCAGAGCAAACTATACTTTCAATGTCATCCCTATCAAAATAACAGTGGCATTTTAAAAGTGCTGGAACAAAAAATAATAAAATTTGTATGGAACCAGAAAAGACCTCATAACCTGAAAAGACTCCAAATCACCAAGGAAATTTTGAAAAAAGACAAAGAAAAAACGGTGAGGGCATCAGGTTGCCTTATTTCAAATTATATTACAAAGCTGTTATAACTAAGACAGCATGTATTGGCACAAAAACAAAACGTGAGCCCAGATAATGACCCTCAACTCAATGGTCAACAATTCTTAGACAAAGCAGGAAAAATAGCCATTGGAAAAAGACAGTCTCTTTAACAAATGGTGCTGGGAAAATTTGAAAGCTATATACAGAAGAATGAAACTCGACCAGAAATTCTCTTACATTATACACAAATATAAATTCTAAATGGAAGAAAGACCTCAATATGACACAGGAATCCATCAAAATCTTAGAGGAGAACATATGCAGTAACCTTTTCAACATTGGCCACAGCAACTTCTTTCAAGACACATCTCCAAAGGCAAGTCAAAAAAAGTGAAAATAAACTTTTAGGACTTTATCAAAATTACACCTTCTGTACAAAGGAAAAAGTCAACAAGACAAAGAGGCAAACCATGGAATGAGAGAAGATATTTGAAAACTACACTACAGAAAAAGGGCTGGTATCCAAGATCTAGCATCCAAGATCTAATTTGAGATCCAAGATCTCAAACTCAACACCTAGAAAACTTATAATTCAGTCAAGAACTGCTCAGAAGACATGAACAGACACTTCTCCAAAGAAGACATACAAATGGCTAACCGTCATATTAAAAAATATCTGGCATCATTCACCATCAGTGACATTCAAATCCAAACCACATTGATATACCTCTTTACACCAGTTAGAGTGTCAAAAATTGACAAGGTAAGAAACAACAAATGTTGGAGTGGTTTTGGAGACTGTTGGTGGGGATGCAGCTTTGTACAACTAGTGTGGAACACAGTGTGAGGTTCCTCAAAAATTTGAAAATAGAGCTACCTAGTGAGAAAGCATTTGCACTGCTGGGTAATCACAACAATGATACAGATGTAGTGAAAGAAGAGGCACATACACTCTACTATTCATAGTGGCAATGTCCAACAACTGAAATGTGGAAGGAGCTAAGATGCCCTTTAAGGGAAAAACAGATAAAGATGTGTTCCATATACACAAAGAAATATTACTCAGGCATCAGAAAGGTTAAATACCCAACATGTACATAAACAGGGATGGAATTGGAGGAAGTTATGCTAAGTGAAATAAGTCAAGCAGAGAAAGACAGTTATCATATGATTTCACTTATTTGTGGAACATAAGGAATAGCATGGAGGACACTAAGAGAAGGAAGGTAATTATGAAGGGAGGGTAGGAATCAGAAGGGGAGACAAACCATGAGAGAATATGGACTTTGGGAAAAATTCTTCAGTTTTCAGAATGAAGGGGTGTGGAGGGATGGGTTAGCCTGGTGATGGGTATCAAGGAGGAAACATATTTCATGAAACTCTGGGTGTTATATTCAAAAAATCAATCATGGAACACTAGGACAAAAACTAATGATTTGTGAATGGTGGCTAATATAACCAAAAAAAAAAAAAAAACCCTAAAAATTAGTTATTCAGAAATGTTGGTTTTATTTTTTATTTTTTATATTTAAATGTTAATTTTATTTATTTTAAAAATTCTAGCTTTTGTTTCTTTTCAATTTATTTTATTTATTTTTTTAGAGTTCCAAGATTCATTGTTCATATACCTCACCCAGTGCTCCACGCAATACATGCGCTCCTCAATACCAACCCCAGGTTCAGCCAACACTCCACTACCATCCTCTCCAAAACCCACAGTTTTTGCTCAGAAATGATGGTTTTCATTTGTTTATTTAGTGAATGACAAATATTAAAATTAATATTATGCCCCCACTCTTGGAGGTAACCACCCTTTCTAACTCCTCTATTATGACATTTTGAATGTGTGGATGCAAGGATATCACCTCTTGCACAACATTGCCGGGAAGGCAAATCTTACAAGTTTTTGTGTGCCCAAAGGATCTACTCGTGGTTCTGTGCCTGCCTCTCACAGCACTTCTTCCAGTTTTTCTAAGGTTTCCACCTCTGCATACAAGCCAGAGCAACATTCCTTAATCTGGAGGGTCTGAGACAATGACTCCTGTGGGTTCAGGGTCCAGGTCTCCTCCACAACTTCCTTCTAGAAACCCACCTCATCTTCTGCAATGAGTTTTATTTCAAAATCTTCAAACTTTTGGTCTGGCTCCTATTTTGGGACATAATATCCTTTTCTCCTGAGGAGAATTCCCCAAAATATGAAAACTGACCAGATGACAAGGCACAAGGACCTTAGTCTGAAGTCCATCCCGGTCTAGTGTCACATTATTTTAAAGGGCTTCCAGTCACCATAGTATTCCAGTCGCTTGTTGGCCTAGTGCAGAGCTGGGTGGGAGGAATCGTGAGCAGAGGGATACCAGGTGACCTGGTATTTTGGGGACCGAATTGTCCTGTGCTCCATTAGGTTGGAGGGTTTTAGGTCAGAGTTCCTTGATCAGCCTGGTTTCTGAGACACTTGGCTCTGTGCTGAGCTAAAACAGAGGGCTTGGAGTCCCAGGGCTCCCTAACGAGATGGTGTTCTAGGGACTGAATTGCCCGTTGTCTGCTGGTTGGTGGACCCCAGTCAGCGGGTGTCCAGTCATCTCAGTATCCAAGTGAATCTTTTACCCAGTGACAAACTGAGTTGGAGGGTTTGTGGTCTGAAGGTCTTTGGTTGGCCCAGTGTTGTGAGGACTCAAATGCCCTAAGCTTTGATGTCAGAAAAGCTCCCACTTATAAAGATCTCCACTCAGCCCAGTGTTCAGAGAACTCCTTTGGCCAGTGTGCAGCTGGATTTAAGGTGTCATGGTCTCAGGGTATCCAGTGGGCCTGGTGTTCTGGACACTTGTTTGCCAATTCTTCTACTGCATTTGAAAGCTCTTCTTCTTTGTCCCATTGTCCAGGTGACTCCATTTCCTGCTGCACAGCTGTACTGAAGGGCTTGTAGTCTCAAGGCTCCTGATTGGCCCACTGTCCAAATAATACATTTATCCAGTGCCAGCACTGGTTGGAAGACTTTTGGCCAAAGGGGTCCTGGCAGTCTTGGTGTTCTGAGAACTTGACTGCTTTATGGTCTGTTGGGTTGTATGGCTCATAATCTGAAATATCCTGTTCATTTAAGTGTCCGTGTAATTCATTTACCTATTGCTAGACTGGGTGGGAGGGCTCACAGCCTAAGGGCTAGCCCTATGATATGAAGTCTCCTAGTCAGGCTTTGTCCAGTGGATTCTTGTGCTCAGCACTCAGCTGGGTTGGAGGCCTCATGATCTGAAAGATCCTGGGCATCCTGGTGTCCATGGGATAGTGGTGGCTAGCGCTGTGCTCCTTTGGAGGGCTTGAGGCCTAAGGGATTCCTGTAGGTCTAGTGTCCTGGCGATTGCATGGCCCGGTGCTCTGTTGGGATGGAAGGCTCCTGACTTCAGTCAGTCCATTGTCATTATGACTCCTTTGCCAAGTGCAGAGCTGGGTGTTGGAGGACAGTTCTTGCATTGTCTGGTGTTGTTAGGACTCTATTTTACTGTGAACTTCTCACTGGAGAGCTTCCAGTTAGAGGACTCACACTCAGCCCAATGTCAAGGGGTCTCCTTTCCCAGTGTCAACTTGGCTTGGAGGACTCATGTTCTGGAGGCTCCTGGAAAGCATGGTGTTCTGTGGATGACTGTCTTGTGCTCTGCTGGATTGGAGGACCCCTGTGCAGAGGAATCTCCCTCAGCCTGTTGTCCACTGTCCTCATTTGTGTGGTGCACATTGTGTTGGATGTTTGATTTCCTCAGGGTTCTGAGGAATCCTGGTATTCTGAGGATTCAATTTCCTTGTTCTCTGTAACATTGGAGGGTGTGCTCATGGCACAGGGTCTTAGTGATTCTTCCAACATAGTGCTAAATGTCCTAGCAACAGCAATCAGACAACATAAATAAATAAAAGGTATTCAAAGTGGCAAGGAAGAAGTCAAACTCTCTTCTCTCAGATGACTTGATACTTTATATGGAAAACCCAAAAGATTTCACCTCCAACCTACTAGAACTCATACAGCAATTCAATACTATGGCAGCATATTATCACTGTCACATTCACTTATATAGTACACTGCTGTTATTTCTTTCTTGCTTCTAAAACCTTATAGGATAAGTATTCTTTTCCATCAATAATATCTCATATTAAGTTTTGAATCTTTTTAACTGTTTTAAGTTGTGTATTTTTTTATACACCTATGGGCATTGACTCTGCAATGTTGCAGCACTTTTTAAAGCTATAGATTTTGGATTATTTTATTAGTTCTAGTAACTTCCCAATATAGAACAATGTGTGCGCTTTTATTTTGTGACAGTTTATTGATGAGGATTACTGCTTAAGCTCTGTAGCATTTCCTGCACTGGCTCTGAGGCAAGATAGTTAATAATTTCGTAAATGACACAAGACTGGTTTTGGGGATGGAAATCAGCCTGCGACCCCATCATGAGTCATTGCTCTTGCCAGGCAGTGCTCTTTCTCTCTCCTGGCTGTGGTCCCTTCCACCATTGTCACTGCCTTTGTAGCTGCTACTGTCATCACTGTCAGCACTGTAGTCCCAGTCCCAACAGAGTTACTCCCTTGGTATCTTGTGGCACCTTGAACAAGATGTGTGTGTTCCTCTGAGGAGGCCAGGGCAACTGCTGGGTGAGCATGATGTCTGGTCACATATGTGCAATCACTGTTGCTAGACCAAAGTCACATGCTAATGCTGTCACCCAGGTCCTCAGCTCACATATTGACTCAGAGAGAAACATCTTATTTCTCTGAGAAAATTTTTCAAACATTCGAGATGACAAAAACAAGGCATTAAGACGAATAAAAGAGCCTTTGTGAGTCTGCGACCCCCTGCAAGCACACAGGCCACACACACATGAGGCCAGCCTTGAGAAAGTTAAAACCACTGAGTAGGAAGGGACTCATATTGTGCAAATCAGGAGAATGTGTGAATTTCTGCTATTTTTTCTTTAGTTACCTTTGGAAATAACCTGAGGCAATGTGGAATTGAGCAGGGATACCCATTACAGACTCATCTCTTTCAGGGACTGAATATTAGAGTATATCAGAAGAACCCTTATATTTGTTGGTCTTGATATACCATGGCCCGGATACACCATGGCCTAACCACACCATGTCTCTGGACTTAGTTTGTGAGAAAGCAAGATGGAGACATGGTACTTTATAGTAATCAAAAATATTTTGTGGGGGTAGAATAATGGTTCTATATTTCTAGGTCCTTGGCTTGGACACACCTGCAATAAAAAGAAAACAGATTAACAGGTGGGGTATCTGACTGGTCCAGTTAGTTAAGGGTAAGACTCTTAATATTGGCTCATGTTATGATCCCATGGTTGTGAGATCAAGCCCTACATAAGGTTCAAGTTTCAGCATGGAGTCTGCTTCTCTCTTTCTTCCTCTCCATCTGCCTCCCCACCCTGTGTTCTCTCTTTCTCTTCATCATTTTATCAATTCCTAAATATTAATAAAAGATTAACAGGGGCACCTGGGTGGCTCAGTGGTTTAAAGCCTCTGCCTTCAGCTCAGGTCATGATCTCAGGGTCCTGGAATCAAGCCCCACACTGAGCTCTCTGCTCAGCAGGGAGCCTGCTTCCCCCTCTCTCTCTGCCTGCCTCTCTGCCTACTTGTGATCTCTTTCTCCTTATCAAATAAATTAAGTAATTTTAAAAATAAAAAATAAAAAAGATTAACAGAAGAAAACTAAATAAAAATTTTTGAACACACTATAATTCCTGTATATGGAGAGTTTGAGAAAAATTGAGTGTCTCCCTGAAATTTCTCAAGCCATTACTTTGTTTGTTTGTTTTTTTTTTTAACAGAGGCAATCTATAGAAACCAGGACTTTACTGACAATGCAATGGAAGTAAATTTATATTCTTTAATAGTTAGTCTGGATGTAAATGGGCTAAATGCTCCAATCAAAAGATACGTGGTATCATTTTGGATAAAAAAGAGAAATCCATCCTTACACTGTCTGTAAGAAGCTCACTTAAGACCTAAAGAAACATCCAGATGAAATGTGAGTGGGTTGAAATCCAGTCACCATGCCAATGAACCTAAAAAGAAAGCTGGGTAGGCAATTCTCATATTGGACAAATTAGATTTTAAGCCAAAGACAGTAGTAAGAAATGAAGAGAGACAATATAGAATATATAAAGAGTCTACCCAACAAGATCTGATAATTATAAACATTATGCCCCTGAATAGGTATCAGCAAATTATATAAAAACAATTAATAACAAAATAAAGAAACACATTGGTACGAATGCATTAATAGTAGGGGACTTCAACACTTCACTCACAGCAATGGACAGGTCATCTAAGCAGAAGATCAAAAAAGAAAAGTTTTTTTTATTCAAAGCTAGCTTTAATTTTTTAAATTTAATTTACTTTTTTCAGTGTTCCAAGATTCATTGTTTATGCACCACACCCAGTGCTCCATGCAATATGTGCCCATCTCTATACACACCAGGCTCACTCAATGACCTACTGGAACAGATCCCAAATACACCAGCTCTCTACACCTTAAAGCACTGGAAAATCAACAACAAATTAAGCCGACCCCATGCACAAGAAGGGAAACAATCGATATTATAACAGAGATTAACAGTTTACAAACTAGAGAATGAGTAGAACACATCAATGTATTAAGAAGTTGTTTTTTTGAAATAATCAAAAAGAAAGGTAAGCCACTGGCCAAGCCAATCCAAAAGAAAATAGAAAGGGCCCAAATTAATAAAATTATGAATGAAAGGGGAGAGATCACGAGTAATCCAAAAGAAATAGAAACAATCATCAAAAATTATTATCAACAGCTCTATGCCAATAAGCTAAACAACCTAGAAGAAATGGATGCATTCTTGGAAACCCATAATCTTCCAAGACTGAAACAGGAAGACATTGACAACCTGAATAGACCAATATCTAGTAATGAGATTGAAACAGTGATCAAAAACCTCCCAAAAAACAAGAGTCCAGGGCCTGACGGATTCCCTGGGGAATTCTACCAAGCATTCAAGGAAGAAATAATACCTATTCTCCTGAAACTGTTTCAAAAAATAGAAACAGAAGGAAAACTTCCAGACTCTTTCTATGAAGCCAGCTTTACCCTGATCCCCAAACCAGACAAAGACCCCATCAAAAAGAGGAATTTCAGACCAATATCCCTGATGGATATGGATGCCAAGATTCTCAACAAGATCCTAGCTAATAGGATCCAACAGCATATTCAAAAGATTATTCATCATGACCAGGTGGGATTTATCCCTGGGATGCAAGCGTGGTTCAACATTCGCAAATCAATCCATGTGATAGAACAAATCAACAAGAGAAGAGAGAAGAACCACATGATCCTGTCAATAGATGCAGAAAAAGCATTTAACAAAATTCAGCATCCACTCCTGATTAAAACTCTTCAAACTATAGTGAAAGAAGGAAATTTCCACAAGTTTATAAAATCTATCTATGAAAAGTCCACAGCAAATACAATTCTCAACAGGGAAAAGCTAAGAGCCTTACCTGTGAGATCAGGAACACGACAAGGATGACCACTCTCACCACTCTTGTTCAACATACTACTAGAAGTTCTAGCAACAGCAGACAACAGAAAGAAATAAAATGTATTCAATTTGGCAATGAAGAAGTCAAACTCTCACACATCGCAGATGACATGATACTTTCTATGGAAAACCCCAGACTCCACCCCTAAAACTACTAGAACTAATACAGCAATTCAGTAATGTGGCAGGATACAAAACCAATGCACAAAAATCAGTTGCTTTCCTATACACTAACAATGAAAATATGGAAAGGGAAATTAGAGAATCGATTCCATTTACTGTAGCACCAAGAACCTTAAGATACCTGGGAATAAATCTAATCAAGGAGGTAGAGATCTGTACTTGAGGAACTAGGGAATGCTCATGAAAGAAATTGAAGAAGACACAAAAATTGGAAAAGCACTACATGCTCATGGATCAGAAGAATAAACATTGTTAAAATGTCTATACTGACCAGAGCACTCTTTAATTTCAATGTCATCCTGATCAAAATTTCACCGGTTTTTTTCAAAGGGCTAAACAAACAATCAGAAAAATTTCTATGGAATCAGAAAGAAACCGAATTGCTAAGGAAATGTTGAAATAGAAAAACAAAGCTCGGGTCATCACATTGCCTGATTTCAAGCTTTACTGCAACCTGGTGATCACCAAGACAGCATGGTAGTGGCACAAAAACAGACACATGGACAAGTATACAGAATATTGGTTATGGAACCAAAAGTCTATGGTCAAATAATCTTTGGCAAACTCAGAAAAAAATATCCAGTGGAAAAGCAACAGACTCTTCATTAAATGGTGCTGGAAAAATTGGACAGCTCTATGTAGAAGAATGAAACTTGACCACTCTCTTACACCATAAATGAAGATAAACTCAAGATAGATAAAAGACCTCAATGTGAGATAGGAATCTTTCAAAACCATGGAGAAGAAAATAGGTAGTGACCTCTTCAACATCAGCCACAGTAACTTCTTTCAGGTCATGTCTCCAAAGACAATGGAAAACGAAACTGAAAATGAACTTTAGGGATTTTATCAAGATAAAAAGCATTTGCACAGCGAATGAAACAGTCAACAAAACAGGCAACCCACAGAATGGGAGAAGATATTCACAAATGACACTACAGAAAAAGGTCTGATATCTAATAGTTATAAAGAACTCCTCTAACTCAAAACTCACAAAACTTAATCATGTCAAAAATGGGCAGAAAGTATGAACAGACACTTCTCCAAAGAAGACACACAAATGGCTAACAGACACAAGAAAAAATGTTCATCATGTTTAGCCATCAGGGAGATTGAAATCGAAACAACCCTGAGATACCACCTACACCAATTAGAATGGCCAAAATAAAGAAGACAAGAAACAACAAATGTTGGAGAGAATGTGGAGAAAGGGGAAACCTCTTTCACTGTTGGTGGGAATGCACTTTGTTGCAGCCACTTTGGAAAACAGTGTAGAGATTACTCAATAAAATAAAAATAGAGTTACCTTATGACCCTGCACTTTCACTACTGGGTATTTACCCCATAGAAGTAGATGCAGTACAAAGAAGGACCACATGTACCCCAATGTTCATAGCAGCAATGGACACAATAACCAAACTCTTGAAAGAACCATGATGCCCTTCAACAGATTAATGAATAAAAAAGATGTGATCCATATATACAATGGAATATTATGCCTCCATCAGAACAGATGAATACTCAACTTTTGTATCACCATGGACGGTACTGGAAGAGATTATGCAGAGTGAAATAAGTCTAGCAGAGAGAGCCAATGATTTTACAGTCTCATGTACGTGTGGAGCATTAGTAAAAACGTGGAGGATATATTTTGAAGGAAAGGAAGGGCGAATGGCAAGAAATCAGAGGGGTGAGATGAACCATGAGAGACTGTGGAGTCTGTGGAACAAACTGAGTGGTATGGAGGGGAGATGGTGGGGGTTGGGTGATCCTAGTGGTGGGTATCGAGGAGGGTACGTATTGCATTGAGCACTGCATGTGGTGCATGAACAATTAATCTATAACACTGGAAAATTAAAATTATTTGGGAGAAAAAATTTTCAAAGTAAAAAAAAAGCATCTGAACAGACTTGATCTAGCACAAGAAGGAATCAGTAAGCTCGAAGATAGATTATTTGAAATTATCCAATCAGAAAAATAAAAGGAAAATTGATTAAAATGGAATTTTTAAAAAAGCCTACAGGAGTTATGGAATCTCATAAGAAATCATGAGAGACTGTGTACTCTGAGCAACAAACTGAGGCTTTTGCAGGGGTGGGGAGGTTTGGCGAGCCTGGTGGTGGGTTTTGAGGAGGGCAGGTACTGCATGGCACACTGGGTGTGGTGTATGAGCAATTAATCTTGTATCACTGAAAAAATAAAATAAACATATTCGGTGAAAAAAAATAAAACTCTCAAGATGAAAAAAAAAAAAATCCTATACGTGCTACATAAAGACCCCAGAAAGATTTGAAAAGGAAAGTTGGCAGAAACCTCACTTGAGGAGAAACAAAAATAAAACCAAATAACCATTTGTTTCTTAGAGTTTAGAATGTATTATGTTTCATCTCTCTCTCTGATTTTATCTCATTTTATTTTTCTTTCCCTTCCCTTATAATTCTCTTTCTAGTTTCTTAAATTCCATGTATGAGTGAAAGTATATGATAATTATCTTTCTCTGATTGACTTATTTCCCTTTTCGTAGACTAGGAGTAGAGAGGGCTGGGGGATGGGGTGCTGGGTGATGGGCTTTAAGGAGGGCACTTGATGTAATGACCACTGGGTGTTGTATTCATTAAGAAACCGATAAATTCTATCTCAGACAATAAAAACATAAAATAAAATAAAATAAAATAAAAACAGAGAAAACAAAATAAAAAAACAAAAATAAATCTCTAAAATCTTCAGCAAGAGATGTGTGAAACAAACATGGAGATCCATAAGGTTCAAGGGATTCAAAATAGAACAGACATAAGAAGGTGGTACCCAGTCACATTATAATTTAATATAACCTTTATTAAACCCTTATTAAACCATATTAAAACCTTTCATATATTTTTGTTATTGTTATATTAGTCACCATACATTATTATTATTATTTGGATTTCAGAAAAAAATTTTCCATTAATTTTACTTAATTTTTTCAGTGTTCCAAGATTCGTTGTTCATACAGCACACAAGTGCTCCATGCAATACGTGTTCTCTTCAATACCCGCAACCAGACTCACCCAACACCCCACCTCTCTCCCTTACAAAACCCTCAGTTTGTTGCTCAGAGTCCACAGTTTCTCATGGTTCATCTGCCCTTCCGATTTCCCCGTATCACCTTTCCTTTCCTTATCCCAGTGTCCTCCATGTTTTCCTTTTGCTCCACACATAAGCAAAACCATATAACTGACTCTCTTGGCTTGACTTACTTCACTCAGCAAAATCTCTTCCAGTCCCGTCCATGTTGATACAAAATTTGGATATTCATCCTTTCTGATGGAGGGGTTATATTCGATTGTATATGTGAGTCATATTTTCCAAACCCAGTTGTCTGTTGAACGGAATTTTTTCCCCAAATAGGTTTATTTTATTTTTTCAGTGTTACAAGATTAACTGTTCATGCACCACACCCAGTGCTCCATGCAATATGTGCCCTCCTCAATACCCACCACCAGGCTCGCCCAAACCCCCATCCCCTCCCCTCCAAAAGCCTCAGTTTGTTGCTCAGTGTCCACAGTCTCTCATGGTTCATAGCCCCTCTGATTTCCCCCCATTCACCATTTCCTTCCTTCTCACAATGTCCTCCATGTTTTTTCTTATGCTCCACACATAAGGGAGACCATAAGATAATTGACTCTCTCCGCTTGACTTATTTCACTCCGCATAATCTCTTCCAGTCTTATCCATGTTGATACAAAAGTTGGATA
>CM052814.1:113352-159733 GCA_028533885.1 Nasua narica | reverse complement strand
CGCAGGCGAGGAAGATTATTTTAGGTCCTCCTGGGTTTATAGTTGTATTAAACCTCTCATTGTAATTTTAAGTAGTTAAAAAAAGATAAAAGAAAAAATAAGTGTGAAAGCAAGTGAAGACTAAAATAAAATTAAAAAAAGAGAGAGAATAAGAAAGAGAAAACAAAAACAAAAACAAACTTGCATCTATGAAATATACAGGTTTGAGGGTATTACCAGGAGCTTAATATATTGATTACCCCTGGCTTTGGGGGTTTAAAATTTTATGGGGACCCTGTGGTTATAGTCCTTTTGTTCTTTGGCTGGTCTTCTGGGGGAGGGACCTGCCGCGTTGTTTTCCAGTCAGTCTTGCTTGGGTTGAGTCACACTGCCCCCCAGTCAAGGGGCTGAGCTCTGTGGAAGCCGGTTTCTCAGTCTCTCACTCTTTGAAAGTTTTTGGCCTTTTGTAGCCTTTTCACCTTTTTAGAGAGTCCAAGCAATGAATCTGCCCAGAAGCACTCACACCTCTGAGTTGCAGGAAGCCCGAGTCTCTGCTCCCCTCTGTGTGGTTCAGAACACACACTCCCCTCTGTGAAATTTCTGCTCACAGCGCAGCCTGTCCGAGGTGGCGCGCGACCCCAGCCCCCTTACTGTGGCTCCGCCAAGGGTCCCCCGGAGGTTAGGCCACTTGCCAGTGTTCTCTCCCTGGCCAGCGGAGATTGCTCAGACTCTGCAGAGGGCTGCGAATGTCACGGTGGTGGGTGCACACAGGGAAAAGCTGCAGCTTGTGGACCACAGCAGACTCTCTAAAGGCTCTTGCAGGTGCCCTTTGGCTCACAGGATGTTGCAGAGAGCGTAAAGCTCCAGGTTTGGGAATCGCGGACTGGATCCCCCCACCCGTCTCACTTTGGGTCGCTCCTTCCTGGGAGAGTGGGTCCAAATGCTGGTGCCTGCGACCACCCGCTTCCACTAGTTACTCCTCAGAACCTTCTGCCCTTTTTAAGTGTTTTTAATGGACTCTACGTTAATGCTGGTTCCCCGCTACGGGCACTTTCCTTTGGGGTATTACTGTCTTTGGTTAGCTTCTGGTCGCTCCCTCCCCCTTTTGTTTATCCTCCGATATCAGCTCGAGTGTTCCCACTTTGCTTTTACCTGTCCACTGCTGTCTTCTGCTCTTGGAGAGATCCCGGAGTGAGAAATCATTCTCCTCAGGGTGATTTCATGGGTGTTCAGCGTGTTCTGGTAGATTTCCAGCTCACTTTTGGGGACCGGTTGCTGCAGGATCTCTTACTTCTCCCCCATCATGCCCCCCTCCCCTGTCAAGTAGTTTTTAAAAAAATTTTAAAAAAATGTGAAAGAGCTGAATAAAAAAAATAGAGAGAAAATAAGAAAGAAAAAAAACTTGTATCTATGAAATAAACAGTTTTGAGGGTATTATCAAGTGCTTAATATATTGATTTCCCTTGATGGTGGGGATTCAAATGTTTACAGGGACAATGTGGTTATAGTACTTTTGTATCTCGAATTGCCTTCTGCGGGAGGGGCCTGCCTCATTGTTTTCCAGTGAGTCTTGCTTGGATTGAGTCACCCTGACCCCTGATCAAGGGGCTGAACTCTCTGGAAACCAGTTTCTCTGTCTTTCACTCTGATGTTTTTTGGTCTTTTGTAGGTTTTTCACCTTTTTCGGGGAGTCCAAGCAACGATATGCCTGTACGTACCCAGACCTCTGGGTCACAGAGAAGCCTTAGTCAGCTCCCCTCTGGGTGGTCCAGAACACACACTCCCCTCCCCATAATTCTGCACCTAGTGCAGCCTGTCACAAGTGGTGCCAAGTCCATGCCACAGTGTGGGACTTCATGGAGTGCTCCTCTGCTCTCTGGGCTCCAGGACTGCACAGGGTGGGGTCAGATTCCTGTCCCAGTTTAGGCCACCCACCCGTGTTCTCCCCAGGGCCAGCTGGAAGCACCCTTATCCTGCCACAGGCCTCGAATGTCTTTTCAGTTAGGGTTGCACTCAGTCCAGAGAGTGGGGCATGCAGTGAAACGCTGCCAGCTCCTGGACCATAGCAGACTTAGGCGCTTCCAGGAGAGTGCCCACTCCACCCACAAAATGGTGCAAGGAGCAGAAAGCTGCAGACTCATGAACCATGGACTGGGCTCCCACAGCAGTCTCTCTTTGAGGTGAGTGATGTCCTTCCTGGGAGTGTGGACCTAGGCCCTTGCCTGTGACCACCCTCTTCCACTAGTTGCTCCTGAGAACCTCAAAACCTTTACCTCTTTTTAAGTACCTTTAACCACACTCTAAGTTAATGCTGGTCCCCAACCACTGGACACTTTCCTTCTGGGTATTACTGTCCTTGGATTGCTTCTGGTGGCTTCCTTCCCCTTTTGCTTATCCTCCGATATGGGTTTGAGTGTTCCCACTTTGCTTTACCTCTCCACTGCTGTCTTCTGCTCCCATACAGATCCAAAAGTGAAAAATCTTGCTTCTCAGGCTGATTTCATGGGTTTATCAAGTTCTGCTATATATCCATCTCACTTTTGGGGACAGGTTGCAACAGGATCTCCTACTTCTCTGCCATCTTTCCCCCCTTCCCTGTTGATAATAAATTCTGATGATTGTTTCTATTTCCTTTGGGTTAATCATGATTTCTCCCCTTTCATTCACAATTTTGTTAATTTGGGTGTTCTCTTTTCTTTTGGATTAGTTTGGCCAGTGGCTTCTCAATCTTTTTTTTTAAAGATTTTATTTATTTAGGGGCGCCTGGGTGGCTCAGTGGGTTGAACCCTTTGCCTTCAGCTTGGGTCATGATCTCAGGGTCCTGGGATCGAGCCCCACATTGGCCTCTCCACTCAGCAGGAAGCCTGCTTCCCCCCCCCCTCCACTGCCTACCTCTCTGCCTACTTGTGATCTCTCTCGCTGTCAAATAAATAAGTAAAATCTCTCTCCCTGTCAAATAAATAAGTAAAATAAGATTTTACTTATTTATTTGACAGAGGGAGCCCATAAGTAGGCAGAGAGACAGGCAGAGAGAGAGGGGGAAGCAGAGAGCCTGACGCTGAACTCGATCCCAGGACCCTGAGATCATGACCTGAGCCAAAGGCAGTGGCTTTAACCCGCTGAGCCACCCAGGCGCCCTGTGGCTTCTCAATCTTATTGATTTTTTCAAAAAACCAACATCTAGTTTCATTGATGTGTTCTATTGTATCTCTAGTTTCTAATTCCTTGATCTCTGCTGTAATTTTGATTAAACTCTTGTGCTGTCCTGTCATTTTTTTCCAGGCTGCAACCCTGTGCAATTTTATGGGAGCATTTAAGCTGTTCACGTTGAGAGTGATCACTGAATGAGAAGGTTTTATTGTCATCGTGTTGCCTATGAAGTCCTTGTTTCTATAGATTGTAAGTATCTCTTCTATGTCATTCATGGGTTCTTTCTTCTTTTTTAGAACCCCTTTAGTATTTCTTGTAGTGCCAGATATGTGGTCACATACTTTTTAAAACTTGTTGATCTTGGAACCTCTTTATCTCTCCATCCATTTTGAATGTCAGCCTTTCTGGGTAAAGTATTCTGGCTGCATAGTATTCTCATTTAGAGCCCCGAATATGTCTTGTCAACCCTTTCTGGCTTGCCAGGTTTCTGTAGACATGTCTGATGTTATTCTGATGTGTCTTCCTCTGTATGCAAGGATTCTCTTCTCCCTAGCTGCCCTCAGTACCTCTTGTCTAAAATTATAACTTGTGAATTTCACACTGATGTGTCTAGATGATTTTCTAGATTCGTTGATTTTGGGGGGTGTCCTTTCTGCCTCTAGGACAGGAACACTTGTTCCATTCCCAGATTGGGGAAATCTTCATCCAGAATTTCTTCCACTATATCTTCTAGTCTTCTGTCTTTCTCCAGGCCCTGGGGAATTCCAATAATTCTGGCATTGGAACATTTCATGGCATCATTTATTTCCCTACTTCTGTTCTCATAGTTTCTAAGAAAAATTTCCAGCCCTCCTCCTGATCTAAAATATAATAATTAAAAAAACAGGGGTTCTCTGAACATATCTGTTAAGTCTGTCTCGTCTGTGTGTCATTCAAAGTCCTTATTTTCCTTGGTGATTTCCTTAGATGATCTGCCCCTTGCTGTGAATGGGATGCTAAAAACCCTAATATTACTGTATTATTATCAAAGTGTTTCTTTCATTTTTTAAAATTTATTGGTTTATTTATTTAACCACTCCCATACTAGGGGCATCAATATTTACAATTGTTGGTTCTTCTTGTTGCATAAAGCCCTTTGATATGATATACTGTTCTTCTTTATCTCTTATGACAGTCTTTAGTTTAGAGTATAGCATCTGTATAAAGATAGCTACTCCAGGATTCTTTTGGTGTCCACTACCATAATAAATGATTCTCCTCCCCTCCTGTTCAATGTGGAGGTGTCTTTGGGTATGCAATGAATCTCTTATAGACAGCATGTTGAGGGTGCTACTTTTACTCATAATGTTACCCTAGGTCTTTTGATTGGAGCATTTCGTCCATTTACATTCAGAATAATTATTGGATAATAGGAAGGTAGTGTCATCGTATTACCCATAAAGTCACTGTATCTGTAGATTGTCTCTGGTCCTTTTTGGTTTGTGATTTTTGGCCTCTCTCTACAATCAAAGGATCCCCTTTAACATTTCTTCGAGAGCTGGTTTAGTGCTCAAAAATTCTTTTTTGTTTTTTTTTTTGTTCTGGAAGTTCTTGATCTCCCCTTCTGTTCTAAATGACATCTTTGCTGGATACACTCATCATGGCTATATATTTTGCCCATTTAGACATTTAACATATCATGCAGGTCCTTTTCTGTTCTGCTGGGTCTCTGGACAGGTCTGGTGCCAGCCTCATGTGTCTCCCCTTACAGGTGAAAGAACTGTTGTTCTTGGCTGGTTTCAGGGTTTTCACTTTATCTTTGACCTGTGCAAGCTTCAGTCTTATATGTTGAGGTGTTGACCTATTTTTATGAATTTTG
Source organism: Nasua narica (assembly GCA_028533885.1). Classification (NCBI taxonomy): domain Eukaryota; kingdom Metazoa; phylum Chordata; class Mammalia; order Carnivora; family Procyonidae; genus Nasua; species Nasua narica. The sequence goes on along the minus strand of CM052814.1, from coordinate 154,746 downwards.
AGGGAGTTTTTCTGTGCCTTCTGGACTTGAATGCCCCTCTCCTTCTCCAGACTAGGGATGTTCTCATCTGTAATTGGTTCATATAAACCTGTTTCCCTTTCTCCTGGTCCTCATTTCCTGGGACACCTCTTATACGAATATCATTTCATTATATGGAATTGCAGAGTTTTTCAAGTCACCATACATGATCTAATAGTTGTCTTTCTTCTTTTCAGCTTTCTTATTTTCCATCATTTTATCTTCTATGTCCCTAATTTTTTCTGCCTTATTCATCCTATGTATATATCCTCCACTTGGACTGAATTTCAATAAAGGTGTCTTCAATCTTGGCCTGAATAGATTTTAGTTCTTTTATGTCTACAGTAAGGGATTCTCAAGAGCCTTCCGTGTTTGTTTCAAGCCCAAATCTTATCTTTAGAATCCTTGCTTTCAATTCTGGTTCAGACATCATACTTATATCCATTTTGACTAAGATGTTAGTAGTGAGTATTACTTCCCATTCTTTCTTTTGGGGTAAATTTCTCCAACTCCTCATTTTGAGACAAGAAAACCAAACAACCAATCAAACACAAAACCTGCAATAACAATGACAGTAGAGAAAAACAACAAAAAAGGAAAACCAAAACAAACAATATAAAAAAACAAAACAAAAACCTAGGTACTGGGTGTGTTTTGGATTGCTAGTTAAAAGAAAGAAAAATTTAAAAATATAAAACAATTCAATGAAATAAATAGAAAGATATATAAGCATAAATTATATATAATATATAAACATTAAAAAGAATAAGAACATCATTGAAAAGTAAGAAAATAACTGAAAAATAATAAAAAGCTAAAGAATAAAATTAGAAATAATGTCACATTATGTGTTCCCCATGAGCTGATACACTGCAGACCTGTATGATCAGTAAACTTGTTGTGAGTGAGCTGTTTATGCTGGCTTTCTGGCCTGAATGAGTCTGTTAATCTAATCTGATGTGAACTTCTCCTAGGGGAATAGCTCCTCCAGTGCAGAGGCAAACCTGGGTGTAAGAAGCTCCAGTCTCCAGGAGGTGGTGCTGTTTTGCTCCCTAGAGGCTTTCAGGACTGTTAAGCAGGATGAATATGGCAGCACCTCCCCTTGCTAGTCCTGGAGCCAGAAATTCATGCCCCCACTTTTCAGTGAGCACTCTAAGAAAATAAATTAATCCTTCTTGTCTCCCTGTGAACTGTGTTCAACCTCACCTTTGTGCGAGCTTTTTTACGTCAGGCACAAAACTGAGTTTCAAAACTCAAAATTCGAAAGACTCCTGTGCATACAGATTCTGTTCCTCCCAGGTGATGGATGGAGTTCTTCCAATGCTTCAGCCTTTGCAAGCCACTCTGAGGAGAGCAATCAGACCACCATGCAGCGGTTTGCAATTTATGGAACACAGAGCAGAAAACAGACATCTAGACTCGTTGGTTCACCCAGCTTCCCCCTCTCTTATGCTTGGGAAGTCTGGTGCACCAAAGCACCATGATCTACGTCCCCAGACCATGTTGTCACATCAGGGATTTTGCTTTGCCTTACCACCTAAGCACCTGTTAGGATGTTGGAAACATCCCCTATCTAGTTAGGCTTCTAAAACTTCCAATTTTGTACTCTACTACTGATAATACTTTGTGGTCGCCTCTTCAAACAGGCATCCCTCTCCACCATATCTTCAGGGATATCACAACGGATTTAAGACACCGCAATTCCTACATTTGAAACTATGGTGGCTTTTCTAGATGCAGACTTGCAGGATTTTCAGATCACTGATTTCTCAAGTGTTCATAATGATTTGATAACATTCTAGTTGTATTCAAGGGACAAGATAAACTTAGGGCCCTCTTGCTCATCCACCATCTTATCTCTGCACAAACATTTTAACCATGGGATTTCTGATTTAATGTTAGGCCTAGCAACAGCTAACTCAATGTGCCCAAGGCGTCCATCCATTGCATCGGCCCTCCAAACATGCACAGGTGTCCCAGAAGCCCAGGATGCTCTCCTAGTTTGAACACAGGGCACATCATCTGCTCCAGTACCCTCCTGGGTTGCAAAGACACTGAGATGAGTGACCTTTGAAAACTACCAGGTGCAAGTCTCCAGAGTAACACAGTGTTTGCTCAGCATCTCTAAGACAAATAGGCAGTCTGCTTGTGAGAGTTTTAGGAACAAATAGATGTTTTGTTAAAACAAACAAACAAACAAACAAACATGTTTTTGAACAAAAACATGTTTTCTTAAAACTTGTTCCCTATAAGTTTTAGGAACAAGTAAATGCTGGATTTTGGCTTCACACAGATTTTAAGTTACTTTTCCTATTAGTTTCTAATCTAAATGGTTTCTAGATGTAATTTGTCTAGATGTAAATACAGACACATGAAACCTCTGAATGTTTTCATTATACCTAGTCCGACCTTTGAAAACAAAAGGGAAGTAGTGCCAATGACCTGTGTAATAAGCAACCTTTGTAACAGGTATTTTCATGCCTTGAAGTGTCAATCAGAATGCTTTCTTTCCTGTTCATTTATTGAAATAGAGTTAACATACAGTGTTTTATTACTTTCATGGGGACACTAGAGTTATTCAACAACTCTGTACCTTACACAGGACTCATCATGATAAGTGTGCATCTCGGCTCTTTGCACATTTTGGTTATTGTGGACATTGCTGCTATGAACATTGGGGTGCATATGGCCCTTCTTTTCACTAAATCTTTATCTTTGGGGTAAATACACGGTAGTGCAATTTCTGGGTCATAAGGTAACTCTATTTTTAATTCTTTGAGGAATCTCCACACTGTTTTCTTGTTGGCTCTACACTGTTGGCTTCACCAACTTCCATTCTGAGCCAACAGTGTAAAAGAGTTCCCCTCTCTTCACATCCTCTCTAACATTTGTTGTTTCTTGCCTTGTTAATTTTTGCCAATCTAACTGGTTTAAGTTGTTATCCCAGTGTGGTTTTGATTTGAATTTCCCTGATGGCTAATGATGATGAACACTTCTTTATGTGTCTGTTAGCCATTTGTATGTCTTCTCTGGAGAAGTGTCTGTTCATGTTTTCTGCCCAATTTTGACTTGATTATTCATTTTTTAGCTGTTGGGTTTGAGGAGGTCTTCATATATCTTGAAATACTAGGCCTTTATCTGTAGTGTCTTTAGCAAATATTTTTTCCATTCTGTCATTGGCCACTTTGTTTTGTTGATTGTTTACTTTGCTGCACAGAAATTTTTAGTTTTGTTTTGTTATTCATTTAAAAAGATTGTATTTATTTATTTAATTAATTTATTTTTTTATTGTTTTATTTCATTTGATTTTTCCCAAATATATTTATTTTTTCAGGGTTCCAAGAGTGATTGTTCATGCATCTCACCGAGTGCTCTGTGCAATATGTGCCCTTCTCAATACCCACCACCAGGCTCTCCCAACTCCCCACCCCCTCCTCTCCAAACCCCTCAGTTTTTTGCTCAGAGTCCACAGTCCTTCATGGTTCATCACCCCTTCCGATTTCCCCCATTCACCCTTCCTTTCCTTCATTTTATATTTTCAGTGTTACAAGATTCATCACATGTAATATGTGCCCTCTTCAATACCCACCACCAGGCTCACCCTACCCCCCACCCCATCCACTTCAGAAACCTCAGTTTGTTTCTCAGAGTCCAGAGGTGCTCATATTTCATATTCCCCTCTGATTTCTCCCAATTTACCTTCCTTTCCTTCCCACAATGTCCTCCAAATTTTTCCTTATGCCCCACACATAAGTGAAACCATATGTTAACTTTGCTTGACTTATTTCACTCAGCATAATCTCTTCCAGGCCCATCCACGTTGATATAAAAGTTGCATATTCATTATTTCTGATGGCGGCATAATATTCCATTGTATATATAGACGACATCTTCTATATCCATTCATCTATTGAAGGGCATCTTGGTTCTTTTCTTGATGAAGTCCCAGAAGTACATTTCCGTTTTTGTTTCCCTTGCTTTTGGAGATGTCTCTTGTAAGAAGTTGCTGTGGGCATTCATAGCAGAAATGTCCACAATAACCAAACTGTGGAAAGAGCCAAGATGCCCTTCAACAGATGAATGGATAAAGGAGATAGGGTCTATATATACAATGGAATATTACACAGCCTTGAGAAAGGATGTAGACTCAATTTTTGTGTCAACATGGACAGGATGGGAGGAGATTGTGCTGAGTGAAAGTAGTCAAGCAGAGAGAGTCAATTACCATATGGTTTCACTTACTTGTGGAGCATAAAGAATAATATGGAGGACATTGGGAGAAGGAAAGGAAGGGTGAATTCGGGGAAATCAGAGGGGGAGATAAAATATGAGAGACTATGGACTATGAAGAACAAACTGAGGGTTTTGAAGGGGAAGGTTGTGTAGGATGGGTGAGCCTGGTGAACGGTCTTAAGGAGATCACATATAGTATGGACCACTGGTTGTGGTTCATAAACAGTGAATCTTGGAACACTGAGAAAATAAAATTATTAAAAAAAATAATTCCAGTGTCTGATGTCAGAGAGGTTACTTCCTACATTTTCCTCTAGGATTTTGATGGATTCCTGTCTCACATTGAGGTCTTTCATCCATTTTGAGTTTATCATTGTGTATGGGTAAGAGAATGGTCAAGTTTCATTCTTCTCCATAGAGCTGTCCAATTTTCCCAGCACCATTTATTAAAGACATTGTCTTTTTTCCATTATATATTTTTTCCAGCTTTGTCGAAGATTAATTGACAATAAGGTTGAGGGTCCATATCAGAGCTCTCTTTTCTGTTCCTTTGATCTATGTTTCTGTTTTTGTGCCTATACCATGCTGTCCTGGTGACCATAGCTATAATATAGCTTGAAATCAGGCAACGTGATTACCCCAGTTTCTGATTTATTTTTCAACATTTCCTTTGCTATTTGGAGTCTTTTCTTATTCCATACAAATTCTAGGATTGTATATTCCAGCCCTTTGAAAAATGTCATTGGTATTTTAATGAAGATGACACCGAAAGTATACTGGAAAGGATTATGCTGAGGGAAATAAGTCAAGCAGAGACAGTCGATTATCATATGGTTTCACTTATGTGTGGAGCATGGGGAAAAACATGGAGGACATTGGGAGAAGGAAAGGAAGGTTGAATTGGGGAAAATTGGAGGGGAGACGAAACAAAAGGGACTGAAGACATTGAAAACAGAGGGCCTTGGAGGGAACGGGGGTAAGGGGTTGGGTGAGCTTGGTGGTGGATGTTGAGGAGGGCACGTATTGCGTGGAGCACAGGGTGTGGTGCATGAACAATCAGTCTTGCAACACTTAAAAAATAAAATTAAATTAAAAAAAAGAAAGTATAGATTGATCATGGCAGCATAGACATTTTAACGATATTTTTTTCTTCTGATCCATGAGCTTCAGAGGTTTTTCCATCATTTTCTGTCTTCAGTATCTTCCATGAGTGTTCTGTACTTCCATGAGTATAGACACTTTACCACTTAGGTTAGGTTTATTCCAGGGTATCTTATGGTTTTGGGTGCTATTGTAAATGGAATCAATTTTCTAATTTCCCTTTCCAGAGTTTCATGCTTAGTGTATAAAAAAGCAAATGATTTCTGTGCATTTATTTTGTATCCTGACACATTACTGAATTGATGTATGACATGTAGTCATTTGGGGGTAGAATCTTTTGACTTTTCCACATGAAGTAGTATTTCAATGGCAAAGAGAAAGAGTTTGACTTCTTCTTGCCAATTTGAATAAATTTTATTTCTTTTTGTTGTCTGATTTCTGTTGTTAGGACTTCTAGTACTCTGTTGAACAAGAGTGGTGAGAGTGGGCATCCTTGTCATATTCCTGATGTCAAAGGGATGGTTGTCAACTTTTCCCCATTGAGAATGATATTCGCTGTAGGCTTTTCATAGACTTTATGAAGTTGAGGAATGTTCCACTTTCCCTATATTTTGAAGAGTTTTAATTAGGAACGGATGTAGTATTTTCTCAAATGTTTTTTCTGCATCAATTGAGAGAACTATATGGTCCACTCCCTTCTCCTACTGATTTATTCTATCACATTGATTGATTTGGTAATGTTATACCACCCTTGCATCCCAGGGATAAATCCCATCAGGTCATGATGAAAAATCTTTTTAATGTGCTGTTGGATCCTATTGCTAGGCTCTTGTTGAGAATCTTGGCATTCATATTCATCAGGGATATTGGATTGAAATTCTCATTTTGGATGGGGTTTTTCCCCGGTTTGGGGATCAGGGTAATGCTGGCTTCATGGAAATAGTCTGGACATTTTCCTTCTGTTTATATTTTTTGAAAGAATTTAAGGAGAATAAGAGTTGTTTCTTCTTTGTATATTTGGTAGAATTCCCCAGGGAATCTGTCATTTTTCTGGCTCTGGTTTTTTGGGAGTTCTTTGATACTTGTTTCAACCTCTTTTTTTTTCCATATTAATTTATTAGGAATTCAATCGTTCTTTCCCTCTCCAATTATGTTTATTTTATTTTTTCAGTGTTACAAGATAAATTGTTCATGCACAACAACCAGTGCTCCATGCAGTACATGCCTTCCTTAATACCCATCATCAGGCTTGCCCAACACCCAACCCGCTCCCCTACAAAACCCTCAGTTGGTTGCTCAGAGTCAACAGTCCCCATGGTTCATCACCCCTCTGATTCCCATCATTCACCCTTCCCTTCCTTCTCACAGTGTCCTCCATGTTTTTCTATATGCTCCACATGTAAGTGGGACCATAAGATCACTGACTCTGCTTGACTTATTTCACTCCACATAATCTCTTCCAGTCTTGTACATTTTGATGCAAAAGTTGGGTATTCATCCTCTCTGATGGAGGCATAATACTCAAATGTATACATGTACCAAATCTTCTTTATCCATTCATCTATTGAAGGGCATTTTGGTTCTTTCCACGGTTTGATGATTGTGGCAATTGCTGCTACAAACATTGGTGTACAGGTGGCCCTTCTTTGTAATACGTCTGCTTCTTTGGGTTAAATACCCAGCAGTGCAATTGCAGGGTCATAGGGTAGCTGTATGTTTAATTTCTTGAGGAATCTCCACACTGTTCTCCAAAGTGGCTGCACCAACTTTCATTCCCACCAACAGTGGAGGAGGGTTCCCCTTTCTCCATATCCTCTCCAGCATTTGTTGTTTACTCTCTTGTTGATTTTGGCCATTCTAACTGGTGTAAGGTGCTATCTCAGTGTTGTTTTGATTTGAATCTCTCTGATGGCTAAAGATGATGAAGATTTTTTCATGTGTTTTTCATGGAGACATTTGTCTGTCTTCTTTGAAGAAGTGTCTGTTCATGACTTCTGCCCATTTTTTTATGTGATTATCTGTTTTGTGAGTGTTGAGTTTGAGGAGTTCTTTATAGATCTTAGATATCAGACCTTTGTCTGTATTGTCATTTGCGAATATCTTTTCCTATTCTGTGAGTTTCCTGTTTGTTTTGTTGACTATTTACTTCACTGTGCAGAAGATTTATATCTTGATGAAGTCCCAAAAGTTCGTTTTCAGTTTTGTTTGCTTTGCCTTTGGAGACATGTCCTGAAAGAAGTTGCTGTGGCTAATGTCAGAGGTTACTACCTACGACCTTCTATAGGATTTTCATAGATTCCTGCCTCATGTTGAGATCTTTTGTCGATTTCGAGTTTATCTTCCCATATGGTGTAAGAAAATGGTCGTTTCATTTTTCTATATAGAGCTATCCAGTTTTCCCAGCACAATTTATTGAAGAGACTTTCTTTTTATTTTTTGAAGATTTTCTATTTATTTATTTGAGAGTGAGAGTGAGAGCAAAAGGGAGAGAAGATACCAAGTAGACAGAGAGGGAGGCAGAGAGAGAGGGGGAAGCAGGTCCCCTGCCGAGCAGACATCCTAACGTGGGGCTTGATCCCAAGACCCCAAGATCATTACATGAATCCAAGGCAGAGGCTTTAACTCACTGAGCCACCCAGGTGTGCTGAAGAGACTGTCTTTTTTTTACTGGATATTTTTTCCAGTTTTGTAAAAGATTATTTAACCATAGAGTTGTGGGTCCAGCTCTGGGCTCTCTATTCTGTTCCACTGCTCTACGTGTCTGTTTTTGTGCCAGTAAGATGCTATCTTGGTGATCACAGCTTTGTAGTAAAGCTCAAAGTCAGGCAATGTGATGGCCCCAGCTTTGTTTTTCTTTTTCAACATTTTGTTAGCAATTCGGGGTCTTTTCTGGGTCCATAGACTTTTAGGATAGTTTGTTCCACCTCTTTTAAAAAACCGGTGGAATTTTGATCAGGATGGCATTGATAGTATAAATTGCTCTGGGCAGTATAGACATTTTCAAAATGCTTATTCTTCAGATCCAGGAGCGTGGAATGCTTTTCCACATTTTTGTATCTTCTTCAATTTCTTTATGAGCATTCTGTAGTTCCTCGAGTACAGATCCTTTACCACTTTGGTTAGGTTTATTCCCAGGTATCTTATGGTTCTTGGTGCTACAGTAAATGGAATCAATTCTATAATTTCCCTTTCCATATTTTCATTGTTAGTGTATAGGAAAGCAATTGATTTCTGTACATTGATTTTGTATCCTAACACATTACTGTATTACTGTATGAGTTCTAGTAGTTTGGGGGTGGAGTCTTTTGGGTTTTCCATAAAAAGTATCATGTCATCTGCAAATAGAGTGAGTTTGACTTCTTCATTGCCAATTTGAATACCTTTTATTTCTTTCTGTTTTCTGATTGCTGTCACTAGGACTTCTAGCACTATGTTGAACAAGAGTGGTGAGAGTGGGCATCCTTATCTTGTTCCTGATGTCAAAGGGAAGGCTGTCAGCTTTTCCCCATTGAGAATGATATTTGCTGTGGCCTTTTCATGGATAGACTTTATGATGTTGAGGAATGTTCCTTCTATCCCTATACTTTGAAGAGTTTTAATCAGGAACAGATGGTGAATTTTGTCAAATGTTTTTTCTGCATCAATTGAGAGGTCCATGTGGATCTTCTCTCTTCTATTTTTGATTTGTTCTATCACATGGATTGATTTGCGAATGTTGAACCAACATTGCATCCTAGGGATAAATCCTACCTGGTCATGATGTATAGCCTTTTGAATGTGCTGTTGGATCCTATTACCTAGGACCTTGTTGAGAATTTTGGTATCCATATTCATCAGGTATATTGGCCTGAAATTCTCCTTTTTGATGGGGTCTTTGCCTGGTTTGGGGATCAGGGTAATGCTGGCTTCACAGAAAGAGTCAGGAAGTTTTCCTTCTGTTTCTATTTTTTGAAACAGTTTCAGGAGAATAGGTATTATTTCTTCCTTGAATGTTTGGTAGAATTCCCCAGGGAATCCGTCAGGCTCTGGACTTTTTTTGGGGGGGGAGGTTTTTGACCACTGCTTCAATCTCATTGCTAGATATTGGTCTATTCAGGTTGTCAATTTCTTCCTGTTTCAGTCTTGGAAGATTATGGGTTTCCAGGAATGCATCCATTTCTTAGAGGTTGTTTAGCTTATTGGTATATAGCTCTTGATAATAATTTTTGATGATTGTTTCTATTTCCTTTGGATTAGTTGTGATCTCTTCCCTTTCCTTCATAATTTTGTTAATTCAGGTCCTCTCTCTTTTCTTTTGGATTAGTTTTGCCAGTGGCTTATTGATCTTATTGATTCTTTCAAAGAACCAACTTCTGGATTCATTGAAGCTCTTTACTGTTTCTTTAGTTTTTAACTTGTTGATCTCTGCTCTAATCTTGATTATTTCCCTTCTTGTGTGAAGGGTTGGCTTGATTTGTTGTTGATTTTCCAGTTCTTTAAGGTGTAAAGAGAGCAGGTGTATTCTAGATTTTTCAGTTTTTTTTTTTTTTTGAGTGAGGCTTGAATGGCTATATATTTCCCCCTTTGGACCAACTTTGTCGTATCCCATAGGTGTTCAAACAATGTGTCTTCATTATCATTGGTCTCCATGAATTTTTTAAGTTCATCTCTGATTACCTGGTTGATCCCAGCAGACTTGGGTAAGTTGGTCTTTAGTCTCCAATTGTTTGAATTCATTCCTAACTTTTTCTTGTGGTTGAGTTCCAGTTTCAAAGCATTGTGGTCTGAGAAAATGCAGGGAATCATCTCAATTTTTTGGTATCGGTTTTTCCTGATTTGTGTCCCAGTATGTGGTCTATTCTGCAGAATGTTCCATTTGGTCTCGAGAAGAATGTGTATTCTGTTGTTTTAATGTGAAATGTTCAATATATATATATATATATATGAGGTCCATGTGGCCCAATGTGTCATTCAAAGCTCTTTTTTTCTTAATCGATTTTCTGTTTTGATTATCTGTCTGTTACTGAGAGTGGCATGTTAAGATCTCTTACTGTTAATGTATTCATATCAGCATGACTCTTTATTTTGATTAACAGGTGGTTATGTAGTTGGCTGCTCCCATATTGGGGGCATAAATATTTACAATTGTTAGGTCTTCATGGAGGATAGACCTTTTAAGAATGATGTAGTGTCCTTCTGTATCTCTGACTACAGACTTTAGCTTGTAATCTAACTTATCTGATATGAGAATTGCAACCCCAGATTTCTTTTGAGGTCTGTTGGCATGAAAGATGGTTTTCCATCCTTTCACATTCAGTCTGGATGTATCTTTTGGTTCCAGTTGTGTCTCTTGCAGACCGCATATGGCCAGGTCCTGTCATTCTATCCATTCTGCCACCCTGTGCTGTTTTATGGGAGCATTAAGGTCATTCATGTTCAGAGAGAATATTGAAAGATAGGTGTTTATTTACATCATGTTGCTTGTGAAGTCTTTGTTTCTATCAATGGCAAAATTCTGTTCTCAGTCACTCATGGGTTCTTTCTACTTTTATAGAACCCCCTTTAATATTTCCTGGAGTGCTGGCTTGGTGGTCACATACTCTTTTAATCCTTGCCAGTCTTGGAACCTCTTTATCTCTCCATCCATTTTGAATGTCTGCCTTGCTGGATAAAGTATTTTTGGCTGCATGTTCTTCTCATTTAGTGCCCTGAATATATCACGCCAACCCGTTCTGGGTTGCCAGGTTTTTGTGGACAGGCGTGACATTATACTGATGGATCTTCCTCTGTATGTAAGGAATCTTTTCCCCCTAGCTGCCCTCAGGACCTCTTGTGTAAAATTATACTTTGCAAATTTCACAATGTTGTGTCTCTCTGATTTTCTAGACTTGTTGATCTTTGCTGGTGTCCTTTCCGTCTCTAGGATATGAACCCTTGTTCCATTCCCCAGATGAGGAAAATTTTCATTCAGAATTTGGTTTGCTATATTTTGTAGTCTTCTGTCATTTTCTACCCCTCTGGGATTCCAATAATGCTGATGTTGCAATGTTTAATGGCGTCATTTATTTCCCTAGGGCTGTTCTCAAGATTCCTGAGCAGTTTGCTCCAACTCTCCTCCTGACCTCTCTTCTCAACCATTTTATCTTATAGAACACTAGTTCTATCCTCTGTCTCTATAACTCTATCTGTTAGACTATTTAGATTGAATTGGATCTCACTGACAGCATTTTTTACATCAGCTATACTGACTTTCATTTCTGCTCTTAGATATTCTATGTTGTCATAAATGTTTTACTCCAACCTAGCCATTGCCAGGAGAATTTTCACCCTGAATCCCTTTCTGACATACTGTTTATGTCCATGTCTAATAGTTCTGAAGGAGAGGGTGCAGTCTTTGGGTTTTTCCTCTGTTGCATGTTCCTCCTCCTAGTAATTTTGATGAGAAGTTTATGAGAGGATATATCGCTGTATATATCACTTACGAACAAGGCAGTGTGCACCCTGGAGGGTTTTGGAGCAATTGGGATTCACCAGTAATAAGAAAGAATAATTATGAAAAAAAGAGCAAAAGAGAAAAAGAAGAAATCCCAGCTAGTATGGGCCATCAAAATACTATTTATAAAGTATGTAAACAAACACGAGCAATCATAACGACAAAAGTAAATGACTAAAGTAAAAGAACCTAGTCAGAATGAACCCCAAGTATAAATTTATATAATGCCAGAACAAAATAAAATAAGTAGAAACACTAAGAGGGATAAGATGGGAGGATTTTTATAACTCTTCGAAGGCAAGGAAGGTTATTTCAGTTTTTCCTGGGTTTATATTTGTATTAAGCCTCTAGTTGTAATGTTAAGTAGTTTAAAAAATTAAAAAAAAAAACAAGAAATATGAAAGCAATTGAATAGAAAAATAGAAAGAGAATATGAAAGAAAATAGAACTTGTATCTATGAAATATACAGGTTCGAATGTACTATCAGGAGCTTAATATATTGATTTCCCCTGATGTTGGGGATTTAAAATTTTATGGGGACCCTGTGTTTATTGTCCTTTTGTTTTTTGAGTTGTCTTCTGGGAGAGGGGCCTGCCACATTCTTTTCCAGTCACTCTTGCTTGGGTTGAGTCACCCTCCTCCCAATCAAGGGGCTGAGCTCTGTGGAAACCAGTTTCTCAGTCTTTCCTTCTCTTAAGATCTTTTGCCTTTTGTAACTTTTTCACCTTTTAAGAGAGTCCAAGCAAGGAATCTGCCCTCTAGTACCCAGACCTCCATGTCAAAGAGAAGCCTCAGTCTGCTCTCCTCTGGGTGGTCCAGAACACATACTCCTTTCCACAAAATTCTGCTCGCAGTGTAGCCTGTCAGAGGTGGTGCAGGACCCCAACCACCTTTCTGTGGCTCTGAGAGTGCTCACTGGGAGATTAGGTTGCCCACCCGCATTCTCTCTGGGGACAGCCAGGATCGCCCAGACCCTATGGCAGGCCACAAATATCATGGTTGGTCGTGGGTGCTGTCAGTCCAGACAGCAGGGCACACAGAGAAAAGCTGCCAGATCCTATGCCACAGCAGACTCTTAAGGTGCTTTCAGGAGCGCGCCCTGCCCACAGAATGGTGCAGGGAGTGGAAAGCTGCTGATTCCAGAACCACAGACTGGACCCCCCCACCAGTCACTTTGGGGCTCGTGGTGTCCTTTCTGGGAGCATGGGCTTGAGCCAGTGCCTGCGACCACCCACCCACTAGTTGCTCCTCAGAACGTTTTGTTCTTTTTAAGTGTTTTTAAGCGGACTCTAAGTTAATGCTGGTCCCCAATCACAGGGCACTTTGCTTTGGGGCATTACTGTCCTTGGATCACTTCCGGTGGCTCCCTCCCCCTTTTGTTTATCCTCCGATATCGGTTCGATTGTTCCCCCTTTGCTTTTCCTCTCCACTGCTGTCTTCTGCTCTCCTAGAAATCCAGAAGTGAGAAATCTTGCTCTTCAGGGTGATTTCATGGGTGTTTAGTGTGTTCTGCTAGATATCCAGCTCACTTTTGGGGACAGGTTGCAACAGGATCACCTACTTCTCTACCATCTTGTCCCCCCTTGTCTCCTCTGTTCTATCGATCTATGTGCCTGTTTTTGTGCCAGTACGATGCTGTCTTGCTGTTCGCAGATTTGTAATAAAGCTTGAATCAGGCAACTTGATGCCCATGGCTTTGTTTTTCTTTTTCAACAATTCATTAGCAATTCAGGTTCTTTTCTGGTTTCATATAAATTTTAGGATTGTTTGTTCCAGCACTTTGAAAAATGCCTCTGGTTATTTTATATGGATGAGTTGGTAAGTATAGATTGCTCTGTGCAGTATAGACATTTTAACAAACATTATTCTTTGGATCCATGAGCATGGAATGGTTATCCATCTTTTTATATCTTCTTTAATATCTTTCATGAGTGTTTCATAATTCCTCAAGTATAGATCCTTCACCTCCTTGTTTAGGTTTATTCCAAGGTATCTTATGGTTTTTTGTTGCTATAAATGGAATAAATTTCCTAATTCTCCTTTCTGTGGTTTCATTGCTAGTGTATAAGGAAACTACGGATTTCTGTGCATTGATTTTATATAATTCTACATTATTGAATTGCTGAACGAGTTCTAGTAATGTTTTTGGAGACTTTTGTGTTTTCCACATAAAGGATCATGTCATCTGCAAAGAGAGTACGTCTGACTTCTTGTTTGTCTACTTGAATACATTTTATTTCTTTTTGTTGTTGATTGCTGTTTGCTAGGACATCTAGTATGATGTTGAACAACAGTGGCAAGAGTGGGCATCCTTGTCATGTTCCTGATCTCAATGGGAAGGCTGCCTGCATTTTTTCATTGTGAATGATAATCGCTGTTGGTTTTTCATAGATGGATTTTTTAAAGTTGAGGAATGTTCCCTCTATCCCTCTACTTTGAAGAGCTGTAATCAAGAATGGATACTGTATTTTGACCAATGCTTTTTCTGCATCCATTGAGAGGACCATGTGGTTCTTCTCTCCTCTCTTATTCATTTGTTCTATCACATTGATTGATTTGTGAATGTTGAACAACCATTACATCCCAGGGATAAATCCCACCTGGCCATGGTGGATAAACTTTTTAATGTGCTGTTGGATACTATTAGCTATGATCTTGTTGATAATCTTGGCATCCATATTCATCAGGGATAATGGTCTGAAATTCTCCTTTTGGATGGGTCTTTGTCTGGTTTGGGGATCAGGGTAATGCTGGCTTCACAGAAAAAGTCTGGAAGTTTTTCTTCTCTCTTTTTTTGAACAGCTCCAGGAGCATAGGTATTTCTTCTTTGAAAGTTTGGTAGAATTCCTCAGGGAATCCTTCATATTCTAGGCTCTTGCTTTTTGGGAGGTTTTTGATAATTGCTTCAATCTCGTTACTAGATATTGGTATATTCAGTTTGTCAATTTCCTCCTGTTTCAGTCTTAAAAGTTTATAGGTCTCCAAGAATCTTCTACTTCATCCAAGTTGCATTTATAATGATTGTTTCTATTTCCTTGATGTTAGTCAGATCTCTCCCATTTCCTTCATAATTTTATTGATTTGGTTCCTCTCTCTCTTCTTTTGGATTATTTTGGCCAAATAATCCAAGTGGTTTATCAATCTTATTAATTTGTTCAATCAATACCTTCTAATTTCATTGATGTTTTCTTCTATATCTCTATTTTCTAACTCATTGATCTCTGTTCTAATCTTGATTATTTCCCTTCTTTTTTGTGGGGTTGGCTTAATTTGTTTTTAATTTTCCAGTTCTTTAAGTTGTAGAAAGAGTTGGTATGTTCGGGATTTTTCAATTTTTTTTGAGTGAGGCTTGGATGGCTATGTATTTCCTCCTTAGGACCACCTTTGTTGTATCTCATATGTTTTGGACCAAAGTGACTCCATTCTCATTCATTTCCATGAATTGTTTCAATTTCTTTGATTTCCTGGTTACATCAAACATTCTTGAGCAGGATGGTATTTAGTTTACAAGTGTTTTAATTCTTTCCAAACTTTATCGTGTGGTTCATTTCCAGTTTAATACTATTGTATCTGAGAATATGCATTGAATAATTTCAATCTTTTGGTATAAGTTGAGACCTGATTAATGACCCAGAATGTGGTCTATTCTGGAGAATGTTCCATGTGAACTTGAGATGAACGATTACTCTGTTGGTTTATGTTGGAATGTTTTGTATATATCTGTGAGGTCCATCTGGTCCATTGTGTCATTCAAAGCTCCTTTCTTTGTTGATTTTCTGCTGAGATGATCTGTCCATTGCTACAAGTGGCATGTTAAGATCCCCTACAATTAGTTTTTCATATCAATATGATTTTATTTTCATTAACAGTTGGCCTATGTAGTTGGCTGCTCCCTTATTGTGGGCATAAATACTTACAATTGTAGATCTTATTGATGGGTAGACCCTTTAAGAATGATGTAGAGTCCTTCTGTATCTCTGACTACAATCTTTAGCTTAAAATCTAATTTATCTGATAGGAGAATTGCTACCCCAACTTTCAGCTCTCCATCCCTTCACTTTCAGTCTTGATGTATCTTTTGGTTCCAAATATGTCTCTAGTAGACAGCATATGGACGGGTCCTGTTGTTATATCCAGGCTACAGTCCTGTGCCATTTTACAGAAGCATTTAGGCCGTTCACATTGAGAGTGATTATTGACAGATAAGTTATTGACATTATGCTCCTGTGAAGTCCTTGTTTCTATAGATGGTCTCTGTAAGTTTTTGTTCTCTGGCACTCTAGGGTTCTTTTTTCTTTTATAGAAGCCCCCTTAATATTTTTTTGAGTGCTGGCTTGGTGCTCACATAATCTTTTAAACATTATCAGTCTTGTAAGCGTTTCATGTCTCCATCTATTCTGAATGTCAGCCTTGTTTGATATACTATTGTTGGCCACATGTTTTCTTATTTAGCACCCTTAATATGTCTTGCCAGCCCTTTCTGGCTTGCCAGGTTTCTGTCTACAAATCTGACGTTACTCTCATGCTTTTTCCTTTGTACGCAAGTAATCTATTCCCCCTAGCTGCCCTTAAGACATCTTCTCTGAATTTCCAACCCGTAAATTTCACAATTGTCTGGAGGCCTTTCTAGACTCGTTCATCTTGGGGGTGGGTGTTCTCTCTGACTCTAGGACGGTAACACTTGTTCTATTCCCCAGAATAGGGAAAGTTTCATCCACTATTTGTTCAACTATATCATCTAGTATTCTCTTTCTCCACCCCCTCAGTGATCTCAATATTTCTGACACTGGAACATTTCATGGCATCATTTATTTCCCTAACTGTTTTCAAGGCTTCTAAGCTGTTTGTTCCAGGCCTCCTCCTGATCCTTCTTTTCTATCATTTATACTTTATATCAGTAATTTGATCTGCTTCATTTACCTTAGCTGTTAGAGTATTTAGATTAGATTGGATGACTGGTAGCACTTTTCTGTTCTGCAAGATTAGCTCTCACTTTTTCCCATAGAGATCGTATGTTGCCACTAATGGTATTCTCCAATATAACCATTGCCTGGATATTTATTACCCTGATTTCCATTTCCAACATATTATTTATGCCCATATCCAATAGTTCTGTAGCAGTGATTGCTGCCTCTGAATTTTTCCTCTGTTTGGTGTTCCTCCTTTAGTCTTTTTGGTGAGTGGTGGTTGAAGGGATCTATAGCTGATTATATCAATGGCAGCAATAACCACAATCACCAAACTGTGGAGACTCAAGATGCCCTTCAACAGACGAATTAATAAAGAAGATATGGTCCGTTATATGCAATGGCATATTATGCCTCCAAAGGATGAATAACCAACTTTTGTATCAACATGGACAAGACTGTAAGAGATTATGCTGAGTGAAATAAGTCAAGCAGAAAGAGTCAATTATCATATGATTTTACTTACATATGGAGCATAAGGAAAAAATTGGAGGACATTAGGAGAAGGAAAGGAAATTAAATTGGGGGAAGTCTTAGGGGCAGATGAAGAATAAGATATTTAGGGTTTTGGAGGGTAGGGCATGTGGTTTTGGGTGAGCCTTGTGGTGGGCATTAAGAAGGGCATGGAGCACTGGTTGTGGTGCATAATCAATGAATCTGGAAACACTGAAAAAAAAAAGAGTTTTCTGCATGGTGAAGTAAAAGATAACAAACAAAACCTAAAACAAAAATGTAACATATAGATTGGGTGAAAATATTTGCAAATAATATGTTTGATAAAACATTAGTATCTAAAAACTATAACGAAATTACCAAATTC
Organism: Nasua narica; assembly: GCA_028533885.1. Lineage (NCBI taxonomy): Eukaryota > Metazoa > Chordata > Mammalia > Carnivora > Procyonidae > Nasua > Nasua narica. The sequence continues at coordinate 137,134 of CM052814.1, read as the reverse complement.
CTCATCCAAACATCAAGTAATTTAATACAAATGAGCGGAAATATGAATAGATTTATTTCCGAAAAAGACATACAGACAGTGAAGAGACACATGGAAAGATGCTCAGCATCACCAATCATCAGGGAAATATAAATCAAAACTATGGGATATCATCTCACACCTGTCAGAATGGCTAAAATCAACAACACCACAGGTATTGGACAGGATGTGAAAGAAAGGGAAATTTCTTGCACTGTTTGTGGGAATGTAAACTTCTGTAGCTGCTGTGGAAATCTGTATGGTGATTACCACAAAAGGTAAAATTAGAATGGCCCTGGGATCCAGTCATTGCACTACTAGGCATTTTTGCATGAATACAAAAGTACAAATACAAGGGAATACCAGCACCAAGAAGATTATAGCAACATTATGTACTATAACAAAATTGTGGAAATTGACCACATTTCTATTGACTGATGAATGGATGAATAATATTATATAAAAAAAGAAAGACATCTCTATTTACAACTCCATTGAGTTTCCATTTTCAATCTCCCATGCAACTACAGAGCTCGAGAGTATAATGTTAGGCAAAGTAAGTCAGTCAGAGAAAAACAAATGCCATATGATTTCACTTATATGGAGTATTAGAGGGGAAAAAATCGAGCAAAGAAGAAGAGAGAGAGAGAAAGAGAGAGAGAGAGAGAGAGAGAGAGACCAAGAAACAGACTCCTAACTATAGAGAATGAATGGATAGTTACAAGAAGGTAGTTACAAGAAGGCTGTTGGGTGGGGGAATGGATTACATAAAGGATCGAGTACAGGAAATGTACTTGTTGTGATGAGCACCAGGTGTTGTATTGAAGTGTTCAATCACTATATTGTTAATGTTATACAATTTACCTGTATATTAACGAACTGGTATTTAAATGATTTTTTTAAATGAAGACTCTTACAAACACAACCACAAAACAATTAACTAAATGGCAATAAACACATATCTCTCAATAATCATTTTGAATTTAAATAAACTAAATGTTTCAGTCAAAAGATATATAGTGATGGAATGGATAAAAAAATAAGACTGATATATATGTTTCCTATAATAGCCTCATTCCAGTTCTAAAGATTCAAGCAAATGGGAAGTGAATGGATTGTGAAGCATTTACTATGAAAACGTGTGTTAAAAGAAGTGTAGTTATGTAAGAACTAAAAATGTATAAAGAACTGAAAAAGAAGGATAGAAGGAAGTTATATAATCATTGAAGGAACAAACAGGAAGATAAAACAAATGTAAATATTTCTGGACCAAACATGGGAGTACCAAATTATATAATGTAGTTAATAACAAACTTAAATTACCTAATCAAGAGCAATGCCATAATAGTAGAGGACATGTAACCCCCATTGACATCAGAAGACAAATAACCAAACAATATCAACAAGAAAACAGTGTCTTTGATTGATTTTTGGACAAGATGGATTTAAGAGATATTTTTAGAACTTTACATCCTAGAAGAGCAGAATATACATTATTTTCAAGGGCATAAGCAATATTTTCCAGAATGGATCACATATTTCATCACAAAATAATTTTCCACATATTCAAAAGGGTCAATGTCATACCACGCATCCTTTAAAACTACGGGTCTCTGGTTGTGGGTATTGAGGTGGGCATGTATTGCATGGAGCATTGGGTGTGGCGCATGAACAATGAATCTTGGAACACTGAAAAAATTAAATAAAAAACCCCCCACGACTCCATGAAAATAGAAATTACACAAAGAATAAAACAGAAAGAGCTCAGGTAAATGGATATTTAATCATGGGATTCTAAATAATGAATGGTTCAACCAAGAATACAAAGAGAAAGTCATACAATAAATGAAGAAAAATGAACATAGGAAGCTAATGGTGCAAAATCTTAGGAATCAGGAAACACTGTTCTAAGAGGAAAGTTTACAGCAATACAGCCCTATCTCAAGTAGCATGAAAAATCTCATAAATAACATAACCTTACATATAAAGGAAGTAAAAGAGGGAAAAAAAAGTAAAAAAAAAAAACAGTAGAAGAAGGGAATTAATAAGAATTAGAGCATACATAAAGACAAATTAAAATAAAAAACAAGCAAAAAAGGAAGGGAACATTCAAACTAGTGTTGATTCTTTGAAAAGATCAATAAAATTGACAAAGCTTTACGAGACTCAAACAAATAAATAAATACATAGATAAATAAATAAATTCAATGAAATATAAAACTAAAAAGGAGAAATAACTGACATCACAGAAATATAAAAAGTAACAGAAAAAATATATGAAAAATTGTATACCAAGAATTTGGACAACTTAGAAGAAATGGATAAACTTCTAAACAAAGAAAAGCTTCCAAACCTGAATCACGATGAAATAGAAAACTTGACAGACTGATTACTAGGAATGAAATTGAATGAATATAAAAAAATTCTTAAGCAACAAAAGTCATGGACCTTTGCATTGTACCAGCATGTAAAGAAAAGGTACTACTTAATCACAAATTATTCCAAAAACACAAGAGGAAGTGAAATATCCAAATTAGTTTTATTAGTCCAATATTTCCCTGATACCAAAAACAGAGAGAGACAGTACAGAGAGAGACAGAGAGCTCCAAAAATATAAGTACAGAGCAATACTTTTGATGAATCTAGATGCAAAACTAATCAAGAAAATATTAGTGAAGAAAATTTAATAATATATTTTAAAACAACATTCAGCACTATCAGGTTGGGGTTATTCGTGGGGTCCAAAGTCAGTACAATATTTCCAAGTCAATCAGTATGATACATTACATCAATGAGAAAAGGAAATACAATATGATCATTTCAATAGATGCGGAAAAAGCCTTTATCAAACTTTAATGCCCATTCATGAAGAACACTCTCAACAAAGGAGATTTCAATGTAATATAACTCTAGCTAATAAAGCCTGTATATGGAAAAACAAAGAAGCAAAAGCACATCTACCATCATACTCTAGTGAAAAACTGAGAGATATTGTCCTAAGTCAAGGAATAATAAAAAGACATCCGCTCTCAACAATTTGATTCACTTTAGGATGCGAAGTCTTAGCCACAGCAACGAGACAAGAAAAAGTAATAAAGCCATCCAAATTGGATGACTGTATATATAGCCATTGTATTTCCATACAGTAATAATGAAGTAGAAGAAAGATAAAAGAAAATAAAATGCATTACAATAGCTCCAAAAGTCATAAACTGCCTAGGAATAAACTTAAACAAGGAGATGGAACACGTGTGCTCTGAAAGCTATAAAATACTGATGAAATAAATTAACGATACAAAAACATGGAAAAACATACCATGTTCATGCATTGGAAGAACTAATTTGTTAAATGTGGACACTATTTCACTCAGCATGAAATAAGTCATGCAGAAAGAGCCAGTTATATGGTTTCACTTATGTATGGAGTAAAAGGAAAAATATGGAGGACATTTGGAGAAGGAAAGGAAGTTTGAATTTTGGGAAATCAGAAGGGGAGATGAACCATGAGAGACTATGGACTCTGAGCAACAAACTGAGGGTTTTGAGGGCAGGGAGGTAGGGTATTGTTTGAGCCTGGTCTTTGGTATTGAATAGGGTATGTGTTGCAAGGAGCACTGGGTGTGGTGCATAATAAATATATCTTGTATATATATATATATATATATATATATATATATATATATATATATATACCACTTCTTCTTTATCCTTTCATCTGTTGATGGACATCTAGGGTCTTTCCATAGTTTGGGTATTGGGGACATTGCTCCTATAAACATTAGGGTGCATGTGCCTCTTTGGAGCACTACATTTTTATATTTAGGGTAAATAACCAGAAGTGTGATAGCTGGGTCGTAGGGTAGCTCTATTTTCAACATTTTGAGGAACCTCCATACTGTTTTCCAGAGTGGCTGTACCAGCTTGCATTCCTACCAAAAGTGTAGGAGGGTTGCCCTTTCTCCGCATCCTCACCAACATCTGTCATTTCCTGACTTGCTAATTTTAGACATTCTGACTGGTGTGAGGTGGTATCTCACTGTGGTTTTGATTTGTATTTCTCTGATGCCGAGTGATGTTAAGCATTTTTCATGTGTCTGTTGGCCATTTGGATGTCCTCTTTATGAAATGTCTGTTCATATCTTCTGCCCATTTCTTGATTGGATTATTTGTTCTTTGAGTGTTGAGTTTGAGAAGTTCTTTACAGGTTTTGGATACTAGCCTTTTGATATGTCATTCTTGAATATCTTCTTCCATTCTGTCAGTTGTCTTTTGGTTTTGTTGACTGTTTCATTTGCTGTGCAAAAGCTTTTGATCTTGATAAAGTCCCATTAGTTCATTTTTGCCCTTTCTTCCCTTGCATTTGGAGATATTTCTAGGAAGAAGTTGCTGAAGCTGAGGTCGAAGAGGTTACTGCCTGTGTTTTCCTCCAGGATTTTGATGGAGTCCTGTCTCACATTGGGGCCTTTGACCCATTTTGAGTCCATTTTCGTGTGTGGTGGAAGGTGGTCCAGTTTCATTCTTTTGCATGTGGCTGTCCAGTTTTCCCAACACCATTTGTTGAAAAGACTGTCTTTTTTTCCATTGGATATTCTTTCCTGCCTTGTCGAAGATTAGTTGACATAAAGTTGGGGTTCCATTTCTGGGCTCTCTACTCTGTTCCACTGATCTATGTGTCTGTATTTGTGCCAGTACCACACTGTCTTGATGATTACAGCTTTGTAATAGAGCTTGAAGTCTGGAATTGTGATTCTGCCAACGATGCTTTTCTTTTTCAAAATTCCTCGGGCTCTTCGTGGTCTTTTCAGTTTCCATATAAATTTTAGGATAATTTGTTCCATTTCTATGAAATAAATTGATGGTATTTTGATATAGATTGCATTAAATATGTAGATTGCTTTAGGTAGCATAGACATTTTCACAATATTTTTTCATCCAATCCATGACCATGGAACATTTTTCCATTTCTTTGTGTCTTCCTCAATTTCTTTCATGAGCACTTTGTAGTTTCCTGAGTACAGATTCTTTGCCTCTTTGGTTAGGTTTATTTCTAGGTATCTTATGGTTTTGGGTGCAGTTGTAACTGGAATCTACTCCTTAATTTCTCTTTCTTCTGTTTTGCTGTTGGTATATAGAAATGCAACTGATTTCTGTGCATTAATTTTATATCCTGACACTTGACTGAATTCCTGTATGAGTTCTAGCAGTCTTGGAGTGGAGTCTTTGGGTTTTCCACATAAAGTATCATATCATCTGCAAAGAATGAGAGTTTGAATTCTTCTTTGCCTATTCGGATGCCTTTTATTTCTTTTGGTTGTCTGATTGCTGAGGCTAGGACTTCTAGTACTATGATGAATAGCAGTGGGGATAGTGGGCATCCTTGCTGTGTTCCTGATCTCAGGGGAAAAGCTGAGAGCTTTTGATATTCGCTGAGAATGATATTGGCTGTGGGTTTTTCATAGATGGCTTCGCTGATGTTGAGGAATGTACCCTCTATGCCTACACTGTGAAGAGTTTTGATCAAGAAAGGATGTTGAACCTTGTCAAATGCTTTTTCAGCATCAATTGAGAGAATCATATGGTTCTTGTACTTTCTTTTATAAATGTATTGTATTACATTGATTGATTTGTGAATGTGGAACCAACCTTGCAGCCCAGGAATAAATCCCACTTAGTCATGGTGAATAACCCATTTAATGTACTGTTGGATTGCATTGGATAATATTGGGTGAGAATTTTTACATTTGTGTTCATCAAGGATATTGGTCTGTAATTCTCCTTTTTGATGGGGTCTTTGTCTGGTTTTGGGATCAATGTAATGTTGGCCTCATAAAATGAGTTTGGATGTCTCCCTTCCATTTCTATTTTTTTGGAACAATTTCAGGAGTATAGGTATTAAGTCTTTAAATGTTTGGTAGAATTCCCCTGGGAAGCCATCTGGCCCTGGGCTCTTGTTATTGGGAGATTTTTGATGACTGTTACAATTTGCTTACTGGTTATGTGTCTGTTCAGGTTTTCTATTTCTTCTTGGTTCAGTTTTGGTAGTTTGTGTGTCTCTAGGAATGCATCCATTTCTTCCAGATGTCTAATTTGCTGGCGTATAGTTGCTTATATTATGTTCTTATAATTGTTTGTATTTCCTTGGTGTTGGTTGTGATTTCTCCTTTTTCATTCATGATTTTATTAATTTGGGTCCTTTCTTTTTTCATTTTGATACGTCTGTCCCAGGGTTTATCAATTTTATTAATTCTTTCAAAGAACCAGCTCCTAGTTTTGTTGATTTGTTCTACTGTTCTTTTGGTTTCTATTTCGTTGATTTCTGCCCTGATCTTTATTATTTCTCTTCTTCTGCTGGGTTTAGGCTTTCCCTGTTGTTCTTTCTCCTGCTCCTTTAGGTATAAGGTTAGGTTATGTATTTGAAATCTTTCTTGATTTTTGAGAAAGGCTTTTATTGGTATATATTTTCCTCTTAGGACCGCCTTTTCCTGTGTTCCTGAGATTTTGAACAGTGGTGTTTTCATTTTCATTTGTTTCCATGAGTTTTTTTTTTAATTCTTCTTTAATTTCCTGGTTAACCCATTCATTCTTCAGTAGGATGCTCTTTAGCTTCCATGTATTTGAGTTCTTTCCAACTTTCCTCTTGTGATTGAGTTCTAGTTTCATGGCATTGTGGTCTGAAAATATGCAGGGAATGATCCAAATGTTTTGGTACCCATTGAGACCTGATTTGTGTCCCAGGATGTGATCTATTTGGAGAATGTACCCTGTGCACTAGAGAAGAAAGTATTCTGTTATTTTGGGATAGAATGTTCTGAATATATCTGTGATGTCCATCTGGTTCCGTGTGTCATTTAGAGCCTTTATTTCCTTGTTGATGTTTTCCTTAGATGATCTGTCCATTTCATTGAGGATGGTATTAAAGTCCCCTACTACTATTGTATTATTGTTGATGTGTTTCTTTGACTATGTTATTAATTGGTTTATATATTTGGCGGCTTGCACGTTAGGGGCATAGATATATACAATTGTTAGATCTTCTTGTTGGGGAGTCCTTTTAAGTATGATATACTGTCATTTCTCATCTCTTATTATAGTTTTTGGCTTAAAATCTTATTTATCTGATATAAGGATTGCCACTCCAGCTTTCTTTTGATGTCCATTAGCGTGGTATATTGTTTTCCACCCTCTCTCTTTAAACCTGGAGGTGTCTTTGGGTCTAAGATGAATTTCTTGTAAACAGCATATTGATGGTCTTGTTTTTTTCTCCATTCTGTGTCTTTTTTTTAACATACAATGAATTATTTGCCCCATGGTACATGTCTGTGAATCATCAGGCTTACACATTTCACAGCATTTTCCATAGCACATACCCTCCCCAATGTCCATAACCCTACCACCCTGCCTCCCAGCCCCCCTTAATTTGTTTCATGAGTTTAGGAGTCTCTTATGGTTTGTCTCCTTCCCCATCCCATCTTGTTTCATTTCTCTTCCCCACCGACCCACGACCCCCTGCCCTGCCTTTCAAATTCTTCATATCAGAGCGATCATGTGATAACTTTCTTTCTCTGACTGACTCATTTAGCTGAACATAATACCCTCTAGTGCCATCCAAGTTGTTGCAAATGGCAAGATTTCATTTCTCTTGATGACTGCATAGTATTCCATTGTGTATATATATATATCATATCTTCTTTATCCATTCATCTGTTGAGGGACATCTAATTTATTTTACATAGTTTGGCTATTATGGACAATGCTGCTATAAACATTCAGGTGCATGTGACGCTTTGGATCACTACATGTATATCTTTAGGATAAATACACATTAGTGCAATTGCTGGGTGGTAGGGTAGCTCTATTTTCAACAGAGCTTTGAGGAACCTCCATACTGTTTTCCAGAGTGGTTGCACCAGCTTGCATTCCCACCAACAGTGTAGGAGGGTCCCCCACACTGTGTTTTTTGATTGGGGAATTTAGCCCATTTACATTCGGCATAACTATTGACAGATGTGAATTTAGGGCCATTGTATTGCCTGTAATGTGACTGTTAACTGTATATTGTCTCGCTTCCTTTCTGGTCTATGCTTCTTTGCTGAGAGGAACCCCTTCAATATTTCCTGTAGGGCTGGTTTGGTGTTTGCAAATTCTTTTAGTTTTTGTTTGTCCTGGAAGCTTTTTATCTCTCCATCTATTTTCAGTGACAGCCTAGCTTGATATAGTATTCCCGGCTGCATATTTTTCTCATTTAGTGCTCTGAATATATCATGCCAGTCCTTTCTGGCCTGCCAGGTCTCTGTGGATTTGTCTGCTGCCAATCTAACATTTCTGCCTTTGTATGTTACAAACTTCTTGTCCCAATCTCCTTTCAGGATTTTCTCTTTGTCACGAAGACTTGTAAGTTTTACTATTAGATGACGGGGTGTAGACATATTTTTACTGATTTTGAGGGGGTGGTTCTCTGTTCCTGCTGGATTTTGAGTCTTGTTCCCTTTGCCAGATTAGGGAAATTCTCTACAATAATTAGCTCTAATATACCTTCTGCCTCTTTCTTTCTTTCTTCTTCTTCTGGGATCCCAATTATTCTAACATTGTTGCATGTTATGGTATCACTTATCTCTTGAATTCTACCCTCGTGGTCCAATAGTTGTTCATCTCTCTTTTTCTCAGCTTCTTTATTCTCTATCATTTGGTCTTCTATATCACTAATACTTTCTTCTGCCTCATTTATTCTAGCAGTAAGAGCCTCCATTTTTTATTGAACCTTATTAATAGCTTTTTTGATTTCAACTTGGTTAGACTTTAGTTCTTTTATTTCTCCAGAAAGGGATTTTATTTCTCCAGAAAGGGATTTTTTAATCTCTTCCATGCTTTTTTCTAGCCCAGCTAACACCTTGATAACTGTCATTTTGAACTCTATTTCTGACTTATTACTAATGTCTGTATTAACTAGGTCTCTAGCCATCGGTACTATCACTTGTTCTTTTTTTTTTTTAAAGATCTTATTTATTTATTTGTCAGAGAGAGAGAGAGAGAGAACAAGCAGAACAGCAGGCAGAGGCAGAGAGAGAAGCAGGCTCCCCACCAAGCAAGGAGCCTGATGTGGGACTCGATCCCAGGACCCTGAGATCTTGACCCAAGCTGAAGGCAGCGACTTAACCAACTGAGTCACCTAGGCGTCCCCCCCCCCTTTTTTTTGTAGAGAGTTTTTCCACCTGTCATTTTATCTAGATAAGAATAGATGAGTGAGAGAGAAAAGTACTCTGGAGTTCCATAGTTTTCACTGATTGATGAACTTTGTCTTGGCTGGATAGTCTCGCTGATCTTCTGGGGGAGGGGCCTTTTGCCTTGATTCTCTAATATCTTTGCCCGAGGCATAATTGCCCTGCCTTTGCCGGGGGATGGACAAAGCAATTTGCTCAGGTTCTCTCTCCAGAGTCTGTTCCCTGAGCACTTTCCATACTGCCCTGGAGGCTGAGAATGCAAATAGTGGCCTCCCATTCTCAGGGCTTAGGAGCTGAGCACTCGGGGCCCTGCTCCTCAGCACTCCCACAGAGGAAGGCAGTCAATCACTCCCATCTCCCTGATCCCCACCCAAGCTCTGAGCTCAGCTGCCCATGGAGGAGTGCTTCTATCTCTCATGCACAGCCCTTTCTGGAGTTTCCAAACCCAGCACTTGCTGCTGTGAGCTCCTGTACCACTCCTTCCATAGTAGAAGGAAGGGGGTCTCTCCTGAGCTGCCTCTTGCAGGATCCCTGCTTGAAGAGCTGTGTCTCGACTGTGCCATGAATCATGGTCTAAGGTAAGCCTGAGCTGATAGCACACTGCGTGACTCCTTCTTGGCCGCCAGCTTCTCCACCTGATACCTGGGAGCCTTGCTGCACTCAGACATCCCTGGTCCCTTTGTGACCTCAAAGTTCCTGAAACCACACTGTTCCTGCAAGGCCTAAACCCCCCACTTAGCCGCTGGAGTGATGTCCCTCAGTGGAGAAGACTAAATGTTCCAATTTTGTGCTCCGTGGCTCTGCAGCTGCAGGGACCCAGCTCCTCCCCCCACGGTCTCTCTTCCTATTGCTTTGGATTCACTTTTCCAAATATCCTACCTTCCATAAAGTGGTCTGTTTTCTGCTCCTAGAATTGCTGTTCTTCCTCTCTTCTCTCTCCTGTTGAATATGCTGGCTTTTAGAATGGTTTGATAACTATCTATCTGAACTTCTGGGATCTGACTCTATCTCAACCTCCTACTCCTCCCCTACCTGAAGAATCTATGCATGTAATGCAATCCCTATCAAAATATCGACATTTTTCATTGAATTTGAAAAACAATCTTAAAATTTATGTGGAAACAGGAAAAAGCCTGGGTAGCCAAAACTGTCTTGAAAACGAAATACAAAATGGATGTATCAACAATTCCATATTTGAAGTTATCTTGTAATAAAAATATACATCTTAGTCATTAGGACTGACTAGAAAACCCAGAAATAAGCCCACAGTTATATGATCAGTTAATATTTGACAAAGAAGATAAGAATATCCACTGGGAAAAGACAAATGATGTTGATAAAACCGGAGAGCTACATGCAAAAGTATAAATCTGAACCACTTTCTTAGATGATACACAAAAACCAACTCAAAATCTATTAAGGACCAACATTTAGGACTTGCAGTTCTACAAATTCTTGAGGAGAGCACCAATAGTAACTTTTCCGACAATAGCCATAGCAACACTTTTCCAGATATTCCTTGGGGCAAGGAAAATAAACACAAAAATGAAATATTATGATTACATAAAAATAAAAAAAAAAACTTCTATACAGCAAAGGAAATGATCAACAAAACTGAAATACACCCCACTGAATGAGAGAATGTATTTGCAAATGAAATACCTTATAAATAGTTATTATTCATAATCTATGAAGATCTACGAATCACTTAGGTGGCTCAGCTGGTTAAGCGTCCTCCTTCAGGTCAGATCCTGATCTCAGTTTCCTGGAATCAAGCCCCACATCAGGCTCCTGGCTCATCAGGGAGTCTGTTTCTCCCTCTGCCTGTCACTTGCCCTGCTCGTGCTCTCTGACAAACAAACAAACAAAATCTTTAACATTTTTTTTTAAATGGACAAGAGATTAAGCAATATAATCCAGCCAGAGAAAGACAAATATGATTTCTCTCATATGTGGAATTTAATAAAGAAATAAAATGAAGGAAGTAAAAAATAAAGATGAATCTAAAAATAGACTATTAAGGAAGAGAAAACAGAGCAGATGTTACAGAGGGGAGATGGAAGGATGGGTGATATAGGTGCAAGGGATTAAGAGTACACTTATCTTGATGGGAACTGAGTAATCTATAGAATTGGTGAATAAGTATATTCTACCTCTTCAACTAGTATAAAACTGTTTTAACTATATTGAAATTAAAGCAAATAAGTAAATACATAATAATAATAACTAAATGTGATTATTTATTTAAGAGCTTTGTGATTTTATAAATAATTTAACTGAACTGAACATAGAAATTAAATGTAAACAGATCAGATTTTCTTTATCTTATGTACTTTTCTTCCATTTCTTATGAAAAAGCAAATGCCATGACTCCACAATATGGTTGTCTTTATGCTGTCTCCTGGGAAGGGAGATCTGTAGCAATCAGTCCTCTTCTACTGTTGGGGAGGCACTTTTGGGGAATACAGAGGTATTTAAAGATGACATCTTTCTGGGGTTGCTGAGCCATCATAGGGCTGTGAGTGTCTCAGTCAGTATTTCTATGATAGAGTAATCTTGACATCTCCAAACATGGCAGTTGTATAAGGATAATGAAAGAATAGGAGGTTCTGGCCCAGATTGCTACCCAAAAACATGCATATAAATAATCATCCATCCACAGATATACCATTTTAAGCATTCTGGATCCCACATAAAAGCAAAGGAATGGGAAAAGGCAATATGAAGAAATTAGGAAGGACAATTTCACTCACTTCATAGGAAAAAGAGAGTCATGGTCACTATGGGCACAAGTGTAAAGCCCACTTACCTATGAATACTCTGAGTCAGGCCATTTGTGTTCCATTCTTGCTGATCTGCCCCAAATTAATGGCTAAATTGACTGGTAAAAGACCCTGTCAAATCCAAATTATAAATACTGGTAAAATGACTGTTTGCTTCTTCAAATAAGCAAACACCAATGACTTGGTAGAAGATTTACAAAGTGTCAAGGAAACATGACATGAGCAAAATAAAATAAAACACAAGCAACTGATCATAAAGAAATAAAGATCTAAAAACCACCTAAAAGAGAATTAACAATATTTACTTAAATGAGAACAGAAAAAAAAAAAAAACAACTAAAAATAAATCAGTAAAACACTATTTGAGCAAAATGATAATTTTAAAAGGCAATAAAACCATTTAAAAAGAGCCAAATGGAAATTCTAGAACTGAAGAACTCAATGACTGAACTGAAAAAAAAAAAATCAATAAAATCTGAACAGACTTGATCAATCCGAACAGACTTAATCAAGCACAAGAAGCGGTCAGTGAGCTCAAAGATAGATTATTTGAAGTAATCCAATCAGAATAATAAAAGGAAAATAGATTAGGGTTGCCTGGGTGGCTAGTTGTTTAGGCAGCTGCCTTCAGCTCAGGTCATGATTTTAGGGTCCAGGGATCAAGGCCCCCATCAGGCTCTCTGCTCAGTGGGGAGTCTGCTTCTCTCTCCCTCTGTCTGCCTCCCGGCTTACTTGTACTCTCTTTCTATCTCTCTGTCAAATAAATAAATAAAATATAAAATGTTAAAAAAAAAACCAGAAAGCGTTGAAAAGGAAAGGTGGTAGAAAACTTACTTAAGGAGTAACAAAAATAAAACCAAACAACCATTTGTTTCCTAGAGTTTAGAATCTACAATGGTTTGGCTCCCTCTCTGATTTGATCATATTTTATCTTTCCTTCCCTTCCCTTGTGATTTTCTCTCTTGTTTCTTAAATTCCTTATATGAGTGAAATTATATGATAATTGTATTTCTCTGATTCTTATTTCACTTTGCTTAGCTTAGGAGGGGAGGATGATGGAAGAGTAGGGTATCTGGATGATGGGCATTATGGAGAGCACTTGATGTAATGACCACTGTATGCATTTGAGAAATTACTAACCTTTATCTCAGACACTAAAAAAAAAAAAAAAGTAAACTAAACTAAAATAAAAATATCTAAGGAAAACACACACCCATACAGAAAACCACAAAAATAAACCTTCTAAAATCTGGGGCAAGAAAGGTGTGAAATAAGCACGGAGATGCATAAAGTTCAAGGAATTCAAAGTAGAACAGATATAAAGAAAGTGGTACTCAAGGAAAATAATACGCCAAATGAAAGTGCCCTTGTTGTGGACCAGAATGATCTTAGAGTCTGGTTAAAAATGCTCAAAGAGAGCAAAAATCTTAAGGGGAAAGTAGTGGAATTGAGTGGTCATGGGCATTGGCCTAAGCCCACCTTCCCAGGAAAGACACCACTACAGGTGACCAGCCATGTTAAAGAGAAACCATCGGGGAGGGCAGTCCATGGTCCATGAGCCTGCAGCTTTCCTGTGCTTACACCACATTGTGGGCTGGACACACAATGTGTGTGGTCTTAGAGCCTGTGTCTTGTCTGCGTGCACCATTGTGTGGGCTCAGTGCACTCACAGAAGCACTAAGAGAGCCTGGTGTGAGCCCTAGCTAGCTGTCTCTAGGACCTGGGCCATCCACTTCCTGCCCCAGGGTCTGGGCACGCCCAGCCCACACCTGAGAGAACATGGCCTGCTCTCTGACAGGAATCTGAGTACACCCAGAAGGGGACAGGAGCCCAGAGAGCAGTCCTGTCAACAGCAACCATCAGAAGTGAGCTTCCCAGACCAATATTGGTTGGGTCTTTAGTGGCACAGGGGTGCAGAGGCAAGCAGGAGCCTTGTGGGGCCACTGAAATGGGGTTAGGGAACACACCACCTGTGGGAGGCAGATGTGTGCAGTGGAGTTTTCATAGGGGGAGTTTGTGTATTCTGGACCACCCAGAGGGGAGCAGACTGAGGCTTCTCTCTGAGGCAGAGGTCTGGGTACAGGCACATTCTTTGCTTGGACCCTCGGAAAAGCCACAAAAAGCCACAAAAGAACAAAAACCTCCAGAAAGCAAAAGCCTGAAAAACTGGTTTCCACAGATCCCAGATCATTGATAGCAGGCAGCACCACTCAACCCAAACAAGACTGACTAGAAAACAAAGCGGCAGGCCATTCCCCCAATGACAAGCCCAAAGCAAGAGGAAAATAATGACAGGGACCCATAAAACTGTTAAACCCCACCGTCAGGGGAAAATAATATATTAAGGTCCCAATGATGTCCTAAAATCTGTATAAATCATACATACAAGCTTTTCTTTCTTTTTTATTTATTCTCATGATTCTTGGTCTTTTAATTTATTTTTTTTTTAAGTACTAAACATTACAACTAGAGGCTTAATATAACCATACACCCAGGAAGATCTGAAATAACCTTCCTCACCCTCATCAAGGTTTTATAACCACCCTCCAATCTTATCTTCCTGTTAGTGTCACTGTATATTTGTTTTTGTTCTGGTATTATATAAATCTTATTCTTGGGGTACATTCTGACAAGGTTATTTTATTTCTGGTCATTTACATTTGTTGGTCTTTATGTTTGTTCGGGTTTGTTTAAATACCTTATACATTTTATTTGGGGCGTTAATTTTGGTGGGGGTTTCTTTTTCTTTTTCCCTCTCTCTCTTTATATCTTTTCCATTTCTTTTGGTGGTGAATTCTGATTGCTACAAATCTTCCAGCGTGCACCTTGCCTGGATAATGAGTAATATATTCAGCTCTACATCCTCTCAACCACTTACCCTTAAAATGACTAGGAGGAGGAACACCCAACAGAGGAAAAACCCAGAGACTATGCCCTATCCCTCAGAACTATTGGTTATGGACAAAAACAGTATGTCAGAGAGGGAATTAATGGTAACAATTATCCAGTTTATGGCTATGATGGAGAAAAACATTAATGATGACATAGAATCTCTAAGGCTGAATTGAGAGCCAATATGCTGATGTTAAAAATGCTATCAGTGAGATCCAATCCAATCTAAATAGTCTAACCACTAGAGTAATGGAGACAGAGTTTAGAATTAGTAATCTAGAGGACAAGATGGTAGAGAGAAAGATCAGGAGGGGGGCTGGAACAAACTGCTTAGAAACCATGAGAAAGGACTTAGGGAAATAAATGATGCCATGAAACGTTCCAACGTCAGAATTATTGGAATCTCTGAGGAGGGAAAGAAGGAAAGAGACCTAGAAGATATAGCTGAACAAATTATGAATGAAAATTCCCCTAATCTGGAGAATGGAACAAGTGTTCTTGTCCTAGAGGCAGAAAGGAAACCCTCCAAGATTAGCAAGTCTAGAAAGTCACCCAGACAAGTAATTGGGAAATTAGCAAATTACAGTTTTAGACAAGAGGTACTGAGGGCAGTTAGGGGGAAGAGATTCCTTACATACAGAGGAAGACCAATCAGAATAATCACAGAAACCTGGAAAGCCAGAAAGGGCTGACATGTTATATTCGGGGCACTAAAGGAGAAGAACATGCAGCCAAGAATACCTTATCCAGCAAGGCTGACATTCAAGATGGATGGAGAGATAAAGAGCTTCCAAGATCGGCAAGGATTAAATGAGTATGTGACCACCAAGTCAACACCACCGGAAATATTAAAGGAAGTTCTATAAAAGTAGAAAGAACCCCTGAGTGATATAGAACAGCAACTTACAATCTATAGAGAAAAGGACTACACAGGCAACATGATGTCGATAAAAACTTATCTTTCAATAATCATGCTCAACTTGAATGGTCTAATACTCTCATAAAATGGCACAGGGTTTCAGACTGGATAAAACAACAGGAACCGTCCATATGCTGTCTACAAGAGCATCCTCTTTAGTACCTTTAGTACCTAAAGATACATCCACACTAAAAGTGAAGAGATAGAGAACCATCTTTCATTCCAACGGGCCTCTGAGGAATGAAGTAAAAACAAAAAAACAAAACAAAAGCTCTAAAAACGTCCAATGTAACCATCCCTCAAAACAAAGTACTACTTAAAATATAACAATGAGAAATTGTATTAGCCTGGCAAGCATGCTTAAATGTTACCTTAAGAAAACATGCATTAGCAACTGGTCTCTGGGGGAGAGAATAATTTACGTCTTGGAAGCTGAGCAACCAGGAACACCTCGCCCGCTCAGGGTGGAATGCCACCTCCTTTATTTTTGATGTTATCTCCCCTGTCTCCCAGACAGCCTACCGTTAATTAAGTCTATCCTCTTCATTGTGCTTGCTCAACTATAAATTCTATACTGCTTGACCATATATAATTTAGTCTCCTTACTTATCTATAAGATTTGTAATCAATGTGTAACTCATATTCCTTATTGTTTATCTACAAGGCATATGGTTAATGTATAGCCATTTTCTGCTCCTTTGTTAGCTGTTATCTTGTATCCAATAAATATGGGACTGGGGAGTTGTTCGGGGCAACAGTCTTCCAGTGCTCCCTCTCTCTTGCAGCTGACTTATTTGTGCCTCATTCTTCTCCCATACACCATCAGGAAGTGGCTGTCCAATGGTGTGTGTGTGTGTGTGTGTGGAGAGGAGGTATGTAAAATGTGAAGGCAAACTTCTATAAATAACCAAGTAACAGTATGCTTATCTATGGCAATCCACTAATTTGTTTGATTTATTTTTCTGATGTAGTGTGTTTTTTAAATTAAATTTTATATTTTCACCACATGGAGCACCACACCAAGTGCTCCATATAATACGTGCCCCCCTCAATACCCACCACCACTCACCCAACCCTCCACCCCCCCATAAAACACTGTTTGTTTCTGAGTCCACAGTCTCTCATGTTTCTCATCCCCATCTGATTTCTCCCTATTCACACTTCCTTTCCTTCTCCCAATGTCCTCCATTTTTTTCCTTATATTCCACATGTATCTGAAACTGTATGATAATTGACTCTCTCTGCTTGACTTATTTCACTCAGCGTACTCTCTTCCAGTCCATCCATGTTCATACAAAAGTTGAGTATTCATCCTTTCTGATGGAGGCATAATATTCCATTGAATATATGGACCATATCTTCTTTATCCTTTCATCCGTTGAAGGGCATTTTGCTCTACCCACAGTTTGGCAGTTGTGGACATTGCTGCTATGAACATTGGGGTACATGTAGCCCATCTTTGCACATGTGTATATTTGGCATAAATACCCAGTACCCAGTAGTGCAATTGCAGGGTCATATGTAGCACTATTTTTAATTTCCTCAGGAATATCTGCACTGTTTTCCAACATGGCTGCACCAACTGGCATTCCCACCAACAGTAGAATAGGGTTCCCCTTTCTCCACATCTTCTCCAACATTTGTTGTTTCCTGTCTTATTGATTTTTTCCATTCAAACTGGTGTAATGTGGTAACTCAATGTGGATTCTTTTACATTAATTTATTATATTTTATTTTTTCAGTGTTCCAAGATTCATTGTTCATGTACCACACCCAGTGCTCCATGCAATATGTGCCCTCCTCAATACCCACCACCAGGCTCAGCAAAGCCCCACCTCCCTTCCAAACAAAACTCTCACTTTATTGCTTAGAACCCACAGTCTCTCTTGATTCAACTCCCACTCGATTTCCCCAAATTCTCCCTTCCTTTCCTTCTCACAATGTCAAATATGTTTTTCTTTTCTTTTTTTTTTAAAGATTTTATTTATTTGACAGATAGAGAGACATCACAGGTAGGCAGAGAAGCGGACAGAGAGAGAGGGGGAAGCAGGCTCCCTGCTGAGCAGAGAACCTGATGTGGGGCTTGATCCCAGGACCCTGAGATCACGACCTGAGCTGAAGGCAGAGGCTTTCACCCACTGAGCCACCCAGGTGCCCATCAAATGTGTTTTTCTTGATGCTCCACACATAAGTGAGACAATATAATAAGTGACTCCCTCTTCTTGCTTATTTCACTCAGCATAATCTCATCCAGTCCTGTCTATGTTAATACAAAAGTTGCATATTCATCCTCTGTGATGGAAGCATAATAATCTATTGTATAGCTGGACCATATCTTCTTTATCCATTCATCTGTTGAAAGGAATCTTGACTCTTTCCACAGTTTGGCGATTGCGGTCATTCCTGATATGAACATTGGGGTACATGTGACCCTTCTATACACTACATGTGTATTTTGTGGGTAAATACCGAATAATGCAATTTCACGGTCATAGGTAGCTCTATTTTTAATTTCTTCAGGAATCTCTGCACTGTTTTCCAAACTGGCTGCACCAATTTGCATTCCCACAAACAGTGGAAGATGGTCTCCTTTCCCCACATCCTCTCCAACATTTGTTGTTAATTGTCTTGTTGATTTTGCTCATTGAAACTGGTGTAAGCTGTTATCTCAATGTCGTTTTGACTTGAATCTCCCTGATGGCCAATGATGATGAATATTTTTTTCATGTGTCTGTTAGCCATTTGCATGTCTTCCTTGAAGAAGTGTCAGTTCATGTCTTCTGCCCATTTTTTGACATGATTGCCTGTTATTTGAGTGTCGATTTTGAGGATTTCTTTATAGATCTTAGATATCAGATCTTTGTCTGTAATGTCATTTGCGAATATCTTCTCCCATTTTGTGGGTTCCCTGTTTGTTTTGTTCACTGTTTCATTTGCTATGCAGAAGCTTTTTATCTTGATGAATTTCCAAAAGTTTATTTTCACTTTTGTTTCCTTTGCCATTGGCGACGTGTCCTAAAAGAAGTTGCTTGGCTGATGTCGAAGAGGATGCTGCCTATGTTCTCCTTTAGGATTTTGAGAGATTCCTGACTCACGTCGAGGTCTTTTATCCATTTCACGTTTATCTGTGTACGGTGTAAGAGAATGGTCAAGTTTCATTCCCCTACATTTAGCTGTCCAATTTTCCCAGCACCATTTATTAAAGAGACTTTTTTCTTTATTTTCCCCCAAATACTTTTATTTTATTTTTTCAGTGTTGCAAGATTCATTGTTCATGTACCACACCAAGCTCCATGCAATATGTGCCCTCTTCAATACCCATCAATGGACTCTTCCATCTGCCTACCCTCTTCCCTCCAAAACCTTCAGTTTCTTGCTCAGTCTGTTCCTCCCCCCCACTGGATATTTTTTCCTGCTTTGTTGAAGATTATTTGACCGTAGAGTTTCAGGTCCCTATCTGGGCTCTCTACTCTGTCCCACATATCTATATGCCTCATTTTGTTCCAATACCATACTGTCTTGGTCACCACAGCTTCGTAGTAAAGCTTGAAATCAGGCAATGTGATCCCCCCAGCTTGGTTTTTCTTTTTTAACATTTCCTTAGCAATTTTGGGTATTTTCTGGTTCCATACAAATTTTAGGATTTTTTGTTCCAACCCTTTGAAAAATGCCAGTGGAATTTTGATCAGGATGGAATTGAAAGTATAAATTGCCTTCATCAGTATAGACATTTTAACAATGTTTATTCTCCTGATCCATGATCATGGAATGTTTTTCCACTTTTTTTGTAATCTTCAATTTCTTTCCATTTTTATTTTATTTTTTAATTTAATTTATTTCCAGTTTTCCCAGAGTCATTGTTCATGCACCCCACCCACTGCTCCATGTAATATGTGCCCTCCCCAATACCCACCAGGCTCAACAAACCTCCACCTTCCCCCTCTCCAAAACCCTCAATTTTTTCTCAGAGTCCACAGTATCTCAAATTTCATCTCCCCCTCTGATTTCCCACAATTCACCCTTCCTTTACTTGTCTTTAAACTGTCACTTAATCCATGGGGCACCTAGGGTACTCCATCAGTTAAGTGTTCAAAACTTGATTTTGACTGAGGTCATGATCTCAGGGTCCTAGGATTGAGGCCCATGTTGAACCCCACATAGGGCTCCCTCCTCAGAGGGAATGTGTTTTTCTCCCCCTCTGCCCATTCTCCCATTTCTGCATACACTCTCTAAAAGATAAGCATGAAATCTTAATTAAAAAAAAAGGGAATTTTTTTTCTTTTTAACGTTACCTGGAGATTTGGGGGAGGTTGGTTCCATTCATATTTTAGGATTTTTTGTCCAGCACTTTGCTGGAACACAAAATGCCATTGGTATTTTGTATTTAATTTTAATTAAATAATTTTATTTTTTCAACTTATGTAATGAACTCCAAAATTAAATTGCATTCCAAAGAAAGCCTCTAGCAAGCAAATATTGTATGTGGTATGTATATAAGGAAATTATGAGACAAGGAAACCTAATTTTAGTAGCTAACTATATATTATCCCACCATTACAACTGAAATCAGGGACTTTTCTGAAAACATTTCCTTATTATTACCCTGACACTTAAGAACTTGGCCAAAACCCTCCTTCTTTTAATTTATTATAACTTGCTTGTTGCCTTGGCAACTTTTCATGGCACAAAATAGCAGCTAGTTACATTTACATAATTTTATCAAAATAGTAATAAACAGTTGTTAAAGCAGTTTAAGAATCACAGAAATAGGGATGCCTGGGTGGCTCAGTTGGTTGAGCCTTTGGCTCAGGTCATGATCCCAGCATCTTAGGATCGAGTCCCGCATCTGGCTCCTTGCTCCGAAGGGAGCCTGCTCCTCTCTCTGCCTCTGCCTGCCTCTCTGCCTGCTTGTGTTCTCTCTCTGTTAAATGAATAAATAAAATCTTTAAAAAAAAAGAATCACAGAAATAAATAAAGTGAAAATGCTGTGCACACACACACACACACACATATCTCTAGCTCCCCCCTAAAATAGCCACCCACTGTCAATATCCTGTACCAGTATAGTACATTTGTAACAACTGATACTCATTATTGACACATCATTATCCACTTAAGTCCATAGTTTATATTATGGATCACTCTTGATATTGTACATTCTATGGCATTGGCAAATATATAATATATATGTTTTTATTTTATTTTAATTTAATTTATTATTTTTTCCGTGTTCCAAGATTCATTGTTTATGAACCACACCCAGTGTTCCATGCAATATGTGCACTCCTTAATACCTACCACCAGGCTCACTCATCCCCCCACCTCACCCCCTTCCAAAAACCTCAGATTGTTGATGAGAGTCCACAGTCTCTTATGGTTCCTCTCTGCCTTTGATTTCTGCCAACTCACATTTACTTTCCTTCTCCTAATGTCCTCCATGTTATTCTTTATGCTCCACAAGTAAATGAATCCATATGATAATTGACTTTATCTGCTTGACTTATTTCACTCAGAATAATCTCTTCCAGTCCTGTAAGTGTTGATACAAAAGTTGGGTATTCATCCTTTCTGATGGCTATGTAATATTCCATTGTATGTATGGGCATATTTTCTTCATCCATTCGTCTGTTGCACGGCATCTTGGCTCTTTCCACAGTTTGAAGATTGTGGTCATTGCCGCTATGAACATTGGTGTACATGTGGTGCTTCTTTTCACCTCATCTGTATCTTGGGGGTAAATACCCAGTAGTGAAATTGCAGAGTCATAAGGTAGCTCTGCTGTTAATTTCTTCAGGAATCTTCACATTGTTTTCCAAAGTGGCTGCACCAACTTACATTCCCACCAACAGTGGAAGAGGGTTCCCCATTCTCCACATCCTCTTCAACACTTGTTGTTCAATCTCTTGTTAATTTGGGCCATTCTAACTGGTGTAAGGTGGTATCTTAGTATGTTTTTTATTTGAATTTCCTGATGGCTAATGATGATGAACATTTTCTCAAGTGTCTGTTAGCCATTTGTATGTCTTCTTTGCAGAAGTGTCTCTTCATGTCTTCTGTCCATTTTTTGATGTGATTATCTGTTTTTTCGAGTGTTGAGTTTGCAGTGTACTTCATACATCTTGAATGTCAGTCCTTTCTTGTAGTGCCTTTTGCGAATTTCTTCTCCCATTCTCTGGGTTTCATCTTTGTTTTTTAGCTCCAGTATAGACCACATACTGGGTTACCAATCAGGGCTCAAACAATACCAAAGGATTGAGATTATTTCCTGCATATTCTCAGACCACATTTCTGTGAAACTGGAACTCAACCACAGAAAAAGTTTGGAATGAATTCAAACACTTGGAAACTAAAGACTCTCTTTTTCAAGAATGGATTAACCAGGAAATCAAGGAAGAACTTAAACAATTCATGGAAACCAATAAGAATGAGGACACATTGGTCCAAAACCTATGGGATACGGCAAAGGCACTACTAAGTGGGAAATACATAGTCATCCAAGCCTCACTCAAAAAGATTGAAAAATCTGGAACATACATAGTCGCTTTATATCTTAAAGAACTGGATAATCAACAACAAATTAAGCCAACTTCATAGCAAGAAGGGAAATAATCAAGATTCGAACAGAGATCAATGAGTTAGAAACTAGAAATACAGTAGAACACATCAATGAAACTAGAAACTAGTTCTTTGAAAGAATTAATAATATGGATAAATCACTGACCAAACTAACCCAAAAGAAAAGATAGAGGACCCTAATTAACAAAATTATGAATGAAAGGAGAGAGATCACTACTAATACCAAGAAAATAGAAACAATCATCAGAAATTATTATCAACAGCTATATGCCAATAAGTTAAGCAACCTAGCAGAAATGGATGGATTCCTAGAAACCTATAAACTTCCAACACTGAAACAGATACAAATTGACAACCTGAATAGACCAGTATCTAATAATGAGATTGGGGCAATAATCAAAACCTCCCAAAAAACAAGAGCCCAGAATCGGAGAGATTCCCTGGGGAATAATATCAAACATTCAAAGAAGAAAATATATCTATTCTCCTGAAGCTGATAGAAAAATGGAAAGAGAAGGAAAACTTCCAGACTCTTTATATGAAGCTAGGATTACACTATGCCCAAAGCAGGCAAAGACCCAATCAAAAAGAACAATTTCAGACCATTATACTCTGATGAATATGGATGCCAAGAATTTCAACAAGATCCTAGCTAATAGGACCCAACAGTACATTAAAGTACTTCTGGACAGTGAAGGAAACAGTCAACAACAAAAAAGCAACACGTAGAATGGGAGAAGATTTTCACAAATGACAGTACAGAAAATAGGCTGATATCTAAGATCTATAAAGAACTCCTGGGGCACCTGAGTGGCTCAGTGGTTTAAAGCTTCTGCTTTTGGCTCAGGTCATGATTTCAGGGTCCTGGGATCGAGCCCTGCATTGGGCTTTTTGCTCAGCAGGGGGCCTGCTTCCCTGTCTCTCTTCCTACTTGTGATCTCTCTCCCTCTGTCAAATAAGTAAATAAAATAAAAAAAAAAGAAATCCTCAAACACAACACCCCAAAACAGGCAATCATGTCAAAAAAACGACAGAAGGAATGAACAGATAATTCTCCAAAGAAGACATACAAATGGCTAATAGGCATTTGAAAAAATGTTCATTGTCATTAGCCATCAGGGAAACTGAAATTGAAACCACATAGAGATACCACCTTAAACCAGTTAAAATGGCCAAAATTTCCTTTGGATTAGTCGTGATCTCTCCCCTTTCATTCATAATTTTGTTGATTAAGGTCCTCTCTCTTTTCTTCTGGATGAGTTTGGCCAGTGGTTTATCGATCTTATTGATTCTTTCAAAAAACCAACTTCTGGATTCATTGATGCGTTCTACTGTTTCTTTAGTTTCTAACTCGTTGATCTCTGCTCTAACCTTGA
>CM052814.1:89998-112852 GCA_028533885.1 Nasua narica | reverse complement strand
GTGAAATAAGTCAAGCGGAGAGAGGCAATTATCTTATGGTCTCACTTACGTGTGGAGTATAAAGAAAATCATGGAGGGCATCGTGAGAAGGAAGGGAAGGGTGAGGGGCGGGAAGTCGGAGGGGGTGATGAACCAGGAAAGACTGTGGACTCTGAGCAATAGACTGAGGGTTTTGGAGGGGAGGGGGTGGGGGGGGTGATCCTGGTGGTGGGTATCGAGAGGGGCACGTACTGCATGGAGCACTGGGTGTGGTGCATGAACAATCAATCTTGTAACACTGAAAAATTAAAATAAATTTGGGGAAAAAAAAATGGCCAAAATTAACAGGACAGGAAACAACAAATATTGGAGAGGATGTGAAAAAGGGGAACCCTCCTACATTGTTGGTGGGAATGCATGTTGGTGCAGTAACTTTGGAAAACAGTGCAGGGATTCCTGAAGAAATTAAAAATAGAGCTACTCTATGACCCTGCATTTGCACTATTGGCTTTTTACCACAAAGATATAGATGTAATGAACAAAAAGGGCCATCTGTACTCTAATTTTCATAGCACCAATTGCCACAGTTGTCAAACTGTGGAAACAGCTTAGATGCCCTTCAACAGATGAATGGATAAAGGAGATATGATCCATATATACAGTGTAATATTACATAGTCATCAGAAGAGATGCATATCCAACTTTGTATCAACATGGATGGGCTTGGAGGAGATTATGCTGAGTGAAATAAGTCAAGCAGACAAAATCAATTATCATATGGTTTCACTTATTTATGGAGCACATGCAATAACATGGAAGACATTAGGAGAAGGAAAGGAAGGGTGGATTGGGGGAAAAAGAAGAGGAAATAAAGCATGAGATACTGTGAGAATCAAACTGAGGGTTTTGGAGGCAAGGGTGTTGGGGGATGGGTAGCCCTGGTGTTGTTTATTAAGCAGGGCAGTATTGCATAGAGCACATTTTGTGGTGCATAAACAATGAATCTTAAATATTGAAAATATATATATATATATATATATATATATTTTAAATGTTAAAAAAGATACTGCACTTTAAAATAATCACTACAATAAAACTAATTATCATGTACACTAACTCACATAACATTTTTTTAAATTGCTAGAATACTACCAACTACTGAGATCTACTCAAACAGAAAATTTCAAATATACAATGTTGTTAACTATATTTAAACTTCTGTAAAATAGAATTTGCCCAGCATGTGTACTGGATACTGTCAGATTTAATCCACACCTCCCAATTTCTCCCTCCCCTTAGTCACTGACAGTCGCTCTTCTACTCTGTACTCCTAAAGGTTGACTCTTAGATTCCATAAACAATTGTAATTTTTAGTGTTTGTTTTTCTGTGTCTGTTTTATTTCACTTAGTTTAATGTAATCCAGGTTGATCTATGTTGTTGTTGAATTTTATATATATATTATATATAAAATATATATATAACTATAGATAATATATATATTAGCTCTATCTAATGTATGTACATATATACATACATTAGTTCTATCTTCTCTGTGATGTATTAACATGTTCAGATTCAAGTCTCAGTTCTCCGTCTCACTTAGAAACCATCTCTTTTCCTTTGTCTCCACTCTATTCTGTTAGTAGTGCTGATGCCAAACCCAAAAGATCTATTGAAGTTTAAAAGACTGAGGTAGGTTCAAATCTTTTGCAAATACTGTGTAAACAGCATACAATCAAAATTAAAGGGAAATCTATTATTACACAAAAATATAATTCTTTACCTTAGACTTTGAACCAGATATTCAATATGCATACTGACTTTCATGTCAAATGCAATATTTATTTAATTTTATAAAGAAACCCCTCTCTGACTGTTTTTCCTCTGCAAGTTGACAGGGACCACTTAATAAATGAAAATAAATTGCTTGATATGGACCCAGAACACTGCTTTAGGTATTTCACAGTAGATCTGCAGATTCACATCTGTAATAACTTGAGTACATGTAAATTACTAACTGAAATAACTTTTATATCACTTTAAAATTTTATTCAAAGAGGGGCGCCTGAGTGGCTCAGTGGGTTAAAGCCTCTGCGTTCGGCCCAGGTCATGATCTCAGGGTCCTGGGATTGAGCCCCGCATCGGGCTCTCTGCTCAGCAGGGAGCCTGCTTCCTCCTCTCTCTCTGCCTGCCTCTCTGCCTGCTTGTGATTTCTCTCTGTCAAATAAATAAATAAAATCTTTAAAAAAAATTTTATTCAAAGAACGAATGGACATGGCATTAACAAAATTATGGCCCCATAACCCATTTTCCTTGACACCCAAGGCAAATACTACAACTTATTTTACAATTTTTCCCAGTACTTCCTCAACAATAGGCTCATCTAATGCTTGATTCCAAAATTCCAAATACCAAGCCATGATTTGTAACTCAGGTCACTGTGGATGAAGAGTTATCCCCTCCCTACATCATCAACATTTTCCCCACCCTTTCCCTATTTTGTCAACGTAATTGTGCCCCACTTATGTTTGAGGACATGCATTGGTGAGAATCTAGGAGATTCTTCCATCTCCTAGAATTTTTTGTTCACATATAAAATATATCACAGTCATTTTTTATTATAATACAGCAATTATTGTGGGGGAAAATAAATAAAAATTAAAATATATCACAGTATTGTGAAACATGATGTTATTTTATGTGCATTACTGCGTATATTTCTTCTTCTATTACCATAATTTCTCGCAAGCAAAATTTAAGATATCTAGCTGATATTAAGAATTATCAATAAATTATTTTAAGACAATATTTAGTATTTTCAAGTAAATACCACTTAAAGATTATATCTTTTACTTTCCTGTGTTCTTTTTTTTTTTCATTGTCTTTGAATATTGTAACTCACATATACTGGTTCTGAAAAAATAACGTGTTGTATATTAATATTAACTTAAAATAAATATTTTGTCAAAAATAAATCAATGAAAAGGGGCATAATGGCAGAGGTAGAGGGGATCCTATTTCAACTTGTCTCCTGAATTGAGCTGGATATCTGCCAGACCTCTCTGAACGCCCTCAAAATCAGCCTGAATTGTAAGAAAATATATCGGGATCTATAACCACAAAATATCTCCTGCGGCTGGTTTCAAGGACTGAAGCAGGGAGCCATGACTCTGCAGGGAGATAGAGGACAATAAATTGAAGTGGAAGGGAGCTTCCATAAGCACTGTTGCTGGGAAAATGAAATAACACAGGAACACAAAAGCCCTTGGGCTTAGGCACAGACTCTCAGCCAGTGGCCAAAGAGAACAGTCTTTAGAGCAGCCTCTAGACTGAAACCTGAAACTGCAGTCACACACTGCACACACAGTTCACACATGTGAACTAGGGGCAATTGACAGTTTTAGAAGAACAAAGCGCAGAGTTGTGCCTGGACATGGAAGCAAGGACTGGGAGTGCTGCAATGGAGCACATAAACAAGGTAGCTGCTGTTTTTAGCAACACAGACTAAAACATAGTCAGTGTGATCTGGGCAGCTTTCTGGAGAACAGTTTGTGATTTCTCTGTTCTGAGACAGTTTGGACACAGTCACTTCTGCTCTGACTCTTGGAAGGAACAAGAAACCCAACAGGGGAAGCTGCCAGAAAACAAAAGGCACCCCAAACTGGTTTTCACTGTGCCAATCCCACACCCCAGGAGGCAAAGCAATTCTGCCCTTACAGGGTTGCCTGAATAACAATGTGGCAGGCCCTCTGCCCAGAATACAGGTTGAAAGAACAAGAGGTCAAAACGCTAAAGTTCCTATGAAAGGTAGGAATTTTATAGAAGGTGAAATTTCTTAGATTGTGTTCAATTTTTGGGACTCTGTACATTCCTTCAACCAACTCTCATGAGAATGACTAGAAGAAGGAACACTGAACAGTAGAAAAATTTAGGGACAGTGTTCTCTGCCACAAAACTATTGGATAGGGACATATTTAAGATACTGGAAATAGAATTCATGGTAGCAATTATGCAGACAAATTGCTAAGTGTGAGAAATGGTTAATGGCAACATGGAGTTTCTTTCTTCTTTTATTTTCCCCCAAATAATTTTATTTTATTTTTTCAGTGTTACAAGATTCATTGTACGTGTACCACACCCAGTGCTTCATGGAATACATGCCTCCACATTACCCAACACCATGTTCGCCCAACCCCCGCCACGATCCCTCCAAAACCTTCAGTTTGTTGCTAAGAGTCCACAGTTCTTCATGGTTCATCGCTCCTCCGATTTACCCCAATTGGCCCTTCTTTTCCTTCTAACCATGTCATCCATGGTTTTTCTTATGCTCTGCATATAAGTGAGACCATATGATAATTGAATCTCTCTGCTTAACTTACTTCACTCAGCATAATCTCTTCCATTCCCCTTCATGTTAATACAAAAGTTTGGTATTCGTCTTTTCTGATGGAAGCATAATATTCCATTGTATATATGGATCCTATCTTCTTTATCCATTTTTCTGTTGAAGGGAATCTTGACTCTTTCCAAAGTTTGGGAATTGTGAACATCGCTGCTATGAACTTTGGGGAACAAATGGCCCATCTTTTCACTGCATCTGCATCTCTCGGGTAAATACCCAGTTCTGCAATTGCAGGGTCAGAGGGTAGCTCTATTTTAATTTCTTCAGGAATCTCCACACTGTCTTCCAAGTGGCTGCACCAACTTGCATTCCCCACAACAATGTCAGAGGGTTTGCCTTTCTCCACATCGTCTCGAAAATTTGCTGTTTACTGTCTTGCTGATTTGGGCCATTCTCAATGATGTAAGGTCATATCTCAGTGTGGTTTTGATTTGAATCTCCCTGATGGATAGAAATTATGAACATTTTTTCATGTGTTTGTTAGCCATTTGTATGTCTTCTTTGGAGAACTGTCTGTTCATGTCTTCTGCCTAGGTTTTGACATGAATATCTGTTTTGTGAGTGTTGAGTTTGAGGAGTTCTTTACAGATGGTGGATATCAGACCTTTGTCTATAGTGCCATATGCAAATATCTTCTCCCAATCAGTTGGTTGCTTTTTTGTTTGTTTTGTTTTTCCCCAAATATGTATATTTTATTCTGTCAGTGTTACAAGATTAATTGTTCATGCACCAACACCCAGTGCTCCATGCAATACATGCCCTCCTCAATACTCAACACCAGACTCAAACAACCCCCCTTCCAAAATCTGAGAATCCACAGTCTCACATGGCTCATTGCCCCCTCTGATTTTCCCCCCATTCACCCTTACCTTCCTATTTACAATGTCGGCCATGTTTTTCCTTATCCTCCACATGCAAGTGAGGCCATAAGATCATTGACTCTCTCCATTGGACATATTTCACTCAGCATAATCACGTCCAGTCCCCTCCATGATTAAACAAAAGTTCGGTATTCATCCTTTCGAATGGAGGCATAATATTCCGTTCCATATATGGACCATATCTTCTTTATCCATTCATCTGTTGAAGGGCATCTTGGTTCTTACCACAGTTCAGTGATTGTAGCCATTGCTGCTATGAACATTGGGGTACATATGGCCATTCTTTGTACGGCATCTGCTTCTTTGGTGTAAATACCCATTAGTGCAATTGAGGGTCATAGGGTAGCTCTATTTTTAATTTCTTGAGAAATCTCCACACTGTTTTCCAAGATGGCTGCACCAACTTGCATTCCCACAAACAGTGGAGGAGGATTACCCTTTCTCCACATCCTCTCCAGCATTTGTTGCTTACTGTCTTGTTGATTTTGGCCATTCTAACTGGTGTAAGGTGATATCCCAGTGTGGTTTTGATTTGAATTTCCCTGATGGCTAAAGATGAATATTTTTTCATGTGTCTGTTAGCCATTTGTATGTTTTACTTGGAGAAATGTCTGTTTATGTCTTCTGCCCATTTTTTGAGGTCACTATATGTTTTTTGAGTGTTGAGTTTGAGGAGTTCTTTATGGATTTAAATATCAGCCCTTTGTCCGTAATGTCATTTGCGAATATCTTCTCCCATTCCGTGTGTTGCCTGTTTGCTTTATTAGTCAATAAAAGAAGTGAAGTTTACTAGTCAATAAAACAAGTGAAGTTTACTTCACTGGGCAGAAGCTATTTATCTTGACTAAGTCCCAAAAGTTAATTTTTGCTTTGTTTCCTTTGCCTTTAGAGACATGTCTTGAAAGACGTTGCTGTGGCTGATATCAAAGAGGTTACTGCGTATGTTCTTCTCTAGGGTTTTGATAGATTCCTGCCTCACACTGAGGTTTTTTTTTTTTTATCTATTTCCAGTTTGTCTTCAGGTATGGTGTAAGAGAATGGTCAAGTTTCATTCTTCTACATAGAGCTGTCCAATTTACCCAGCACCATTTCATGAAGAGACTGCCTTTTTTCCACTGAATATTTTTTCCTGTTTTGTCAAAGATTATTTGGCCATAATATTACGGGTTCATATCTGGGGTCTGTATTCTATTCCACTGGTCTATGTTTCCTTTTTTGTACCAGCACCATGCTGTATTGGTGATCACCACTTTGTAGTAAATCCTGATATCAGGTAATGTGAGGCCACCAGGTTTGTTTTTCTTTTTCAACACTTATTTATCAATTCAGGGCCTTTTCTTGTTCCATACATATATTATGATTGTTTGTTCCAGCCATATGAAAATAACTGGTGGAATTTTGATTGGGATGGCATTGAAAGTATAGATTTCTCTGGAAGGTATAGATATTTTAAGAATGTTTATTCTTCCGATCCATGAGTAAGGAATGCTTTTCCATCTTTTTGTGTCTTCTTCAATTTCTTTCATGAGCTTTCTGTAGTTCTTCAAGTACAGACCCTTTATGTCTTTGTTTAGGTTTGTTCCCAGGTATCTTATGGTTCTTGGTGCTACAGTAAATGAAATCAATGCTCTAATTTCCTTTCCCTATTTTCATTGTTAGTGTATAGGAAGGCAAATAATTTTTGTGCATTGATATTGTATCCTGACACTTTACTGAATTGTTGTATGAGTTCTAGTAGTTTGGGGGTGGAGTCTTTTGGGTTTTTCATATAAAGAATCATATCATCTGTGAAGAGAGAGAGTTTGACTTCTTCCTTGCCAAATTAAATACCTTTTATTTCTTTTTGTTATCTTATAGCTGTCACTAGGATTTCGAGTACTATATTGAACAAAAGTGGTGAGATTGGATATCCTTGTCATGTTTTCTGATCTCAAAATGAATGTTATCAGCTATTCCCCATTGAGAATATTTTTCACGAGGGCATTTCATAGATGGATTTTATGAGGTTGAATTCCTCTATCCCTATATATTGAAGAGTTTTGAACAGGAACAGATACTAAATTTTTTCAAATGTTTTTCTCCATCATTTGGGAGGACCATGTGTTTCTTCTCTCTTGCCTTATTGATTTGTTCTATCACATTGATAGATTTGCGAATGTTGAACCACCCTTGCAGCCCAGGGATAAATCCCGACTGGTCATGATGAATAATCTTTTTAATGTGCTGTTGGATCCTATTAGCTAGGATGTTGTAGAGAATCGTGGCATCCATATTCATAAAGGATATTGGTCTGAAATTCTTATTTTGGATGGGGTCTTTGCCTGGTTTGGGGATCAGGGTAATACTGGCTTCATAAAAGGAGTCTGGAAGATTTTCTTCTATTTCTATTTTTTGAAACAGTTTCAGGAGAATAGGTATTTTTTCTTCCTTGAAAGTGTTAGATTTCCCCAAGGAATCCGTCAGGTCCTGGACTCTTGTTTTTTGGGATGTTTTTGATCACAGCGTCATTCTCATTACTGGATATTGGTCTATTCAGCTTGTCAATTCCTTCCTGTTTCAGTCTTGCAAGATTATGGGTTTCCAGGAATGCATCCATTTCTTCTAGGTTGTTTAACTCATTGGCATATACTTGTTTATAATAATTTCTGATGATTGTTTCTATTTCTTTTGGATTAGTCATGATCTCTACCCTTTCATTCATAACTTAGTTAATTAGGGTCCTCTCTCTTTTGGATTAGTTTCACAGGTGATTTATCGAGCTTATTGATTCTTTCAAAAAACCTACTTCTGGATTCATTGATGCGTTCTACTGTTTCTCTAGTTTTTAACTTGTTGATCTCTGCTCTAATATTTATGATTTCCCTTCTTGTGCGTGGTGTTCACTTAATTTGTTGCTTATTTTCCAGTTTTTTAAGGTGTAAAGAGAGCTAGTGTATTCAAGACTTTTCAATTTTTTTTGAGTAAGGCATCAGTGGGTACGTATATCCCCCAAAGGACTGCCTTTGCCATATCCCATAGGTTTTGGATTGATGTCTGTTTATTGTCTTTGGTCTCCATGAATTGTTCAGTTCATCTTTGATTTCCTGGTTGATCCCATCATTTTTGTTGAGGTTGGTCTTTAGCCTCCAAGTGTTTGAATTCCTTCCAAACTTTTTCTTGTGGTTGAGATCCAGTTTCAAAGCCTTTTGGTCTTAGAATATGCAGGGAATCAACTCAATATTTTTGTATCAGTTGAGCACTGATTTGTGACCCAGCACTGTCTATTCTGGAGAAAGTTACATGGGCACTCAAGAAGAATGTGTATTCTGTTTTTTAGGGCGGAATGTTCTGTATAGATCTATGAAGTCTGTCAGGTCCAATATGTCATTCAAACCTCTTGTTTCTTTCTGGATTTTCTGTTTAGATGATCTCTCTGTTACTGAGAATGGCCTGTTAAGATCTCCTACTATTAAAGTATTCACATCAATATGACTCTACTTTAATTAATAGTTGACTTATGTAGCTCTCTGCTCCTATATTTGGGGCCTAAATGTTTACAATTGTTAGATCTTCTTAGAGGATAGACTTTTTAAGACTGATGTAGTGTCCTTATGTATCTCTGACAACAGTCTTTAGCTTAAAATCTAATTTATCTGATATGAGAATCCATACCCCACCTTTCTTTGGAGTCCCGTTGGCATGAAAGATGGTTCTCCATTCCTTAACTTTCAGTCTTGATGTATCTTTTGGTTCCAAATGTGTCTGTTGTAGATAGCATATGGACAGGTCCTATCATTTTGTCCATTCTGCAACCCCGTGCCATTTTATAGGTGCGTTTAAGCAGTTCACTTTGAGAGTGATTATTGAAAAATAAGCATTTATTGATATCATGTTGCCTGGTTAGTCTTTGTTTCTATAGATTTTAAATTTCTGTTCTAAGTCACTCATGGGTTCTTGCTTCGATTGTAGAACTCCCTTTAATATTTCCTTGAGTGCCAGCTTGGTGGTCACATACTCTTTTAATCCTTGCCTGTCTTTGAAGCTCTTTATCTCTCCATCCATTTTAAATGTCAGCCTTGCTGGATAAAATATTCTTGGCTGCATGTTCTTCTTGTTTACTGCCCTGAATATATCATGCCAGCCCTTTCTGTCTTTCTAGGTTTCTGTGGAATGTTCTGAGATTATTCTACTGGTTCTTCCTCCATATGTAAGCAATCTCTTCCCCTTAGCTGCCCTGAGGACCTCTTGTCTTAAAGTATAGTTTTAAGTTTTACAATTATATGTCTGGATGTCTTTCTATGCTCATTGATGTTGGCGGGTGTTGTTCCCTCCTCTAGGACATGAAAACTTGTTCCATTCCCCATATTGGGAAAATTTTCATTCATAATTTGGTCAGCTTATCTTCTTTCTTTCTCTACCCCCTCTGGGATTCCAATAATTCTGACATTGGAGCATTTCATGGGTTCATTTATTTCCCTAATTTCTTCTCATGATTCCTGAGCAGTTTGCTCCAGCTCTCCTCCTGACCTTTCTTTTCAAACATTTTATCCTCTAGATAACTAATTTTATCCTCTGTCTCCATAACTATAACTGATTGACTATTTAGATTAGATATGATCTCACTGATAGTGAATATTACACCTGCTATACTGGTTCTCATTTCTGCCTTTAGAGATTTTATGTTGTCATTAATGTGTTTCTCCATCATTGCCATTTCCTGGATAATTGTCACCCTGAATTCCCTTTTCACGTACTTTTTTGTTGTTGTTGTTCTTGTCCAATAGTTCTGAGGTAGTGGGTGCAGTCTCTGGGTTTTTCCTTTGTTGGGTGTTCCCCCTACTAGTCATTTTGATGAGAAGTGGATGAGAGAATGTATAGCTGGATATATCGCCTATGATCCAGGCAGGATGCACCCTCTCCACTGCTTTTTTCCACTCCCATAGAGATGCAGAAGTGAAAAATCTTGCTTCTCAGGCTGATTTAATGGGTGGTCAGCGTGTTCTGATAGATATCAAGCCCACTTGAGGGGATAGGTTGCAACAGGATCTCTTACTTCTCTGACACCTTGCCCCCTTCTCTTTCTTAATTTTCTGTTTGATCTTCTGTCTGTTACTGTGTGTAGCATGTGAAGATCGCCTACAATTAATGTATTCATATCAATATGAATCTTTAATTTGAATAACGGTTGGCTTATGTAGATGTTTGCTCCTATATTGGGGGCATAAATGTTTACAATTGTTATATATTCTAGGATGATGCACCTTTTAAGAATTATGTAGTGTCCTTCTTTATCTCTGACTATAGTCTTCAGCTAAAATCTAATTTATCTGATATGAGAATCACTATCCCATCTTTCTTTTGAGCCTTTTGCTTCCAAATCATGTGAGATCTCAGTCTGAATGTCATGAGATCTCTGTCTAAATCTCATGAGGTCTCTGTCCAAATCTCATGAGATCTTAGTCCAAATTTCATGAGATCTCTTCCCAAAACTTGTGAGAACCTTAGTCCGTATCTCACGAGGACACCATCCAAACCATGTGAGATAGCTAGCAAAATCTCAGAGGTCACAGATCAAATCTCATGAGAACTCAGGCTCATCTCACGAGATTTCTACTTAAATCTCATGACAGCTCAGTCCAAATCTCATGAGAACTCTCTCAAAATCTCCTGAGATCTCAGTCAAAATCTCATGAGATAATAGGCACATCTCACGAGATTTCTATGCAAATCTGTGTGAGATGTCAGTCCATACTGCATGAGCCCTCTGTTTAAATCCTGTGAGAGCTCTGTCCAAATCTCCTGAGAACTCAGTCCAAATCTTGTGACCTATTAGCACAAATCTTACAAGATCTCAGGCACATATCAAGAGATTTCTACCAAAATCTCATGAGAGCTGAGTCTGAATCTCATATGTTTGTCCAAATTTTGAGACCTTAGTCCTTTTCTCAGGAAATCTCATTCTGAATCTGGTGAGATCCTAGCAATATCTCAGGAGATCTCAGATCAAATATCATGAGAACTCACACTCATATATCTCATGAGAGCTCAGTCCAAATCCTATGAGATCTCTGTCTAAATCTCATCAGATCTGTGTCAAAATCTCATGAGATCTCAGTACAAATATTGTGAAGAATCAGGCACTTCTCAGGAGAATTCCACATCTCGTGAGATATTTGTATTACTCATGTGAGATCTCTGTCCAAATCTCCTATCCAAATCTCAGGAGAGAGAGACTTGGACTAATCTTTAGAGATTAGTCCAAATCTCATTAGATCTCAGCTCAAATCTCCTGAGATCTTAGGCACGGAGCATGAGGAAAACGCACATGGGGATGTCATTAATTGACCTCTCCTTCTCTCTTGGTTTTGTTGCCAGAACCAGAGTTTCCCAGGTTACAGAGGAAAGGGTGAAGTCAGGGAGGAGGATACGTGTGTGTCTTGAGACAGCTTTGGATCAATCAGGTGTCAGGGGGGGTGTCCAGTGCCTGTTCCCCATGAGGCCTTTAGAGGCCTTTTAGAGCTTGGTTAGCATCTGGAAGTAAATGGAACTCCATATGCAGGAGAGAGAAAACGTCCTTCTTCTGTCTTTCCAAGTGATGGATTGTCCTTTGGGCCTCAGTCTTCCTCTGGAACATGATCAGTGCTGTCTGTTCATCTTCCTTGCCATCGGATAAGACTGCATCTCAGGAAAGGAGGTCTGAATGAAGGTGGGTTGTGGAGGGTGAGGCCTCCAAGTTCCCAGGACTGAGACCATGTGGAATTGTGCAGCATGGCCAGCAGGGGGTGAAACTCATACTCACAGAGAGGCGCTCCAAGAGGTCTTGCAGGCTCCTCTTGCCAAAGACGCCCACTCAGAAAAGGGTGTGATTTTCTTCAATCTCTGTGGCTGAGAAAAGTTGCTCCAGAAAACTTGAGGTGTCTGAAGAAGGTTGGCACTGTGGGTCCAATGCAGCAGACAGGCTTGTGGTAGGGTGTGTCTCCTGTTGCGAGCCATGGATCTCAGCATGTTCAAGCTGCATAACTGCTCCATCCTGAGACATTACTGTGCCCACAACAAGCTGGGACCCCTTGATCCACTTTTACAGGGCATGGTCACTACCTGAGGGCCCTGCTTCCTGTAAGCAGTGGCATGACTATCAGCTTGAGTCTTGGAAATACAGGAGTGCCATACCAGGGTGCTAATGTTGCTGCTGGCATTCCCCTCAGGACAGAGGGCAAAGACAGCATGATGAGCTGAGAGGCACTCTCCCGGAGTTGGTGCCATTAAGGAATGGCTCCTCAGACCTACAGGAGCAGGAAAGTTGTTTCCTCCCTGCACAGCTTGGGGTGGGCAGGACCATCTTGGCCTCCAGGGCCTGGCTCCCAGGGTCCCCCCAGGAAACTGTGGGGGTCAAAGTCCATGGAGGGGACAGGATAGGTCCGTTCAACAAATGCTTGCATGCTTCCCAGACGATTGGAGGGTGTCAGATGCTGAGAACTTGCAGGGACTCTGACCACGGTGCCTGGGTCACTTAGGAGAGTCAGGTGAGAACTGGGTTCAAGTTTTGTGGCCACGTCATTCACAGGCCACTTTTCTTCTCCTACACTCTTGGTGTGGGGTTCTTCTGTTCTGGAATAAGACCTGGGACAGAGAAGAGGGGTAATGGACATGAGAAGAAGGGAAAGATGCCAGCTCTGCTTGTCCCTTTCCCTACCTGGAATCTCTCAGGGAGCAGGCCAGGACTGCTTGACTGAATCTCAGGGTAAATCTGTCCATACCCTTCACCTAGCCCTTGCAAACAGGGTGCGTGGTCAGGGCAACTGTGAACACCTGACCAGGAGGGGATCCCCCCCTTGACTGGCTTAAACAGCTGGTGCTGAGCTGTACTCTGTTTGCCCTTCAGTCCCTACCTTGCCTTCTCTTTGCTTGCCAATTGAAACTTTCTGAACAGACATTCTTGGAGTCATTGGCAAAGACAGCCAACTGCTTGTCCCTCCTTCCCCAGGCTATTCCATGTCCTTAGGGATCCCTCAGGGTACCCCTCAACACCTTTCTCCTGGTGTCTGATTGGGTGTGATCTCAATGGCAAACCACTTATTCTGACTCAGAGGCCTTCAACCCATGCCTCCCAACCTCACATACACATGATAGGTCTAGAGCCACATGTCCTATGGGCCGAGGAGAAGGCATGGGCAGCCAGCAGTCCAAACCAAAATCACCTGCATTTGGATTTGGCTCTCTGTCTCCCCCTGTGGCTAAATGAGAGGAGGCGTCCTCAGGAATGAGCACATTGAGCTTCTCCTCTGTCTGGGGACAAATCTAGTCAGAGCAAAGGCCCACGCGTGCCAGCTTGAAACGGGATCATGGCCTCTTGCCCCAATGGAGAGCCTTCCAGAGAGTCTGCCTCCATATACCATAAAGCTGTTTCACAACTCCTCTACCAGAAACCACTCACTGCAGAGCTCACAGAGAATAAGTCTTAAATGGGGCACATGGGACCTCTCAACCAGCTAGCCAATAATCCTAGGACCAATAATCCTTGATGATTATCTAGGTTATCGAGAGAAGTTGTGGTTTGTGGGAAAGATCCATTCCCATCCTGGGTGTCCTGAGGTCCAGGGCACTGAAAAACACATTGTCACACACAGGAGAGCAACCCCACTGACAGTAAAGAAATTCCAGGAACCACATGGACAGCACTGCTTAGCTGGACAAGTGCTGACAGTTTGTGTGATCTTAAGATAGATGGCAATGTTTCCATTTCCTCATGTTGTATGCTAACCTTTTCTACACACTTTTGCGTTGTCACCTCTTCCTCATTTTGTTTGGCACATTCTTCCTTTGGTCAGTCTCTTACATGTAAGACCAGCACTTTGCCACCATTGCCTGGGCATTGGACCCTGTGGATGACCCTAAGGAGCCCAGGTTTCTCCATCGGTGTTTAACGTACTACTTTCCCTTCCACACTGAATAACTCACAGGCCACACTATAAAAATATACCTGAATATGGGATTCCTGACGACCTGTGAGTCTGGCCAGGTGTTCCCTGGTAGCAATGCCAGAAAATTGGTTTTTCATAAATTTTTGAAGGAGCATACTTGTTTGCAAGGGAGAAATGGATGTCCTCCTGCCTTCCCTTGGGAAACGTTCTGACAGGTGAACGAAGTTAGAAAGGAGGGTTTTGGAGCCAGTGGCACATCCATAATGGAAAGAGGAATTGAGGCTGTGTGTGGCAAATCACCTTATCTGATTGAGAGGCTTTGAATCCTTGCCTACAGGACTCACATCCCCCTGATACCTCCACAGGTGCTTTTCTTATGGGCCAAGAGGAAGGGTTGGAAGCCAGAAGTGGAAAATCAACAATACCTTCATTTGGTTTTGATTCTCTCTCCTCCTGTGGCTGGATGAAAATTTACCTCCCACCACATCTTAGGGTTCTCTTTCCACATATAGGTGTTGTCAGAATATCAATCTGTGCATGCCAGGTCAAGCTGGTTTACTGTCTTGCACTAATTTAGAGTCTTTTAGATAGTTATCCCATATGTTATGAATTGCTTCTTGTATATAGTGTTTACTTGAGTCCTCTTGCTATTATTATGAGTAAATCATTAATGAAAAAATAATCTCTCATGAAGATTACTGTCTTCATTCAATCTTGTTGATTATTGATTAATGAGACATTTTTTCCTTTCTTTCTCTAACCCATTACACTTCTCAGAAGTCTACTTTTATGATTAAGTAGACGTTTTGTACTTTTTCCTCTTTATGTAAACCTTCTTTTTAAAATATTTATTAATTTTTATTATGTTATGTTAGTCATCCTACAGTACATCATTAGTTTTGATGTATTGTTCAATCATTATTTGCATATAACACCCAGTGCTCATTACAACACGTGTCCCCATAAATACTCATAACCAGGCTACCCCATTCACCATCTATCTTTCCTCTGAGACCCTCAGTTGTTTCTCAGAATTCATATTATCTCATGGTTCCTTTCCCCATCAGAATCCAGTCCCCTTCATTTTCCCTTCTTTCTCTTAATTTCCTCTATGTTAATCCTTATGTTCAACATATGAGTGAAATCATGTAATTGTCTTTCTCTGCCTGAATTATTTAAGTTAGTATAATCCCCTCCAGCTCCATTCATGTTGATGCAAATGGTGGGTATTAATCCTTTCTGATGGCTGAGTCATATTTTATTGTATATATAGACCAATTTTTTTTTATTCATTCATCTGTTGAAGGACATTTTGGCTCCTTCTACAGTTTGGCTATTGTGGGCGTTACTATTAGGAACACTGGGGTTTATGTTCCTCTTCTTTTCACAACATCAGTATCATTACTGTAAATACCCAACGGTGGAATTGCTCTGTCATAGGAAAGCTCCATTTTTAACATTTTGAGAAACCTCCATAATGTTTTCCAAAGTGGTTGTACCAGCTTGCATTTCTACCAACAGTGTAAGAGGGTCCACCTTCTACATATCCTGGCCAATATTTTCTGTGTCCTACCTTCTTAATTTTTGCCATTCTACCTGTTGTAAGATGGTATCTCAAAGTGGTTTTGCTTTGAATTTCCATGATGTCTAATGATACTGAACATTTTAAAATGTGTCTGTTAGCCATCTGCATGTCCTCTGTGGAGATGTGTCTGTACATGCCTTCTGCCTGTTTTTTAACTTGATTATTTGTTTTTGGGTGTTGGGTTTGAGAAGTGGAGATTATGCTGAGTGAATAAGTCAAGCAGAGAAAGTCAGCTATCATATGGTTTCAATTACTTGTGGAGCATAAGAAATAACATGGAGGACATTAGGGCGAGGAAAGGAAAAGGGAATTGGGGAAAATTGGAGGGGGAGGCAAACCATGAGTGACTGCAGAATCTGAGAAACAAACTGAAGGTTTTGGAAGGGACAGGGTTGGGAGGATGAGTGAGCCTGGTGGTGGGTAATAAGGGGGCATGTATAGCATGGAGCACTGGGTGTGGTGCATAAACCATGAATCTTGGAACTCTGGAAAAATAAAATGAAATTAAAAAAAAGAAGTTCATTATAGATCTTGGATACCAGCCAAGATCTTGACCTGATACAAGTCAAGATCTTGGTATCCAACTTGGATACCATTATAGATCTTGGATACCTTTATCTCTATTGTCAATTGCAAATATCTTCTCCCATTATGTGGGTTGCATTTTTGTTTTGTTCACTTTTTCCTTTGCTGTGCAAAATCTTTTTATCTTGATGCCATCCCAAGAGTTCATTTTTGCTTTTGTTTCCTTTGGCTTTATTTTTTTCCCCTAATAACATTTATTTTATTTTTTCAGTATTACAAGATTTATTGTTAATGCACCACACCCAGTGCTCCATGCCATACATGCCTTTCTCAATACCCACCACCAGGCTCTCCTAACCCCCCCACCCCCTCCCCTCCAAAGCCCACAGTTTGTTGCTCATAGTCCACAATCTCTCATGGTTCATCACCCCCTCTGATTTCCCCCCATTAACCCTTCCTTTTGTTTCCTTTGCTTTTAAAGACATGTCATGAAAAATCTTCTTTGTCCAAGGTCGAAAAAATTGCTTCCTGTGCTTACCTCTATGATTTTGAATGATTCTTTTCTCACGTTGTGGTTTTTCATCCATTTATATTATATCTTAGTGCATGGTGTTAGAGAATGGTCGAGTTTTGTTCTTCTGTGTGTAGCTGTCCAATTTTCCCAGCACTATTTATTGAAGAGACTTACTTTTTTTCCATTGGATATTCTTTCCTGCTTTATTGAAGATTAGTTGACCCTAGAGTTGATGGTCCATTTCTGGGGTCTCTATTCTGTTCCATTAATCTAATCCATTAATCCATTAGTCTTCTTGTGTGTGTGCCAACACCATGCTGTCTTGGTAATCACAGCTCTGTAATATAACATGAAGTCAAGTAATGTGAAGCCCTCAGCTCTCTTTTTCTTCTTCAACATTCTCTTGGCAACTAGGGTCTTTTCTGGTTCCTTACAAATTTTAGGATTTTTTTAAGCTATTCAAAAATGCTAGTAGTATTTTCATTTGGATGTTTTTCCAACTTTTTGTGTCTCCCTCTTTCTTTTCAAATTGTTCTGTTGTTTCTAGAGTATAGATCCTTTACCTCTTTGGTTAGGGTTGATCTTAGGAATCTTATGGTTTTTCGTGCTACTGAAAATGGAATCTATTCCCTAATTTCTCTATGTGTAATTACATTGTTAGTGTATAGAAAAGCAACTGATTTCTATGCATTGATTTTGTATACTGACACATTACTAATTTGCTCTATCAGGTCTTATAATTGGTGGGTGGAGTATTTTTGGGTTTTCCACATAAACTGTAACATCATCTGTGAAGAGAGAGAATTTGACTTCTTTGTCAATTCGAATGCCTTTTGTGACTTTTTGTTGTCTGATTGCTGAAGTTAGGACTTCTAGTACTATGTTAAATAATACAACAATAGTGGCAAGAGTAAGGAAAAACATGGAAGACAATGAGAGAAGGAAAGGAAGCATGAATGGCGGAAATCTGAGGGGGAGATGAACTATGAGAGACTATGGACTCTGAACAACAAACTGAAGGTTTTGGAGGGGAGGTGGGTGGGGGGTTGGGAGAGCCTACAGTTGGGCATTGAGAAGGGCATGTATTGCAAGGAGCACTGGGTGTGTTACATGAATAATGCAATGTGGAGTGAAATAAGTCAAGTGGAGAGAGTCAATTATCTTATGGTCTCAGTTACGTGTGGAGTATAAGGAAAAACACGGAGGGCATTGTGAGAAGAAAAAGAATGGTGAATAGGGGAAATGGTAGGGGCAATGAACCATGAGAGATTGTGGACTCTCAGCAACAATCTGAGGGTTTTGGGGTGGGGGTGGGGGGTTGAGTCAGCCTGGTGTTGGGTATTGAGGAGGACACATATTGCATGGAGCACTGGGTGTGGTCCATGAACAATCAATCTTGTAACACTGAAAAAATAAAATAAAAGTGTTTGGGGAAAAATAAACAAAAGCTCTCAGCACTTCTCCATTGAGATTGATATTCACTGTGGGCATTCATAGATGAGTTTTATGAAACTGATGGATTTTCCCTCTTTCCCTACTCTCTGAAGAGTTTTAATCAGGAAAGGATGCTGTATTTTGTCAAACGTTTTTCTGCATCAGTTGAGAGTGTTATATGGTTCTTGTGTGTGGTTTTTTTTTTTTTTTTTTGATGTGTTCCATCCCGTTGATTGATTTGTGAATGTTGAACAATGCTTGCATCCCAGTAATAAATCTCAACTGGTTATGATGGAATCTTTAGATTCAAAATGAATCTCTCTTAGACAGCATATGGATGGGTGCTGTCTTTTTATCCAATCTGCAAAACTGTGCCATTTCATAAGATCATTTAGGCAATCCACATGGAGACAGACTATTGAAAGATGCGGTTTTAGTGCCATCCTCTTCCGTGTGAAGTTCTTGTTTCTATAGATTGCCTCTGTGCATTTCTGGTCTATACCACTCTTGGGGTCTTCTTTTTTAGATAACCTGCTTTAATGTGTCTTGCAGGACCAGTTTCGTGGTCACATATTCTTTCAGTTTCTGCTGGTCTT
This sequence comes from Nasua narica, assembly GCA_028533885.1. Taxonomy (NCBI): domain Eukaryota; kingdom Metazoa; phylum Chordata; class Mammalia; order Carnivora; family Procyonidae; genus Nasua; species Nasua narica. The sequence goes on along the minus strand of CM052814.1, from coordinate 94,035 downwards.
GGAAACTCCTTGTCTCTCCATCCATTCTGAATGAGAGCACTGCTGGATAATGTATCTTTGGTCACATGTTCTTCTCATTTAGTATCCCAAATATGTTTTGCCATCACATTCTGGTTTGCGAGGTCTCCTTGGACAGGTATAAAGTTTATTCTGAAGTTTATCCTTCTGAATGTAGGAAATCTCTTCCCCACAGCTGCATTCAGGGTTTCTTCCTTGGTTTTGAAATGTGTAAATTTTTCTATTATATGTTGAAGGGTTGATCTGTTCTCTTTCAACTTAGAAGCAGCCATCTCTGCCTCTTGAACATGAATTCTTGTTTCCTTCCCACTATTAGGGAAGTTCTCAGCTATGATTTTCTAAAATATATCTACTAGTTCTCTCTCTCTCTCCTATCTGGTGTTGTGCACCACAGAAACTCTCTCAGAAGTTGTCCCCAGGGGTGCACGTTTTTCTGCCCTTTGTGCTTCTAAAAACATGAGCCACCCCCAGTTCACACACAGGCTGTCATAGCCCCTGGATCCTGTCTGGAGGCTGCACTAAAACCCTTTCCCTGCTGCTACTGGTCTCTAAACCTGTTCTCAGTCCCCAGCATGGGCTGCTTTAATGTTCTGGTGTTATCTCACCTTCTCAGTGCCAACTTATGATGGCTCCCTCCCCCTTTTGTTTATCTTCTGATGTCTGCCCACAGAATCACAACTCCGTCCTTCATACCTCGAGATCATGGATTTTCTGCTTATGGCGATGCAGATATATATTCTTACATCTCAATCTGATTTCATGGGCATTCAGAATGATTTGGTAGATACCCAGCTATATTCAGGGGACAAGTTGAAATAGGTTCCCCTACTCCTCTGCCTACTTGCCTCTCCCCCCAGGTAGAATAGGCATTTTCACAGAATTTGTTCTTCTAATCCATAAGCATGGAATGGAATATTTCTCCATTTCTTTGTGTCTTCCTCAATTTCAATTATAAGTGTTCTATAGTTTTCAGAGTAAAGATCTTTTACCACTTTGGTTATGTTTGTTCTTGGGTATCTTATGGGTTTTGGTGTAATTCTAAATAAGATCAGTTCCTTAGTTTCTCTTTCTTATATCTCACTATTTGTGTATAGAAATGCAACTGACTTCTGTGCATTGATTTATATCCTGCTACTTTGATGAATTCCTATATAATTTCTAGCAATTTTTACGTGGAAACTTTTCGTTTTCAACACAAAGGATCATGTCATCTGTGAAGAGTTAAAGTTTGACTTCTTTGGCAATTTAGCTGCCTTTCATTTATTTTTGTTATCTGATTGCTAAGACTAGGAGTTCTAGTACTATTTTTAATAACAGTGGTGAGACTGGACATCCTTGTCAAGATCCTGACCTTAGGGAAAAAGCTCTCAGTTTTTATCAATCAAAGATGATATTCACCATGTTTCTGTTTGTTTTTTTGTTTTTTTTTGTTTTTTGTTTGTTTTGTTTTGTTGCATATAGCTTTTATGATATTTAGGTATGTTCCCTCTATACCTACACAGCAGAGAGTTTTAATCAAAAAGAATGCTGCATTTTATCAATTAAAAAAATCTATTGAAAGGATTATGTGTTTCTTGCCATTTCTTATATTAATGTGGTGTATCTAGTTGATTGATTTTTGTATGTTGAACCACTCCTGTATCTCGGGAATGAATTGCCCTTGGATGTGGTGAATAATCCTTTTAATGTACTGTTGGATCCAATTGGCTACTATCATGGTGAGAGCCATCAGGAGCCATCCAGAGCCATCAGGAACATTTGTCAGTAATTCTCCTTTTTGGTGGGTTCTTTGCTTTTGGGGTCAAGATATTTATGGCCTCATAGAATGAGTTTGGAAGTTATCCTCCCATTTCTATTTTTGAAACAGCTTCAGAAGAATTAATACTAATTTTTATTTAAATATTTGATAGAATTCTGCTTGGAGGCCATCTGGTCCTGGACACTTGTTTGTTGGGAGATTTTAAGTACTCCTTAAATTTCTTTGCTCCTTATGGGTCTTTTCAGGTTTTTTTATTTCTTCTTTCTTCAGTTTTGGCAGTTCATGTTTTTCAGACTAAAAAAAAAACCTATGAAATGGGAGACGATCTTTGCAAATGTCTTCGTAGATAAATGGCTACTAGCCAGAATCTATGAAGAACTACTCAAACTCAAAGAGGGGAAAAATACCCAGTCACTACATGGGCAGAAGTCACAGACATTTCTCCAAAGAAGACATACAGGTGGTTAACAGACACATGAAACGATGTTCAACATCAATTAACATCAGGGAAATACAACTCAAAACCACAATGAGATCCCACCTCACACCAGTCAGAAGAGCTTAAATGAACGAAAGAGGATGCAATGGATGCTGGTAAGGATGCAGAGAAAGGGGAACCATTGTATACTGTTGGTGGGAATGCAAACTCGTACATACACTCTGGAAAACAGAATGGAGGTTCATCAAATTTCATTCAAAATGCAGCCAACCTATTGCCCAGCAGTTGCACTACTAAGCGTTTATCCAGAGGATGCAAACGTAGTGATTTGATGGAGCACCTGCACCCCAGTGTTCATAGTAACCATGTCCACAGTAGCCAAAATATAGAACGAACCCTGATGTCCATTAGCAGATGAATGAAAAAGACATGGCCTATGTGCAAAATAGAATATTACTCAACCATCAGAAAATATGAAATCTTATCATTTTCAAAGATGTGGAAGAAACTAGAGGGCATTTTGCTAAGTGAAGTAATTAGTCAGAGAAAGACAAATACTGTATAATTTTATTCATATGTAGAATATAAGAAACAACATAGAGGATCATCAGGGAAGGGATATAAAAATAAAATAAGAGGAAATCAGAAAGGGAGTGAAACCAGGAGACTCTTACCTAAAGGAAATGAACTGTTTTCTGGTGGTGAGGTGCATGTGGTAAATGAATGGTGGGTGTTAAGAAGGGCAGTTGATGTAATGAGCACTGGAGGAATCATTCATTCAATTCATGCAGATGATGAATCACTGGACTCTACCTGTGAGACAATTAATCCACTATATGTTAATTAATTGAATTAAAAAAATTTCTAAAAAGAAGAAATTACCAGGATTTCCTCTGAATTTGGCAAATTCATAGCATGTAAAATAGAGGTATAGATATCTTTGGAATTTCTATATGCCAATCATTAAGCAGCATAAAATGAAATCAAGAAGTCAATCCCATTTATGACTGCAACCAAACCCATGATATCTAGAAATAAACCTAACCAAAGAAATGAAAGATTTTACTAAGAAAAATATAAAACACAGATTAAAAAAAAAGTTGAAGACGGCATAAAAAAAATTGAAGGATACTCCATGCTCATGGATTGAAAGAACAACCATTTATGAATGTTTATACAACCCAAGAAAATGTACAGATTTAATGAAGTTCCAATCAAAATATCAATGCCATTTTTCATAAAGCTAGAACAAATTATCACAAAATTTATATGGAACCACAAAACACCCTGAATACCCAAAACGCTCTTGAAAAAAAAAACTGGAAGCATCCTAATTCCATACTTCAAATCATATTACAGAGGTGTAGAAATCAAGACTGTGTGATACTCGCACAAAAATGGAAGTTCAGTAGAACAGCATAGAAACCTCAGAAATGAACACACAGCCATATTGTCATTTAATCTTAAACAAAGTAGAAAAGATTATTCAGTGGGAAAAAGACAGTCTCTTTAACATTAGGAAATTGTGATATATTAGAAATATATATATTGGGAATATTGGGAAAACTGTATAAAACATGCAAAAGAATGAGACTGGAACTCTTTCTTAAATCATACTCAAAATTGAATTGAAAATGGACAAAAGAGCTAATTGTGGCACAGGAAACCCTTGAAATTCTAGAGGAGAACATAGGCATTAACCTCTTTGACCTTGGCCACAGCAACTTCTTACTAGATATGACTTTCGGTGCAAGGGAAACAATCAAAGTCAACTATTGGTTTTTCATCAAGTATAAAGCTACCACACAGCAAAGGAAATAA
>CM052814.1:70593-89498 GCA_028533885.1 Nasua narica | reverse complement strand
ACCTCTCTGAAAGGGGTTCTGTAAATGAAAAGGGAGAATTCACGGTAAGGCATTGTGGTCTCAGGATCTGAGGAGTCTCAGAAATACTGGGGGTGCCTGAACCAATTAGAGCGGTGCAGCAAGCTATGGTCAGTGAGTCTAGGAGCAGACTCAGCTTAGTTCATCACAAACCCCAAGTCAGGCTGGTCGGTAAATGCTCTTTATCTGAGCAGTCTGAAAAAGAATGGAATCTTTGCCTGCAACTGGGCAAAAGCTTGCAGGGCAGTAGTAGCCCAGAAAGTACATTAGGGCAGCATCCAGACATGATCCAGGGGCATTGGGTGCATTTGGGAGCCCACAGCCCCTCGCAGTTCTAGAGTCACAAAGGGCACTGGACTACCTCCAAGAGAGTTACAGTGGGTGCACGCTGCAGGATGCTGTGGGTTTTGGCACATACAGAAGTGGAAAATGATTGTTCCTGAGGGTTTATTAAAGAGGGTAGACCTCAGTCTTTCAGCTCTGGGCCAGAATTGTGGCTATGTCCATTTTTGCTCTGATCCTCTGAAGAGGCACAGAAATTCTCCAGGAAACAAAAGCCACACAGAGAAGCAGTTTACATTGAGCCTTTCTCCATGAAATGGGGTGGGACAACTGCACCCAAGCAGAGATACCTGAGAAAAAGCATACAAACTGAGGGTTTTGGAGGGGAGAGGGTGGGGGGGGGGTTTGGTGAGCCTGGTGGTGGGTATTGCAGAGGGCACATATTGCATAGAGCACTGGGTGTGGTGCATGAACAATTAATTTTGTAACACTGAAAAAATAAAATAAAAGTATTTGAGAGACAAAGAAAAGCATAGCCGTTCTCTCCTCCAGATGCCAGTCTGGAAGAACAGGTATATGACAACCCTATGGAATCCAGAAGACTGTTAAATTCCAACACCAGGGAAAAATAATATATTGAGGTCTTGCTATTGTCTCATGACTCCTTTCTTTTTCAGTTAAAATTCTTCTTTTTTTATTTTCTTATGTATTTTCTCTCTTTTTTACTTTTACATTTTTTCTCATTTCAACTACATGCTTATTATACCAACGTGTATTCTGTAGTCTCTTTTTAACTTTTATTTTTTCACATCTATATTTTTTAGATATATGCTTCATTTTTGTCCTTTTTTCACTCACTTCAGTTTTATTTTTATATACATTTTACATTCACACTTCAATTTTATCTTTGTATATATGTTTTACTTTCTTGCCTGAAGTATATCTTTATATATAAGGTTTACTTTCCTTGTAGCTTTGGCATGTAGTGTCTTCTAACACACATACTCAAAGTCATACAGGAACAGGTGGAACACCCTGATTTGACCACACTGTTAGATAACAGTCTCTCTTCCACTGCTCTTTTAAAAATTTTATTCTGGTGTCTCATTTTGGATTTTTTTTTTACCTGTGGTGGCTTCTGACCACTCTGGATTTTACAAAGGTGCCTCTTGCTTGAGTTATGGTTGATATTTTGGACTCTGTTCATTCACCCAGCCATCATTTTCTTTTTAAATTTTTTTTCAGTGTTCCATGATGAATTGTTTATGAACCACACCCAGTGCTCCATGCAATCTGTGCCCTCCTTAATACCCACAACCAGTCTCACCACACCCTCCACCTCCCTCCCCTCCAGACCCTCTTCCATCATTTTCTGACAAAATGACAAAACAGAAAAACTCACAAAAAAAGAACCAGATGCAGTGTATTCTCTTTCATAGAACTAATAAATATGGATATAATTTAGATACCAGTGTTAGAATCCAGGATAGCAATCATGAAGTAAATATCTAGGCTTGAAAAAAGCATAGTGACTATATAGAATCTCGAAGGGCAGAAATGAGATCTAATCAGAACTTAAAAATGCTATGAATGAAATGAAGTCTACACTAGACACTCTAATAACCTAGGTCAGTGAAGCAGAAGAGAGAATTTGTGATCTTAAGAAAAGCTCATGAAAAGGAAGGGAGTTGTGGAAAACAAAGTTAGGCAAGTACTAGCAACTGAAAAAGAAATGTTTGGAGATATTAAAGTAGTCATGAAACATTCCAATTTAATAGTTATAAGGATCCCTGAGGGTGTGGACAGAAAGAGAGATAGAAAGTATATTTGAACAAATCATAGCTGAGAACACCCCTAACCTGGGGAGAGAAAAAAAAATGTGTCCAAAGGAAGAAAAGATTCCTCCCCAAGTCAATAAAAAGAGATCAACACTCGGATATATAATAGTAAACCTTGTGAAACTTACTGCAAAAGAAATCATCCTCAGAGTAGATATGGAGAAGACATTCCTTACATATGGAGAGAGAAATATCAGGATAAATCAGAGCTGTCCACAGAGACCTGGGAAGCATGAAAAGGCTGACAAGACATAGGGTACTAAATGAAAAGAATGTGCAGACAAGAATACTTTACCCAGGAAGGCTGTTATTCACAATGGAATGAGAAACAAAGAGCTTCCAGGACAGGCAGATACTGAAATAATATGTGATTATGAAGCCATCCCTGCAAGAAATATTAGGGGGGATTATGTAAGCAAAGAGAAACGCCAAGAGTAATATAGACCAGAAAATAAGAGACAATATACAGAAACAGGGATTTTATAGGCAATACAATACCACCAAATGCATATTTTTCTATAATTATTCTGAATGTCAATGGGCTGAATGCTCCCATCAAAAGACATAGAGTATCAGATTGGATAAAAGAGCAGGACACATCCATATGTCGTCTACAATAGACTAATTTTGAACCTAAAGGTACTTCTATATTGAAAGTGAGGGGATGCAGAACAATTTACCTTGCCACTGGACCTCAAAAAAAAGGTGGGGTGCCAGTCCTCATGTCAGACAAATTAGATCTTAAGCCAAGGACACTAGTAAGAGGTGCAGAGAGAACCTATATAATACTTAAAGGGACTATATAAAAAGAAAATCTAAAAATTATAAATATCTATTCCCTAACATGGGAGCAGCCATTTACATAAACCAACTAATAACCAAAATAAAGAAACATATTGATATTAATGTATTACGAGTAGAAGACTTCAACACTCCCCTCACAACAATGGGGTGATAATCTAAGCAGAAGATAAACAAAGAAACAAGAACTTTGAAGGACACATTGGACCAGATGGACTTCACAGACATATAGTACATTCCATCCTAAAACAACAGAATACTCATTCTTCTCAAGTGCACATGGAACTCTCTCCAGAATAGATCACATGCTGAGACACAAATCAAGTTTTGATCAATATAAAAATTTGAGGTTTTTCCCTGCATATCTCAGACTGCAATGCTTTGAAACTGGGACTCAATCACAAGAAAAAAATTGGAAGGAACTCAAACACTTGGATGTTAAAGGGCATGCTGCTAAAGAATTTATAGGTCAACCAGGGAATTAAAGAAGAACTTAAACAATTCATGCACAACAATGAAAATGAAAACATATCCGTCCAGAACGTATGGGATACTTTCAAGGTGGTTCTGAGAGAATAATACATAGGCATCCAAACCTTTCTCAAAAAATTAGAAAAATATTGAATGCACAAGTTTACCTTACACCTAAGAGATTTGAAGAAAGGTTAAAACAAAGCCTAACCCAAGCAGGAAAAGAGAAATAATAAAGACTAGAAGAGAAATTAATGAAATAGAAAATGGAACAGTACAGCAGATCAATAAAACTAGAAGCTGTTTTTTTTTTTTTAAATAATTAGTCAGATTTATAAACCTCTGCCTAGACTTGAGGGCCCATATTTCATGGAGCACTGGGTGTTGTACATAAACAATGAATCTTGGAACACTGCATCAGAAACTAAAAATGTATTTTGTGGTGACTAAGATAACACAAAAATTTTTAAAAAGGAAACAGAAAAGACCAAATTAATAAAATAATGAATGAAAGAGGAGAGGACATGATGAACACCAAGGAAATAGAAAGAATTACGAGAAAACATTTTTAGCAACTGTATGCCAACAAATTATGCAACCTGGAAGAAATGGATGTTTTCCTAGAAACTTTAAACTATGAAGAATGGAAGATGCAGAAATACACAATTCTAACAGACCAAAAACCGGCATGGGAATTGAAGGAGTAATCACAAACCTCCCAAAACACAAGAGACCAGGGCCAGATGGCTTCCCAAAGGAATTCTACCAAACACTTAAAGAAGAAATAATGCCTATTCTACTGAAGATTTTCCAAAAAATAGAAATGGAAGGCACTTCCCAACCTGTTCTATGAGGCCAGCGTTGCCCTGATCCCCAAATTAGGCACATCGATTTCTTCCAAGTTCCATAATTTGCTGGCATACAGTTGCTAAAAATGTTTTCTCATAATTATTTTTATTTCCTTGGTGTTCACCATGATCTCTCCTTTTTCATTCATAATTTTATGAACTTGGTCTTTTTTGTTTCTTTTTTAAAATTTTTTGTGTTATCTTAGTCACCAAAAAATACATTTTTAGTTTCTGATGCAGTGTTCCAAGATTTATTGTTTATGTACATCAAACAGGTGAATTAAGGGCCAATACCCTTATAAACATGGATGCCAAAATCCTAACCAAGATCCTATCCAATAGGGTACAACAGTACATTAAAAGGATTATCCATCATGACCAGGTGGGAAATATACCTGGGATGCAAGAGTGGTTCAGCATTTGAATTCAATCACCATGAAAGACCATATTAATAAAAGAAAAGACAAGAACCATATGATCCTCTCAGTTGTTTCAGAATAAGCATTTGACAAATACAGCATCTTTTCCTGATTAAAACCCTTCAAAACATAAGGATAGAGGGAACATACCTCCATAACATCAAAGCCCTCTATGAAAACCCCTCAGCAAATATCAGTCCCAATGGGAGGAAACAGAGCTTTTCCCTTTGGGTCAGGAACATGACAGAGATGCCTTCTCTTTCCACTATAGTTCAACATAGTACTAAAAGTCCTACCTTAACAATCATATAGCAAAAATAAATAAAAGGCATTTAAATGGCATAGAAGTCAAACTCTCACTCTTACCACATGACATGACACTCGATGTGGAAAAAGCCAAAGACTCCGCCCAAAAATTACTAAAACTCCATAGAGGGGGGCAAGATGGTGGAGAAGTAGGACCTATTGCAACTGGTCCCCAAAAGTGAGCTGGATATCTACCAGAACACGCTGAACACCCATGAAATCACCCTGAGGGGCAAGATTTCTTGCTCCTGGATCTCTCTGAGAGCAGAAGACAGCAGTGGAGAAGTAAAAACAAAGTGGGAGGGCGCCTGGGTGGCTCAGTTGGTTGGGCAACTGCCTTCGGCTCAGGTCATGATCCCGGAGTCCCGGGATCGAGTCCCATATCGGGCTCCCGGCTCTGCGGGAGGTCTGCTTCTCCTTCTGACCTTCTTCCCTTTCATTCTCAGTCTCTCTCTCTCTAATAAATAAATAAAAAATCTTAAAAAAAAAAAAAGCAAAGTGGGAACACTAGAACTGATATCAGAGGATAAACAAAAGGGGGAGGGAGCCACCAGAGTGATCCAAGGATAGTAATACCCCAAAGGAGAGTGCCCAGTGGCAGGAAACCAGCATTAATGCAGAATCTGTTAAAAACACTTAAAAAGATGAAAAGGTTCTAGGAGTAACTAGTGGAAGGGGGTGGTCATGGGCACTGGCCTTGACCCATGCTCCCAGGGAGGAGTGCCCCAAAGTGAGACTGTTGGGGGGGATCCAGTTCACAGTTCATGAAACTGCAGCTTTCTGCAGCAATCTGTGGGCCAGGCGTGGACCTGCAAGTGCCTTTAGAGAGCCTGCTGTGATCCAGGAGCAGCACCTTTTCTCTGGGTGTGGCCGCTACATTTGCGGCCAGCCACAGAGTCTGAGCAATCCCCGTGGGACCCAGAGAGGACATGGGCAGTCGGTCTAACCACCCATGTCCCTACCGGTGGAGCCACAGAAAGGCAGCTGGGGTCATGACATTCCCAGTCCGCCTCAGGCCCTGCAGAGAACACAGACAGGTGGCCTATCTCCCGGGTATGCACTGGTGGAGCCAGAGAAAGGCAGCTGTGTTTGCACGCCCCTTCAGATAGGCTGTACTGTGAGCACAATTTTCCAGAGGGGAGTGTGTGTTCTGAACCACACAGAGGGGAGCAGAGAGTAGGGCTTCCTGAGACAAGGAGGTCTGAGTGCTTTTGGGAAGATTCATTGCTTGGACTCTCTGAAAAAGTGAAAAAGATACAAAAGGCCAAAAACCTTCAGAGAGCCAAAGTCTGAGAAACCTCTTTCCACAGAGCAAAGTCCCTTGACTGGGGGCATGGTGACTCAACCCAAGCAAGACTGACTGGAAAACAACATGGCAGGCTCCTCCCACAGAAGCCAAGACAAAAAACAAAAGGACTATAACCACAGGGTCCGCATAAAATTTTAAACCCCCAACACCAGGGGAAATCAATATATTAATCTCCTGATAATGCCCTCAAACCTGTATATTTCATAGATACAGTTTTTTTCTTTTTCTTATTCTCTTTCTTTTTTTTTATTATTTACTTGCTTTCACATTTCTTTCTTTTTTTTTTTTTTAAAACTACTTAACATTACAACCAGAGGTTTAATACAACTATAAACCCAGGAGGACCTGAAATAATCTTCCATGCCTGCAGGGAGTTATAACCGCCCTCTCATCTTATCCTTCTGTCAGTGTTTCTATGTATTTGCTTTTGTTCTGGAATTATATAAATCTTATTCTTGGGATTCGTTCTGCTAGGTTCTTTTATTGTCATTTATTTGTGTTGGTCTATATGTTTGTTCGTGTTTGTTTACATACCTTACAAATCTTTATTTGGGGGCCCATTCTGGCTGGGATTTCCTTTTTTTCTCCTTCTCTCTATCTTTTTTTATCCTTATTCTTTCTTTTTGGTGGTGAATCCCAATTGCCACAATAACTTCCAGGGTGCACCCTGCCTGTATTGTGGGTGATATATGCAGCTATACATCCATTCATCCAATTCTCATCAAAGTGACTAAGAGGAGGAGCAATCAACAGAGGAAAAACCCAGAGACAGCACCCTCTCCCTCAGAACTATTGGACATGTACATAAACAGTATGTCAGAAAGGGAATTCAGGGTGACAAGTATCCAGGCAATGGCTAGGGTGGAGAAAAACATTATAGAATGTCTAAGGGCAGAAATGAGATCCAGTATAGCAGATGTAAGAAGCGCTATTAATAAGATCCAATCCAATCTAAATAGTCTAACAGCTAAAGTTACAGAGACAGAGGATAGAATTAGTGATCTGGAGGATAAGAAGGTTGAGAAGAATGGTCAGGAGGAGAGCTGGAACAAACGTCTCAGGAATCATGAGAACAGACTTAGGGAAATAAATGATGTCATGAAACATTGCAGCATCAGAATCTTTGGCATCCTAGAGGGGGTAGAGAAAGACAGAAGCTCAGAAGATATAACTGACCAGATTCTGAATGAAAATTTCCCCAAGCTGGGGAATGGAGCAAGTGTTCGTGTCCTAGAAGTGGAAAGAACACCTGCCAGGATCAATGAGTCTAGAAAAAAACCCAGACACATGATTATAAAATGTGCAAATTATAATTTTCAACAAGAGGTCCTGAGGGAAGCAACTGGGATGAGATTTTTACATATGGAAGAAGGTGGTTCGGAATAACATCAGACCTTTCCACAGAAATCCGGCAAGCCATAAAGGCCTGGCATGATATATTCAGGGCACTAAATGAGGAGAACATGCCAAGAATACTTTATCCAGCAAGGCTAGCATTCAAAATGGATGGAGAGATAAAGAACTTCCAAGTCTGGCAACGATTAAAAGAGTATGTGGCTACCTAGCTGGCATTCTAAAATATTAAAGGGGGTTCTATAAAAGTAGATAGAACAAATGAGTGACTGAGAACCGAAAATTGCCATCTATAGAAACAATGTCTTCACAGGCAACATGATGTCCATAAACACTTATCTTTCAATAATCACTCTCAATGTGAATGGCCTAAATGCTCCTATAAAACGGCACAGGGTTACAGAATGGATAAAACGACAAGGCCTGTCCATATGCTGTCTACAAGAGACAAATTGGGAACCAAAAGATACATCCAGATTGAAAGTGAAAGGACGGAGAACTATCTTTCATGTAAAGGACCTCAAAAGAAAGCTGGGGTAGCGAATCTCATATCAGATAAATTAGATTTTAAGCTAAAGACTGTAGTCAGAGATACAGAAGGACATTACATCATTCTTAAAGGGTCTATCCTCCAAGAAGATCTAACAATTGTAAACATTTATGCCCCCAATATAGGAGAAGCCAACTGCATAAGCCAACTGTTAATGAGAATAAAGAGTCATATTGATATGAATACATTAATAGCAGGAGATCTTAACACGCCATTCTCAATAACTGACAGACCATCTAAACGGAAAATCAATTAAAAAAAAAGAGCTTTGGACCAGATCGTCCAGATGGACTTCATAGATATATACAGAGCATTCCACCCTAATAAAGATAGAATACTCATTCTTCTCGAGTGCACATGGAGCATTCTTTAGAATCGACCACATACTGGGCCACAAAGCAGGTCTCAACCGATACCAAAAGACTGAGATGATTGCCTGCATTTTCACCGACCACAATGCTTTAAAACTGGAACTCAACCACAAGAAAAAGTTTGGAAGGAATTCAAACACTTGGAAGCTAAAGACCAACATGCTCAAGAATGCTGGGATCAACTAGGAAATCAAAGATGAGCTTAAATAAGTCATGGAGACCAGTTAGAATGAAGAGACATTGATCCAGAACCTACTTTATATGGCAAAGTGAGTCCTAAGGGGGAAATACATAGCCATCTGAGCCTCCCTCAAAAAAAAAAAAAGGAAAATCTCAAATACACTAGCTCTCTTTACACATTAAGGAACTGGTAAACCAACAGCAAATCAAGCCAACCCCATGCAAAAGAAGGGAAATAATCAAGATTACAGCAGAGATCAATGAGTTACAAACTACAGAAACAGTAGAGCACTTCAATGAATCCATAAGTTGGTTTTTTGAAAGAATCAATAAGATTGATAAGCCACTGGCGAAACTCATCCAGAAGAAAAGAGAGAGGACCCTAATTTACAAAATTATGAATGAAAGTGTTGAGATCACAACTAATCCAAAGGATATAGAAATAATCATCAAAAATTATTATCAACAGCTATATGCCAATAAGATAAACAAGCTAAAAGAAATGGATGCATTCCTGGAAACCCATAATCTTCTCAACTGAAACAGGAAGAAATTGATAACCTGAGTAGACCAATATCTAGTAATGAGATTGAATCAGTGATCAAAACCTTCCCCAAAAACAAGAGTACAGGATCTGACAGATTGCCTGGGGAATTCTACCAAACATTCAAAGAAGAAATAATACCTATACCCCTATGGAAATACCATCATCATTTTTCATAAAGCTGGAACAAAAAATCCTAAAATTTTTATGGAACCAGAAAAGACCCCAAATTACCAGGGCAATGTTGAAAAAGAAGACCAAAGCTGGGGCCAATCCAATGCCTGATTTCAAGCTGTTTTATAAAGCTATCACCATCAAGACAGTATCATATTGGCACAAAAAAGACAGGTACTCCAATATTACACATTAGAGATGCTAGAAAAGGACGCTCAACACTATGGTCATCTAATCTTCAATATAGTAGGAAAGAATATCCAATGGAAAAAAGATAGTTTATTCAATAATTGGTGCTGTGAAAATGGGACACCCCCACATCAGAAGAATGAAACTGGAACATTCTCTTACACCAAACACAAAGATAAACTCAAAATGGATGAAAGGCCTCAATGTGAGACAGGAATACATTAAAATCCTGGAGGAAAACATAGGCAGTGACCTCTTCAACATCAGCCACAGAAACTACCTCTCTATCTCCCTGCCTATATGTAGTACCTGTCAGCACACCTAAGAATAGTCCCCTCAACCTACCAGTATGATCCCAGCTTACTGGAGCTTCAGGGTTCCCTAAAGCCTGAACACCCTAAGTTGTGGGTGTCAAGCAGCAGTGAAGGAGGCAGGAGGAGTCTGTCACTGATCTATGACTGGACAGGTGCTGCACTGTGATGCCCTCTAACCCTGAGGGGCAGAGAAGGCCAAGTGTGGTGCAAACACAGCACTCAATTGGTTGTCCTCCCAGAATCAGAGCTGATGTTTTACCTTTGAGTGGGAACGGCCAGGAAAAGGGCCCAGCTCACAGTCTGTATCCCCTCCACTTCTCTCCCTCCTCTGGGTAGCATTTGTTCCCTGCCCTCATAGATCCCCTCCGCAAACCGTCCATCTTCTGCCTCTGCTCACACACCACATCACATCTAGTATGCTTGCATTTTAAAGATGAAGGAATGGGGACTCTTGGGGTGAACAGCTCTGGGGTCTCAGTCTGCCCAGAACCCTGATGTTTGTGTGACCCATGATATGGTGAGCAGGGTCTGAGTAGCTAAGTACAGGATGTTTTTAAACAATGCATGTCCCCCTTATATTTGTGTGACCTGGACACTACCAGCCTCCACACTGGATCCTGATAGAAGCACCATCAAATCAGGTCAGATAGAATTCATCCTAGGAAGGCAAGGCTCCCACTTCCCATGCATCCTCCACCCCCCGGAGTTCACTTTCCACCCCCAGAGGAATCTTTCTCATGGTTCTCGTTCATTTCTGCTCACTTTCTATGCACACACTGCCTTGACTGCGCTCAGCCCAGTCAAGTCTAGTCACTTCCCCTTCCACTTCAGTTGTAGACACAAATGGGCCCCAGCTCAATGAGTTCTGCACCTCACCTGAGGTTCCACCCCACATTCTTGGAGATAAGATGAACCATTTCCCAGGACCAGTTGTGCCTGGAACTTTACCTCTGAACTCCTTTCTCTCCCCCAATGTCCAATATATTACAGAATCTCAGATCTGCCTCTTGGAAGTGGCTCTTTTCCTTCATGCCCAAGTAGACTCGAAAGTCCCCATGGTGGCCCTGTGCCCACCTCTTTCCCACTGTGTCTTACTCTGTGCAAACACTCAGGCACCTAAAGCACCCCATGTGAATGCTACATGTCTACCCCAAATCCTATAGCGCTTATTAAGTCAGAACAGATCCCACCATCCTGGCACCTCACACCATTCTTCCACCATTCTGATCCCACACCTCCTCACTCAGAGACAGTGAATGGGCCATGTGTCTCGACTCCCTCACCCTGGTTCCCTGGTCTTGTCACATTTGCTCTTCCAAGGCCTGCATCACATAGGACCCTGCTGTGGAGAAACACCATATACAAACACCATATACATGGTCTCAGGGTGAAGCCAGAACTTCCGGGTCCAACTTCAAGTTTAGCAACAATCCGCGGGGAAATCTCATCCAGACATGCTTTATGCAGTAATCCTTGTGTACAGACATATCATTCTTTTCTTTAAAATCATAATTGTGCTGAACTCAACAATTGTGCTTCAGTTGTGCAGATCAGTATGTCTTAAAGTTTTGATGGGGACAGGCAGATGGTGCTCAGTGTCAACTCTGCATAATTCACAGATATTTTCTCAGAGTCATGGAGAACCCTGCCCACCATCAGGAGTATGTGATGACTCATAAGGGTCAATAGCAATTGCCAGCCATACCGCACATCACAATCACCTGAGCTGTTTCTCATAATATAATCATTCAGAAAAGATCATGTTAAACTGTTTAACCTAATAATCAAATGTATGTCACATCTCCAATCCTGACGATGACTACCATTTTTGCAGCTCCTCTTCTATGTCATCGGGGGGTGCATGCTCAGACTTTCCTGCTTGGGCACTGCGTGGGAGGCCAAAATGTCCAGGAAGACCTTCATTTGAATGGAAAACCTTTCCACCCTCTGAAGCTGAGTTTACCTCTCACCACACTGCTTGGCCTCTTGTTTTAAGGCCTCCACCTCCCCCTCCAGGATGGAGGAGCTCTCATTCCTATGGAGGATCTCAGGCAATGACTCCTCTGTACTCAGGGCCTGTATCTCTTTTACAATATCCTCCCATCTCCCTTCCTCATTTCTTGCCATGGGTTTTAATTCAAAGTCTTCGAACCACTGATCTGTTTTACCTTGTAGGTCATGGTGTTGTTTTCTTCTGAGGATCACTCTCAGAAAATTGAATAAGGCACTGGTAGCAGGCCACAAGGACCTCAGGCTAACGTCAATCCCAAATAAGAAATGACTTGAACGCTCACTTTTCTGCAAAGTTGGGGGGTGTCCAGACACACCTTTTGATCTAAAACCAGGTTGTTGCCCCAGTGACTTTTTAGCCCACTGCTAAGCTGGGATGGAGGGCTCCTGATTTGAAGGCTTTCAGGTGGCCAAGGGATCAATGGACATGGGTGTAGTGGTGAGCAGGTTTGGAGGTCTCATATATGGAGACCAAGTGGCCTTTCCAGGGTTTGAGTACCCTGTGGTCTGAGGGGAAGGAAGGGTCTGTGTCATAGAGCGTATGGTGAGTGTTCTGTCCAGGGGCCTGCTTGGCCTAGTGAAGAGTTGCATTGTTTGTTTCCAGGACCAAGAGGATATGGTGAGCCTTCTAAGCAGGTGTCTTCTTGGACTATCACAGAACTGAGTTGTTGGTCTCCAGCTCCAAAGACAAACTGTGAGATGTCTTTCCAGATTGAAGATTGCCATAGCACTGAGATGTATTGTTGATCTCCAGGTCCAAGAGCACACGGTGAGCCAGCTCTCCAGTTTGGCCCAGGGTAGAGCTCCGTTCTTCTTCTATAGGTCCAAGGGCAGATGGTGAGACCACTGTCAAGGTGCCAGCCTGGCCTAGAAAAAAACTGAGTTGATGGGGCACCTGGGTAGCTCAGTGGGTTAAAGCCTCTGCCTTCGTCTTGGTCATGATCTCAGAGTCCTGGGATCGAGTCCCACATCAGGCTCTCTGCTCAGAAGGAAGCAGGCTCCCTCCTCTTTCTCTGACTGCCTCTCTGCCTACTTGTGATCTCTCTCTGTTAAATAAAAAAATAAAATCTTAAAAAAAAACTGAGTTGTTGGTCTTGGGTCCAAGAGCACATGGTGATCCTTCTGTCCATGTTTCTGTTTGGCCTAGAGCAGAGATGTATTGTCGGCCTCCAGGTCCAAGGGAAGATGTTGAGCCTGCTGTCAAGGTGCTTGCTTGGCTTAGACCAGAACTGAGTCATCTCCAGGTCCAAGGACATATGTTGTGCCTGCTATCCTGGTGCCAGTTTGGTTTAGCATGGAACTGAGTTGTTGGATTCCAAGTCCAAGGGTATCTTGATATTTCTGTCCAGGTGCCTGCTTGGCCCAACAGAGAACTGAGAATTTGGTCTCCATTTCCGAGGACATAAGGTGCACCAATAGTCCAGAGAAATTCTTAGCCTAATCAGAACAGTGGTACAGTGGTACAGGGCTTCAACTACAAAGGCACATGGTGATCACATTGTCCAGGTGAGTTCTTGGTAATGTACCAAGCTAGGTCGGTAGTCTTTAGGTGCAAGGCCCATGGTGAGTTCTTTGTTTAGGAGTGTGCTTGGTCGAGTACAGTGCTACGTTGTTTGTCCCCAGGTCCAAGAGCACATTATAAGCCTGCTATCCAGGTGTCTTCTTAGTGTAGCACAGAGCTATGTTGTTGGTCTCCAATCAAAGGGCACATTGTAAGACCTCTCTGCAGGTCCTTGAGACCTCTATGTATGCTTAGTGCAGCATACAGCTGACATGTTGGTTCTGGGTCCATGAGCACATGTAAACCTTCTGCCCAGGTATGTGCTTGGAATAAAGGAAATCTGCATTGTAAGTCCCACATCCAAGAGCAGAAGTTCAAGTCAGTGCCGAGGCACCATCTTGAGTTAATGCAGAGCAGTGTAACAGAGTCCAGATCCAAAAGCACACAGTCCAGGTGAATTCTTGGCAATGTGCGGAGATGAGTTAGTAGTCTCCGGGTAGGTCTAAGGGCAAATGGTGAGCCCTCTGTCCAGGTTCTTGCTTAGCCTAGTGCAGAGCTCTCTTGTTGGTGTCCAGGTCCAAAGGCATATGGTAAGCCTGCTCTCCAGGTTCCTGCTTTGCCCGGCAGAGTGTTGGGATGTTGGTTTTCAGGTCCAGTGTTGGATGGTGAACCCACTGTCAAGGTGTGTGCTTGGCCTAGCAAAGAATGGAGTTGTTGTTCTCCAGGTCTGAGGGCACATAGGATTCCCTCTCCATGGTCTTATTTGACCTAATGTAGAGCTTTTGTGAATATCCCAGTCCAAGGCCAATGTCAAGCTTCTTGCCAGCTGTCTACTTGGCTTAAAAAAGAGTTTAGTTGTTGCTCTGTAGGTCCAAAGGCACATGGTAGGTCTGCTGTCCAGTTGCATTTTTTCCCAATGCTGAGCTAGGATGCAGGGCTCATAATTTCTTGGCACTTGGCAAACATAGTGTTCTCTGGACTTACTTGCCTTGTGCTACACTGGACTGGCCAATTCCTGGTCAACCCCATTTCTAAGTTACTCTGACCAGGGTCAAATGGGTTCAGAAGACTTCCAGTCTTTGGGTTCCTAATGGTTGCTCTCTTTTGGGGACTGAATTTCTCTATGTTCTACTGTGTTTAACTCTTTGTGGTGTGTAACCAGGATTCTGGGGTTTGTCCACTGCTGAGCTGGGTTAGAGAGCTCATTGTCTGAGGGCCTGTGTTCCATGGACTCACACTGTGTCCAGTGATGCGGTGATTCCTTCTCCCAGTACTTACTTGTTTCCTAATATTTACTCTCTGCCAGGGGTCTGGAGGTATTGTACACATTGTGCACATCTGGATCTGATGGATGTTCAGGGCATTCATATGCCCTGTGCCAAGCTGGGATGGAGGACTCCAGAGTAGTAGTGGTTCCCAGTGTTCCCTATGACATGGACACAGCTTTTGTGTGCTGAGCTGGTTGTGACCCCAGCGGTGTGGGGCCCAGACAGCTGAGAATCCACAGTACTCTGATTCTTAGTGTCACACTCCCAGGTTCAGAATGAGAATGTGTCCTTGAGCAGCCAATTCATTCTCACAGTGGTAAATGGGTATAGTAGTAACCGTGTATGTGTTCAAGGTCTCTCAGGATGAAAGACCGGCACAAAGGTAGAGTGTTGGTGAGATGTGTGGGGCAAGAGGAGTGGGCAGGGTGCTTCCCATGGGCAGGGGCAGAGAAAAGAGCAGAGAACTCGAGGAACAGCAGGGAAGAGCTGTGGCAGAAGCCCATCTCTCTCCTTAGTGAGGCCTGGGCTGTTGCCATGCTTTTATATCATCTCTTGGGCATAACAATATCTTCTTGTGACATCACCACTGTGCACTCACCAATCACCAGGGCTCTCAGATTGACCTTGTTTGGGTAGGCAACCACCAGGCGGTTCATCTAGCCAATGACCAGTGGTTCTCTCAGTGACCCTCCTGTCATCATCACCTGGAAACTGTTTTTAAAGGAAAAGAGTGAATTTTCCTTCAAAATGAAAAATTCGTTTTTGGGATGCATTTATAGACATTCATGGAGAGGCCAAAAGTCTCAACCAATACAGAGCTATGTGTTACTCAGAGTCACAATCACTAAAATGGGAACATTGATCTTAATGAAGACATGGGCCATTAGACCCAATGAAAGATCACACTTGTAAGGTAAGTTGGACTACCTGGCATTAGAGCAAATGCTACTCTCAATTCATTTATCAAAACTTAAATATCGTGGCGCCTGGGTGGCTCAGCAGGTTAAACTCTCTCCCTTCAGCTCAGGTCATGGTCTCAGGGTCCTGGGATTGAGCCCCACATTGGGCTCTCTGCTTGGTGGGAAGCCTGCTTCCCTCTCTCTCTTCCTGCCTCTCTGCCTACTTGTAATCTCTCTCTCTCTGTCAAATTAATAAATAAAATCTTTAAAGAAAAAAAAACCCTAAATATCATTGGAGAAAATGGTAGCTATATGTTTAGTACATCTTCCCACAATAAACCTAACCTTAGAAGGGTGCCTGCCACACGGTTCACACTCTTCCTGTCCAGAATCCAATCAGAAGGTAATAGGAGGAGGATTTAAGTTTGTCTTCTGCCTCCAATACAACTACAAATTTATCAAGTCATCCTGAAGACCTAAGAAATCAATCAGAGATCTAAGAATATAAATGCTGAGTATTGACAAGTAGAAAAACTACCACCTTTTGGATGGAGGAGCTGTGGAGACTTGAATAGGTTGGGATATAGCTAAGGACACAGCTGAGGGGAGGGAGTCTTCTTAAGGAGTCTACCACAAAGTATTATAAGCAGCGAGGCGTGAAATGGGATGTTTTAGAATTCTGGATGAAGAAGGTGTGGTAGATACATAATGGAAAATTACTCAACAATCACAAAAGGATGAAATATGGCCCTTTGCAAGGATGTGTATGGATCTAGCTGGTATTAGGTGAAATGAAATAAGTCAGTGAAAGACAAATACCATATGATTTCATTCATACGTGAAATTTAAGAAAAAAATGTACATTTGGGAGGGGAAGAAAAAGTAAGTAAGATGAAGACCGAGAGGGAGGCAAACCCTAAGAGACTCTTAACTGTAGGGAACAAACAAGGTTACTGAAGGGGATGTGGGTGTGGGGCTGTGTTGATCGGCTGATTCGCATTAAGGAGGGTACTTAATGGAATTAGCACTGGGTGTTCTATGCAAAAGATGCATCCCTAAGTTTAGAATCTGAAATCTAAAAACAAACAAAGAAAGAAAATTACGTGCTCAGGAAACTTCCATATTTGTTCTGCATGGGCAACAGGAAGCTTACATTAATTACTTGCTGAAAGAGTGAGGTGCCAGATGGAGCTGTCTCCCAGAGCAGATACACAGGCTCTGGAACTCAAGTGAGAGAAGAATAAGAGCAAAGATGTGCTCTCTGAAGCCAGGGGCTATATGGGCTTCTCCATGAGGACCATGAAGGAAAGAAGAGCATATGGCCTAGGACTGAACACCAACCAAAGGAGCACACAGGAAAAAGCTGGCACAGAAAGCTGAGCCAGAAATCAGCACAGAAAGGAATTGGAAGGAAATTTTCACAGAAGTGAAGAGTGGGGTGTCCCCAAAAGACCAGAGTTAACTTCAGCCCCATACACAGGCTGAGTGAGGCTAATTTTGGCTGTATTGCATTTACTTTCAGTCACTCAGACAAACCACATTCTATTTTATTTATTTCTTTTCTGACTCATTTTTTTAAAGATTTTATTTATTTATTTGACAGAGAGAGAGAGAGAGAGAGATCACAAGTAGGCAGAGAGGCAGGCAGGAGAGGAGAGGGAAAGCAGGCTCCCCGCTGAGCAGAGAGCCCCATGCAGGGCTCGATCCCAGGACCCCAAGATCATGACCCAAGACGAAGGCAGAGGCTTTAATCCACTGAGCCACCCAGGCGCCCCTCATTTTTTTTTAAATCAAACAATATCATGTTAGCTCCAGATGGACATTACAGTGATTGGACACGTTTTTACCTTATACTGGGCTGACCACAAGTATAGCTACTATCTATCACTGGAGACACTATTACAATACCATTGACCATATTCCCTATGCTGTGCCTTTCAACCCTGTGACATGTTAATTCTGTAATGGG
Organism: Nasua narica; assembly: GCA_028533885.1. Classification (NCBI taxonomy): domain Eukaryota; kingdom Metazoa; phylum Chordata; class Mammalia; order Carnivora; family Procyonidae; genus Nasua; species Nasua narica. The sequence continues at coordinate 71,884 of CM052814.1, read as the reverse complement.
AGGTCCGTGTCTCCTATTTCCCTTCACTCATTTCTTCCATGTCCCCTCGCCTCCCCTCTGGCAACCATCAGTTTTTTTCTCTGTATTTATAGGTCTGAGTCTGCTTTTTGTTTGGTTGTTTATTCATTTGTTTTGATTTTCAGATTCCACACGAATGAAATCCTATGGTATTTGTCTTTTCCTCTCTGACCGATTTCATTTAGATTTATGCCCTCTGGGTCTAACCATGTTGTTCCAAATATCAAGATCTCATCTTTTTCTTTTGGCTGAATAATATTCAATTGTGTATATATACAACCTGCTTTTTATCCATTCATCTGTTCATTTTTCATAGATAGTATTTTTTAATATTTTAATCTGCCAAAAAAAAGAAAAGGAAAAAAATCACATTATCCTAGTATCTATGTACAAAGTGTACATTTTCAGAGGACTTAAATTAAGAAACATTGTTTCTCTTACCCCATGCCAATACTGCATATGCCATAATAACACTTTACAACAACAATCCATTGGCAGTCATGATTTTACATTTCAACATGAGGAAAAAACATACAGGTTCTTTCCAGGACTTTCTTTCCTCATAAAGGCTGCCTTTTTCTATTCTTGCATAACAGGTCTCCACACTTGCTTTTGGAGACATCAGTTTTTGAACTCTAACGGTGGGTATATTGGAAGTCCTATCCATTCCAGATCCAAACGTAATTTAGGAAGTTGCCATTTACAAATAACAATCATTGTTTTATTATTGATTTATTTATTTTCTCCAAATAAGTTTATTTTATTTTTTCAGTGTTACAAGATTGATGGTTCATGCACCACACCCAGTGCTCCATGCAATACATGCCCTTCTCAATACCCACCACCAGGCTCTCCCACCCCCCCCACCCTCCCCTCCAAATCCATCAGTTTGTTGCTCAGAGTCCAAATTCTCTCATGGTTCATCACTCCCTCCAATTTTCCCCCATTCACCCTTCTCTTTCTTCTCACAATGCCCTCCCAATCATTGTTTTATTAATGGGTATAGTGAAGTTTACCCACAGAGATGTGTAAAATGTCACCTGAAAGGAAACAAGTAAACCTGTTGTAAAGCAGACTTGTTTACATTATACATCAGAAAGCATAGTAAACACAAAAATGTTGTTAAGTTTTACATTTTAAATATTTATATTCAAACTACAGAGGTTCCACAAATGTCAGGATATTAACAGCTTTGAGAAAGTTTCAAAGACTTTCACACCACTGCCTCATGTTTCTCCAGCTGTCATGGTCCACAGTGATGACATACCCTGTG
>CM052814.1:42775-70093 GCA_028533885.1 Nasua narica | reverse complement strand
AATATCTCCTCCCATACTATTGGATCCTTGTTTGTTTTATTGATGATTTCCCTTGTTGTGCAGAAGATTTTGATGTTGATGATGTCCCAAAAGTTAATTTTTGCTTTTGTTTCCTTTGCTTTCAGAGACATGTCCTGAAAAAAGTTGCTGCGGCCAATGTTGAAGAGGTTACTTCCTGTGTTCTCTGGGATTTTGATAGATTTCTGCCTCACATTGAAGTTTTCATCCATTTCTAGTTTATCATCATTTGTGGTATGAACAATGGTCCACTTTCATTCTTCTATACATAGCTGTCCAATTTTCCCAGCACCATTTATTGAAGCTACTGTCTTTTTTCCACTAGATGTTTTTCTTGCTTTGTCAAAGGTTATTTGACCATAGACTTGAGTGTTCATATAAACACTCTCTACTATGTTCCATTGGTTTATGTGTCTGTTTTAGTGCCAGTACCATGCTGTCAGAACTCATCTTTTAACTTCATTTCAAGATTTCATATTATCAAAAAGATTTGGGGAAACTGAAAGTTTACCAAAAACTTCTAGGGTGATGGTAGAGTGAAGTGGAAGCATAGGATCTGGAGGAGAGTGAGCTTATAGCCCCTGCTGAGGGCTGTCTGGGCCCTCAGTCAGAGTAGGGGTCCAGGGAAGCTATTACAGGGACATGAAAATGTCCATGCTCCATCCAGTCCCAGGGAATGATACACTCTGGAGGCTGAGGAAGTGCTTACAAGGGCTGCTGATGCAAGTCCAGGGATGAGAAATGCTGTCATACACAAGGTGGGTGAGCTGACCATAGCAGGAAGTGAGGCTCACACTGGGCTCCACCACTCACCCGCAGTTCACCTTGTGGATGCCCTAATGTTTCTCTAGGTACATCCTGGGGACTGATGTAGAGACTCCACTGCAGGAGGAAGTGAGGTGTCAGGTGAGTCCTCTAACACCTGCAGAGTTGTAGGCCAACTGTAACTAATCCCACCCCTTTCCTGTCCCTCTTTGGTGAAGCCAAACCCCATCCCCAGCCTGCCACTTTCGCTGCTGACACATGTCATGAAAATGTGAGTCTCTGGCCAGGTAATGATGCTGTCTGTTGTTCAACCACTCAGTGAATTTAAGGTACTTTGCACATCAGGCATATTTAGTAGAGACCATTTGTGTGTCCTCAGGACAGATTCTGGGAATGCAGCATTTCAGATCAGCCTGGGGTCTTGTGACCGTGGTCTGCTGTGTGTCCAGGCAGTGCATTCTTTCCTTGTCACTGTTAACCTGGGTGTGTAAACAACTCAACTGTAGCTTGAAAAGGCCAGCATCTATGCCAATGTCTTAGAAGCTTTCCCTACATCCTGGAGATCTCACATGAAGTGCGATCTAAGTGTAATGTGCTCCATAAGATGATAACTTGGAGGATTCATGGGAATCAGGGAATGGGATAGTCAGACGTCTTGGGCCCTTTCTCAGGGGGTTGTACCCTGGTCATAAGATGACAGTTCAAAACTTCAGGATGTGTTGCTGAGCCACCAAGATTGGTTACATGAATAACTTGTTGGTTCTTGAAATGTAAAGTGAAATCATTTGCACAAAACCACTCTCAATACAGAGACGAGAGAGAAAGAAAAGAGTAATGTCAAGAAATCCAGAGAATTCTGTCTCAGTAGCAGGCCACCTGCTCCCTCTAGCCCAGCACCTGCCTGACAATCCCTGGCATAAAGTTTGCTTGTCAAGATGTCTAGAGAAAGGGACTGGTTTTCATGTAGCAGTTCATCTGGGTAATAATTATGGCTGCCTCATACCAATAGTACATGGCTCTCTGTAAGGAATACCCCTTTGGGGAGACAGGCCCTCATGCTAAAGATCCTAAATTAATGGTGCCCATTCACGCTCCTCCTCAAGAATGCTTGAGTGTACTGGAGTGATGAGTTTGAAATTTCAAAGATGTTAGGGCTCTGAGTGAGCCATGGAATCCTGGGTGTGGCTGGACACTTTTAATCCTCGGGATGGAGGCTTTCTGCTGGTCGCCAGGTGAGCAATTGTCTGCACAGTATCTGGCAATCTTATGTTCCAAATTTCCTCTGGCCCCATCCATGACTGCACTGAATGTGGGAATTCCAGATCCTGGTGCTGATGCTGATAGTACTGCAACTCCCATTAGGTCCTGACTGATCCTGTTAGGGGATGTGTAAGTGGAGGACTATTGAGGGTCAAAAGACCAATCTGTCTGTGGGGGCTGTGAATCCCAATTTTGATTCTCAGCACTGCAAGATTACTTCCTTCCAGAGGCAGGGCCCAGCAGGGGCAGAGGCCTCACTAGAGCCCCCACTATGTATGCAGGTTCCCTGCCCAGAAATCTCTTCACTCATAGCTAGTAACAGCCATATGTATCAATGTATGTTCCTGAAGCTTGAAGAGTCACAAGGCATCCAAGAAGTTTCTTAAATAATCACATGACTGAAGAAATGTGGGTTCAGAAATGGTGATAAACAGGGGGAAATTTAGCTCAAATACAAATGGCACTAGAGTATTTAAAATAGTTCCCTGTTCATTAGAAAAGGTGAGAAGCCAATTAACTTACCATCACACACAGCTTATCCCATGCTCCTCTTCTACTCACTGGGTTGTGTTGAAGGAAGTAGTAAGGTTGGGATCTGGGGATATTGTAGGTGCTGGGCTGTCCTGTCTAAAGTCAGAGAGTTCTCCAGCCTGATTCTAAGTTGTAATGTCCTCACAGCTGTCCTGACTGATAGAACTGCTTTCCTAATGGTCTTAAAGTCTATCTACAGAACAGTCCAGAGGCTATGTCATGCATATTGGGCATGGTTTTTATATGATACTGTGGAGCTCTGGGCACAAGTTACTCCTGTATCCTGCAAGGCCAGGTAGCCAGAGTCTATGGATGTCCATGGTGTGACTTACCGGGCAAGCACTTCTGCTTTTGAACCACTGGCCTATGTGAGCTGGTTATGCAGAGTAGTCTTCTGTAGAAGGTTGAAGTAGGCCAGTGTGTAGAAGTTGGGGGTTGACCCCAGAACCTGCATGAGGGAGAGGAAGTCCTCATCATCACCAGCCCAGCTACTGAGGAATATGAGCTGAGAGGTGGGTGCAGAAAGGGTTACTTCATATCTGTGTGAAGTATACAAGGGTCTAAAAGGTGCCCAACTTTGTGGTCATGGGTCTCTCAACACTGTGGCTTTAGTCCAAAACCAACATACAATGGCCTCCATCTACTCTAGGTTTCATCTGAATGGAGAAATTTCAAGTTACTCCAGCAGTCCTGTGTGCTACGTTTTATCCAATGGGAGAGGAGTGGCTGGCTTTGGCTTAACAGACTGGCATAATACTCAGGAAACAAGTACCAGGGGCTTGCAGACCAAAGAAAGTTGGATCAGGGATGGGGATGGTCCTGGGAGCATTCCTGAATGGAGAACACTCCACAAGACCCCTGGTCCTATGTTTAGGCATGAGTGGTGTGTTTTCCATTGGGAGTACAAAGGAGATGTGAGGCTATTCACACATGCCCGAGAGTGATGCAGAGAGACAGAGCCCATCCTGCTTCCACCAGCATAAACTTAACTTCTCAAATGACATCAATACTCAGAACACACTTTTCCTGAAAACTACCCACTCCCAAGAACACTTTTGATCTTTACAAAGTCCTCATGCACCCATCCTCAGAAATACATTCAGCAGAACACGTTTTTATCTGCCATGTGCCCTCATCTGTGTCTGCAAGGAAGAATGCCACAAAGGTGTGACATTCCACACAGATGATCCTGCAATATCACAGTTGTCTGCCCAGGCTTCAATGTGCTCCTTCTGGTTTGAGCACAAGACTGGCGCTGCCATGGCTAGCCAAACTCTTGTAGACATACCACATGGTAACACACCAGAATGAAGAAATCCAGAGTCTCATGACAACACCTCAAATACACAAAATGTAAGAAGATTCACCATGACAAATTCCAGAAACATGACGTCTTATAAATGCTTCACAATCCTAAGGACAAATCCAATGGTGACCTATGCTGGTATACCCAATGAATTTAAAATGAGCCATCATAAAAGTGCTCCAACAAGCAATTGCAGTTGTGCATGAAACAAATGAAAGTAAATCCAAGATAGAAGGGAAGATAAAAAGAAGAACTGGCAGCCATACCATGCTCTCTTAGGTTCTTGCAGGAGTGCACACAGCCTGAATTGAGTGGTGGTGCAAGGAGCGGAAAGCTGCATGCTTATGGACTACAGACTGGACCCCCTGCCGGTTTCTATCTGACATTCATGTTCACCCATGATGGTGTCCTTTTTGGGAATGTGGGCTTAGGCCGGTGCCCATCACCACCCGATTCCACTAGTTGTCCCTTAAGATCTTTTGTTATTTTTGAGAGTTTTTAATTAGACTACAAGTAAATGGTTGTCCTCAATCACACTGGGGTATTACTTTCCAGTGAATCACTTCTGGATGCACCCACCACCTTCTCTTTATATCCCAATATCAGTCCAAGTGTTCCCACATTCTCTACCACTCCACTGCTGTCTTCTGCCCTGCAGAGATCCAGAAGTATATAATCTTACATCTCAGGATGGTTTGATGGTCATCAGAATGTTCTGGTTGATATTTAGCTCACTTTAGGGGAGAGGTTGAAAAGGGTCTCCTACCATCTTGCTTCTCTTACATCAAGGGTTTATAATCACCTTCCCAATTCATCTTCTGAAAGTAATTCTGTGAATTTGTTTCTGCTTTTGTACTATATTAATATTATTTTGGGGGTTCATTTTGAGTGTTCCTTTCCTTTTTTGTTTCTTTATTATATTTCAATTTTGTCATTCTTTTTGTTTGTTCATTTTTCCCCAAATATGTTTATTTTATTTTTTTCAGTGTTACAGGATTAATTTTTCATGCACCACAACAGGTGCTCCATGCAATAAGTGCCCTAATGACATCCACCACAAGGCTCACCAACCCCCTACCTCTGGCCATCCAAATCCCTCAGTTTGTTGCTCAGAGTCCACAGTCTCTCATGGTTGATTGCCCCCTCCAATTACCTCCATTCATCCTTCCTTTCCTTCTCAAAATGCCCTCCATGTTTTTCCTTATGCTCCACATATAAGTGAGACCATAAGAGAATTGACAATCTCCATTTGACTTATTTCACTCAGCATAATCTCTTCCAGTCCCATTCATGTTGATACAAAAGTTGGGTATCCATCTGTTCTGATGAAGGCATAACATTCTATTTTATATATGGACCATATCTTCATTATCCATTCATTTATTGAAGGGAATTGGTTCTATCCACAGTTTGGAGATTGTGGCCATTGTTGCTATGAACCTTGGGGTACATGTGGCCCTTCTTTGTACTGCATCTGCTTCTTTGGGGTAAACACTGAGTAGTGCAATTGCAGGGTCATAGGGTAGCTCTATTTTTAACTTCTGGAGGAATCTCCACACTGTTTTCCAAAGTGGCTGCACCATCTTACATTCCCACCAACAATGGATGAGGGTTCCAATTTCTCCTCTTCCTCTCGAACATTTGTTTTTTACTATCTTGTTCATTTTGGGCGTAAGGTGATCTCAGTGTGATTTTAGTTTATATCTCTCTGATGGCTAAAGATGATGAACATTTTTTCATGTGTCTGTTATCATTTGTATGTTTTCTTTGGAGAAGTGTTTATTCATGCCTTATGCCCATTTTTGATGTCATTATCTGTTTTTTGAGTATTCAGTTTGAGGAGTTGTTTATAGATCTTAGATATCAGCCCTTAGCTATCAGACCTTTGTCTGTAGTGTCATTTGCAAATATTGACGCCAATTCTGTGGGTTGCCTGTTTGTTTTGTTGACTTTTTCCTTCGCTGTGCAGAAGCTTTTTATCTTGATTAAGTCCCACAAGTTCATTTTCACTTTTGTTTTCTTTGCCTTTGGAGACATGCCTAGAAAGAATTTGCTCTGGCTGATATCAAAGAGATTAGGGCCTACATTCTTCTCTAGGGTTTTGATAGATTCCTGGCTCACGTTGAGGTCTTTTATGCATTTTGAGTTTATCTTCACGTATGGTGTAAGAGAATGGTCAAGTTCATTCTTCTGCATATAACTGTCAAATTGTCGTGCACCATTTATTGAAGATACTGTCTTTTTTCCACTGGATATTTTTCCTGTTATGTTAAAGACAATTACTAAAGACCAACATGCTCAAGAATGCTGGGATCAAACAGCAAATCAAAGGTGAAGTTAAACAATTCATGGAGACCAATGAGAATGAAGACACATTGATCCAAAACCTATGGGATATGGCAAAGGCAGTCCTAAGCAGGAAAAACATAGCCATCCAAGCCTCACTCAAAAAAAAATTGAAGAGTACCAAATACACCAGCTCTCTTTACACCTTAAAGAACTGGAAAATCAACAACAAATCAGCCAACCCCACGCACAAGAAGGGAAATAATCAAGATTAGAGCAGAGATCAACGAGTTAGAAACTAAAGAAACAGTAGAACGCATCAATGAATCCAGAAGTTGGTATTTTGAAAGAATCAATAAGATCGATAAACCACTAGCCAAACTCATCCAGAAGAAAAGAGAGAGGACCCTAATTAACAAAATGATGAATGAAAGGGGAGAGATCACGACTAATCCAAAGGAAATAGAAACAATCATCTAAAAGTATTATCAACAGCTCTATGCCACTAAGCTAAACAACCTAGAAGAAATGGATGCAATCTTGGAAACCCATAATATTCCAAGACTGAAACAGGAAGACATTGACAGCCTGAATAGACCAATATCTAGTAATGAGATTGAAGCAGTGATCAAAAACCTCCCAAAAAACAAGAGTCCGGGGCCTGACAGATTCCCTGGGGAATTCTACCAAACATTCAAGGAAGAAATAATGCCTATTCTCCTGAAACTGTTTCAAAAAATAGAAACAGAAGAAATACTTCCAGACTCTTTCTATGAAGCCAGCATTACTCTGATCCCCAAACCCGGCAAACACCCCATCCAAAAGGAAAATTTCAGACCAATATCCCAGATGAATATGGATGCCAAGATTCTCAACAAGATATAGCTAATAGGATCCCAGAGCACATATGAAAGATTATTCATCATGACCAGGTGGGATGTATCCCTGGGATGTAAGGGTGGTTCAACATTCGCAAATCAATCCATGTGATAGAACAAATCAACAAGATAAGAGAGAAGAACCACATGGTCCTGTCAATAGATGCAGAAAAAGCATTTGGCAAAATTCAGCATCCGTTCCTAATTAAAACCCTTCAAAGTATAGAGATAGAAGGAACATTCCTCAACATCATAAAGCCTATCTATGAAAAGTTCACAGCAAATATTCTCAGTGGGGAAAAGTTGACAGCCATCCCATTGAGATCAGGAACACATCAAGGATGCCCACTCTCACCACTCTTGTTCAACATAGTACTAGAAGTCCTAGCAACAGCAATCAGACAACTAAAAGAAATAAAAGGTATTCAAATTGGAAATGAAGAAGTCAATCTCTCTTCCCAGATGACACGATATTTTCCATGGAAAACCCAAAAGACTCCACCCCCAAACTACTACAACTCATAGAGCAATTCAGTATTGTGTCAGGATACAAAATCAATGCACAAAAATCAATTGCTTTCTTATACACTAACAATGAAAATATGGAAAGGGAAATTAGAGGATCGATTCCATTTGCTGTAGCACCAAGAACCTTAAGTTACCTGGGAATAAACCTAACTAAAGAGGTAAAGGGTCTGTACTCAACAAACTATAGAACACTCATGAAAGAAATTGAAGAAGACACAAAAAGGTGGAAAAGTATTCCATGCTCATGGATCAGAAGAATAAACATTGTTAAAATGTCTATACTGCCCAGAGCAATCTATACTTTCAATGTCATCCCGATCAAAATTCCACCAGTTTTTTTCAAAGAGCTGGAACAAACAATCCTAAAAATTGTATGGAACCAGAAAAGACCCCCAATTGCTAAGGAAATGTTGAAAAAGAAAAATAAGCCTGGGGGCATCACATTGCCTGATTTCGAGTTTTACTACAAAGCAGTGATCACTAAGACAGCATGGTACTGGCACAAAAACAGACACATAGACCTGTGGAACAGAATAGAGAGCCCAGCGATGGACCCGCAACTCTATGGTCAAATCATCTTTGACAAAACCGGCAAAAATATCCAGTGGAAAAAAGACAGTCTCTTGAATAAATGGTGCTGGAAAAATTGGACAGCTCTATGTAGAAGAATGAAGCTTGACCATTCTCTTACACCATACACGAAGATAAACTCGAAATGGATAAAAGACCTCAACGTGAGACAGGAATCTATCAAAACCCTAGAGAAGAACATAGGCAGTAACTTCTTCGACATCAGCCACAGCAACTTCTTTCAGGACATGTCTCCAAAGGCAAAGGAAACAAAAGCAAAAATGAACTTCTGGGAATTCATCAAGATAAAAAGCTTCTTAACAGCCAAGGAAATAGTCCACAAAATAAACAGGCAACCTACAGAATGGGAGAAGATATTCGCAAATGACCCTACAGACAAAGGGTTGATATCTAAGATCCATAAAGAACTCCTCAAACTGAAGACTCCCAAAACAGATAATCACATCAAAAAATGGGCAGAAGACATGAACAGACACTTCTCCAGAGAAGACATACAAATGGCTCACAGACACATGAAAAAATGTTCATCATCTTTAGCCATCAGAGAGATTCAAATCAAAACCACACTGAGATACCACCTTACACCGGTTAGAATGGCCAAAATCAACAAGACATTTAACAACAAATGCTGGAGAGGATGTGGAGGAAGGGGAACCCTCCTCCACTCTTGGTGGGAATGCAAATTGGTGCAGCCACTTTGGAAAACAGTATGGAGATTCCTCAGGAAATTAAATATACAGCTACCCTACGACCCTGCAATTGCACTACTTGGTGTTTACCCCCAAAGAAGCAGATGCAGTACAAAGAAGGGCCACATGTACCCCAAGGTTCATAGCTGCAATGGCCACAATGGCCAAACTGTGGAAAGAACCAAAATACCCTTCAACAGATGAGTGAATAAGGAAAATGTGGTACATCTATACAATGGAATATTATGCCTCCATCAGAAAGGATGAATATCCAACTTTTGCATCAACATGGACAGGACTAGAAGAGATTATGCGGAGTGAAATAAGTGAAGTAGAGAGAGGCAATTATCTTATGGTCTCACTTACCTGTGGCGTATAAAGAAAATCATGGAGGTCATTGTGAGAAGGAAGGGAAGGTTGAATTGGGGGAAATCGGAGGGGGTGATAAACCAGGAGAGACTGTGTACTGTGAGCAACAAACTGAGGGTTTTGCAGGAGAGGGGGTCGGGGCGTGGGCGAGCCTGATGGTGGGTATTGAGAAAGGCATGTATTGCATGGAGCACTGGGTGTGGTGCATGGACAATCTCGTAACACTGAAAAATTAAAATATACATATATGGCGAGAAAAAAAAGATTATTTGAACGTAGATGTGGGGGTCCATATCTGTGCTCTGTATTCTGTTCCACTGGTCTATGTGTTTGTTTTTGTGCCAGTAATATGCTCTCTTGTTGATCACCGCTTTTTGGTAAAGATTGAAATCAGGAAAACTGATATCCCCCAGCTTTGTTTTTCTTTCTCAACATTATCCTTACCAATCCGGGGTCTTTTCTGGTTCCATCCAAATTTTAGCATTATTTTTTCCGGCCCTTTGAAATAAATCTTTGGAATATTTTTTGGAATGGCGAAGAAAGTATTTTGCTCTGGGCAGTATTAACATTTTAATAATGATTATTCTTCCGATTCATAAGCCTCGAATGCTTTTCCACCTTTTTGTGTCTTCCTCAGTTTCTTTTATGAGCGTTCTGTAGTTACTCGAGTACAGATCATATACCTCTTTGGTTACATTTATTCCAAACTATCTTATGGTTCTTGGTGCTACAGTAAATGGAATTGATTCTCTAATTTCCCATTCCATGTTTTCATTGTTAGTGTATAGGAAAACACCCGATCTGTGCATTGATTTTTGTATCCTTACACATTACTGAGTTGTTGTATGAGTTCTAGTATTTTGGGGGTGGAGCCTTTTGGGTTTTCCATATAAAGTATCATATCATCTGTGAAGAGAGAGAGTTTGACTTCTTCTTTGCAAATTTGAATACTTTTTTATTTTTTTCTGTTGTCTGATTGCTGTGGCTAGGAATTCTAGCACTATGTTGAACAGGAGTAGTGAGAGTGGGCATTGTTGTCGTGTTCCTGATCTCAAAGGGAAGGCTGTCAGTTTTTCCCCATTGAGAATTATATTTGGTGTGGACATTTCATAGATAGACTTTATGATGTTGAGGAATGTTCCTTCTATCCCTATATTTTGAAGAGTTTTAATCAAAAATTGGTGCCACATTTTGTCCAAGGTCTTTTATGCATCAATTGTGAGGAGCATGTGATTCTTCTCTTATTAATTTTTTCTATCACATTGATTGTTATGTGAATGCTGAACCACCCTTGAATTCCAGGTTTAAATCCTACCTGGTCATGATGAATAATCTTTTTTTTTTTAAAGATTTTATTTATTTATTTGAAAGAGAGAGAGAGATCATAAGTAGGCAGAGATGTAGAGAGAGAGAGAGGGAGAAGCAGGCTCCCTGCTGAGCAGAGATTTCCCTATGTGGGGCTAGATCCCAGGACCCTGAGATCATGACCCGAGCTGAAGACAGAGACTTTAACTCAGAGCCACCCAGTTGCCCCAGTGAATAATCTTTTTAATGTGTTATTGGCTCCTAGTAACTTGGATCTTGTTCAGAACCTTGTCATCCATATTCATCGGGGATATTGGTCTGAAATTCTCCTTTTTGATGGGGTCTTTGCCAGGTTTGCAGATCAGGGTAATGCTGTCTTAATAGAAAGAGTCTGGAAGTATTCCTTCTGTTTCTATTTTTTGAAACAGTTCTGGAGAATAGTATTATTTCTTCCTTGAATGCTTGGTAGAATTCCGCAGGGATTCTGTCAGGTCTTGGACTCTTGTTTTTTGGGAGGTTTTTGAACACTGATTCAATCTCATTACTGGATATTGGTCTATTCAGGCTGTCAATGTCTTCCTGTTTCAATCTTGGATGATTATGGGTTTCCAGGAATGCATCCATTTCTTCTAGGTTGTTTAACTTATTGGCAAATAGCTGTTGATAATAATTATTGATGATTTTTCCTATTTCCTTTGGATTACTTCCCTTTCATTCATAATTGTGTTAATTAGGGTCCTCTCTCTTTTATTTTGGATAAGTTTGGCCAGTGGTTTATCAATCTTCTTGATTCTTTCCAAAAAAACCCACTTCTGGATTCATTGATGCGTTCTAGTGTTTCTCTAATTTCTAACTCGTTGATCTCTGCTCTAATCTTGATTATTTCCCTATTTATGCATGAGGTTCCCTTCATTTGTTGTTGATTCTCCAGTTCTTTTATGGTAAAGACAGCAAGTGTATTTGAGATTTTTCATTTTTTTTTTTTTTTTTTGAGAGAGGCTTGGTTGTTTATGTATTTCCCCCTTAGGACTGACTTTGCCATGTCCCTTAGGTATTGCATGGATGTGTCTTCATTCTCTTTGGTCTCCTAGAATTGTTTAAGTTCATCATTGATTTCCTGTTTGATCCCACCATTCTTGAGCAGGTTGATCTGTATGCTCCAAGTATTTGAATTCCTTCTTAACTTTTTCTTGAGGTTGAGCTCCGGTTTCAAAACGTGGTCTGAGAAAATGCAGGGAATCATCACAGTCTTTTGGTATCAGTTGAATCCTGATTTGTGACCCAGTATGTGGTCCATTCTGGAGAAAGTTCCATGTGCAGTCTAGAAGAATGAGTATTCTGTTGTTTTAGGGTGGAATGTTCTGTATATATCAATGAGATACATTTGGTCCAATGTGTCATTCAAATTTTTTGTTTATTGATTTTCTGTTTAGATGATCTGTCTGTTACTGAAAGTGGTGTGTTACCATCTTCTACTATTAATATATTCATTTAATATGAGTAATTTCATTAAATATAATACTAATATAATGTAAATATATATCTATAAATATATTAATCATAACTACAACTACATAATTGGGTTATATAGCTGGCTGCTTCTATATTGGGGTCATAAATGTTTGAAATTGTTAGGTCTTCTTGGAAAATATACCCTTATGAATGCTCTGTGTCTTTCTATATCTCTGATTACAGTCTTTAGCTTAAAATCTAATTTATCTGATATGAGAATCGCTACCCCAGTTTTCTTTTGAGGACTGTTGGTGTGAAATATGGGTCTCCATCCTTTCACTTTCAGTCTGGATGTATCTTTTGGTTCCAAATGTGACTCTTCTAGACAGTATACATACAGGTCCTGTCATTTTATCCATTTTGAAACCCTGTGTCATTTTATGGGAATATTTTGGTGGTTCATGTTGAGAATGATTACTGAAAGATAAGTGTTGATTGATATCATGTTGCTGTGTAGTTCTTGTTTCTACAGATTCTAAATTTCTGTTCTAAGTCACTCAATGGTTCTTTCTACTTTTATAGAACACCCCTTAATATATCCTGGAGTGCCAGCTTGGTGGTCACATACTAATCCTTGCCAGTCTTGGGAGCTCTGTATCTCTCCATTCATTTTGAATATCAGCCTTGCTGGATAAATTATTCTTGGCTGCATGTTCTTCTCATTTACTGCCCTGAATATATCATGCCAGGCCCTTCTGGCTTGCTAGGTTGCTCTGGAAAGTTCTGACGTTATTCTATTGACCCTCCACTTTATGCAAGAAATCTCTTTCCGCTAGCTGCCCTCAGGACCTCTTGTCTAAAATTATAATTTGCAAATTTCACAATGATGTGTCTTGCTGATTTGCTGGACTCCTTGATCTTGGTAGGTGCCCTTTCCACCTCTAGGACACAAACACTTGTTCCATTCGCAGATTGGGGAAAGTTTCAGAATTTGGTCATCTGTATCTTCTAGTCTTCTATCTTTCTTTATGCCCCAAGATACTAGTAATTCTGGCGTTGGAATGTTTCATGGCATCATTTATTTCCTTAAGTCTCTCCTGATGATCTCTAAGCAGTTTGTTTCAGCTCTTCTACTGACCTTTCTTCTCAAACATTTTATCCTCTAGATCACTAATTCTATCCTCTGTCTCCGAAAGTCTAGCTATTAGACTATTTAGATTGGATTGGATCTAAGTGATAGCGTTTTTTACATCAGCTATACTGGTTCTCAGTTCTGCCCTTAGGGATTCTATGTTGTCATTAATGTTTTTCTTGATCCTAGCCATTGCCTGGATAATTGTCACCCTGAATTCTCTTTCTGACATACTGTTTATGTCCATGTCTAATAGTTCTTAGAGACAGGGTTCAGTCTTTTGGTTTTTCCTCTGTTGGGTGTTCCTCCTTCTAGTCATTTTGAGAAGTGGATGAGAGGTTTTAAAGCTGGACATATCGCCCAATATCCAGGCAGAGTTCACCCTGGAAGGTCTTGGAGCAATTTCAATTCATCACCAAAAAAAAAAAAGAATAAAGAATAAAGAGAAAAAAAAGAGAGAAAGAGAAAGAGAAGAAATCCCAGCCAGTATCGGCCCCCAAAATAAGATTTATAAGGTGTGTAAACCAACACAAACAAACTTATAGACCGACAAAAGTAAATAACAAGAAATAAAAGAACGTAGTGTAATGAACCCCAGGAATAAGACTGATATATTACCAGAATAGAAGCAATTACATAGAAACACTGACAAGAGTATAAGTTGTGAGGTTGGTTATAACACTTCACTGGTGAGGAATGTTATTTCAGGTCTTCCTGGGTTTATCATTGTTCTACGCCTTTAGTTTGTAATGTTAAGTAGTTTAAAAAACAAAAACAAAACAAACAAACAAAAAAAACGAGAAATGTGGAAACGAGTGAATAAAAAAATAGAAAGAAAATAAGAAGGAAAACGCCCTTGTATCTATGAAATATACAAGTTTAAGGATATTATCTGGTGTTTAATATATTGAAATCCCCTGATGTTGGGGTTTAAAATTTATGGGGACCCTGTGTTTATTTTCCTTTTGTTTTTTCATTTGCCTTCTGGGGGAGAGGCCTGCAGCATTGTTTTCTAGTCAGTCTTGCTTGGGTTGAGTCATGCTGCCCCCCAAACAAGTGGCTGAGCTCTGTGGAAACCGGTTTCTCAATCTTTCACTCTCTGAAGGTTTTTGGCCTTTTGTAGCTTTTTCACATTTTAGGAGACCAAGCAAAGAATCTGCCTGTACATACCCATACCTCTGTGTCACAGAGAAGCCTCAGTCTGCTCCCCTCTGGGTGGTCTAGAACACACACTCCCCTCTACAAATTTCTCCTCACAATGCAGCCTTATATACACCTCACGGGTGGTGTGCACTCACTGCCACAGTCAACACAGTGGTGTGTTAGGATCTCCTACTATTAATATATTCAGATCTATATAACTATTTTATTGACAGTTGGTTTATGTACTTGGCTGCTCCTATATTGGGGGCATAAATATTTACAATTGTTAGATCTTGGTGGATAGACACTTTAAGAATGATGAAATTTCCTTCTGTATCACCGACTACAGTCTCTAGTGTAAAATCTAATTTATCTGATATGAGAATCGCTACCCCAATTTTCTTTTGAGGCCCATTGGCATGAAAGACGGCTCTCCAGCCCTTCACTTTTTGTCCACATATACCATTAGGTTCCACGTGTGTCTGTTGTAGACAGCATGTGGACTGATTCTGTCATTTATTCCAGACTGCAAACCTGTGCCTTTTTATGGGAGCATTTTGGCCCTTCACATTGAGAGTGATGATTGAAAGATAATCTTTGATTGGCATTAAGTTACCTGTGAAGTTCTTGTTTCTTTAGATTGTAAATTTCTGTTCTATGTCACTCATGGGTTTTTCTTCTTTTATAGAACCCCTTTCACTATTTCTTGTAATGCCAGCTTGGCGGTCACTTACTCTTTTAATCCTTGCCGGTCTTGGAAGCTCTTTATCTCTCTATCCATTTTGAATGCCAGCCTTGCTACAGAAAGTATTTGTGTCTGCATGTTCTTTTCATTTAGTGCCCTGGGTATATCATGTCAGCCCTTTCTGGGTTGCCAGGTTTCTGTCGACAATTCTGACGTTATTCTAATGGGTCTTAGTCTCTACATAAGGATTCTTTTCCCCCTAGCTCCCCTCGGGACCTCTTATCTAAAATTATACTTCATGCATCTCACAATGATGTGTCTGTATTTCTTTCTATACTCGTTGATCTTATGGGGTGTCCTTTCTGCCTCTAGGACACAAACACAAACACTTTTTCCATTCCCCAGATTGGGGAAATTTTCATCCAGAATTTGTTCTGCTATATTTTCTAGCCTTCTCTGTTTCTTCACCTTCTCAGGGATTCCAATAATTCTGGCTTTGGAATATTTCATGGCATCATCATTTATTTCTCTAAGGTTATTCTCATGGCTTCTAAGAAGACTGTTCCAGCCCTCCTCCTGATCCTTCTTCCCTATAACCTTGTCATCTAGATCACTAATTTTATCCACTGTCTGTTACCCTAGCTGTTATACTATTTAGATTAGATTGGGTATCATTGATAGGATTTTTAACATCAGCTGTATTGACTCTCAGTTCCGCCCTTGAGATTCTATGTTCTTCCTAATGTTTTTCTCCCCCCTAGCCATTCTCTGGATAATTTTTCCCTGAATTCACTTTCAGACTCACTGCTTATTTTTATATCCAATAGTTCTGAATTAGAGGGCACAGTCTCTGGGTTTTCTCTCCCAGAAAAGTGAGAAAGGTGTTCCTTCTCCTAGTTATTCTGATGAGGTGTTTGATGGAATGTATAGCTGAATATATCAACCATGATCTAGGCACGGTGCACCCTGAAAATTTTTGGAACAAATGGAATTCACCTCTAAAAAGAAAGAAAAAGAAAAAATAGAGTGAAAGAGAGAGAGAAAAAAGTAACCCCAGCCAAAATGAGTTCTGAATTAAGATTTATAAGATTTATAAAGTAACACGAACAAACATTAAGACTGACTAAAATAAATAACAAGAAATAAAAGAACCCAGCCAGAATGAACCCCCAGAACAAGATTTATATAATATCAGAACATAAACAAATAGACAGAAACACTGACAGAAGATTAAGGTCAGAGGGTTGTTGTAAATCTTACGTGTTAGTGGGGAGGGTTTTTTCAGATCTTCCTGGGTGTATCATTACATTAAGCCTCTAGTTTTAATGTTAAGCAGTTTGTAAAAATTAAAAGACCAAGAATCATGAGAATGAATCAAAAAAATAAGAAAAAGAAAGAAAAGTAAAAACTTGTATCTGTGAAATATACTGAATTTAGGCAAAAACAAGAGCTAAATATATTGTTTTCTCCTGATATAGGGTTTTACAGTTTTATAGGGATTCAGTGGTTATTGTCCTCCTTCTTTAGGCTTGTCTTCTTGGGAAGAGGCCTGCTGCACTGTTTTCTAGTCAGTCTTGCTTGTGTTGAGTCACCTTGATAGCTATCCCAGGGCAGGGCTCTGTGGAAACTGTTTTTTCAGACAGTTCTTCAAGAAAACTTACAAATGACTAACAGACACATGAAGAAATGTTCATTAGCCATCAGGGAGATTCAAATAAAAACCACATTGAGATAACAACTTAAACTACTTAGAATGGCCAAATGAACAAGACAGGAAGCAACAAATGTTGGAGAGGATATGGAGAAAGGGGAACGCTCTTATACTTTTAGTGGGAATGCAAGTTGGTGAAGCCACTTTGGAAAACAGTGTGGAGATTTCTCAAGAAAGCAAAAATAGAGCTACCCTATGACCCTGCAATTGCACTACTGGGTGTTTACCCCAAATATAACAGATGTAGTGAAAAGAAGAGTGACATGTACCCCAATGTTCATAGCATCATGGCCACAATTGCCAAACTGTGGAAAGAGCCAAGATTCTCTTCAACAGACAAACGGATAAAGAAGATGTGGTCCCTATATACGATGGAATATTATGATTCTGTCAGAAAGCAAGAATACCCAACTTTTGTATCAATGTGGACGGGACTGGAAGAGATTATGCAGAGTGAAATAAGTCAAGCACAGAGAATCAGTTATCATATGGTTTCCCTTATTTGTGGAGTATAAGGAAAAACATGGAGGACAATGGGAGAAGGAAAGGAAGGATGTATTGTAGAAAATCCGAGGGGGAGATGAACCATGAGACTGTGGACTCTGAGAAACACACTGAGGGTTTTGGAGAGATTAGGGGTGGAGGGTTAGGTGAGCCTGGTGGTGGGTATTGAGGAGGGCACATATTACATGGAGTACTGTGCGTGCTGCATGAACAATGAATCTTGGAACACTGCAAAAATTAAGTTAAATTTTAAAAAATTAAAAGAAGAAGAATCATGAGAATCAATTTTTATAAAAAATTGTATCTATGTAATATATCTGTTTTAGGGCTATACGAGGAGCTTAATATATTGTTTTCCCTCAATTTTGTATTTTTACTGTTTTAAGGGTACCCTGTGGTTGTAGTCCTCTTGCTTTCTGCTTGTCTTCTGGGGGAGGGGGCTGCCACACTTTTTCTAGTCAATCTTGCTTAGGTTGTGTTGCCCTGCTGGCTTCAAGGTTCTGGATTCTTTGGAAACAGGTTTTTCAGTCTGTTGCTCTCTGAAGGATTTTGTTCTTTGGCATCCCTTTGTGGTTTTTCAGAGAGTCAGAGCATGGAAAGAATCTGTGTGCACCCATACTTCTGCCTCAGAGAGAATCTTCAGACTGTTCTCCTCTGCATGGTGCAGAACACAGAGACTCCCCATATGCAAACTCCGCTGCACATGCAGCCTCCCACAGGTTGTGCGCTCCACCAGCCATTGTCCTGGTGGTCACCTGAGGCCCTCCATGTCTGTGCACCCCTGTGCCACTAAAACTGTGAGTATTATTGGTCAAGGAAACCTGCTTCTGGTGGCTTCCATTGCCTGGACTGCTTTCTGGGGTCCAGCCCCATTCCAGGAGCACTCAGACCCCTAGGTTACCCTGGCCATGGTAGGCTGGTGGCAGAGCAATCCCAACCTGAGATCCTGCAGTATTCTTTCAGGGGTAAGCCTGGAGCATTCAGACCTCAAAACATGTCACAGAATCCTGAGGTCCTAGAGACTGCCATCTGGTGCCTACACCAGGCTTTCTTAGGTATGGGCAGGAGTGGGTCCACACCCTGGCGTCGCACCGGTGGTGGAAGACTACAAGCAAAGCTGTGTTCATGCCCTGCTCTCTCAGGTGTGGGCAGAAGTGTGCCCAGTCTGACTAATGGTGCAAGCAGTGGAAAGCTGCAGGCTCAGGGATACAGACTGGAGGCCCCACTGGACTCTCTCTGACATGGATGGTCACCTGTGGTGACCACCCTGGGAACGTGGGCTTAGGTCCTTGCCTATGACTGCCTGATTCCACCATTGCCCCTTAAGATCTTTTGCTCTTTTTGAGTGCTTTTAACCAGTCTCCAAGTTAATGTTGGTCCCAATCACAGGGCACTCTCATATTGGAGTGTTCCTTTCTAATGAGTCATTTCTAGTGGCTCCCTCCTCCTTCTGTTTATCCTCCGGTATCAGTCCAAGCATTCCCATTCCATGTTACCGCTCTACTGCTGTCTTCTGCCCCTGTAGAGATCTAGAAGTGTATAATCTTATGTCTCAGCCTGATTTCATGGATGTTCCGAGTGTTCCGGTAGATATTTAGCTCACTTTAGGGGATCATTTGAAACGGGGTCTCTTACTATTACTCCATCTTGCCCTCCAACTTGTTATAGTACATTTAGTCATATTCCATTTATAATCATTTTATATCTATAAAATTTATAGTAATGTACCCACACTCATTGCTGATATTGATATTTTGAGTCTTTTCTTTTTCTTTCTTTCTTTTTCCTTTTTCTTCCTTCCGCCTCCCTCCCTCCCTTTCTTTCTTTCTTTCTTTCTTTCTTTCTTTCTTTCTTTCTTTCTTTCTTTCCTTCCTTCCTTCCTTCCTTCCTTCCTCCTTCCTTCCTTCCTTCCTTCCTTCCTTTATTTTTCTTTCTTTCCATCTTTTTGCTTTCTTTCTTCCTCTTTCTTTCTTACTTTCTTTTTCTTTCTTTTTTTTCCTTTCATATATCTAAAGTTTTGCCAGTTTTCAAAGAACCCTACTTTAGTTGTAATGTTTTTTCTTGCTGTTTTCTTTATAATATTATTAATTATCTTTGACCTAATCTTTAATCATCCTTCCTGATGACTGGTTATTGTATATATGAACCACATCTTCTTTGTTCATTCATCTGTTGAAAGGCATGCTGTTTCCTTCAGCAGTTTGGCTATTGTGGACATTTTTGATAGGAACATTGGGGTGCATGTGCCCCTTATTTCACTATATCTGTATTGTTGGGATAAATGCCTAGTAGTGAAAATGCTGGGTCATAGGGAAGCTTTATTGTTAACTTACTGAGGAATCTCCATACTGTTACCAGAGTGGATGTACCAGCTTCATTCCCACAACAGTGCAAGAGAGTTTTCCTTTTTCCACCTTGCCAACATTTGTTATTTTCTGTCTTGTTAACCATTCTAACTGGTGTAAGTTGATACCTCATTGTGATTTTGATTTGTATTTCCCTAATGGCAAGTGGTGTGGAGCATTTCTTAAGGTTTCTGTTGGCCATTTGTATGTCTTCATTGCAGAAATGTCTCTTCATGGCTTCTGCACATTTCTTGACTGGATTATTAGTTTATTGGGTGTTGAGTTTGAGAAGTTCTTTGTAGACTTTGGATGCCAGTCCTTTATCTGTACTGTTATTTACAAATATCTTTTCCCATTCCATGGGTTGCCCCTTAGTTTTTTTGACTCTTTCCTTTGCTGTGATGAAGTTTTTATCTTGATAAAGTCCTAAACATTCATTTCTGGTTTTCTTTCTCACACATTTAGAGATGTTTCTTTTTATGTAGATTTCATTTATTTATTTGATACAGAGAGACAGGTCACAAGTAGGCAGAGAAGCAGGCAGAGAGAGAGGAGGAATCAGGCTCCCCGCTGAGCAGAGAGCCCAATGTGGGGCTCAATCCCAGGACTCTGAGATCATGACCTGAGCCGAAGGCAGCAGCTTAACCAACTGAGGCACACAGGCGCCCCTAGAGATGTTTCTTGACAGAAGTCACTGTAGCCAGTATTGATGAAATTAGTGCCTATGTTCTTCTCTAGGACTTTGATGAATTGTTCAAGGTTGATAACTGTAAATATATATCTGTTCTAATTAGGTCAGTAAATTGAAAATAGTTTACATGTGTCATACATTATCTCATATTCTATATGAAAGGCATATGGTTCATTTTTATTATATTATTTTAAAATTTAGGAATCATTTAATTTATATCAATATATAGACTTAAGTTTCTTTAAACAAATAAATAGAGCAACAATGGTGTTGGGAAATCCTCCTTCCTTTAACATCTTCCCCGAGGCTTGAAGCATTATAAGTGTAACTGGGAGAGCATAAGGAATATGCCCTATGCCTGGGCTGGAGAAACAAATTGTGTAGAGTACTTTTTTCAGCCGATATCTTGTTTCCTGCCACTGGACGAGTCTTCCATGCTATGTGCGAAAGTAGAAAGTGAACATCATACTGTTAACTGGAGAGAGAATCCTGTGTCAAATGTGAGTACCAGCTAACATGTTGTTACAGGAAAAGGATACTTTTGCAAGGATTTTTTGTGAGGAACAATAAGGACCATGCTACACAATTTCCTCTAAAAGTAGCAATGTAGATACACAGTCTTTGGTATGCCATCCTTCTGGTAAGTATCTATCCAAGGAGGGCTGAGTTGAGGGTATGGGTATGGGTGTGGGTCAGTCTGAGTGTCAGACTCCGGGTTTGTATCCAAGGGGCTGCTGCATGTTGAAGTGGTCCTAGGTAGGCATGCAGATTTTCCCTAGTCTGAATCCTTTGCGGCATTCCATATGCCATAGTTTTCTTCTGGGTGGCAGGCCAAGTCCTCTGGTATGGTGCAGTTGTCCCAGTCATTAGGGCTTGCGTGTAAGGTCTCTATAGACAAACACTTGAAACCCAAACTAAGGTTATGGTTATGGTCAAAGGGCAATGCATGTACGATCTGCCAGTGATGTGGTGATCTAAAAAGATGTTTGAGTTGAGGATAGTTGAGAGACTGTGTACAAGGTTCCAGGATTATGTCCTGGGTGCCCCTGAATGTGGGGTTGACCTCAGGTGGACATGCAGAGTTCTTTCTGTCTGAATCCATTGAGATGTTCCAGATGGAATGGTTTCCTTCTGCGTGGTGGGTGGAGACCCCTGATATGGCTATTGTTCCCAATCTGTAGGGCTTGGGTGCCCGGCTTCTGCAGACCGAAGCCTGAAAACCATACCTAGGGTTAGAGTTAGAGCCTAGGAGTAAGGCAAGGCCAATATGCGAGCACTGAGGTGAGCTCCACCAGGGGTGGTGTTGAGGGCATTGGTCAGGCTAAGTGTCAGTCTCAGGCTTTGAGTCCAGGGTGCAGCTGAACTTCGGAAGGGGCCACATGAGTACATGCAGATTTCTCCTAGTCTAAATCCTTTGTGGATTTCCAAATGGTATTTTTTCCTTCTGGGTAGCAGGTAGAGTCCTCTGGTATGCCTCAGATGTCCCTTATCTATAGGACTTGTTTGCAAGGGATCTGAGGATAGAAGCCTGAAATCCCAACCCATGTTTAGGCTTGGGGTCTATGGGCATGGCAGGACTGATCTGAGTGCACTGAAGTGAGATCTAAGGGGGGCTGGTTTGAGGGCATGATTCAGGCTGCGTGTCACACTCCAAGTTTGTTTCCAAAGTTCCCCTGTTGTTCGGGATGGATTTAGGTGTGCATGCAGATTTATTCTGCTCTGAATCCTTTGCAGAATACCCTAAGGCACGGTTTCTTTTGGGTGGCAGGTGGAGTCCTCTGGTATAGTGTAGTTGTCCCCAATCTGTAAGATTTTTCTCCTAGGCCTCTGGGGAGAGAAGCTTGAAAACCCAAACTACGATTATATTTATGGCTTGGAGCACTGCAGGCTGTATATGCCAGAAATAAGGTGGGCTACCAGGGTGGCTGAGTTGAGTTCTTGGCTCACACTGTATTTCCAGATCTGAGATTATGAACAGTTGCCCATTGAACTTGGGGGTGGCCTCATATGGGAATGCAAATTTCTCATCCTCTGAAGCCTTTGCATTGTTCTAAATGGTTCGATTTCCTTCAGGGCGGCAGGTTGAATCCTTTGGTATGGCTCAGGTGTCCTCAATCTGTAAGGCTGTGGTGCCAGGCTGCTGGGGATAGAAGCTTGAAAGTGGAATCTAGGTTTAGGGTTACGTCCTAGGGGAATGGCAGGGCTGATATGCTGGTCCTGAGATGAGCTCTTGGGTGGGCTGAGTTGAGGGCATCATTTAGGCTGAGTGGCATGCTCCAGGTTTGTGTCCAGGGAGGTGCTGAACATGGGAGAGGCCTCATGTGGGCATGTTAATGTGGTCTCCAATCACAGGACACTTTCTTATTGGGGTATTACTTTCCTTGGGTCACTTCTGGTGGCTCCCTCCCCCTTCTGTTTATCCTCTGACATCAGTCCCAGTGTTCCCACTCTGCTTTACTTCTCCACTGCTGTCTTCTGCCCCTTTTGAGATCCAGAAGTATATAATCTTAAATCTCATGCTGATTTCATGAGTGTTCAGAGAGTTCTGGTAGACATTTAGGTCACTTTAGCAGACTGGTTGAAAGAGGGTCTCCTACTTCTCTGCCATCTTGCCCTACTGTCTCTTGAAACCAGAAATGCACTTCACTCTTTCTGTGCTGGGAGCACACTGAAGTTTAGAACACTGAGACTGAGATTATTTAATGATGAACACCACTGGACAGGACTGGGTTTACAGGAAAGGAACTGAAGAACTTATCCCTCATTAGAAATGCTGCCTGTGCTCAGGGAACCACAAGGAGGGCAGTTCATATCCACCCACTGCGTCCCTCATATTTCATACCTTCGGTTAGGAGCAAGTATGTCAAGGGGTCCCCTGAGGTGTGCTGCTGTCACGGAAACAAACGACAAGGGTGTAAATTCTTGAGCACATACATGGGAAAATAAGGTAAAACTAAGTGCAGCCTTAGGTATGTATCAATGTTCTCTCTGTCCAGAAGGCTTGGCTTCCTGTCCTTGTTCTCTTTCCCTGTATCTCTCTTCCTAACTCATTAGAGCATTTGACACAGGTTGTAGGTTGTGTGTGTTGGTTTTATGATTCCATGGTCATGGCTCCTATTTAAATTGCTTTTAACAAAAGGTTTTTTATTTCTCTCTGTGATAACAACACCACATAATGCTTTTACCAAAGAACCAGTCTAACCAGATAAGCCAAACTGATTCATTCCTTAGTTTTTTATGAAAAGCAAAAAAAAGACCATTTTGGAAATTATATTTGCTAATCATGTTAAAATATTGAACTTCTTGCTTTTATACCTTCCTGCTCTTATTTGCAGTCTTGTGCTTATACACAAGACACCTCCATGAAAATAAATTCAACTGAAAACTCACAATATGCAGGATATAGTTGCCAGTTATTTTTTTAAATTTAATTTAATTTATTTTTTTTCAGTGTTCTAATATTCATAGTTAATGCACAAAACCCAGTCTTACATGCAGTACGTGCCCTCTTCAATACTCACCACCAGGCTAACTCTATCACCACCCCAGGCCCCTCAAGATTCTCAGTTTGTTTCTCACAGTCCACAGTCTCTCAGGATTCATTTCCCCCCTCCGACTTCCCCCAATTCACCTTTCCTTTCCTTCTCCCAATGTCCTCCATGTTTTTCCATATGCTCCGCAAGTAAGTGAAACCATATGATAATTGACTCTCTCTGCTTGATTTATTTCACTCATCATAGTCTCCTCCAGTCCCTTCCATGTTGATACAGAAGTTGTGTATTCATCCTTTCTGATAGAGGTGGAATACATCATTGTTTATATGAACCATACCTTCTTTATCCATTTGTCTATTGAAGGGCATCTTTGTTCAGTTTGGCAATAGCATATATTGCTGCTATAAATATTGGGGTACATATGGCAATTCCTTTCACTTCATACATAACTTTGGGGTCAATACCCAGGAGTGCCATTGCAGGGTCATAGGGTAGTTCTATTTTTCCCCAAATACATTTATTTTATTTTTTTGGTGTTACAAGATTCATTGTTTATGTACCACACCCAGTGCTCCATGTAATACATGCACTCCAATATCTATGACCAGGTTCCCCAACTCCACACTCCCTTCACTCCAAAACATTCATTTGTTACTCAGATTCCACAGTCTCTCATGATTGATCTCATCCTTCAATTTCCCCCAATTCATCCTTCCATTCCTTCACTCAGTGTCCTCTATGTTTTTCCTTATGCTCCACACTTAAGTGTGACCATATGATAGTTGAGTTTCTCTGCTTGACTTATTTCATTCAGTATAATCTCCTCCAGTCCCGATCATGTTAATAAAACCTTGGGTATTCATCTTTTTGGATGGAGACATAATATTACATTGTATATATGGACCACATCTTCCTTATACATTCATGTGTTATAGGGCAATTTTGCTCTTTCCACAATTTGGTGATTGTGTCATTGCTGCTATGAACATTGGGGTACATGTGGCCCTTCTTTGTACTGCATCTGCATCTATAGGGTAAATACCTAATAGTCCAATTGCAGGTTCATATGGTAGCTCTATTTTTAATTTCTTGAGGAATCTCCACACTGTTTTCCAAAGTGGCTGCACCCACTTGCATTCCCACCAAAAGTGGCAGAGGGTTCCCCTTTCTCCACATCCTCTCCAATATTTTTGTTTCTTTTCTTGTTGATTTTGGCCATTATCACTAGTATAAGGTGTTATCTCAGTATGGTTTTGATTTGAATCTCCCTGATGGCTAAAGATGATGAACATTTTTTCTTGTGTCTGTTAGCCCTTTCTGTGTCGTTTTGAAGTGTCTGTTCATGTCTTCTGCCCATTTTTTGATGTGATTATCTATTTTGTTGAGTTTGAGGAGTCCTTTGTAGATCTTAGATATCAGACCTTTGTCTGTAGTATAATTTGCAAATATATTCTCTCATTCCATGGGTGCCTGTATGTTTTGTTGACTGATTCCTTTGCAGTGCAGAAGCTTTTTATCTTGATGAAGTCCCAAAAGTTCATTTTCATTTTTGTTTCTTTTGCCTTTGGAGACATGTACTGAAAGAAGTTGCTGTAGCTGATGTTGAAGAGGTTACTGCATATGTTCTTTTCTAGAGTTTTGATAGATTCCTGCCTCATGTTGAGGTCTTTTATCCATTTCGAGTTTATTTTTGTATATGTGTAAGAGAATTTTCAACTTTCATACTTCTATATGTATCTGTCCAATTTTTACAACAGCATTTATCTTGTATCCACTGGATATTTTTTCCTGTATTATTGAATATTATTTGATGATATATTTGTGGGTTCATATCTGGGCTTTCTGTTCCACCAGTCTATGTCTGTTTTTGTGCAAATAGCATGGTCTTGGTAAGCAAAGCTTTGCAATAAATCTTGAAATCAGGAAAGGTGATGCCACCAACTATGTTTTTCAACATTTTCTTAGCAATTTGGAGTCTTTTCTGGTTCCATACAAATTTTAGGATTGTTTATTCCAGCCCTTTGAAAAAAGACGGTGGAATTTTGATCAGGATGGCATTGAAAGTATAGATTGCTCTGGGTAATATAGACATTTTAACAATGTTTATTCTTCCAATGCATGAGCATGGAATGCTTTTCCAACTTTTCATGTCTTCTTCAATTTCTTTCACGAGTGTTCTGTAGTTCCTCAAATATAGACCATTTAACTCTTTGGTTAGGTTTATTCCCAGGCATCCTATGGTTCTTTGTGCTACAGTAAATGGAATTGATTCTTTACTTTCCCTTTCCATATTTTCATTGTTAGTGTATAGGAAAGCAACTGATTTCTGTGCATTGATTTTTTATGCTGCCACTTTACTGATTTGATGTATGAGTTCTAGTTGCTTGGGGTCGGAGCCTTTTGGGTTTTCCATATAAAGGATCATGTTTTCTACAAAGAGAGAGTTTGAGTTCTTCATTGCCAATTAGAAAACCTTTTATTTCTTTTTTTTCCTTTTATTTATTTTTGTTGCCTGTTGCTGTCGCTATGAATTCTCGTACTATTTTGAACAAGAGTGTTGAGAGTGGGCATCCTTGTCGTGTTCCTGATCTCAAAGGGAAGGCTGTCAGCTTTTCCCCGTTGAGAATGATATTTACTGTGGGCTTTTCATAGATAGACTTTAAGATGTTGAGGAATATTCCTTCTATCCCTATACATTGAAGAGTTTTAAACAGGAGCAGATGGTGAATTTTGTCAAATGCTTTTTCTGCGTCAATTGAGAGGACAATGTGGTTCTTGTCTCTTCTCTTGTTGATTTGTTCTATCACATGGATTGATTTGCGAATGTTGAACCACCCTTGCATCCCAGGGATAAATCCCACCTGGTCATGATGAACAATCTTTTTAATGTGCTGTTGGATCCTATTAGCTAGGATCTTGTTGAGAATCTTGGCATCCATATTCATCAGGGATATTGGTCTAAATTTCTCCTTTTGGATGGGGTCTTTACCTGGTTTGGGGATCAGGGTAATGCTGGCTTCATAGAAAGAGTCTGGAAGTTTTCCTTCTGTTTCTATTTTTTTGAAACAGTTTCAGGAGAATAGGTATTATTTCTTCGTTGAATGTTTGGTAGAATTCCCAGGGGACTCTGACAGTTCTTGGTTTCTAGTTTTTTAGGAGATTTTTGATCACTGTTTCAAGATCAATACTAGATATTCAAGATCAATACTAGATATTCATCTGTTCATGTTGTCAGTTTCTTCCTGTTTCAGTCTTGGAAGTTATATGATTCCAGGAATGCATCCATTTTATCTAGGTTGTTTAACTTATTGGCATATAGCTGTTGATAATATTTTCTGATGATTGTTTCTATTTCCTTGATGTTAGTTGTGATCACTTTTATTTTGGTTTAGTTTAGCTAGTGGCATATCAATCATATTGATTCTTTCAAAAAACCATCTTTCGGTTTTGTTGATGCATTCTACTATTTCTCTAGTTTTTAAATCATTGATCTCTGCTCTGGTCTTGATTATTTCCCTCCTTGTGCGTGGGATAGGCTTAATTTGTTGTTGATTTTCCAGTTTATTAAGGTGTAAAGAGAGCTGGAGTACTCCGATTTTTTCAATCTTTTTGAGTGAGGTTTGGATGGCTATTTA